>CM053773.1:193013904-193169662 GCA_028658325.1 Potorous gilbertii
GATGGAGGGAAATATAGTTAGTCTTACACAACACGACTATTATGGAAGTCATTTGCAAAACTACACAGATATGGCCTATATTGAATTGCCTGCCTTCCCAAAGGGAATGGGTGGGGAGGGAGGGATGGGGAGGAGTTGGAACTCAAAGTTTTAGGAACAACTGTTGAGTATTGTTCTTGCTACTAGGAAATAAGAAATACAGGTAATGGGGAATAGAAAGTTATCTGGCCCTGTAAGACAAAAGAGAAGATGGGGACAAAGGAAGGGAGGGATGATAGAAGAGAAGGCAGATTGGTGATAGGGGAAATTAGAATGCTCAGTGTACTGGAGTGGGGGGAGGGGACAAATAGGGAGAAAATTTTGGAACCCAAAATTTTGTGAAAATGAATGTAAAAAGTTAAATAAATAAATTTATATTAATGAAATAAAAAAAAAGCAAACAATTATTGATGCGAGCCTGAGAGCAGCAGCCTCACATCTAACTCAGAACTTTCACTGCCTGACCAGTATTCTCACGATCCCCCCAGATAGCCTCCAAAATGGCATCAACTGTCAAGGATTATCTTATCTTGAATATCCTAAAGGATGGCCAGGTTCCCCAGAACAAGATCACTGTTGTTGAGATTGGTGCAGTTGGCATGGTATGTGCCATTAGTATCTTAACAAAGGAATTGGCTGATGAACTTGCTGTAGCTGATGTAATAGACAACAAAGTAAAAAAGAATGATGGATCTTCAACATGGCAGCCTTTTCCTCAAAACGCCAAAAATTGTTTCTGGCAAAGACTACAGTGTGACTGAAAACTCAAAACTGGTCACTGTTACCGCTGGGACACATAAACAGGAGGGAGAAAGTTGTCTTTATTTGGTCGAGCATAATGTGAATATCTTTAAATTCATCATTCCCAATATTGTTAAATACAGCCCTAATTGCAAGCTGCTTATTGTTTCCAATCCAGTGACATATGTGGCCTGGAAGCTAAGTGGCTTTCCTAAAAACTGTGTTATTGGAAGTAGTTGCAATCTGGATTCTGCCTGTTTCGGTTACCTAATGTTAGGGGAAAAGACTTGGGGTCCATTCTTCAAGTTGTCATGGATGGGTCATTGGGGAACACAGAGACTCCAGTGTTCCTGTGTGGAGTGGTATGAATTTTGCTGGTGTGTCTCTAAAGAACCTTCATTCTTGTTGGGAACTGATGCTGATGCAGAGAATTGGAAAGATGTTTATAAACAGGTGGTTGAAAGTGCTTACGAAGTGATCAAACTGAAGGGCTACCCTTTCTGGACCTTTGGCTTGTCTGTGGCAGATCTGGCAGAAAGCATTATGAAGAATCTTAGGAGAGTGCATCCAATTTCCACTATGATTAAAGGCCTATATGGTATTAATGAGGATGTCTTCCTTAGTGTCCCATGTGTCTTGGGGCAGAATGGCATTTCAGATGTGGTGAAGGTCAACCTGAATCCGGAGAAGGAGAGCTGTTTAAAGAAGAGCGCAGATACTCTTTCTGGAATCCAGAAGGAGCTGCAATTTTAAAACCTTTGAATGGGCTGCCATAGAGAGAACATGACAGGGGTTGAGGGGTTATGTATAATTCGCTTTTCAAATAGGCCAAATCCTTCCTCTGATTAGTGACTAAACACCAGAAATGTAGAACCTGTGAACATACTCTAGTTTCTTCCTAAAGTTAGAAATGGGGAATAGGACATTGTTTTAGTTAGCATATGAGACTGGATATGACTTAAATTGTCTGAGTGGTTGGTGTCAGGTAGAGCCAGTGACCCACAAGTATATAAACTACCTGCTTTGAATGTAGGTGCCACAGATTCCCTTAGGTCCAGAAGACAAAACTCCTGGATAAAAAACACTATATAGTAGTAATTCTTTATTGATGCATTGATGACCTTTTTGCTCTCCTCCATTAGGGCACTACAGCATGGCCCCATGTATCACCTTTCCAGAGGAACTGATTTTGTCTGCCTTATATCAATAGTTGTAAATTTCCATATTATATAAAAAGATCTGTATATGTACAACAACACAACCAATTCCTCAAGTGTCATACCAACCCTAAATACTGAATCAACAACAAATAATTGATTTAAAAATCATCTATTTATTTTTAGTTTTCAGTATTCACTTTTATATGATTTTGAGTTCCAAATTTTTCCCCTCTCTTCCCAAGATAGCATGCAATCTGATACAGGCTGTGCATGTACAATCATATTGAGCATATTTCCACACTAGTCATATTGTGAAAGAAGAATCAGAACAAAGGGAAAAAGCTATGAGAAAGAAAAAAAGAGAGAAAATAGTATGCTTCGACCTGCATTCAGACTCAATAGTCCTTTCCCTGGATGTAAATAACATTTCCCTCATGAGTCTTTTGGAATTCTCTTGGATCCTTGTATTGCTGAGAAGACCTAAGTCTACCATAGTTGATCATCACACAAAGTAGCTGTTGCTATGTACAATGTTCTCCTGGTTCTGCTCACTTCATTCATCATCAGTTCATGTAAGTCTTTCCAGTTTTTCTGAAGTTCACCTGCTCATTATTTCCCTTTTAATGGTCTCTTTAGGATATAGCCCTAGAAACAGTATTGCTGGGTCAAAGGGTGTGCACATGTATTCCCCAGTAAAATGTAAACCCCTAGAGAGCAGAGACTCTTCTATTTTTGTCTCTTTAACTCTAATACCTAGCACAGCCTCTTGCAAATAATAGGTGCTTAATAAATGGCTATTGAATTGAATCCAATTGAAATTCATTTAGGACAATTCCAAAAGACTCATGAGTTTACAGGCTGATGTTCATGGGAGTTCGTGGGAGGCACACTAGTTAGGGTTCATGATCTGAAGTGTTTATAGTGGTCACCTACAAGATTACTCCTAGAACTAGAGGTAGCAGTGACTTCTAGAGGGATCCAATGTACCAGCATAATTGTAAATTGGAGCACCCCAAAAGAATTACTACAGAAATAATAAGAGAAATGTCTTCTACTTGCAATGGTAGGAATGTAATTGCAGGAGAGGCCCAGCCCCTAAACCAAGAGGAACAAGGTTTAGACTAGGCTTCCTAGTGTTCCTTGTTCCTGGAAGGCAGAGGAAGAAACCTCTTTGGGCAACCTGTATGAGAAATTGTGTTTTATTTGACATAGGGGTTTGATGGGCTGTGCTTCAGGAACAATCTTAAGGTTTAGCAAATGCTGTCCCACCCTCCCTGGGGTATCAGGTACATTTCATCAGAAAGAGACAAGAAGTTCCTTCTCAGAGGGTATCTTCCCCACCCAAGGGACAGCTGGAAATCATAGTCCCTCATTACTTATAGTTGGAGAGTTCTATGTAATTACAGGATGCTTTGTGGTTTACAGACATTTTTCCACTCATTATGTCATTTAATAACAATGCCCCACCCATGATGGTGTCTGAGCAGTGATATTATCCCCATTTTATAGATAAAGAAACTGAAATTGAGAAACACCTTTGGCTCAGGTCATATAACTAGAAAGTCAAGTCGATAAGCATTTATGAAGTGTTTATTGTATTCCAAGCATTTTGCCAATCCTTAGGGATTCAAAGAAAGGTAAAAACCGTCTCTACACCCAAGAAGAATATATTTCAATGGGGGAAATAACAGCTAAATAATTAGATATATAGGAGATAATCAGACTAGATGGAAGGCAGTCTCAGATGGGGAGGACCTGGAGGAGAGCCATAAATATGGGCTTCTTATAGGAAGCCAATGGAAAACTGAAGTCCAGAGACAGGGCCAAGAAGGCAAGAGAGACTTCTGGCAGGGGAAGGGGTTGGGGCAGGAAATGCAAAGGCATGGAGAAGTGTGCACAAGGAACAGCAAACAGGCCAGCCTTGCTGAATCATAGACTGTGTAGGGTCAACAACAGGCATTTTTATAAAGTTCCTACTATATTCCAGGCACTATGGTCAGCACCAGAGAGGTAAAGAAAAGCATCCAACAGCCCCTGCTCTCCAGGAGCCCAGAATCTAATGGGAGAGACAACTGTGTACAAATAAACCAACAATTTATGCTGGATAAATTAGAAATAATCTCAAAGGGAAAGCACTAATAATAAAAACTAGCACTTACGTTGCACCTACTGTGGGTGTAGACACTTTACAAACATTCTTTCAATCTTCACAACAACCTTAGAAAATAGAAGCTATTATAATTCCCATTTTATAGATGAGGAAACTGAGGTCCACAGAGTTCAAGTCATATAACTAGTAAGTATCTGATTAGAACTCAGGTTTTTCTGACTCCAGGGCTGGTGCTCTATCCACTTTGTTGTGTATGTATGTTCATCCTTTGTTGCCAAAGACTATGCCATCAGAGAAATAATGACATGACTTACACTTGACTTTGTTTTGAGTGAGTCACCAGCCTCACTTCTCCTCCAGAGCCATCTGAATCCAGTGACCAAATATTCATCAGGATGACTGGAGATGACCCAGGATAAGGCAATTTGGGTTAAGTGACTTGCCCAAGGTCACACAGCTAGTGAGTGTCAAGTGTCTGAGGTGAGATTTGAACTCAGGTCCTCCTGACTCCTGCACTGATATTCTATCCACTGCACCACCTAGCTTCCCTTATCCACTTAACCACCCAGCTACAGTGTGCTAGCATTAAAGGAGACTGCAGAAGATGGGATTTTAGCTGAGACCTGAAGAAAGCCAGAGAAGCCATGAGAAAGAGATCAAGAGGGAGAGATTAGAAGGCATGGGGGTCAGCCAACAACAAAGAACGGAGCTGGAAGATGAAGGGTAGAAAAGTATAAAAAGATTAGATGTGAGGGAGGGAAGGGATAAGCACCTACTATGTGCCTGAAAGAAGGGGATCAGTAATAAAGAGCTTCAAATGGCAAAGATTAGGTATTTGATCCTGGAGGTAATAGGGAGCCAGCGATGATAAATGAATACGAGCATGACATGGTCAGATCTGTGCTTTGGGAAAATCACCTTAGTACATGTGGGGAGGATGGACTGTGATGTGGAGTGGCTTTAGGAAAGAGACCAATTAGAAGGCTAATGGAACAGTCCAGGCAAGAGGAGATAAGGATCTGAACTAAGGTGGTGACTGTGTGAGTGAAGAGAAGGGGTGGTAGATCAGAGACTCCATGAAAATAAAAACAAGGAGACTTGGCAACACATTCTATGAGTGAGAGTTGAGGTCACAAGGATGACCCTAAGGGTGCAAGCCTGGGTGATTGGGAGGTTGAAGGTACCCTCAATGTTAATAGGACTTGTAGCTGGTCTTTTGCTGCCTAGTCCAATACAATCCAATAAACATTTATTAGGTGACTATTATGTGCTAGGCATAGTACTAAATACTGGGAACACAACTGATAAAAAGAAATAGAGCCCCTGCCCTTAATGAGTGTACAATATGAAGGAGACAATGCACCAAAGGAAGCAGGAAAAGGGATGGGCAGGGGGAATGGGCCACCAGGGCTTCTTTTTAGAGTTGAAACCAGACCAAATAGCAGAGACAGAGTAGAGTGATCTGAGAATTCAGTTTCTGCGCTTTATATAGACCAGCATCTAGGTGAAGCAGTGGATGGAGTACTGGGCTTGAAGTCAGGAAGATTCATCTTAATGAGTTCAAATCTGATCTCAGATACTAGGACCCAGGGAAAGTCACTTCACCCTGTTTGTCTCTGTTTCCTCATCTTTAAAATGAGCTGGAGAAGGAAGGGACAAACCACTCCAGTATCTTTACTGAGAAAACCCCAAATTGGGATCACAAAGAGTCCAACATGAGATTGAAAAAACCCCAAATGATTGAACAAGAAAATAAAGGAAAACATTGGGAGGAGTTTGACATTTCGTTATCCAGCCCTCCAATCAGAGAGAAGGGTGAGAGAGGTGGTGTCATTCAAGGCTGGAGTGGGCTTCTGAATGATGAGATTAGATGGGATGAGGTTATCCTGGAAAGATCATCTTGTTCTATGGAGCTAAAACCAGGCAAGGCCCCGGGTCAGCTGGTCTAGGTCTAGGATTCTCGGAACTTCTGGTCCTTCACATATAAATAGTGCTGAAGCAGCCTGTGCTGGGGGGGAGGTTTCAAATGAAGCCTAGGGGCTGGTCAATATCAGGAATGTTGCAGTGGGGGTTGGACTGAGAACCTTATGAAGTTTTTCTGGTTCTAATACTAGAATTCTAATCCTGACCCAGGAGTCACAGGAAACAAGTCTACTACCTCTTTCCTATTGAAGACAATGATTATACTGCCTCCAAAGTCTTCTCCAGAATAAATACTACCCCTTCCCCCCACCCATTTTCCCCATATCCTAGTCATCCATCCCTAGCTGCCCCCAGCAGCTCCACTTCATCAATGTCTCTCCTATAACGGGATGCCCTCCACCAGACATGGGCTTCCCAAGTTCTCTCCAAGAGGATCCACAAGGATCTGTGTTAGGGATCGAAGTATTTCTCTAAAAGCCCAAGGGACCTCCCTTTTCCCCACTCCACCCCCAGCAGAGACCCCAGTGCCTGCTCCTTCTTGCTCTATGACGCCTCAACACGGGGGTGGTGAGGTGGCAGGCAGGACCATCTGCCTCTGTCGCCTTCCCTCCCTGGGCTTCTGCCATGGCGATGAAAAGCTGTCTTTCCCTGTGTTTCCACCTACTCCCTGGCCCGGGTAATGCTTTGATAAATGTTCTTAAATCAGCATCTCCTCCACCTCCAGATGATGGTGCTATAAAAGCAATCACTATTGGAGGAAGGGCTGCTCCGCGAAAGAGAGAGAGAGAGAGAGAGAGAGAGAGAGAGAGAGAGAGAGAGAGAGAGAGAGAGAGAGAGGCCAGGCTCAGAGCAATGCTTAGCATTAATTCTACAACCAAGGAGCAGAGAGAGGCAGGAGATAGAGAAAAACAATTTTTTTTCCTCATCTTTTTCCTTTCTGTTTCCCTGGAACCCAATTCCTGCTTGTCCACCATGAGATGGGAAGAAATGAAGAGGAGGGGATGGGGCTCTCCCCTTCTTTCCCTGGTTAATTTCAAGGCAGAAAGGAATCTTTTCCTTCTATGGCATGCTTCAAGCCTAGTTCTTTGGGTTGCAAGGGCTGGTGGTCTATCACCTGCCACAGGGAGAGCTCTCCAGACACTCCCCTACCACCAATCCACTTGCAGTCCTCCTCTTAGCCCCATCCTATCTATGTGCTGCAAGCATCTTCTCTCAATCTGGATTGTAGGTTGTACATAATACTGACTTGAGCTCCTTACCTTCTTTTACATCTTCCTGCCTTTTATGTACTCTTTTACCTTCCTCTGCCTCTTTTCTGCCTGGATCAGGCTGGAATGTTCCATTGCATTCCATAAAGGTGATGCCTTGTTCCCAGGCCAGAGAAATTCTAAATATCAGATGGTTCTAGGTTTGTAACCTCTTCTGCCTAACCACCACCTCCCCTCATTTCCAACGGGTTCTAGATCACGAGGCCTCAGAGACATGGGCACAGCGTGTGCCTCTTTATAATTTCCTTTGCAAATTCATATATTTGTGTACTGGCTTGCAGGAGTACCCTTCCTAGCTGTCTGGACCAGAGGAGATGTTTCTTTGTGAAGAGGTATTTCCACTTCCTCTAGACCTCAAGGAGTGAATCCTTCCCGGCAAGGACTGATATAGTTGCCTTAGAAAAGTTGAATACTGGGGCTGGAAGGCGCATTGAAACAAAAATATCAGAACCCACCTAGTCTAATCCCTTCACTTTAGAAATGAGGAACCCAAGACCCAGGGAAGAGAAATGATTTATCTAAGGTCATATAGGGAGCCTGAGATGAGAATTTGATTCTCTTGGACTCCAGACCAGTATCCTTCCCGCCACTCGGGGCTGCCCCATTTGGAGACAGCAAGAGCAAAGAGCTCTGGAAAGGAACCAGATCCTGCTAGTCGTCCCTCGCCCCTAGACTCCCTCAATCACGATGTTCCTAGGTCTAGCCCTTCCCCTGCCCCCGATGGGGAGGGAGGTGTGTGGCCGGGGCGGGGCATTGGAGGGGGGCCTGATGCACCCTGGCTGGACTGGGAGGGAAGCCTCTCTGTCCTTGACAGGGGAGGGAGCTCGCAGCGCCATCATCCCTGCAGCCCCCCTGACCTCCCCCTGCCTTGAGTCCCTCCATCCTCCCTCGCGCTCCCTCCCTCCCTGCTCCCCGGGCGGGGGCCGTGGGCGCCCCGGGCGGCAGCGCCGGGCTCGGGCCGGCAGGTGTCGCTGCGGAGCGCTCCTTTTGTGGTCCTGATGCTGCCGCTGGCCTGAGAGCAAGAGCTTCCTCTCCAGCTGAGAGCTTTTCTCCTCCGTTCATTTGCTCTTCTCCAACCTGTGTCGGTCTCGGGCATGGCCAGATTGACGGAGAGCGAGGCGAGGCGGCAGCAGCAGCAGCAACTCCTGCAGTCCCGAGCCTCCCCCATGAGCAGCGGCCCCGAGCCCCCCGTCCAGCCGGACAGCATGAAGGACCTGGATGCCATCAAGCTCTTCGTCGGCCAGATCCCCCGCAACCTGGAGGAGAAGGACCTCAAGCCCCTTTTCGAGCAATTCGGCAAGATCTACGAACTGACGGTGCTCAAAGACCGCTACACCGGCATGCACAAAGGTGCGCCCCCGCCCCGCCCCTCCCCTGGGCTCCCCAGCCCAGCCCGGGCCGGCCGCCCCCTCTCCTCCTGCTCCTGGCTGCCCCTTCTAGCATCCTAGCGCCTGCCGCTCTCGCTCCTCGCTGCCCCTCCCCACTCCACCTCCCGGCATCGTTATCATCACCGTTAACATCATCATCTCTCGCTCTTTTCCTTTCTCCTTCCTCTTTCCCTTAGCCTTCATCAGTCCTCCTTCTTTTCTTTTCACTCCTATCCTCCTATTGCCTTCCATCCTCCCCCTCCATCCTTTGCTTCCTCCTCAGCATCCTCTCTCTCTCTCCTGTCTCCCCCTCCTTCCTTCTCCATCCCATCCCCCCATCTCTCCCATACCTTTCCTTCTCCCCCCTCAAGACCCCTCTATCTCATCTTCTTCACTTCCCCCATCAGCCCTCCCTCTTTTCCTCCTCCCACTCCCCCTGGGTTTCTAGGGGGTGGTGTGGGCAGATTAGAGCCGTCCCCCTCCCTACTTTTCCATTCATCCAAGCTTTTGACAGGAGCAACCCAGGAAGTTTTAACCTCCGGACAGAATCCCATTGGTAATTTTCACAAAGGGGACGCGCCTGTGCGAGAGACTGGGGAGATCAGAAACACTAAAGGTCCAACTGTCCAGTGTGCAAACAGATGCCAAGGAGGCCAGCTAGTTGGTAACTACAAAGAAAAAGGGGATGGGGATGTGTGGGGAGAGAGGATCTATGGGAAGAGAATTTCTATTTATGAAAATGCAATCTTCCCCCAATGTTTGGGGGGAAAAGTCTGTCTCTTCCTTCCTCTTATATTCACCCATCTCTTGCCCATTTTGGAAAGCATCGATCTCCCTTCTTCCTCTATCCAATCCTACATCCTTCTCTCCATCTCCTTGCCATTTCCTCATGCCTAAATTAATCCTGGATGAGGCAGGTTGGGGGAATGGGGTGAAGGGTTCCCTGTATTTGGAGACAATGAGCCCTTGGAAGGCAGAGCTGGGCAGAATCCTGGTGTGGAAATGAGAATCATTTGGCTAGTTTTGATAGACAGAGAAATAGGAAATTGCCCAGACCAGAAGGAGGTGGGCTTCCTGAAACCAGATGACCTGCCTCTGTAGAACAGAATCTCATTAAGATAAAGAAAAATCCAGTGACAGCAGGAGAGGAAAATTGTTTATGGTTCAACTTGTATCTTGGGTTCAGATTGTTCTTGTTAAATCAATTGTTCTGTGAGGGTATGCTTGTGCAGAGGAATTATGGACAGAGTTGACATGGTAAACATGGGAGGCTTGTGTTGTTGGCATCCATGTTTCCAATTCCCTTGTGAGCAATCAAGAATGTTTAGGGAAAGGGAAACATGCACAAAATATCTTTGTCCAGTTGCTGGGCAGGTATTGAAGCCCCAGAAAGCCCTTGGTGCCCCAAACCTTCTGCCCCTGGCTGGAGGCCCTAACCCATGCTACCCTTCAGTGTACCTCTCCAGATGTCATCTTCTTGGGTCTTAGACATGAATCAGGGGCCCTTTCCCCCCAGAATGCCTTCCTGATGGGGCAGGCATGTGGAGAGAATGTTGGACAGATGTCCAGATCAAATCTATAAGGACTGGTTCATTCCGGCCTTTGCCAGTCTCCCAAAGGGGAGGCTGATGCCTTCACACCCCCTTAATGAAGGAACCCTCTCAACACTGCCCAGTAAAAACCCTGGTAAAATCTTCTGCTCATTCTTCTCAGCTTAGTCCTGTGATAGAGATGACTAGATTTGATTGTAAAAAATCCAAGAACTGGACACTGAATGGGTAGATTGAACTTCTCTTAGGCCCTGATGAGGCTCAAATTCCTCAACCTTCCCTTTTCTACTCCCTCCCCTCTTTCAACATGTGTAAAACATGAATCATCACTATCTAGAAAGATTCCTACCCCAGGTGGGGCTGGAGGTTGTCCTACAGGGCTGCCAGCATGCTTTACAGGAGACCAGAGCTCTCTTACAAGGCACTCTTGGTGTCCTGGGCTCCTGAGGTGTGATCCAAGAAACTAAGGGAGGGAGGATGGTTGTCTTGGTGATGGGAGACTTGAAGCATTTTTTTCCTCGTTAATTAACCTTCCCTTCTTCCTCTCCCCTCCATCACACACACACACACACACACACACACACACACACACACACACACACACCTCCCTAATTCTATGTTACTATCCTATTGAGATCAGTCTTCATCATCATGGCAGGGAAAAGAGAGTCCAAACACCAGGGGAGGTACAATTATGAACTTCTCTACCATGGATAATGACTTCCTGGACACAGGGAGATGGAATTAAGGAAGGAGTATTTGGTATGCCTCAAATTCAAGGGATATCATTCACCTTCCTCTCTTTCTTTTAGAGACTCATAGAATCTTTGAGGTGGCAAATCTAAGTACCTCTATTTGGATAAATGTCATGCTTCAATGGAGACATGAGGGGAGAGGGTAGGACACCAAGATGTTGTTCCTGATTCTTTCTTTGAGGCTTATCTGGATATGATTAGCTGCTGGAGCCCTGGAGGAGTCCATTTCCATCAAAGCAGAACTCATAGGCAGGTTTCCAATTTTTTAACCCCTTTCTGTACTGTGGCCTTACACCTTTATTTCAGAATTTCCCTGAGGAGTGGGCTTGAGTTACTATGGCTTGCTCCAGTGTTGGAGGATGTTATGAGAGGGACCCAATGGACAAGGTGCCACCTATATACACCAGTTTAGGTTCTGGGATAATGTGTCCTATGCTTAAGTATAGGTCTGGTGGAAGGCATCCAGAAGAGAATTGGAAAGGAGGGGAGTAGAAAGTATGGGGTTTCTCATAGAGATAACTCTAGGCCAAGAGTCAGAAGAACTGGATTCTAGCTATAGTTCAGACACTGATGAATTTGTAAACTTGGGTGAATCACTTTCCATTTGGGATCTCATTTTCACCATGTGAAAAATGAGAATTTGAACTATATGTCCCCTAATGTCCTTTCCAGTTCGAAAATTCTATGTTCTAAGGGCCCTCCCTAGCTCTGACATCCTAGGTTCTAAGGGCTTTCCTAGCTCTAACATTCTGTGTTCTAGGTCCCTCTCCAAACTGACATTCTATGCTGTATGATTCTAGAAAGGGAGGCAGCAAATTAATGGAGAGCTATGTGTGTGTTTCAAATGATGCTGAGTTGAAGGTAAAGAGAGAAGAATACTCTCTAGTTGCTGGAGTACAATGGTCAAAGAGGAGAGTAATGAATATTTGATTGGGATAACCAGAAGAAGACTACATGGCAAACCCAGTATCTTATTTGGGTCCCAGAATCACCCTGTGAAGCCAATAAGAGAAAGGATTATTTTCTTCATTTTATAGCTAGGGAAACTGAGTCCTATAGAGGAAAAGAGTCTTGATGAAGGTCACTCAGTGACTCAGTAGCATAGGTGGACATTCCTACCTATGAGTTTTTGTCATACCTGCGGCTGCTTAGGTTTGAGTGGAAATATCTGGACAGGGCTGGGTGCTGAAAGCTGGGGGGAGATTAGGGTGTGTATATGTATGTGTATGTGGTTGGAGGGTGGGACCAGATCTCTCTAGAGCTCCCTTGGAGAGGGTGAAGGAATAAGTATCATTTTCATGAAAACTGAAAAATTGTTGATGGATATGATCGTTCCCTGAGTTAGGCACTGGGAATAAAACTGCTGTGTGTGTGTGTGTGTGTGTGTGTGTGTGTGCGCCGCCACTCTCAGAGCAAACCTGTTACCATCTGACAATGCTGGGCCTCGAAAATAGATCGGTGTGGCACGGTGGGGGCTGGGAGCCAGGAGGGGATGGGAGGAGGCGGGGAGCCTGTGAATAAAACACTCATTTCATTACAAACAGCTCGTTAAATATAGTCTGCGTTTGTAGGTTGAGGTCAAGCTACAGACAGAGGCAGAAATCTGTCACTAGCCTGTATGCAGATGAGGAGGCCAGTGTTGGCATTACCTGGGTGGACGTTCCTTGTAACAAAATTCATTCAGAAACACAGGATTCTATAGCAAAAAAAAAAAAAAGTCCCTCCCCTAACCTCTGCTCTGAGTTGGTTTTTTTATTTGGTTTTTGGTGTGTTTGTGTGTGTGTGTGTGTGTGTGTGTGTGTGTGTGTCTGTATAGATATGTATTTGTGGAGAGACAGAAAGAGACAAAGAGAGACTGAGAGAGAAAGGCAGAGAGAGACAGAGAGCAGGCATGTGGGGCTGCTGTTTTTGGTTATCAATTTTCTTTCCAGGGAAAGATGCTTATGAGTGCAAGAATAGAATTTTGAGAGGGGGGGTGGATTTCACTCCCTGCCTCCCCCATCCCATTTGTTTCCAGTCATTCCCATGATTCCTCTGCCCCTCTGGCCTCTAGCCCCTGAGGCCATCCAGTGATGTTTGGGAAATTTTCTTCCCCCTCCCCCATCCTGTTTCCCAGGACCCAGCACCCTATTCTTATATCCCCCTTGGGTCCAGGGCCTGGCAAATTTGGTGCATCTGGTGGGCGTCGTTAATTTTTCTATGAATGTTAATGTCTTAATGTCAATATTATTATGAAGTGGTTTATATATTCATATTAGCAGATGAATATTAATGCTCCAACACCCTCTGTAGTGGCTTGTGTTACTCCAGTTCCCCTGGTATTATTCACAATGCCGTTTTTTTCTATTTATGTTAATCCCATATACATTTGCATATTAATGGTAATATTGTCTTAAAAGGGTTATTTTGAGGGAGGGAGGGAGGGAAGGAAGAAAGTGATTGATTAGAGATGGGGGAGACACAGACCATTGGCCAGCACTCCAGGGTTTGGAGGGATGGTAGCTCCTAGACCAGGGTCTGGGCCAGGTGTCCTCCCTAGTGGGTTTTAGGAGGGAAGGAGAGGGAGCTCTGAAAGCATGAGATTCAGAGAGAACCTGATGTGGTGTCCGGAGGGAGATGACAGAGGAAGGAGGGAAGTCTGAAGATAGGGAAGGGGAGAGAGAAGTGGAAGGGGCAAGGCAAGGGAATGGAGAGGGGAATGAGAATTATAGGGCATTATGCCAGGTGAAAGCTGATCAGCTTAAACCTCAGAGCTGGGGGACACAATCCAACCAAGCAAGAAGAGCAAAGATCAATTCCTGTTACTTCAGGGCAGGATTGTTGGATCAGACATGAACAGCACAAGGGCAAGGGTCCCCAAGGAATCTGCTCTGTCCATTGTCCGTTCTTCTCCAGGGCAGAAGGGAGCAGCAATGGTCTGAGCCCTGGGAAACTCTGGGTTTGATATTAATCAATCATCTAATTTAATTGAGCACCTGCTGTAGTTATCTTTCACATGCATTTCACAAGGTCCTTTTTCATTCACATCCTCATTTGTTTTTTACAATGCCCCCTGTAAGGGGGACAGAATAGGAATTATCACCCCCATTTTACAGCTGGGAAAATGGAGGCTCAGCAGACATGACTTGCCCTGTAAAATGAAAGGGTTAGACTAAATGATCTCTTAAAGATCCTTCCTAACTTTCTATGTTCTATGTCCTAAGAAGTCTCTCCTGGGTCTGACACTGTATTTCCCAATTCTAACATGAACCCCTTTTAAATTCCCCTGAGTTGTTAGTGTCTCATCTCCAGAATTTACTTGGTACTTGTTTTGCATCTTATCTTTACTCATCTGCGTACCTCTCCAATAGATTGTAAACTGATTGAAGGCAAGTACCGTCAATATACAAAATACTATCCTCAGCACCTAGGACAGTGCCCAGAACATAGTTGGAGCCTAAATGAGCTTGCTGAATTGAATTGAGTACTACCTTCTAAGGTTCCTTCCAACTCTGTCTCTTTATATTCTTAGGTGTCTTCCAGTTCTGAAATTCTGGGTTCTAGCTGACTGTGTCCCCAGACCTGACCCTCAGGAAGGCTGTAGCAACTAGGCAGTTCAGTGGGTAGAGCAGTGGACCTGGAGTCATGAAGAACTAATTCCAAATTCAGCCTCAGACACTAAATAGCTGTGTCATACTGGGCAAATCACTTAACCTCTGCCTCAGTTTCTGTATCTATATAATGGGGAAATAATGGCGCCTACTTCCAAGGGTTGTTGTGAGGAACAAATGATTTAATATTGGTAAAAAGTTCCTGGCACATAGTAGGAACTTAATAAATATTAGTTTTCTCCTCTCCGATTTCTAGTCCAGTGGGAGAAAAAAAGACAGATGCACCAATTAACAGTTATCAAGAAAAGAACTTGATAAGACAGTTTCAGACAAGATGCTCAGACAAGATAGAAATCTCACTTCCAACTCAGATGATCAGAAAGTCTTAGAGGAGGTGGCATTTGAAAGGGGCATGGGAAAAATAAGTCTCCAGAGAGCCAAGGATCACCGGGAAGATAAAATGTAGAGCCTCAGTACCTCTGTGGCTAGCTGGTGAGTGCGTGTGTGTGTGTGTGTGTGTGTGTGTGTGTGTGTATACACACGTGTGTGAATGTATGCAGTGTGTGGGTGGGGGAGTGAGTAGGCCAACATATAGGTGGGTGGAGTGTGTATGCATTTGTTGATGGATATGTGTGTGTGTTGGGGGGAGTATGGAATAAGTTCCTCTGGTAACAAGGAGGGTCTGCATTCAACCATTCACACTTTCCCACATGCTTATCAACACACAAACATTTGTGAGATGGAAAAGCACATTGGGGAGGCAGACCAGAGACCCTACTGTAGGAATCCACTCTAAAGTGGACAGGTGGGGATAGGGGAAATTATGAGAAGTCAGGTTGAATTTGATATAAAGATACTTTGCACAATAGCCAGAGTCTGGAGGGGACAGAGCTCCCTTTCCCTAGATGATTTTAATCACAAAACTTGGTGACCCTCTGTCAGGAATGATGTAGGAAGGATCACAGCATTTGGCAGATGGTTGAACCAGGGGCCCTCCGGGGTCCTGTTCAGTCTTAATTGAGGAACTGTTAGGGGAGAGGAGGTATGAAAAATCATGCTCTATCTGACTGGTTCAAAGCACCTTCTAACACCCAGGAGGTCCTGGATGAAGATCTCATTGCATCCCAGCTGACTTAAGTCCCTGGGATTAGCTGGAGTGACTGGGCATGATTAATAATGATGACAACAAAAGCTAGTGGCTCTCTGTTACCTGCAGGATCAAATATAAGCTCCATTGTTTGGCACTTAAAGCTCTTCACAACCTGACCCCATGTTACCTTGGCAGTCTTATTATACATTTTATTCAATCGTGTCTTACTCTCCGAGACTCCATTTGGGGTCTTCTTGGTGGAGATACTAGAATGGTTTGCCATGTCCTTCTCTAGCTCATTTGACAGGTGAGGAAACTGAGGCAAGCAGGGTTAAGTGATTTGCCCAGGGTCACCCAGCTAGTAAACGTTTGAGGCTGGTTTTCCTGACTCCAGGGCTGGTGCTCTATCCATGGTGCCACCTAGATGCTCCCATTTTACACATTACTCTCCTTCATGCTCATGATGGTTCAACCAAACTAGTCTACCCTGTTACATAATAATTCATTGCTCCTCTCCTTACTTTTGCAGAAGCTGTCTCCCATACCTGGGATGCTCTCCCTTTTCACTTTCTTTTCGAAGATTTCCTCCCCTGTCAGTAACTGTCTCTAAGAGAAAGATCCCTCTAAGGCTCAGCTCAAAGGTCACTTTTTACAATGAGACTTTTCTTCCTCAAACACTCAACATGGTACCTGGTTTATAGTAGACATTTAATAAATATTTGTTCCTGCCTCCCCTCCCCTGCTCAATTTAACCCAAGTTACCTTATATCAATTTTATGTGTATCTCCTTACACTCACATTGTCTCTGGTAGACTGTGAGTTCACTGACAGTAAGGATTGGTTGTTTCATTTTAATATATACACACTAACTGTGTGCTTGATTGAATAACAATAGCATTTATTTAGTATCTGAAGCTGACATAACAATTCCACTTACAGATTGTACCTTAAAGTTGCAAACCACTTTGATTTTCATAGCAATCTTTTGAGGAGGGTGAGAAAGTGTTAATATCCCCATTTTACAGCTTATAGGATAATTATAGGAGTTGGAGCTAGGGAGGACTTTAAAGCCCATCTGGTCCAACTCCCTTCCTTTACAGAAGAAGAAACCTAGGCTCAGATGGGTGGAACTCAAGTCTTTCCACTCTAAGAGTCTTGAATGGAGTGGGCATTCAGTAGACACTGGATTGAATTGAATTCTATTGAATGCTTGATCCCGGGTAACTATGCCCACTTGGTCTGGTGTCTGGAAGTGCCCTCTCTCTCTCACAGCCCCTCCCCACACACACACTTAGAAGTCCTTTGATTCACTCTTTAAAGTCAATGTAGCTCTGCAGGCAGAGGGGGATGAGTAGAGAGTCAGGGACCCAGGCTTTTGTCCTACTGGAGCTCCCTGACTGGCCTCTTGCTTGAGTGGCCTCACTGTGAGCCTTGGGTCATTCTGCCTGCTGGGTTGGGAGCAAGAGATCCGGTCTCCTGAGCTTTGATTTTCCCATCTGTACTGTTGGTTCTGTTTCCTTCTCAGGGAAATAAGACTGGATAATCTCTCAAGAACCTCTGTGTTCAGGTTGCTCCCAGCTCTGACTTCCTAGATTCCTTCCTAAATTCTAAGTTTCCCTCCATCTCTAATATTTTGCATTCTAAGAGCCTTCTCAGCTCTGACACTCTGGTACTGGAGACTCTGGGCCCTCCCAGCTCTCACATTCTCTCTCCTAAGGGCCCTCCCAGTTCTGACATCCTTGTTCTAAGGGTTCTCTCAGCTCTGACTCTCTGTGTTCTAAGGACCCTCCCAGCTTGGCATTATTGTTCTAAGGGCCCTCCTAGCTCTGATCTTCTGGGTTCTAAGGGCCCTCCCAGCTCTGAGTAGGTGGTTCTCTCTTCTTTTTCTTTATTCATTCTTTTCTTCCTTCATTCAACAATTCAGGTGCCTACTAGTGTGGAATAAGCATTTATTAAGCACTTACTGCCATGTCGAAGGTGCCTGTGATGGGCTTGCTGTAGGGGGAGAGAAATGAGTAAGAGATGCCCTCATGGAGTTACTCATTGTCTATGGGGGAGGTTGAGACATCTACAAAAATACCAAAGCAGAATGTGCTGAGGTCCACAGAGACATACAAAGCTCAACAAGCTTCCCGCTAGCGAGATTAGGAAAGTTTCACCAGAGGAAGAGACACTTAAGCTGAGACCTGTAAAATAGAGAAAATTTCAAAGGAAAAGATGGCGGACCTACATTCCAGGAGGGAGAAAGATACAGAACACATTTGAAGAGAACAGTTTGTATGCAACATGGCATGGAAGGGAAGATAAATCTGCAAAGGCTCACTAAAGTTAGACTATTGAGGACCTAAAGATTCTATACCTTTTGTGGGCATATTGTGGGAAGATTCATAAAAGGTATTAGGCTAAGTGAGGGTTGTAATCAGAACTGGGTTTTAAGAAGAGGATTCTGATGACCTGTGCAGGAGGGTTTATGGGATCATAGATTTATATCTTGAAGGGCCTTCCCTCCTCATTATACATATAAGGAAACTGAGGCAAGGCAGTTAGGTGGTCCACACAGATAGGAAGAGGAAGGGCTGGGATTTAACCTAGGTCTGACTCCAAAATCAATCATTCTTTCCATTGTAAATAGAGAGGAATATACCAGAAGCAGAGAACTTATCTGGGGAGTCCAGTCAAAAGATGACAAAATCTGAATGAGGGTACTGGCCATTAGAGTGGCAAGTAGGGGACTGACCTGAGACAGAAGTCAGAGCCAAGATAGAAGGCTACTGGTTGGCTGTGGTGAAGTCATCAAGGAGGTACCAGAAGTGCCCTATTCATTCCAAACTGTAGAGATTTGTTGATATCTCCAGGGATAGAGGACAGGAGTCCATGAGGCATCCCAAAGAGGTTGCCCTTCCCAGAATCCCAGAAGAGGATAGTTATGCCCAGAGATTCAGTTTGAAAGCAGTACTATGGGGGACCTGGTTGGGCACCCTGAAGAGAAGGTCTTTTAAGATGGAGGACAAGACCATGTCTCAACATCCTCCCCCTCTGCTAAGGACTGGAATATCCATGAGGGTTTCCTCAAGGAACTCATTTAGGTACGGGAAATGAGGACAGGATCATGCATAGATTTGCATATGATTGATGGACATTTGCATGTATCACCTGAGACAACACTGTCTTTCCCCCATCATTCTCAAGTTAAAGTGTTACCATGATTTCTTCTGGCTTGGATTTTCTCACCAACTACCATCTCTGATCCTCACCTCTAGCTGGGGAGGGGGAGTAGGGGAGGAAGGCTTGGAAAACAAGGAAGAGTAGAGACCTGGTTTCCTATCTAAAGTCAAGACTAGTCTGACCCTGCTTAGCTGGTGGGAGTCAGCCAAGTGAGACAGGCATGGGAGCAGTGAAAGATTGTTACCATCTGTTAAGTGGGCGGTCTGTCCAAATGGTGTTCTTCAGACACATAGAGAAAGCATCCTGATTACAATCAGGGACCGCCATGCTTTCAGCTGGGTCTTCATCGACACTTTCTTGCCTTGCTTCCTTTTGTGAAGAAGAAGACATGTATATGATATGACTGGTGGTCATTAGGACTAAGGCTGGGACTGGGATCAGGACTGAGATTAAGCATGGGTTCGATGATCAGTCTGAAGCAGGACCAAGTTCAAGGACTGGGTTGAAGCTGGGTTTAGGTTTTAGGACCATGCAATTCCATTAGATTGTTGGAGCTGAAGGGAGTCTTAGATCAAAGCATGTAGAAAATTAGAGATGGGAGGGCCCTTAGGATCCAGAATATCAGAACTGGGAGAGCCCTTAGAACCCAGAATGTCAAAGCCAGGAGAGCCCTTAGAACATAGAATGTTAGCACTGGGAGGGCCCTTAGAGCACAGGATGTGAGGGCTTGGAGGGCCCTTAGAACCCAGGATGTGAGAGCTGGGAGGGATCTTAGGATGTCAGAAACTTGAACTTGAGCCCTGGTTTTGTATGTAATACAGCCCCTCATTCCAAGGATAAGGAAGCTGAGATCCAGTGAGGGGACATATTTTGCCCAAGTTCCCATGGACTCAAAGTGAGGGGTCAGAGCCAGGGACTTGAAGCCAGGTCTCCTTCAAGGCCAGGTCAGGTCTCTTCCCATTATTCCATACTGTCTACCATGGAGATAGCCTGTCTCTTAGTACACTTTAGTTTCCATTTGGTGCCTCAGGACCAAATGACTGAGCAGAGCATGACTTTATACTCAAAAGAAAAATAATAGAGTGAAAGACCAAATTTAGTCAATTTCTTTTAGACAATTCAAATAACAAGTCTTGGTGAATTAGAGTTATTTCCAAAAAGCTTGGAGATTTGTTTAGGTTCCCTTTATACCCTGACCAACCCCTAACAAAGAAGATTCTGATTTGTGACCCAGCCAGGAGGGACCTGAGAACACAGAACATAGGATGTCAGAGCTAGAAAGGATTTTGGAACGTAGAACATAGAATCACAGGATTTAGAAGTGGAGGAGAGTTTAGAGATTTTCTTATCCAACTCTCTTGTTTTACAGATGGGGAAACCAAGGTTCAGATTATCTCTTAGGTCCCTTCCAACTTTGATTCTAAGAGTAATCTGGACCCAAAATGAATATCCAAAGCCAGTTGTGATTTCTGTCAACCTAGCTATGTTTGTTCTTGGGACCAGTCCACTGGACAGTCTCAGGGCTCAAGTCACCAGTCTCTTACCTTCTTTCTCCCTTTTCCTTTCCCCCCTGATCTTCAGCATAGCTAGAATTAGAGCCCGATATTGGCATGGGGGGCTGGGCTGGGCTGGCAGGCAGGGGAGAGGAGCAACATTTACTGAAGAGAATTGGCCCCTGGATGGAGTTGGCCACTGCTAGCCCTTGGCAGGCAGCCTCCATCCTCTGCCAGCGAGGGATTTCCATATTTTTGGAGCCTGTTAAATTATCAAAGGGCTGCTGTGCATAGATTCCACTCCTCTCCCCTTCTGACAAATCAAATTATCAGAGCCAAGATTGAATTATAAATGGCTTAAGACGATCTATTCATTGTTGGTATTTAAAGACTCCTTGGTCTCAAAGCATTGGATAGTTCGAGGCCCTCTAGCCTCCCACATGGAACCCTGGGATGACCAACAACAAAGGTCAATATGTTTTTCCACACACTTGGCTCCACTCTTGGAAGCACCTCTGGCTGGAGCTGTATCACCCAGGAATACAAAATTTGGAGATCCTGCCAATGGGTGAAAAGACTTGGATTCGGAAATGAAAGGCAGGGCAGGCATGAGCCTCAAAGGCTCTGGGGTTTGTACCCCAGTCCCTTTACTTATTAATGGTTTAACCTTGGAAGAGTCAATCAATTTCTCAGAGCCTCAGTTTCCTCACCTGTAAAATGAAGAAAATAAGTCCTGCCGTGCCTCCTTTGTGGAGGTGTTGGAAAGATCGATCCAACCAACCAAATAAACGCTTCTAAATACACATGATAGGCCAGTCACTGTGCTAAGGGAGCAAGACAGAAAGACATCATCCATAGAAAAGAAAGACAAAATACATAGAAAGGGTGACCTTGTAGGGGTGGGGACCAAGAGATAGGCAGACCAGGAGGGGCCTCACGTACAAGGTGGCAATTGAGCTTAAATATAGAAGGGAACTGGGAATTCTAGGGATAGAGGTGAGAAGAGAGAGCAGGATTTGAGCGGAAAAAAGGCCAGTTTGTCTGGACCAGTCTGTGGAGGAGAGTAATGTGTAATTAAGTCTGGGAAGGGAGGATGGGACCAGGTTGGGGGGAATTTTTCAAGCTGAACAATAGTGTTTTTATTTATCCTATTTTATATATACATACATGTCACATATATGTGTGTATGTGTTGATACACCTATATGTATATATCCTATATATGGGGAGTGGATGGAGATTATTGAGTAGCGGAGTGGTATGGTCAGATGGACCTGTTAGGAAAATCGCTTTGGCAACCACGTGGAAGATGAATGCGATGAAATAATGGATGGGAGGGTACGTTGTAACTGCGCAGTATAATAGAAATGTCAGCTATTGTCATCATTATTACAAATGCATGTGTTATCTTTTGTGTACAAAGATGATCCCCCTGACTCACCCCCTCTGGAAAGGGAGTTGTGCCTGCCATCTTCAGCGGTGGGAAGAGGCTGTTCTGAATTATCTATACTTTCCTCTCCTTCTTTGTGACCAGCAGCATATTTCACTTAGGGGTGTCAGGGTTCAGGCTGTGGTGGCAGAGTAATTCCTCAGTATGGAAGCAGGGAGGGGATCAGGCTGGGGCACAGACTGCAGAGGACAAGGTGGGGAGGTTAGGGAGCTGTCCAGTTTAGTTGGAACATAGATTATGTGAAGGGCAAGAGATACAATTATACACACAAGTTGGATCAAGATTTTGGAAGACTTTGAATGCTAGAGCACAATAGGGGTGGGGATGGGGAGACTTTTTTTTTAAACTGGGAAAGCACTGGGGAATCATCGAAGGTTTTTGTTTTTGCTGGTTTGTTTTGTAGAAAACTGGTCTGATCAGAGTAGGAAACTGGGAAGTAATGTGGAGGGTGAAGATGTACGGTGGTGAACTCCCCATACCCACTCCCTCCCTTCCTCCCCACCCTAAATTTTAAGAGTCTGTCAAGAGAGGCAGTTGAATTAGATGATCAATAAGGTCTGTCACAGCTCTGTCCCTATACAAGGTCTGCTGTTTTACAGTCTGAAGTCTCCTCCAGCTCCAACATTCTGAGTTTATTTTCTATGGACCTTCCCAGCTCTCTTACTCTGTCCTAAAAGCCCTCATAGCCTTAACATTTTGTGTTCTAAGAGCCCTCCTGACATTCTGGGTTCTAGAGGCCCTCCCACATCTGACATCCTATGTTCTAAGGGCCCTCCCATCTGAATTCTGTGTCCTAAGGGTCCTCCTAGCTCTGACATTTTATGTTCTAAAGGCCCTCCCAGCTCTGACATTACAAGAAAAAAATCTCAGAGATAGAAGATTACTCAGAGGTCACCAAGTCCAACCCAAGTCCAAGAATCCCTCCCCCACCCCTCCAACGTACCCAACAAAGGGTCCTCCAGCCTTTGCTTGGGGACCTCCGGTGAAGAAGACCCCATCCCTTCCCAGGGTTTCCTGTTCTACTTCAGCACACCTGTCATTTGTTTGGAAGTTTTTTACAATGAAAGCTAACATTTACATGGCACATACTATGTGCTAGGCAAATTATTTTATTGGATTCATCCTCTATGTGGTTGCCAAAGCGATTTTCCCAACAGGTCTATCTGACAGTACTACTCCTCTACTCAGTAATCTCCAGCCACTCTCTGTAGGATATATACATATATATATGTATATATGTATAAACATACATATTCACATATATACGACATTTGTGTATATATAATATATGTATGTGATAGATATATATATATATATATGTATGTATATAATAGGATAAATAAAAACACTGTTGTTCAGCTTGAAAATTTCCCCCCAACCTGGTCCCATCCTCCCTTCCCAGGCTTAATTAAATTATCTCATTTTATACTTACAACAACTCTGAAAGGTTAGTGCTATTACAGTTGAGGAAACTGAGGCAGATAAAGCCTAAGTGGCTTGCCCAGGATCCCATATCTAATAATTACCTGAGGCTAGATTTGAATTTAGGTCTTCCTGACTCCAGGCCTGCCACTCATTCTATCCACTGGGTCACCTAGATGCTTAAATTCTCCCTGTTATTGAGTTGAAGTGTACACCCTACAGTAGCACTTGTAAGGGCTGAATTCACCACCATCACAGATTACTCCAACTCTCAGGGCCAACCAAAATGAGCCTAATTCCTCTTCTATAGATCAGTCCTTCAAATACCTGAGCATAGCCCTTACATCTACCATCTTTTCTTCTCTAGGCTAAACATCCTCATTAGTTCTTTCCATCAATCCTTAGGTGGAATAATCTTGAGACCCTTCACCATTCTGATCACCTTCCTCTGGATATTCTCTAGTTTATCAGGGTAGTACCCAGAATTATGAATGCTATTGTGTTCTGAGGACAACCTAATACAATAGGTTTATCTCCTACCTAGTCCTGGAGATTCTGTCCCTCTTAATGTGGCCTGAAAGCAAATTAGCTTTTTGGTTGCCATATATGTCACAGTGTTGACTCATATTTAACTTGCAATCCATGAAGATACCAGATCTTTTTTTCCAGGCAAATGTGTAATCATACTTCTGCTATTTTGTACTTGTGAGTTGACTTTTTGAACCCAAGTGTATGACTTTACATTTAACCCTAGATTTCTCCCAATATGTTCCATATTCTAATGACTTCCAGTTCAAAGGTTCCATTTTGTGTTCTTACTCCGACTTGAATTCAATAATTATTTATTAAACTTCTACTATGTGTAGGGTATTGTGCTCAGTGTAGAGGATACAAAGATGAAAAACAATATGAGCCCTACCCTTGAGGCACTCACAATCTGTAGAAGGTTGAGAGATACAAATCCCAATAAATTAGAATATAATAGAATCAATCATAGGAAAGGTTAAAAAATGACAAGATTATATGGGGGAAATTTGAGTGGCCCAGTTTGCTTTGCAAGTTCAAAGTACAGCTTTGGTTAAGTGACCTGCCCAAGGTCACACAACTAGTGAGTGTCAAGTGTCTGAGGTGAGATTTGAACTCAGGTCCTCCTAACTCCTGTATTGGTGCTATAGCCACTGTACCACCTAGCTGCCCCAGAGAGTAAATGAGATTATCAAGGGAGTGGAGACTCTCTGGAGATGCCCACTTTTAGAGCTATATAAATTTGGGAGTGGGACTAGTTAGTGTCTAGGATTCCTTCCGGCCCTGACATTGTCTGTGCTTGAATGAGGCAGTGAGATAAAGATTAAACAGAGAAGCTGGGTTCAAATAATGGCTCTTCCCTCTACTGGCTTTGTGGCCTTGGACAAATTATTTCATCTCTCTGGGCCTCAGTTTCCTCATCTGTCAAGTGAGAGGCAGATGAGTGATAAGGTCCTTTTCAGCTCTAAATCTATGCACCCTAGGATCCTTTTAAGGTCCCTCCACACTCTAGTGTTGGGGATTTTCAGTATCCTTGAAGCTAGGCGCTTGAGGGCTTATCCTCCTCCCCAAATTATACTATAGTAATTACTTCCTCTGTTCTTCTTCCTCTCCCACCTCACACCCATAAATCCCTGCAATAACCCCCATTCTACCAGGACCTTCCTCTGTTGGCTTTTATCCTTGATTCTTCTCCTAATGACTACCCCTGAATCCTCTTCTCCTTCCTCCCCAGTCAGAGCAAATTTCAACTCAAGTCCTCTTTCTTGCAGCTCCCTACCCTCTCCCCTCCATTCCAAATCATTAACAAACCACTGAAGGACAGGATGGGGTGGAGAATGAACATCTTCTCCTGCTTAGGGCAGAAGAGCTGAGTCTGATAAGGAGAAACAAGAGAAGGCATGTCCCAAGAGTGGGACTCAGGAGTGGGTGATGGAGAATGTAGAAGAAAGAAGTGGGGGGCTGGCAAATGTTTAACAACTGACTCCCCAGGAAAAAATATATGCTTGACATACTTTTAAATTTAATCCTCATTATTAACACATCCAACAATCAACACGATATTAGATCAAGGCCTGATCTGTTGTAGAGCTAGCCGATTTCCAAGGAATAAATGCTCATGCTGAAAATTCACCCATCTTTGTGAACCATTGAGAGTAGCTCCAGCCCACCTGAAAGAAAAAAAAAATCATCTTTCTCTAACACCTGATTTCCATTTCTTTCTCTCCTCTTCAGGGTGTGCTTTCCTCACCTACTGCGCCCGGGATTCTGCCATCAAGGCCCAGACCGCCCTGCACGAACAAAAGACTCTGCCTGGGGTGAGTCTGGCTTGGGGATGGGGGAGGGGAAGAGCGAGGTGGGAGGGAATGAGAGTCCCCCATAAGGGTATCCAGGTTTTAGAGAAGGAGTTGTGGTTGCAGACAAGCTTGGTTTAGAAGAAGACCCCCATCTCTCATAAAACTCCTCCCTTCCTAACCCACAATTACATGCAGCAACTGCAGAGATATAAAAAATTGGGGGGTGGAGAAAAGAGATCTAGAAGGTATAACAAAAATGAGTACTGCAGGTCAGTGTAGGAGCCTTAGAATGTCCTCCTTCTGTTCTCTAGTAAGGATTGACTCTTCTCCCTTTGTCAATTACAAAGAAGACAGACCTGACTGGGCAGGGGCTTCTTGGGTGGTAGTTCTGCCAGTGTTCCTTGCTCTCTGTCCCCTCTCTCTGCTTCCCCAGGCTGACCAGAGTCCTGAAAAGACTCAATCAAACACAAAACAACACAAAAAAGCCAGTCATCTTCTGATTGAATATTAGCTCTGAAAGGGCAGAGACTTTTAATTATTTTTTGTCTTTGTGCATTCTCAATGCTTAGCACATAGTAGGTGTTAATAAATCCTTGTAGATTTATTACATTATTACAATATAGTTATACTAGTTATTTATTATATTCCAGGACATGAGGATTGCCTGTAAACTCAGAGAATTTAATTCAAGTGGGTATCCTGGGTCAGTGGAGGAGCCGAAGAAAGCTTTTCTGAAGTTCTGTAAATAGTCCTTGGGGAATCTGACAAAACTGGGATTAGGCACAGAGGCATCTAGCCTCAATACTGACAGTTAATCTCTTGGGGTTCTTTTACTTTTAGAGACCCCTTGGGTCAGAGGCTTACTAGTGGTCCCTGGTGATGGAGAATATGGTCAGAGAGCAAGAGGAATAAGGCAATAGGTGGCCTGAACCTCCAGGAAAAATAAGGCAGATGTTGGACCGCTCCCATGACTCTATGATCTCAGCAAGAGGCAATACAGAGAGAAACTGCCCATGGGTCAGGAGACCTGGGTCCCATACCAGGTTATGCATTCACTGCATTCCCTTAACAAATCTTTTTCTCTCTCGAGATCTCAGTTTCCCCATTTGTAAAATGAGGGAAATGGATTAGAGATGATTGCAAAAGTCCCATCCAACTATAAAATGCTAAAATCCCAATGAAGTATCAGGCCTCTGAGAGTGGAGCTGGCCTCCAAATCTCTTCCCTAATCTGTGTCCCTGAAGACTCAGAGTGCCAAGGCAGGAGTGGGATTTTCCTTGCAGAGCCTCGGGAGGGGTTTGCCTGCTGACCCGGCTCTCCCCTGGCACTGATGGGGGCCTCTTGCTTGCATCAGGCTCTCAGCAGAACAGTCTCCAGGTATTTAAATCTGTGGATTAATTTGAAGGGAGGTAGCATTCTGCTAATTACAGAACTTCCCTGTTCATCTCATTGTGGGAGACTAGAGGAAGCTGCCAGTGTTAGTGACTGGATTTAATTTGTTAAGGGTGGGAAAAGTGTAGAGATAGAGAGGACTAGGGGGAACTGAGGGACAATGGAGCAAGTGCCAGATTGGGAAACAGGAAGCCTTGGTTCTAATTCTTGTTCTGTCTTCAGCTCACCTTGTGGCCTTCAGCCAAAACCTTCCACTGGTGGTTAGATCTGACTGTGCCACCTTGGACATGTTTCTTAACCTTTTTCTGCATCTTGGTTTTTGCATCAGAAAAATGAGTGACTAAATGATCCCTAATCCTTTCTAGCTGTAAATGCTATGAGCTCTTTTCTTCTTAGAGCTAACCTGTACTACGGGGCAGGGAGGATGTGGCCAGAGTTTTCAGTGCTATGACTGGACCATGTTTTTTGAGGGCTTTCTGTGTTCTAAAAGCTCTTCCAATATTGATATCCTGGGTCCTAAATACCCTCCTAATTCTGACCTTCTGTATTCTAAGGGCCCTCCCAGCTCTGATATTTTGTGTTCTAAGGTTCCTCCTGACATTCTAAATGTCCCCCTGCCTATTTTTCCACCCTCCTACCCAATTTTGACATGTTCTGTTTTCTTCCATCTCTGACATTAGCATGGTATGGTGAAAAGTGCCAGATTTAGAATTAAATGGCATGGGTCCAAATCTCCTTTTTGCCACATGCTGTAGCCTTGAGCAAGTCATTTAACCACTCCATGCTTCATTTTCCTGTTAGTACAATGAGAGGTTGTTGTACTCATTGACTCCCAGGTACCTTTCAGCTCTAAGTCTACAGTCTATGTTCTAAGGGCCCTTCTGGTTCTAATACTCCATGCCCTATATTCTAAACTCTGCCTCCCCCCAGCTCTGCAATTCTTTATTCTACATTCTAAGGGTTCCTCTCCCTGTAACATGTTCTAGAATCTTCATGGTTTCTAGGGTGAGTGAGGGTCCGGTCCTGGGATCATATATGCTGGACAGAGGGCCTGCTTCATTGTGGAATGGTTCTTGGTGTCATCAGTTTTCACCCAGGCAGATTCCTATGCTGCTGGCACCAGGGCGGGAATAAGAGCTGGGGGTAGGAATGTGTACAGTTAGAGCACATAGGGACAATGAGGTCCCATAGGATTAGCAGCATGCAGGAGGAAGCACACTGGACTGGGGAAGGAGGGCTGGAGGGGAAGAAGCAGCCTGAAACTAGAATCCAGAGACCAGGATTGCAATCTTGTTTCAGCTTTATGACCTTGGGCAAATCACTTTTCCCCATTTCAGTGCCTCAGTTTCCTCATTGGTAAAATCAGGAAAATAACATTTTATTGGAGTGATCAAATGATATGGCTCCTTTATACATTCTTTGTAGTAAGGCTTGATATGAATGCAGGCTGACATTATTCTTTTAATTCATCTAGTGCCCTTATCACCATCTGGGTTATGGAATCTAAAGAGACATTTCCCCAAGGCTCTCTAGCCATCTCAAGGAGAATACTGGGGGGGGGCGGGGTTGGGGAAATAACCTTTGCTTTCCAATCTCTGAAGAGACTTTGTGGGACACAGGGAGTTGATCTCTCTAGGTGAACCAGAGGGTAGCTCTAAGATGCATGGGAAAAAGTTTGAAGGAGGCAGATTTTATTTGAATGCAAGGGAGACTTCTTAAGAATCAGAGATGCCCCATGGTATAATGGCCCAGCTCAAAAGGTAGGACAGTCCAAAGAGCAGAGACTGAACAATCACTTGTTGGGGATACTATGGGAGATTCGTGTTTCGTGCGGGGACTGGATTAAGAGATATCTTTGGTCCTTTCTTTCTTTTCTTTGCCTTTTAAAGAAGTTTTTTTTCAATAGGAAAATGTAGTTAAGAACAGAAAAATATCAATCAAAAGTTAAAAGTAGATTTTCATCAATATATTTTGTTTTTTAAATTTTTATTTTCATTGTTATTTTTTGTTTTCCTATTGCTTCCATTTCCCCATACATGCCTTCCCCTCCCCATCCCAGAGAGCCTCCCCTTATTGACAAAGTTAAAAAATAAGAGAGGAAGAGAGAAAAATTAGCAAAAACTGATCAACACCTCTAATGTTACATTCACTACTCCATACCTATGGACCTCAGTCCCGACAAAGGAGTAGGAGGAAGTTCCTCTCATGTTTCTTCTTTGGGGTCAAGCTTGACCATAACAATTGCACAGCCTCCAGTTCCTGGTCCTTTCTAATGCTGATTAGAATTTTAAATTCTGAGATTCTCTGATCCTGTACATTCCCATCTTGTTGTCTGTGATTAGCCATGACCTGGAGGAAAAGGAGGGGATTTTTTTTCCAGGTGATGTCAAGAATATGGGAGCCCTATGAGGTCACTCCTTCCAAGGGTCAGTCCTTCTGAATCTGTGACAAGCTGACCCATCAAAAGGACCTGTCCTGCTTTCTGTCTCTCCTGGGGGAAAGAGCCCATGTGTTCAGGGCAGAAGGCTCCCAGAGGGACAGAGGGAGCACAGAGCTTCCGCATAATTAACACACTGTAGAAAGCTGAATATTTTCCCTTCTTCTATCTACTCTCCAGCTTACCATCCTTCCCCCCCTTTTGCTGGATCCGTAGCCCCCCTTCCCAGACTCTCTTGCAAGGTGCCAAGGTTAATAAAAACCTGTAAGGTTTTAGAATTATTTGGCCCCAAATGACCCTGTAAGGTAAGGAGTTCCTCCCTCCTTCCTTCCCTTTCTTCTTTTCTTCCTTTCTTCCCTCCCTCCTTCCCTTCTTTTCCTGATACATCACCTTTGATCTATTTCATATGTACCTATCTCTGTACTTATGTCCCCTACTTAGACTATAAGCTCCTTGAGAGCAGGTAGTGTTTCATCTTTGCCACCTGGGGCAGGGCCTATACAAAGTAGATACTTAACAAATCTAGGCAGATTGACCGAAGTATTACTATTCCTGTTTTGTAGCTCAAACGATCAAGAAGCTATTAGGCAGCAGTCATGTGCTAGGCACTGTACTAGTCACTGAGAATATAAAGATGAAAGTAAAACAGTGCCTGCCCTTAGGAAGGTTACCTTCTATGAGGGAAGAAAATGTATTCACTTGCAAGCATATACCAAATCAATGGAAGGTGATTTGGTATGGAAGAGGCACTAGCTTCAAGGGGAATCTGGAAAAGCTTCAGGGAAAAATGATATTTGAGCCAGGCTTTGAAAGAAATTAGGAATTTTAAGAGGGGGAGGAAAGGAGGGAATGTCCATAGGCAGGAGGAAGAGCCTGTACAAAGGCACAGAGAGGAGAGATGGAGAGATGTGAGCAATAGCAGCAAGGCCAGGTTGTCTGGTCATGAAGTTTGTGCAGGGCCAGTTATGTGTAAGACAGGCGGAAAGGGTCACTGGAGGATTTTACAGTGATAGGTATTAAATAGATCAAAGGTGATGTATCAGGAAGGAAGGAAGGGAAGGAGGGAGGGAAGAAATGTAAGGAAGAAAAAAGGGAGGGAGAAAGGATGGCAGGAAGGGAGAGAGGAAGGGAAAACAAAGGAAGAAAAGAATGCAGGAAGAAGGGAAAGAGGTAGGGAGTGTGGGAAGAAATGAAGGAAAGAAGAAAATGACAGAGGAACGAAAAAAGGAAGGGAGGAAGGATTGGAATGAAAGAAGAATGAGATGAAAGGAAGGGAAGGAGGGAAAAGGGAGTTAGGGAGGAGGGAACAAAAGATGGAAAGAAGGAAAAAAGGAAGGAAAGGAAGAGAGAGAAAGAACTGTGAAGGACTTAAATCGCCAAACAGATTGGTTCGTATTTAATCCTAGAGTTTATTGAGTGTATGTAATGGCGAGATGCGTAGGTAACTGACAGACTCCCTCTTGTTGGAAACAAGTAGAGCTAGAGGAGGCAATGACTTCTGATGTCTGAGCTTCCTTCCAGCTCGGAGGTTCTGTGAAAAGTAAGTCCTGGTACTGCCAGGGCCAGGACACAGATTATATATAACCTGTGGATTCACCTGGACAGCTCCAGAATTAGAGTGCTCTGAGAGGCATGTCTCTTTTCCAGTAATCTGGGTGAGAGGCTCAGAAATCTGAGCCTGAGGCAGGGTGGGAGGTGGGAAAGGAGTTGAGGATCTCCCAAGAGAGACAAAGGAAAATGGGTTTGTGAAGATGAGTGCTGGGGTGGCATTCTAGGGAAAGATAATTTCATGTAGAGATGGGAAAGTGTAGAATGTATCAGAAAACTAATTTGTCCATTTGGATTGGAGAATAAAGTATATTTTAAAGGAAAAGGAGGAGTTGGAAAAATAGCATCCTAGATTAAGAGAGCTGGGAGGGATCTAAAAGACATCTACCTAATCCAATACCCCCCTTCCTCTTCACTTTATATATGAAAAACTGAGATGCAGAGAGATTAAGGAAGTTGTCTAGGGTCACACAATTAGTAAGTGGCTAAAGTGAGATTGGAATCAAGTGTTCATGGCTTCAAGGCTAGTATCTCTTATCTACTCTAACATGGGATGCTGTGGCCAAGTTGTAGAAGGCCTTGAATGCTAGGCTAAGAAGTTTGGACTTCTACAGATCATAGAGAACTAGTTAAGGTGGAGAAGAATCAGAAAGCTGTTCTAACCATGTAAGTGAGAGGTAATTAGGCCTGGACTAGGGGGAGCTCTATGGGGTGGATAAGCTAATGGATAGGAGATGCTTTGAGATCCTGGAGCCATGGGCTTGAGGCAGTCAGTTAGGAGATGGGAAGCCTGTGTCATGGGTGTGATACTTGTTCACTCTGGCCATGTGCCCCACCCCAACACCCCCAGTCCCAGAGCCCTGAAACCATTTCTCAGCATTCAAGGATCAGGGTATTTTACTTACCCAGTGAAACAGATTTTTGTTGGATTGGTGTCCATTAGAAATGATTAACAGCTTTTGTTAGTCTTGCATGAGGAGGATTCTTGAATGGGAGTCTTTGTGGGCTCAACCAAGCAGCACCCCCGCAGGGGAATGGGGCAAGGCTCCACCCCAAGCTTTCTCCTCTTTTCTCTACCCTAGAGTTCTTAACATTTTTCTGTATGTGTACTCCAGTCTAGCTGTATGATCCTGAGCAAGTCACTTCACCCTGTTTGCCTCGGTTTCCTCTTTTGTAAAATGGGCTGGAAAAGGAAATGGTAAAACATTCCAGGATCTTTGCCAAGAAAGCCCCAAATGGAGTAACAAAGAGTCAGACATGGATGAAAACAACTGAACAACAACTGCACACCCATGGACTCCTTCTCAGAATAATATTTTCAAATATGTGAATGAAATGCTCAATTTCAGTTAGGGGTAGTGAAAATAAGAATGTTTTTTTCTCATTCCAGTTCATAGATGCCTCACCTCCCGCTCTGGGGACCTCAGATTAAGAACGCCTTCTCTATACTGTCTCCCTCAGAGAGATGTCCCAGAGCCCCAGGCCTCCCATCCCAAACATACTTAGCCCTTTATTCAGGTGATTCTCACACCCTGGCCTCTCCCACACAAGTTTCAGACTCCATTTTCCAACTGTTAGCTGGACACCCTTACCTGGATGAGTGTCAGCCCCCTCACACTCAAAGACTGCCTCTGCCACTGACTCTCTTTGAGATCTCCGGTAAATCACTTCACCTACCCTGGCCTCGGTTTCCTCATCTATAAAATAAGGGGGTTGGACTAGATGACCTCCAAGGTGCTCCCAGAACTAGATCTAAGAATCTCTGAGCTTGCCCTCACACCTATTCCTCTTCCTGATTTCCCCATTTTCTGCCAAAGCAACATCATATCCACCATCCCCCTGTTTCAAAATCTCTGCAACCTCTGATTCCTTCAAGACCTCACAACCTATAGCCAGCTACTTTTCAAGTCTTGTGGGTGGCACATTCTCAATTTCTCTCCCATCCCATCTTTTTCATCCTCACAGAACTCACCTTAGTCCGGGCCTGATCACCTCTTACTTAGATGGTTATGACAGCCTCCTGACCATCCCCCAACTTTGGTAGCTTCCCATAACCTGAGAGAGAAATCCTGGCATTCAACGTCTCCCACGATTCAGATCCCACTTATCTTTCCAGCTTTAATCTCCTTCAAAACTGACTTTTTGCTCCAATCTAACTGTACAAATTTCAGTTTCCCTAGTAGCCTACATTTTCCATCCAGTCCATGATACAACTTCCACCTTTCCTTATTTCCATCCACCAGTACTTTCCCTAATCTGGCTCAACAGCAGCCACCCTCCACAAATTGGACTTTTACCTTCAACTTGTCCCTTCAGCTCTCACCAAGTTGTTCTCCCTGCCTCCAGTGTCAACCCTGTGCAATCCATCCTCCACACAGCCACCCAAGTAACAGCCTTAACATGTCAGTTGTCTACTCAAGAAGGCTTCTGTGGTTCCCTATCTCCTCTAGGATCAAATGCAAGCTCATTTCTTTGACAATGAAATTTTTTCACAGCCTAGTTCCAATCTTCCTTTGCAAACTTTTACAAATGACTTCTTTTCATGCATCCTGTGACCCGACCAAACTGACTTCTGACTTATTTGCTATTCCTCATACATGACACTCGTCTTCCATCTTCATGCCTTTGCCCTGCCTGTTCCCCCTGCCTGAAACGCTCTCTTTCCTTCCCTCCAACTTTTTAAACCCCTGATTTCCTTGGAGCCTGGGCTTAGAGGCTCCTTCCTACATGAGACCTTTCCTGATTCCCCTCCCCTGAGTGCCTGCCCATCTTCAAAAAAATCTGGTATTTACTTTGTACACATATAATACATATACATGTAGTATATGTACTTGTAAATATGTACATGTTGTTTTTCCCAATAATATACAAGCTTCTTGAGGGCAAGGACTTTGGGGCAGACTTAGTCTTTGTATCCCATGCCGAGCATGATGCCTGGCACATGGTAGATACTCATGTTTTGTTGATTGATTGATAGATAGATAGATAGATAGAAATTCTCCTGATCTCCCCCAAGCAGTTATTTATTCCCTATCACCGAATATCTTATGGTAGAAGCTAGCTAACAAGTTTGACTTCACTTTCTGGCAAGATTCTAGAATATATTATTAAAGGGATGGTTTGTAGTTGTCTAGAAAAGGAAGCAGTGATGAAGTCAGTATGGCTTCATCAAGAGCAGGTCATGCTAGAATGACCACGTTTCCTTTTTCAGACAGGGTAAATAAGGTATATCTTATAGGAGAAGATATATACCATAGATGTAGGGCAGGTAGGTGGCAGAGTAGATAGAATGCAGGGCCTGAATAAAGATTCATCTTTGTGAGTTCAAATCTGGTTTCAGATACTTACTATTCGAGTGACCCTGGGCAAGTCACTTCAACCTGTTTGCCTCAGTTTCCTCGTCTGTAATAGGAGCTGGAGAACGAAATGGCAAATCACTCCAGTATCTCTGCCAAGAAAATCCCAAATGGGGTCATAAAGAGTTGGACAAGACTGAAAAGCAACAGTACAACAAAAGTCCGTCTACCTTAACTCCAGCAGCATTTGACAAAGTCTGTCATGCTATTCTTGTAGAAAAGATGGTGAGATGTGGGCTGGCTGGTAGTTCAGTAGGTGGCTTTTGAACTGGTCAAATGCCCAGACTGAAAGAGCGTTTATTAATGGATCCATGTCAGCTCGATGGCGACGGGAGGTCTCTATGAAATGCCCCGAGGCTTTGTACTTGGCCCTGTGCTGTTTAACATTTTTGTCAATGACTGGGATGAAGAGCTTGATGAACCATCCCTCCCTTCTCTGATGGTCTGTGATTGCCCCTCAGGGGCGGTAGACCAGCTAAGAATATCTGCTTCCAATTCCAGGGAAGGGGGAGCCATCCTTAGAGAGCCTCCAGCCCCAAAGCTGCAGGCTTCAAGAGAAAACCAGTTTCCCTGCCTGACTTCATCTGCCTGGCACTATGCCCAGCACTTGGACCACGTAGACATTACTGACTGGCCCTCCACTTTTCCAATGCAAAAGAGATCCTCTCACAATCCTAGCTGGTGGTCTCTGTTTATGGGCTACTCTTAGATTATGAGCTCCCAAGGGCAGGGCCTGTCTTTTGTCCTTTCTCCCCCCAGGCAGTGCCTGGCATATAGTAAGCACTTAATAAGTGCATGTTGACTGACTGCTATAGTCTGGAGGCTCCCTCCCTCCCCCCTCACTCCGGCAGCCGGGAGAATCACATCCAGAGTTTTCTAAGCTAAAATGTGTTCATTTCCATTTATCACTAACCCTCACAGGGTGAGGGCAGGGTGGGAGTTGAGGAGTGTTCCCTACATTGTTAGGAACAGTTGGGGCCAAGCCAGAAGAACCATGTGTGCCCCTAGAGGCAGCCTTCTGGTCAAAGGTCTGGATACCACTGCCACTAGGTAGTTCCTTAATACTTATCACCCATCTCTCTCTTTCTCTTTCATCTTTCTCCTTCCTCACAATAATTTTCAGCCAGAAGGTGATTCCACAGTATGGCATAAGATCTGATTTGTGCCTGAAAAAAACATTCCTCCTTCCCCCACCCATACACACACACACGCACGCACGCACGCACGCACGCACGCACAGATAGAGAGTCACCATGACTCAGATCAGCAGTCAAGCTACATTCAGAAACCAAATCAAACCTGGTCTCCACCAGCCCCAGAGGGGAGTGCCAAACATTGCAGAAATATGTCTGAGGAGAGTCCTTAATGTGGGAATCTCTTCACAGTCCTGATATCTGGGAACACATGTCATGCCCCATAAACTTGCCCCACTAGTGTAAGAGACAAATGCTGTCGATGGGGTACATGATGGAAAAGAACCTTTACATTTTCTAACAGAATCTGAAATGAAATTCTGGGAGAAAATCCTAAGAAGAAGAATATAACTCTGGAAATTAAATCCTAAGGAAAATTCTAGAATAGATTCCTAAATAAGAGTCTGAGATCCACAGAGTTGTGGAATTCAAGCTCAAAAAGAATCATAGAAGTTTGGGTTTTGAATCCTAAACAGAATGATGGAATTGTGGAATGCAGTCTTCAGTGCAAGCAAAGCTTCCTCTGGGGAGGTGTCTGAGTTGAACAGGACTGGTCCAATGCCCTGCCTTCGGGCAGGTGAAGGTCTAACCCACCCAGAATAGAGGGCTATCTGTTCTGTTCTTGAAGGCCTCCAGGGATGGACTACACAGCCTTCCTGAGCCATAGCATTCCCGCATGGTTGCTCTTGACAAAAGCTCTTTCTCCGGATCTCCCTGAAACCCTCTACCTCTTGCCCTCTCCCCCTTGGTAGGCAGTTGTCTAGTCATCCCCACTTAGAAAGCCAGACAGTCATTAAGGAACTCCAGTAGCATCTAGCCCATGGTTCAATTGAGCCAATGGCATCCAGACTCATGCCCTGTGATTTTCACCTCACCAAGCTCTATCTGGGTCCTCACAGAAGCCCAAATTTACTAATTGAGAAACTGAGTCCCACTTGTAGATGTCTCTAACTCCTTCCTTCCAGAGAGCTGAAGCTATTGGGTTTAAGTGACTTGACTAGAGTCACACAATTAGTAAGTGTCTGAAGCCAGATTTGAACTCAGGTCCTCCTGATTCCAGGGCGGTTGCTCTGTTCACTTTGTCACCTAGTTCCACTGAGTTTCTAAATACAGGAAGGATCTTAAAGACATTAGAATATCAGAACTGGAGGGGACCTTAAAGCACCAAATGTCAGACAGAGCTAGGAAGGGCCTTTGAATGTAGAGATATTGTAGTATGATGAGGATGAAAGAGAATTCAAGACCCTGGGTGGGTATGATCAAGGTCTTCAAATATTTGAAGGTCTGATGTAAAAAGAGGGATTAGAATGTTCTGTTTGACTCCAGGGTGAAGAACCAAGAGTGAGTGAAAGATGCAAAGAGGCAAGTCGAGACTTGATATCCAAAAAAACTTTCCAACAATCAGAACGATTATGGTATAGAAAGGGCTGCCCCAAGAGGTATTAGGACTCCATTAGAGGTCTTTGGGCAGAGCTTAGTGCAAGCTAGGTTGGAGTGGGGATTCCTTTCATGCATGGATTGGGCCAGGTCCCATGGATTGGGCTAGGTCCCTTTCAACTATCAAGTTCTATGATTCTGTGAAAGAACTTTGCACTTGGAGTCAAGGGAGATCTGAGTTCCAATCCTACTTCAAATACTTCCTAGTGGTGGGACCACGTACAAACTGCTTAGCCCTTCTGACTCTGGGTTTCCCCATTTAGAAAAAAAAATATCTGTGGCACTTGCTTCTCTAGGTTCTGGTGAGGGGCAAATGAAATAATGCATGTGAAATGCTTAATTAACCTCAATACACTTTATAAACCTAAACTACTGTTACTATTCACAGAGCATTTCAAAGCAAGAGAGGGGTTGGGGAGACCATCCTGATTTTGCAGGTGGGGAATCTGAGACTCTGAAGAGGAATAGAATTGGTCCAAGGTCACCCAGCAAGTCACTGAGACAAGTAGGGTTAGAACCTAGACCTCCTGACTCCCCCAAATCCAGACTGTTTCTGCCTTCATGGTTTTTCATAAAGCATGGAATGTCAGATCACTAGGGTAATGCCTTCTTTGAGGTATGGAGAGGTCATGGATATCCCAAAGGATATATAGGAAGCAGGAAAGGACACTAGAATCTGGGGTCCTGATTTCTAATCCAGGTACTGTAGACCAAGATCCTTCTAGAAGCCTCATCACCCCATTCATTGTCCAATTCAAAAGAGATCTTATAGCTGGCATTTCGTAGGAGGGGATCAGAAGCGAGAGCCGTGTCTTGGCAGACCAGCAGAAGGAAATATTTAGGACCAGGGCACCCGTGAAGGTATTGTAGGAACACAGCAGACCCTTAAGCCAGGTTCTGTGAGAGGTTCCAGCCAAATCAGGGAGCAGCTATGAGAGGTGGCACCTTTCCCTTCCATTCTTTAAGCATTGTCTTGTGTCTGGTTTCACTTGAAACAAGGCAGTTGCAAAAGATACAAAATTATTCCAGGAGGAAAATAAGAATAAAGAGAGGAAGAGGGAAATGGAATGAGAGTAAGAGAAGGAGGAAGAGGGGGAGGGAAAAGAAGTAAAAGGCAGAAAGAGAAAGAATAGAAAAGGAGTAAGAAATGGAGATGGGAGGTAGAGAGAGATGGAGAAAGAGGAGAGATGGAGGGAGACATAGAGACAAAGACACAGGGAGAAGAAACTGAAATGGAGACATTTGTTGCAGAGGGCGACAGAGAGGAGAGATTGTCCTAGCAATGCACAATCCCCAGTTTATTCCATTTTAGAGACAAGCTGGTATGGAGCTTGGGGAAATAATATGAAAACATGTTCTCTTTCCTGTCTCCTCCCTGTGTAAATCTGCCCTTCCCCATCATTTTCCTGTTTCTGTGGATGGCACCAACATCTTTCCAGTTGTCCAGGCTTGAAACAGCTGTCTCTAACTCCTGCCTGCCCCTCAGCTTTCATATCCAATCAGTCACCAATTGGACCTCCCTAGGGTCTCTCCTGCCTACCTCCTCCCCTGTATTTCCATAGCCAATACACATCAGGCCTCAACCCCTCTTGCCTGGACTATTAAAAGAGCCTCCCTCCCAGCCTCTAACCTCTCCCCATCCTCAAGCATAGAGTGACCCATCATCTTCCCAAAGCCCAGTTGTGGGTCCTGTCCAGTTCACATTCCTTCCATGAAGCCATGCTGTTAAGGGCCTTACACTTCAGTCTGGCATTTAAAGCTTTCTACAGTCTGGATCCAATGTCCCTCTCTAGCCCTTACTGTCCTTTACCTATACTGTGTTCCAGCCATGCTATGTTCCAGGCATGGATGACTCAGTCAACAGGCATTTATTAAGTGCTTACTAGGTACCAGACAAGTACTGGGGAAACAGAGAAAGGAGGAAGAGAAGAAAGGTGAGACAGAGGAAGAGAGAAGAAAAAGGGAGAAGAGGAAGGAAGAGGGCAACAGCTTTCAGACAGGGACTATTGGCCACTTTGGGTTCTGTATACCTAGCACATGCTAACCGAATGATTGTTGCTTGGTTGATGAAGAGAAGGAAGTGAAGTCAAGAGAGATAGTGAAGGAAAAGGAGAAACAGAGGGAAGGAGAGAAGAAAGAGAGGGAGAGGGAGAAGGAAAGAGAGAAGGAAAAGAGGGAGAAAAGAAAAAATGAGAAGGAAAGGGAGAGAAAGAAGGGAGAGAAAAAAGGAAGACAAGAAGGAGGGGAAAAGATTTATGAAAGGATGGAGAAACACTGAGATATTCCCGCATGTTTACTGACTAGAGACGAATTCTCCTTATTCTCTGGGTGATCTAGCAGGTAACTATCAGCATCCTTGTCAATTTCTAAGAGACAATGCTGACCTGCATTGGTAGAGGTTTTTCTAACTGGTGAATTCTCTGTATCGGTGAAGTCATGTATCCAGTCCCTCTCCCTCAATCCCCACCCTAGACACTGATCCCTGGCGTTCTTAGAGGCCCCGGGGAACCTGAATGCTGAGGGAGTACCTCCTGAATCCTTGGAGACATATGTTTCCTGGTATTCTGTTGCTTCAGGGAGAGGCGGTCTTGGGGTCCCACAGACTGTCCTAGCTAAGGGTGAGCATGCTGCCGATGCCCCCCCCCCGGGGGCCCACCAGGCTCTATGCCTCTATTACATGGCATACATAAGATACCCACTCGATGATCACAAAAGGGGAGCCATCCACACCAGCCCGGCTGTCAGGAAATGCCGCACAGCCAGAGGTTGCCATGGGAACTGGGAGTTAATTAAGGCCTATACACAGAGGCCTGGGTGGAGAGGTCTCCACCACTTCCTACTTGGGAAGCTCAGATGCACCGGCCTCCTGTTTCTCAACAACAAGAGAACATTAAATTAGCCGAGACCCATCTCCACTAAATCGTTATAATTAAGTCTCCATGGGGGGAAGGGGCAGAGCCTGGTAACAGGTGCTCCTGAATCCCTGCCCTGGAAGGGGAGAGGAGGGGGGGACAGGGAGGGGTCTTCTTGCTGATGGCTTACTTGGCAGGTTACTCATTCTGGGGGAGACCTAAGGAAGCCTGAGAAAGGGCCCCTCAGCTACCCATCACATTGATGGAGTCCTTTCTGCTCCTTTCTGGCTCTGGGGAGTACCCAGAAGCCTTGATTAGATATCCTCCTTCACCCTCTCCTCCTGGACCAGCTTGGTCTGACCAGCGTTTGAAGGGAAAACCAACAGCATTCTTTCTAGAAGGCTTGGAATGTTGACCTGTGCAGAGGCTGGGGGATGGATATGATGAGCCCTTCAGGGGCCCATTCTGGCTGAGAGATCACTGAAGGGTCAGAAACCAAGGCAACCAGCCTTGATAGGGAGGGGACGGGATGGGACCGGCAGGGAAAAGGAAGGAATAATCAATTACTTTCTCTCTTGACCTCAGTTTCCTCATCTGTCAAAATAAATGCTTGTTGAATTGAATCCAGGGGGTTAACTAAATGGGCACTAAGGACCCATTTTAGCTCTGATTTGTAGCATTGCTCTTACTTTCCTGTCTATACCATCTCACAACACCCTATAAGTCATCTTTGCTCCCACTGGTAGCCCCTGCCAACCCATCTACCCTAGCCTGTTAAGCATTGGTCCTGCCCACAAAGAACAAACAGACCAGATCCTCAGCAGGAGTCCCGCTCCTGATGCCAGAGCCCTCCCATCTTTTGCTCCAGTGCCTCTTCTCCAAGCAATGGAAGCCCTACCCTCGATCAGACCATACCCCACCCCCAGGACACTCATCAAAGGTCCTTGGAGGCCACTCACTACCATTCCATTACTCATGCTTTATTAATAGCAAGTCAGAGACCTAAGCTTTGGGTTGAAAGGGCTTTCTGTCCCATGGGCATCCTCAGCCACTCATTTTCTTTGCCCCATGATCTAAATGGACGAGTGGAGCCTCAGTCTGGTTATGTTACGATCTAGGGCAGCATGTGACTGAATCCAAAGGGCCGAACTTAAGGACCTAGAAGGCTGAATGTTTTTCCCCACCCCTGGGTAGGGAAAGAGGCTCTGTGGGCAGCCACTGCCTCTACCAGTAATTCTCTCCGTTTAAAGTTTCCAAAGGACTTTTCTCACCATACTCTGAAGGAGGTACTATGAATCTCATTAACCTCATTTTACAGATGAAGTAACTGAGGCTATAGGTGGTGAAATGAGCATCCTACAGCTAGTGTTGGAGCCAAGAGCCAAAGCCAGGTTTCTCCTGACTTCACATCTCTCTCCCTCCCTCTCTCTCTCTCTCTCTCTCTCTCTCTCTCTCTCTCTCTCTCTCTCTCTCTCCTCTCTCTCCACTTGGAAATATTGCCTATGACAACAATCACTCACATTTCTAACCTACAGTTACAAAGCCCTTTCAGTCATTCTCTCGATTGATCCTCATTGCAGATCTGGAAGGGAGGCAGGGCAGGGCAGGAATTACAGTTCCCATTTCACAGATGGGAAAGCTGCAGTCTGAAGAGGGGTAAGGACTTACCTAAGGCCCCATAGCTAGTCAGTGGCTGAGCCAGGACTCACCCTCAGGTCTCCTGACTCCTAGGCAGGACAATTTCCATGAAAAAGGAGTCATATACCACAGGAGTCAGAGTGACTTTGAAGCCTCATGTCATCACCAAGGGGCCCTTAATGAGCCCTGTCAGGGACTAGAGGGGTGAGCAGCCCCTTCAGACCAGGTCTGTTCTTGCCACACCCTCCCCCATACCTCAGAGACTAATTCTGCTCTGTGCTACCTGAATGTGCCTAACTGGAAGGGATAGAGAAGCCCATGGAGAAAGCCTAGGCTCCACTCTCCCCACTTGACTGCCTGACCCCAACACAAGTTGGTTGTGGGCCTTGGCAGGGATCCAAGTGGCATTTTCATGGACTAAGGTTAAGATGGAGAGAGCAGGAAGAGAAGGGGGTGGTGATGATGTGGGAGGGAGAGAGGCAGAGACCTTCCAGGAGAGCCAAATACATGCAGGAAGTGATGGGAAGGGACAGATAGAGACAGATGGGGAGAACCGGAGAAGAAAGGAAGAGATGCGTGCCTGAACAAGGGAGGACAGAGACAAACAGACAGACAGATGGCAGGAAGAGAGAGAGAGAGAGAGAGAGAGAGAGAGAGAGAGAGAGAGAGAGAGAGATTTATGAAAGGATGTGCTGGGCTCACTGCTATTCTGGCCCCCACCCTTGGGATGAAACCTTAAACATTAGGCAAAGAAGGGGTGCCAAAAGGGGGAGAAGGGTGGTACAGGCCTAGCACCCAGGGTCAGCAGTCTACTTACTGGCCAGGGAAAGACTGCCATCAGGAAGGAACAAATAGGTTAATTTTTAATACTTATCTAAATAATTGAATGGGGGGAGAAAGGATAAATCTAACTTTATCTCAGAGGCCAGTTTTATCTCATCTCTCAGTAGCCCAAGTTCAAAGACCTGCATGCATGGAATGTATGTGTACTTGTGTGTGTGGATGTGTGCGTGCATGTGCCTGTTCTGGGAATGGAGCATGTGAGTGTGTGTGTGTGCTGGGGCGGAGGGTGCGTGTCTGCCTATGCCTGTGTGCTGGAGAAGGAGCGTGAGCGTGTCCCCCTCCCCTGCCGAGTGTAGGGCTGGCTGGGCGGGAGCACGTCTCTCCAGCTGCCCAGAGACAGCGTGCGCGCATGAGTGGGTAAGTGTGCAGGGATGCATGTACCCTGGGGCACCTGCCTGCTGTGGCTGCTCGTGGCTGAAGGTCCCCAGAGGTTTCGCACATGCTCAGTGTGTGTGTGTGTGTGTGTGTGTGTGTGTGTGTGTGTGTATGTGTGTGTGTGTGTGTGTGTGTGTTTCCTGCGGTCCATGGCCTCAGACATAGATCCAGCTTTCTGGGGTGGGAGGAAAAACTGCTTGAGCCCTGTGAATCGGGTGAGAGACGGAGTGGCCTCCCTCCAGGACCTAGTCCATGTGATGTCTAAATGGCTGACAGCTCTGCATGTCAGGGGTAATAGTCACTCCCATCTCTCCAAGCACCCCAGTGTCTGTAGGTGACAGGACCTGGGGAATGCTACTACTCATGTGGTCCTTTAGGGCATTGCCCAAAAGCACCTGCATGGGGTGTGGAGGGCACACATGCCATGGGCAGAACCCCTGGCCTCAACAGGTCCCTTCCTGGTTTTGCTGTTGATATGGGCCAGGGTCTACTCACAAACCATGACAACCAAGGCTGCCAGGCTTGCAAGGCAGAAAAATGTTCAAAAGAGCAGATATGTGTGGATGTGGGAGGCGGGGGTGAGACAGGGGCCTAATTCATTCCCCTCCCTCCTTCCCCATCATCACAGACCCTGAACATAGAGCATCTTCCTCTCTGGGCCCCCCACTGCAGCCCAAAGTGCCCTGGACTTCCAGGTTGAGTCTAGAGGGCAGGGACTCAGGCCCCTAGGCATAGAGGTGGGACAGCTTCCCCTCTCCCACCCCCTCCCCTCCTCTTGGTTATCCATCTCCAGAAGATTATATTTAAATATCTCTTTTGTGCAAAGCAGGATCTGGGAATGCCCCTAAGAGCCAGTTACCACGGCAACAACAAATGTCAGCTTCCATGTGCTGAATAACGGTTGCCATGACGACTCCTCCTCTACCCAAGGTGCTGGGAGAGAAGGGAGGGAAGGGGAGGGGAGTGACAAGCCAGCCTTGCTCCTGAGGGAGGGGGAGGAGGGGAGGCTGTGGGGTGGGCCAGGTATCCAGATCCCCACAAAAGCCCTCAAGGCTTTCCTGGGGGCTCTTGTCCCCTCACCCTCCTAGCCACTCATTCCTCTATCTTCCATAGTCCCCCAGGTCCATCACCCTCCCTTTTGCCCCCCCATCCAGTGCCATCTGTTTGTTTTAATCCCTGCTCTCTCCTTCATTCAGGGGGTACCAGACAGGTCCACTGGCTGGGTTCTATGGTCACAGGGTTCCCAGGAACCTGAAGGGTTGAGGGGTGTGAAACTCTAGGGATCAGGGAACCTAGGACTAGGAAAGCTCTAACTCCTAAGAGTCTCTGCCCTTTTGAGTCTCCCTGGGTCTGGCATCCAGATCAGAATTTGCCAGTTTGTCATAGGGGAAAAACTCAGGAAGAAGGAGAATTCCCTGGACTGAGGTATTTGGGGGAAAGATGCCAGGGTGAGATGTGGCATTAAAAGAGATCTGAATCCATTTAAAAACTGTCCCAGTCCCAAAATACTTGGGAAGAGTTGAGACTCAATGAACAGAGTGTAACTTTCAAGACAGGGATACTCCTTGGAGAGGAATGGGAAATGAGGGAAGGGATAAGGACATGACAAGAGGAATGGGGGAATCACTGAAGAAGATGGGAGCTCAGTGAAGGAGGAGAGGCATTGAATGAGAGAATGGGATAAAGCTCAAGGAAGGGAATGGGTTCACTGAGGAAGAGGTGGGGATTCAAGGAGTCAGATGGGGACAGTGAGAGGAGCAGGGGCTTAGAGAGAGTTTTGGGGTCAGAGAAGTAGTGGGGACACAGTGAAGACATGATAGCACCTGTGAACTGGGATTAAGGGATTTAAGGAGTCTCAGGAAATGGGACAGAGGCATCAGTGAGGAATAGGGCTCATTGTGGACATGGGGACACACTGAAGGGGTCTGAAATGTGATGAGAGGGTTAAGCATTCTGTGTATTCTCAAAATAGCCTGTATATTCTTATACCTGCATATTGTATCCCCCCACATTCAACTGTGCCCTTGAGGGTAGGAATTATTTTTCACTTTTGTCTTGTACTTAGCATAGTGCCTCCAATGTAGCAAGCATTTAATAAATAAATGAGCATTACATTGGTTTGGATTTAGAGTGAGGCGAGAGGAATCCAGTGAATGAATGTTGAGAGGGGTGTTTTGGAAGCAAACTGGGGCTCTTGAGAGGCGATTGTTAAATTTTCATTGTGAGCATTTACACCTTGGAAATTGGCAGATGCTATAAATCAGGGCTTGATTTACTGTTTTGTTGATTGTCTTTTGTTGATTGTCTAGACTTAAAGTGATGGAGAAATGTTAATGATTAAACTTAAAAAGTGTTATCAACACTCCCTCCCTTCCCCAGCTGATTGTTAAACATTTACCAGCACACCTCTGAATGCAGGTATCAGTGGAGTGGCTATTGGGCTCCTTGAAGGGGATCAATGCTAAGGGAATTAAAGAATCATAGAATTTGAGAACTGGAAGAGAGAGCAGTGATCATCTAGTCTAACCCATACCCCGAAAGAATCCCTTCATAGTATTTAGTGAATTGTTTTTCAGTCATGTCCAACTCTTTGTGACCCCATTTGGGGGTCACTGGAGTGGTTTGCCAGTTCCTTCTCCAGCTCATTTTACAGATGAGGAAACTGAGGCAAACAGGATTAAGTGACTTACCCAGGGTCACACAGCTAGTAACTGTCTGAGGCTGGATTTGAACTCAGGAAGATGAGTACAGGCCAGGCAACACCTAACAGCCCTAGTTTATATTATTATATACTCAATTATTACCCAACAATTACATACCAACAAGTGGTTACTAAAGCGTCTTTGTGAAGACTCCAAAGAGGAGAAATCAAGGCAGTGCATTCCATTTTGGAATAACTCTGGGGGTTAGGAAGCTCTTCTGGATAAGCTGCCTAAATGAGCCTCTACAGTTTTTACCCACTGATCCTGGTTCAGCTCTCTAGAAGCAAGCGGAACAAGTCAAATAGCTCCTACAGGCGACATCCCTTTAAATAAATCCTTGCTATGATGTCATCCCCACCCCACCCTAGATTCTTTTTCAGGCTAAATATGAGGAAATCAGTAAGAATCGGAGCTCAGTGAACTACACTGGCGTTCTGTATGGAAATAGGCACTCCAGGAAGGGGATTAAAGCTCACTGGGTGGGAAGAAGTTGTAACAAGTGGGATATAGGGCCTGGGGATCAGTCAGGGGATGGCAACAGAGTCAGAATCACATAATATTGGAACTGGAAGAGACTTCTATGGCCATCCACTCCAATCCACATCTGAATAAGAATCCGGAAGGGATAATATGTGTAGAGCCCAGTGCCTGGAACATAGCAGGTGCTGAATAAGTACTCATTCCCTTCTCCCAACCTCTCTCCAATATACTCAAGTATATACCCTCTGATCTTTGCTTGGGGTCCTCAAAAGCAGAGGAACCCACCCTTTCCTGAGGTAGCCCATATCTCTAAGTCAGGAAATTGTTTGTTTTCTAACCACACCTAAACTCTCCTCTTTGCAACTTCTAACCCTTGATCTGAGTTCTGCCTTCAAGAACCAAAGAGAGCAAGCCTAATCCCTCTTTTCCGTAAGATCCTTTCAAATGCTTCCAGAAAACCGTGTTTCCTCCTCCCAATCTTCCTTCCATCAATCTTAGGGAGTGATCTCAGCATCCTACAACGTGTTTGTCCTTCTCCTTTGGACGCTATCCTCATTATCAATGTCCTTTATAAAGGAGACTCTCGTAATTGAACACAGTGCTGCCATTGTCCAGGTGTGATGAGGGCATAGTATATTGGGATTTTCATTAACAGTATTATCACTATCCCTAGTCCTAGAAGATTTGCCTCCTCTAATACTGCCTGCGATTGCATTAGCATTTTTGGTTGATATATCAATCAAATATTTATTAAACTCTTACAGTGTGCCTGACATTGTACTAAACACTGAGAATACAAAAAGAGACAAAAGACAGTCCCTGACCTCAAGGAGTTTACAACTTAATGGGGAAGAAAACAAACAAATATATACAAACAAACTATATGTAGGATAAATAAGAAATAATTAACAGAGGGTAAGCACTAGAATTAAAAGGGATTGGGGCAGGCTTCCAGTAGAAGGTGGGATTTTAGTTGGGACTTGAAGGAAATCAGGAACAGAGGTTGAGGAAGGAGAGCATCCCAGGCCTCAGGGATAGCTAGAAAAAACACCCAGAGTCAAGAGAGGGAGCTTGTTTGTGGAGCAGCAGTAAGGAGGCCAGTGTCACTGATTCAAAGAGCAGTGGGTAGGGGGAGATTAAGTTATGAAGGGCATCAAATGCCAAACAGAGCATCTTTGTGAAGCACTTTGTGCAGTACCTGGCACAGAGTAGATATTTCATAAATGCTTATTCTCCTTCTGTTTTCCAACTACATCCATTATTCTACCAAAATAAAAAAAATCATAGATTTAGAGACAGAAGGAAATTTGGAGGTCATCTAGTTCAACCCCTTAATTTTATAGATGAGGGAACTGAGGCTCATGGAGGTTCAATGACTTGTCCAAGGTCATTCGGGGAGTGAGAGAGGTAGAGTTTGAACTCAGTTCTTCAAACTCCAAATTTGGCACTCTTTCAAATGATTTAATCTGCTTCATTAATGACTACTCTTAGGGCGTAGTCATTCAACTACTTCTGAAGCCACCGTACTATGTTATTACCCAGTCCATATCTTCACAATAAATAAATTTATATTTGCTAAATCTAGGTGAACCATACCTACAACATTTACCAGAAATGAGGTTAACCCAGCATAACCTGTCCTTAACGAACTCTTACTGAGTTCTTGTGGTTACTGTTTTCTCTTGGATATATTCACGAATCATCCTTTTAATAGTAGTCTCTAAAACTTTGCAAGTAATTGAAGCCAAACTCCCTGGCATATAGTTTACAGAATTCATTCTTTCCCCTTTTTGGAAAGTCAGAACAATGTTCGCCCTTCTCTAGCCCCATGGCACCTCTCAGTTCTCCACTATATTTCAAAAATCGCTAATAGATCAGCTGTCAGTCACATCTGCCAATCCTTTCAGTTCCCTAAGATGTCTACCATGGTTAGGTAACTAGAACTCATGCAGGGTGGCTAGTGATCTCTTAGTACAAATCTCATTTATCTTGGTTATCCACTTTCTCTTAGTCATTTTTTATTGTCTTTTCCAGTCCAAAGGTTGTATTTCCCTTTATGGAAAAAGAGACAGGGACTAGACATATGGTTCAATTAATATAAGGAATTCCCAGGTGAGGAAACTCCCTTTGTCAAGGCAGGCTGGCACTTTCTCCACAACTTACAGTCCTAGAAAGTTTAAAACCTCCAGGACTAAGAGGTTGAGATTTGTGCATAGACTCTCAATGCTATAAAAGAAGGAATAGCAGTTGAAACATGCCAAAATAAACAGGAGTAAAATATACAGTACTTGTCAAGAGGTGGGACTTCCTCAGTTTAAGGCCAGCTCTCTATCTGCCTCATCCTTTATAACAGGAGTTGAGTAGCAATGCTTCCTCTCCATCATCCTTTATCATTATCCCCCATCACCTAACCTGTGCCTTCACCGATCCACCTATTTTCTCTCAATATGTCTTAAAAACAATACCCTTTTGTCATTTTTAGCTTTTGCCTCAGCTCATTGCAATTATTAGCAACAACGTTATTTTTATAACACCATGCCGTTATCTGTTTTTCCTTCTCCATTTCTTGCCCTTAATTCTCTCTGCTTTATTTCCCTTAAAAAACAAAACCCAACCCAACCCTAAATTGATAGATGAGTTCCCTGTGCGTTGACATGGGCTCCACTTTATCAGATTTGTTCCTCTTGGTGTCTTTGAATTTTGTGTTTGAGAGCTTTCCATCCCAGGAGGGTTACCTTCTCCTGTAGAACTGAGATCGTGAAATCCAGCCTGGGCCTCTTCTGAACCCTTAGAAATATCTTCTCCCTAAAAGTGCATGTCATCTTTGTCATAAATTCTCAGAATCATCAGTCTCCTCCTCTCCAGACTCCCATCATTTCCACCCCCGAGCAACCTGTTTCTCCTTGTCAGTAAGAATCAGTGCAAAGGTTCTTCCATCTCTTGAAGGTTGAAATTATCATTAAGGCAATTAATTTATTAGCTGTTCTGCTTTTGGCAGAGAAAGAATGCTCTAGCAGATGTCTGGGTAATGAAATTTCCTCATCCTCCAGCAAGTCTGTACACCAAACTTGGGATATATCCCCAGACTCTTCATCTCTTTCCTCTTCCTGTCCCGGTGGTCTGTAGCATGCCTTGATGGGACTGTGTCTTCTTGCCTCAATTGATCACTCAAATGCTTTCCTCTATACCTTCTTCCTCTCCTGGATTCCTGGATTTCCTCCCACAAATGTGTCTCTATTGTACAGATTGCCATACCTATGCCCCCCTTTTAGCTATCCTATCCCTTTTCAAGAAGGTAGACCCTTCCAGAACTACATCCCACTCATTGGTCTCATTCCACCAGCTTTCAACTAGACTTGTAAATTGAAGGCACTAGGTAGTCCTGGAGTGAGGAACCTGTGGCCTCAAGGCCACATGTGACCTTCTAGGTCCTCAAGTGCAACTCTGGCTGAATCCAAACTTTGCAGAACAAATCCCCTTATGTTGCCCTCTAGGTCCTCAAGTGCAACCCTTTGGCTGAATTCGAACTTCACAGAACAAATCCGCACTCGAAGACCTAGAGGGCCACATATGGCCTCAAGGTAGCAGGTTCCTCATCTCTGAGATAGTCTCTAAGGTCCCTCCCAGCTGGAATTCTAGGATCCTATGGTGCCCAATTTGTCTTCTTACATTAAAACCTCAGACTTTGTGCATTTGGGTATAGATATATGAAGCCATGGGCAGCTGGGTGGTGCCGTGAATAAAATACTGGGCCTAGAGTCAGGAGGACCTGAGTTCAAATCTGGCCTCAGACACTTACCAGTTCTAAACTGGTCACTTCCAGTTCTAAGCTGGTCATTTCCAGTTCTAAGTTGGTCACTTCCAGTTCTAAGCTGGTCACTTCCAATTCTAAGTTGATGATACAACAAAATCTACTCAAAATAGCTTTAAATTGAAAAGGAAGAGAGAAGGTAAAAATTACCTTCATTTATCCACCAAACCAGATACATCAGAGCACCTACATTGTAAGGAAATAACAGCAGTGAAGAAGTGCCAAAATAAACAAGAGAAAAATATACATGTATACATGCATATATGTGTTTATGTGTGTATATATATTGCATGTATATACATATATATGTGTGTGTATGTAAATAAAATTATGGCTTCATATTGTTGTTGTTCAATCATTTCAGTCCTGTCCAACTCTTGGTGACCCCATTTGGGGTTTTCTTGTCAGAGATACCGGAGTGGTTTGCCATTTCCTTCTCCCACTCATTTGACAGATGAGGAAACTGAGGCAAATGGGGTGAAATGACTTGTTCAGGGTCACCCAGCTAAGAAGTGTCTGAGGCTGGATTTGAACTCAGGTCTTCCTGACTCTTCACGCAGGGCTCTGTCATCTGAGGATGAGGAAAATGAGAAAATAAATGAGGAAACAGTATCAGAGGGCAGTGATGTACCCAAGGCAGAGCTAGGAACCTAGGTCCTTTGAGTTCAAATCTTAGGGATTTTTTATTTTCCTCACTGGATCACACAATTCCTAAAAAGGAATATTTAAAGAAAGCAGACGTAAGGATTGACTGTGTTGATAGAGAATAATTCATTTTTTGAAAGCAGATTTTATTGATGCTTTTAAAAATATATTGCGGTCATTTCCAGATATATCGCCTACCCCTACACTCTCAATGAACCCTCCAGTAAAGCAAAACCAATTGGAGCCCATCTGACAAACAGCACCACATTCTGTGCCTATGGTTCCCCACCTCTCTCTGATTAAGGGAATCACATTTCATCGTACAAAATATTCTCTTAAACCAAATCTGGTCATTAAGCTTACTCTGAGGTCAAAGTCCTTTAGCATCCTTTTCATTTGCATTATTGCAAGAGCAGAAGTCATCATGCTGGCAAATTATGAACTGTCCTCATTTAAGAATAACCAGTTCTTGTAAGGACTCGCTCACTCTCTCCCTGTGGCTTAGCTGCAAGGGCTTGCCTTCCCCCTGCACCGTTGCCTCAGGGCATCTATCCGGAGGAAGATTGGTGGAGTAGTGAGGAAGGGCTGGCCCAAAGAGGAGCAACTCATCATTTCTTGACTTACCTTCATGACAATTTCATTGTCCAAAGGTGGAAGAATCAAGGGGATATACTGGATCTTGTTCTCACTAACGAGGAGAAACTACATTTTTTAGTGATAAGGAGGGCACATTTTCCAAAAGGGAAAGAGGATGAAATCTGAAAATCACGGGCCAGTGACCTTGACTTTGATTCTTACAAATAACTCAGAAATAGATTATTAAAGAGATGGTTAAAGAGCATCTAGATTTAAGAAGGAAAAAAAAGCAGGGATAATGAAGAGTCACCATGGTTTCATCCAGGTAAATATTTTAACAGCTGATCAAAAAAAGTGCAAGAAGTACTTTTAAATTTAAATCCGCAGGAGGACCTGAGTTCAAATTCAGCCTCAGACATTTATTATCTGTGTGACCCTGGGCAAGTCACTTAATTCTGATTGCCTCCAATAAAAAAAAGTTTAAATCTCCATTATTAACATTTTTCTCCATCATTTTCTTAAGTCTAGACAATCAACAAACCAACAGATTAAGCCTTGATTGTTAGAGTTTGCCAATTTCAGAAAACTGGCTGAAAATTTAACAAGTGACTCTGAGGGCACTGTCTGAACAGCCTCCATCCAACACACCACTGGCAAGAATCAATCATGCCACACCACCCTGTCCAACACCCACGCCTGGAATTCCTTTCTCCTCATCTTCACCTTTGGCCTTCTCTGGCTTCCTTCAAGTCTCTGCTAAAATCTCATCTTTTCCAGAAAGCCTTTCCCCTGAGCTGATATCTTCTTTATCCTGCACATGTTTTACTTGTACAAAGTTGTTTACATGCTGTCTCCCCCGTTAGACCAAAAGCTCCTTGAGATCAAGGACTGTCTTTTGCCTTCTTTGCATCCCCAACACTTAGCACAGTGCTTGTTATGCAGTAAGCACTTAACAAATGCTTACTGATTTGACTTATGACCTGGGGCACCACACACAGGTCAGCATCTTTTAAACAGTGTCGAATGACTCTCTGAGAAGCACTCCTCCTAGGAGAATTATAAACTCCAGCTTATATCGGCAGCTAGGCAGCTCCATATATGAAAATTTTAGACCTGGACTCAGGAAGACCTAAGTACAAATTCTCCCTCAGACACTAGCTGTGAGACCTTGGACAAGTCACTTAACCTCTGTTCACCTCAGTTTCCTCCTCTCTAAAATAGGAATAATAATGTCAACCTGACAGCATTGTTGTGAGAATAAAATGGTATATATAAAGTGCTGTGCAATCCTGAAAGTGTTGTATATCATTCTATAAATGCGAGTTGTGATTGTTCTCTCTTCCCATATGATTACTAAACTAATAGGTTGGAAAATGCTGCAAATATCACTTGCTTAGATTTTAGTAGAGCAACTGATTAAGTCTTTCATGATATTCTTATGGAAAATATTGAGAGTAGCCTAGATTATAACAGTTTTAGATGCTTTTGGACCTGGGGGAAGGGTTGGGTTCCAAGGGGAACTCATAGTCACTGTTTCATATCAGTTCAGAAGGCCTCCAGTGGAGGGTCCCAGGGTTCTTGTACTTTATCATGGGACATTTTTATTTGTGGCTTAGATGAAGGCAGAGATGGCATGTTCAGTACATTTGTAGATGGCACACAATTGGGATCCCCAGATTAGAGGAGTCAGATACAATGGTTACAGGCAATTGGTGGGAACCAGATTAAAATACAATTGGGAAATGTTGAACAAAATAAATAAAAATGCAGTAAAATCTAGATATTACACTTTAGGGGAGCTAGGTGGAGGCTCAGTGGATAGAGTGCCAGGCCTGTAGTCAGGAAGACCTGAATTCAAATTTGACCTTAGACACTAGCTATATGACTCTGGGCAAATCACTTTATCCTGTTTGTATCCGTTCCCTCATCTATAGAATGAACTGGAAAAGAAAATGGCAAACTACTCCAGCATCTTGGCCAAGGAGACCCCAAATGGGGTCACAGAAATAACAACAAAAATACTACATTTTAAAACTAAGTCAGTACTCAGCCTGCAGGGATTCTTATGTATGGATTAATATTCTCCATTTCTTTTTGAATTTGACTGAAATATTGGGTCTAGAACACTGAGTTGAATCTAGTGAGATGGAATTCTATAGGGATAAATGTTAAGTCTTTTGCTTGTATTAAAAATATCAACTTCACAGTTTCAATGTGGGGGCAGGATGGGTAGATAAGCAGTTTGTCTAAAAAAAGATCTTGGGTATTTGGTCTGGGGTTAAGGCATTATGTGATAGACCAAAAGCTAATGGGGAGCTGCATTAAGAAAAGCACAACTTCCAGAAATCAGGATCTTGTAGCTCCTTGCGTCTTCTGCCTTGATCTGACTATATCTGAAGAATTGGGTTCAGTTCTCAGTGTCGTGATTGAGGGAGGGCATTGATCAGTCAGTCAATCAATAAGCATTTATGAAGCCCCTACTATGTGCAAGGTACCATTCTAAGCACTGGGGATATCTGGATACAAAGAAAGGTATGCTGGAGAAAGTCCAAAGTGGGTCCACCAGGAATGGTGAAGAGCTTGAGTTCATATCATATGAGTATCAGTTAAAGGAATAAGTGGAGTTTAGCCTGGAGAAGGGAATACTTGGGGACCATGATGACTGTTTTCAAGTATTTGAGGGATTAAATGTGTTCTCTGTGGTCCCTAGAGGGTAAAACTGGGAATGATGGGTGGAAATTGCAAAGAGGCATTTTAGGCTTGATGTGAGAAGAAATATCTTATGATTAGAGTTTCTCAAGAGGGCAATGAACTGATTCAGGGTTCCCCCTCTTGGAGGTCTTTAGTCAGAGACTAGACAACCATTTGTTGGATATATTACGGTGAGGTTTCCTTTTGTGTGTCAACTGAGCAAGATGGTCTCTTAGGTCCCCAATTCAGAGTAAATTTTCTTATAACCAATGTTAGAAATTATTGTTAGGTTCAAGTATATTCTCCCAAAGTCATTAGTTCGTTCTGAGAAAACAAAACATTAGGCAAAACAACGTTACAAGAGATAGAAAGATGCAGTTACAATGGTCCCTAAACAGTACATAGGCTGGTAGGTACTGGTACGTCCTCAGACAGGCATGATCATTGACTCTTCCACTAAGTGGAAGGTCACATCTGGGCCTTGTCCTGGGCACAATCATGAAACAATGTCATCTCCTTATATCAGAGTTCAGTGACATTGCATTGGCAATACTACTGTGAAACAGTGTTGGGTGGGGCAACGTCATGAACTGTGCAATATTATAATTAATTAATCATCATCATCACATCATATGAGAATTACAATCGTAAGCAATTATTAATTAAGCTTGTGTGAGCTTACCTGGGGACTCGACAGTCAGTTGTGACATAAAGTCTATGGGAAAACATAGTCTAATTCAAACAATCAGTTGACAAATGAATCTGTCTCTAAATTAGCCCATATAATACAAAACTGTTTCCCATGCTGACCAACAGAACCCTGTTTCTTGGAATTCCAAAAAGATATCAGTATGAGGCTTTTTCTTTTCACCTGTAAGGTTGTCTGAGGGCACGAGTCCTAAAGGCCTTATAGGAAGGTTCTAAGTTTTGTCATTCTTCAAAGCCCCAAAGTCTAAAAGACTTATTCCAAAATGATTGACTCTGGTCATGAGCAACTTGTCATACTGAATGAATGTGTACTGGATGCCTCTGATCCGTATATAGAAAACCTCTAAAATTTACATCAGTTTCCACTATAATGAATAGCAACCTAGTCTTTCTAAGTCTCCAAGCATATAACTTCTTACCATTCTTTGTTAGGGCCCTCCATCTCAGGCTAGGATCCCACTCTTCCATTAAGTCATGGTCCAAAAATCCAACTCCCATTCTTAGACTTAACCTTCTTAAGGAGGCTTTCCAAAATCTACTCCCTCTTCTGCATCATTTGGCTTCCACCAACAAGAGTAATGAAAATATTATGTGTGCCACTGAGCCACAGACATCAGTCCTGGGAAGTGCTCCCTAGATTCTTCCTGGCAGTATGATTTGTGCCTATGTGAATCACTTGGACTAGATAATAGTTACCCAGTTTGAAAAGTTTTGGAAAGTTCTCTGTCATCTTCTAGATACATGTCCTGGGAAGATAATAGGGTTTTCTATTGTGGTTATTGGAACAACAGTTAGTTGGTCCTAATACTGGTGGAACTATGAATTGGTCTGGCCATTCTGAGAAGCAATTTGAAACTGTACCCCCAAAGTTACTAAACTGTGCATACTCTTTGACTCAGAAATATCATTATTAGGTCTATACCCCAAAGAGATCCAAGAAAAAGGTAAAGAACCCACATGTACAAAAATATTTATAGCAGATCATTTTATGGTGGTAAAGAACTGGAAACTTAGAGGGGGCTCATCAGAATCAGGAGGGCTGAACAAATTTGGTATATTAATGTATCGTTGTATTTTAAGAAACCTGAGAAAATTTGTATGAACTGATGCAAAGTGAAGTGAGCAGAACCAAGAGCACAATTTACACAATAACAGCATTGTAAAAGCAAACAACTTTGAAGACTTAAGAAATCTCATCAATGCAATGACCAACCACAATTCCAAAGGACTCATGATGAAGCTTATTACCAACCTCCTGACACAGAGATGATAGACTCTTTTCTAGGAGGTGAGGAATTCTTTGGATACTGACTAGGTCATCCATTGTGTTAGTTAACCCTCTCAGCTTTGTACTATCTGCAAATATGAGCACACAATTTAGCACACAATGTGATGAATGAAATGTAGAGGTGAGCTAGACAATAATAGGTAGGTGTATTTGGAACAGATTGAGAGAGTCTATCCCCAAAGGAGTCATTAGTGTCTCAGTGTTGAATTGAAAGGAACTCCCTATTGGAATGCCACAGGAATATGTGCTTGACTCTATAATAAAGAAATGGATAAATAAATAAGTAGATAAATAATGTCATTATTTAACTTGAATCAGTGACTAGAACGCGGTCAGCTAAGTGGTGCACTAGATAGAGTGCCAGGCCTGAAGTTAGGAAAACCCAAGTTCAAAACTGACCTCAGACACTTACTAGCTATGTAACCCTGGACAAATCACTGATCAATGTTTGCCTCAGTTTCCTCATCTGTAAAATGAGCTGGAGAAGGAAATGGCAAACTAATTTTTGTCAAGAAAACCCCAAATGGGATCATCAAGCATTGAAGATGACTGAAACAACTCACTAACAACACAGGCATATTAGACCTACTTATCAAATCTACAGTTGACACAAATCCAAGAGGGATGGTCAATATTCTGTAGGACAGAATTAGGATCTAAATAAAAGATCTTAACAGACTAGAATGTTGGGCCAAATCTACTAAGATGGTATCAAATAGGGATCCGTATAAAGTCCTGCACTTGGATGCAAAAACTCAACTTTAGAAGTACAACATGGGAGAGCCCTGATTAGATGTTCTGAAAAAAAAATCTGAACTACAAACTCAAGGTGAGTTGACAGTATACTACAACAACCCTAAAAAAGATAACTCTCTCTTAAGTTGCATTAAGACATATGCAATCTCCAGGATGAAGGAGGAGGTGCTAGTGGCTCTGTTCTCTTCACCAGCTAGAGTATATCTAAAGTATTTAGGAAAAACATCGATAAACTGGAGAGTGTCCAAAGGAGCGCAAAGCAACTGGGCTGGGGAATGGCCTCAAGATCAGACCATTGAGAATTGGGCAAAGGATGAAAGGATTCCTTAAGGAGACTTAAGGAGATATAAACATTGTCTCCAATATTTTAAAGGTTTTCACATGGAAAAGCTCCAGCATACAGAACTAGGAACAGTTATCACTGACCATCTTCATTCTTTCACTGATTTCCATTCACTCACTGTCTACTGGCTCATCTAAGATTGCTTACAAACATGCCTATGTCTCCTCCATCCCGAAAAAACCCTCACATGGTTCCCCCGGCTTCTGCTAACTATCTAACTAACTATCTTCCCTTTGTGGTTAAATTTCTTGAAAAGTCCATCTATAATAGTTTCCTCTACTTTCTTTCCTCTCACTTTCTTCTTAATCTCTTAGAATCTGGCTTCTGACCTCATCACTCCACCCAAACTCTTTCCAGAATTACCAATGATCTCTTAGTTACCAAATCTAATGACTTTTTCTTGGTCCTTAATCTCCTCCATCTCTCTGCAGCCTTTGGCACTATGGATCACCCTTTTCTACTTGATACTCTCTTGTCTTTAGATTTCCAGGGCACCACTCTCTCCTGGCTCTCCTCCTGGCTCTCTGACTGCTCCTTCTCTGTCTGCTTTGATAGAACCTCTTCCAGATCATGCCCTCTAATTATAGGCATCCCTCAGGGCTTGGTCCAGAGCCATTTCTTCTTCTCTCTTTACTATTTCATTTGGTGATCTCATCAGCTCCCATGGATCTAATTACCATCTCTATGCTGATGATTTTCATATCTACCTTTCCTGCTCTAACCCTTCTGCTGATCTCCAATTTGCATCTCTGACTGTCTTTCAGACATCTTGAACTAGATGTGTACTAGACATCTGAAACTCAACATGTCCAAAATTGAATTCAAGATCTTTCTCCCCAAACCTCCCTCCCCTCCGAGCTTCCCTATGACTGTCAAGCACAACATCATCCTCCCAATCCCCCAGGCTCACAACCTAGTTATCATTCTGGACTCCTCACTATCTCTCACTCCCCATATCCAAGCTAAAACTAAAGCCTGTTGATTTAACCTTTTCAGCATGTCTCAAATATATTCCCTTCACTCCTTTGACACGGCCACCCCTCTGGTGCAGATGCGTTCTCTCTCTGTCTCTGTCTCTCTCTCTGTCGCTCTCCCCCTTCTCTCTCTCTCAACTTTATCTATTTATGTCTTTGTAGTTATCAACATTCACTTTTAAGAGATTCTGAGTTCCAATTTTTTTCTCTCTCCCTCCCCTTCCTTATCCCCAAGACAGCAAGCAATCTGATGTAGGTTATACATGTACAATCATATTAAATATATTTCCACATTAGTCATGTTGTGAAAGAAGAATCAGAACAAAAGGGAAAATCCAGAAGAAATAAAAAACAAACAAAAAAATGGAAAATATAGTCTGCTTCAACCTGCATTCAAATTCCATAGTTCTTTCTCTAGATGTGATAGCATTTTCCCACTTGAGTCTTTTGGACTTGTCTTAGAGCATTGTATTTTTGAGAGGAGCTAAGTCTAGCAAAGTTGGTCATCATACAATGTGGTGCAGGCTTTCTTGATCTCCTGCTTTGGACTATTGCAATAGCCTTCTGATGGGTCTGAGGTCAGCTAGATAGCACAATACTGGGCCTAGAGTTAGGAAGACTCATCTTCATGAGTTCAGTTCTGGTCTCAGACACCAGCTGTGTGACCCTGGGCAAGTCACTCTACCCTATTTGCCTCAGTTTCCTCATCTGTAAAATTATCTGGAGAGGGAAATCACAAACCACTCTAGTATCTCTACCAAGAAAACCTCAAATGGAGTCATGAAGAATCAGATACAACAATTTTTCTGGTAGGTCAGCCTACCTCAAGTCTCTCCCCACTCCAATCCACCCTCCATTCAGCAGCCAAAGTGATTTTCCTAAAGTATGGTCCAGCTATGTCACTCAACTACTCAATAAACTCCAGTGGCTCTCTATTATCACCAGTATCAAATACAAAATGCTCTGCTTGGCATTCGAAGCCCTTCATTACCTGGTTCTGACCTACCTTTCCAGTTTTCTTGCACCTTACTTCTCACCACATATTCTGTGATCTGTAACACTGACCCTCTCCCTCTTCCAGTTCCAGGCCTGGAATACTCTCCCTCCTCATCTCCACCTACTGAAGCCAAAAGGGATGTCAAGGTTTCTAAGACATGGAGGAATTGATGTCTTACACCCAGGTCTTATACCCAGGATACAACCTTCTTCCTACATATGTGTAAATTTGGGTGAGGGGAGCCTCTAATGCTGTGTCTTCCTTCCATTGAAGGCTAAAGGCCAGGCAACCTGGAGGGTCTTGCCTCCACTATGAAGCCTATAGCATTTCCTGCTGCCTCTGTGGTAGGTGTGTGGGACCACTGCAGCCAAATCCAACCCTATTCTATACGCTTCATCCTTCATGGAACTAGGTGAGAAGAACCTGCCTCATTAGACCCAAGGGAAAAAAGGAGGACTTTTTGCCAAAGGAAAGCCAAAGCCCTCACCAAGGAAATTGGATCATCTGGCCTACCTGATCACAAAGATTTTTCCGCTACAAGGATGAGAATTCTTCCTAACTTCCCCCTATCTCTTTCTCTCTCTGCAGATGGCGCGACCAATCCAGGTGAAGCCTGCTGACAGCGAGAGCCGTGGAGGTAATTGTCATCTCTCTTTGTTCCCCCACCCACCTTGCTCCCCCTGCCAGGGGGTGGGGTTTGTGGAGATTTCACTTAAGGCTAAACTTGGGGCCTCCATCCCCAGGGCAAGGCTTAGATATGATGCCTGTGATGTCACCTATGACGTACACATACCCAGCTCTCTGACTCTTCTCCAGACTCCAGTTTGGATAACAGGCCTTAGTCCTTGTTTCCTCCATCCCTAAGCAGAGGGTCCGCTCAGGCCTGGCCATTGTGAATTATATTTGTCTCTTCAGCCCCTGAACCCCGTGAGTCCCTCAGCCTCCACAGTTCTCTTAGCTCCTCAAACCCCTCAGTCCTCCAGTCCTCAGCAGTTTTCTAAGTTCTTCAGGTCCCTGCCTCCATGATCCTTTCAGTCCCTCTGTCCTTTGGTCCCCTTCCTCTCTCTCCCAAATGTTGTTCTACATTTTCATAGATTGTACCTCCAGAATTTACCAAGACTACCTGGATTCTGTGAAAAACAGAAAATGTTCCATAGAAATGCTTTGCTTTTGGAGTGAGGAGACATTGGTTCAAATCCCAGCCCTGCTGCTGCTGATCTGTGTGAATTTGGGAAAATCCTCCCTAGGCCTTAATTTCTTTCTTTGTAAAATGAGAAGGTTGGATAATATGGTCCCTTCCAAGTTGGAAGTCCGAGATTCTATGAAAAAAATGTTACTCTGAACCAGGCTTTTGCAGAAGAAGTAGCCTTTGTCAGATAGGGTTTGGATAGTTTGGCTTGAAGAATATGGGTCCCATGTAACTGGGGGGGAGGGAAATAAAATATTAAATTAAAAGTCAAAAAGGAAGGAAGAAAAATTGGTTTCCTTCCACATGCCTCCTACAGAAAAGTGTGGTGGAAACAGCCCCCACATCACTCCAACTCCCATCATGCCTTTTTAGCCCGCAAGCCCTTTCTAGGAAGGGCAGGAGGCCCTTCTTAGGGTCAAGCATGGCTGAAGGGGAGAGGGACAACTGGTAGGGCAGGTAAGATTAGGGGGAGGGAGCAGAGAGGAGAGGAGGGAAGGAGAACAGCCTAGGGTGGCCAGGGTCATGCTGCTTTAGGAGGCTATGTGGCCAGTGTGCCTTGGCCTGAATTCTTTAGCCCGGGTTTCACACACAGAGCAGTCCCTCCCTGCTGGCCTCCAGGGGCCCCAAGTCAAGTATGCCTTCCTTCTAGGAAGTGCCTGATGTTCATGCCATCCTTCCTGGCTTTCAGGCAGAAAGCGCTAAGAGCCTTCACCTGGGGTAGGGGTGGGGTGGGGCGGAGCCTTCACGGGAAGGGGGCGGAGCAAGGTTCCTGTCTTGGTTACTCATAAGTTGAATGAATGGACAAACAATCTCTCAGTGTCCTAGCACAGAAAGCAGGCGTAATATCCCTTGCCCAGCCCACCCGAGGATTTCTGTGAGGAAAACGTTTTGTAAACTGTACGTTCTTATAGGAATGGAAGCGATTACAATCATTCCCACCCCTCCTTATCCCCTCCTGCTTCCCCCACCTGCCTCTGAAGTCTTCTCCATCCTTGGGGAAGCAGTGAGGAATGCGCTGCTTTTAGGGAGCCTCATCCCCGGACAACAGGAGAAAGGGGACTGTTTTTCTTCCCATCAGACCTCGTTAGAGGGGGTCTAAAGGAAAAAGGAAGGTGGAATGGCATGGACATCTAAACCTACCCCTTGCCTTGAGAGTCCAAGCCCAGGCTGTTTCCCCAACTCCCCTGGGCTTCTGTCACTGTCCAAGGGGCTACTGGGAGAGGCACAGAACCCCTAATAAACATTAAGCCTTAGAAGACCCTGCCATTATCTATGGGGAGGGATGAAGACCAGTGAGAGCCTCCCACGGGAATCAGAGGTTCGCCATCTCCAAGGAGAGGGACGAGATTTGCCTCCGCTATCTCCCTGGATGTAATAGAGAAAGGTATATGGGGAAAAGGTGGCACCGGGGATTTCTGGGGGCAGTGGAGCCCCCTCCCCCACCTCCAGCTGCCTCCTCAACACACTGGTCTACACCAAGAGAGGTAGATGGGAGACGCCCTCCTCCCACCCCAGGGACTCTCAGGGTTCACCTCCCTCTTATACATCCTCTTTTTTGTCTCTGCCTCCCACGGTTCAGACCTTCACCCTCTAATATTCTCTGTCAGGGCTCCATCAGACAAGATGTTCTTCTCTCGCCGTTCTTCTCCCCCCAACCAATCCCACCAATGACTGATAAGAATAGGTTTCCATGGCAATGCAACTCAACATTGAGGGAGGAGAAGATAAAATGTTCCTGATTGCTGGACAGCGCAGGAAATTGCCGGGCCAAAGAGGGAAAAAAACTGGGGGTTGGGGGGGGGGCAGGAGGAGATGGTCAGGTGATTCTGAGAACCAATAGGAGAAGGCACCCTTGCCCACTCCCTCCCCTGGGTTTTGACCCGATGCCCTCCTCCTGCCTTGGCAGTAAATGGACCAACCTGTTGACTCCATAGTGAAAAGCTGGTTTAGGCAGTGGAGCAGGCAGAGGAGGATGCCTGGACAGGGAATGGGGATGTGGGGACATCCCTCTTCAGGTATCCTAGAGACCAGGCTCCTGGTAGGGTCTTTGTCCCTGGAGTACATGGAGGAATTCAGGCCTGAGAATACGGAAGCCTAGATTCCATTCCTGGTTCTCTGACCTGGGGCAAGTCCCTTCCTCTCTTGGAATAACCCTCCCCCCTTTCTCCTCCCCCACCCCCCACGTAAAATAATAATCGGACTAAATTGTTTCTAATTTACCTATTAGCTTGGACATTCTGTGTTCCAAGAACCCTCCCAGGCCTAATATCCTTTGTTCTAAGGGCCCTCCCAGCTCTGACATTCTCTTACATTTTCTAAGATCCTGTCTAATAGCCTGAATTCTAAATTCTAAGGTCACTTCCTACTTCGATGTTCTATACTTTTTTGATTCAGAGATAGAAAGGAGGGGAGATGGGGCTAGACAAGAAATTTAACTGAAAAAACTATGAGGGTTTTAATGGACCCTCACAATGAATTAGCAGTGTGACATTGAGATCAAAAGAAGCAAACATCTACCTTAAAACAAGCATTGTGTTCGGGAATAAGGAAAAGGTAGTCTGGTGCTGCCCTGCCCTGCCCAGGCCTTATTTGGAATATTCCGGGCAATTCTGGGGCCTGTATAAGGAAGGAGGCGGGTAACTGGAGACAGAATGGAGGAATTCGACCAGGATGTGAAGGACCTTGAAATCACTCCATGTGAGCATCAGGAAAAAGGAATATTTAGCCTGGAGAAGGGAGGGAGGGAAGGGATTTATATAGTGCCAATTATACGCCTGGCACTGTGCTGAGTGCTTTACAAATATTAGCTCGTTTGATCGTCACCAACAACCTTGTAAAGTAGGGGCTATTCTTATCCTCTTCCCAGCTAAAGAAGTTGAGGCACACAGAAGCAACATGACTTGTTCAGGGACACACAGCTAGGAAATCTTTCGGAGTCTAGGCCCAGCATTCTATCCATTGCATCACCAATTTCCACCTAGAAGACAAGAATTGTTATTCTTCAAGTCTTTGGAGGGTTTATCATTGAGAGACCCTAGAAGAGCAAACCAGAAGCTGGGGGTGGAAGTTGCTAAGAAGCCAGTTGAGACTTGATGTCAGGAAAAACATTTCCTGAGGATGAGAGGGCTCCCAAGAGAAGGGGCTGGTAGCAGAACCCCTTCATGTTGGAGGTCTTTAAAGGCTAGTGGGCCACTTGCCAAGAATATTATGGATGGGGGATCCTTGTCTCGGTGCAGCTTAGATCGGATGGCCTGGAGTCTCCTTGCAACTCCTAGACTCTAGATCTAGAGATGGGAAGCTGAGAGGAGAGATATTTCGAGATTGGAAGAGCCACTTAGGAGCATTGTCCTGCAAGGAGGGGAGAGCTTGTCGGAGGCCACCTTGCTGGGCCCACGCTTGCCAACCCAGACTCTAAGCAAAGTTTTCCAGGGAGCTAATACTTGTCCCTTAGTAGAAAGAGAGCAGAGTTATTTGGTCCCAGAATTCAGAAGCAGGAGAAGTGGAAGGGATTTCTAGGGAGGCAGATTTCAGTTTAATATAAAGAAGAATGTTCTATTAGATAAAGTGGAAAAATATTGGATTTAGAATCCTAGTTAGATTGAAATCTCAGCTCTGCTCCTGGTGTGACCTTGGGCAAGTCAATTCACTTTTTTTGGTTTCTTTACTTGTAAAAGTAGGAAGCTGGCCTAAAAGTTTTTCAGATTCCTTCTGTGTGGAGCCGGAAGGACTTGAGTTCAAATCTAGCCTCAGACACTTATTAGCTTTAACCCTAATTGCCTCCCCAACCCCCCCAAAACAAGATTCCTTCTGTGCCTAATTAGAAATCTTTCACAATGAAATGGGCTGAGCAGGAGGGAGTGAACTCCCCATCATTGGAAGTACCTAAAGAGAGCCTGGAGGAACCCCAGTCAGGAAGGCTAATGAGCTGATTCTGCCTGGCCTGTGACCTCCAAGAATGCCAGCTGGGGGATGTTAAGATTCTGTGACATTTCCTCCCTTCTGAGAAAGAATCAGAGGCCTGCCCCTCACTGTCCTCATGTCCCTGAGTCTGTGTCCCCATTGTCCTCCCCCACACCAGTCAACTGCCATCTCCTCCTCTTCTCTCTTGGGGGAAACAGGCCCAGGGAGGAGTGGTCTAACAAAGAGAGTGATTAAAGGCCAGGCAGCGTCTCTGTTGGGGGTGTCCCCTGCTCCGGGCAGTCTTGCCCGGGGCAGGGGTGCCTGGCTCTGTCCAGGCTGATGTCTCCATCTCCCCCCACAGGGGACCGGAAGCTCTTTGTGGGCATGTTGAACAAGCAGCAGTCTGAGGAGGATGTTCTCCGGCTTTTCCAGCCCTTTGGGGTGATCGACGAGTGCACAGTGCTCCGGGGGCCTGATGGGAATAGTAAAGGTGCTACCGGTGCCCTAGAGGGGAGGGAGGGAGCCTTTCATGGTCCTCTATGGCATGCCACTTGTCTGCCTGTCCTCCTGTATGTCTGTCTGTCCACCTGTGCCTGCTTCATCCACTTGTATCTACCGGTCTCTGTCAACATGCAGCTGCCTCAGTCTGCCTGGCTGACTATATGTGACTGTCCGATGACCTCCATCTCTGTAGGGCTGCCCAGCCCTAGCCATCGGACTGACCATCCCACCATACAGTTCTGTGTGCCTGTCAATGCCTGTCTATGTGATGTCGGAAGCGTGTCCTCCCCCTCCCTTTAGTCACTAAGTCTTCAGAAGGGAAGGAGAGGCAAAGGTCAGTCTGTCTCACCCTCCTATCTGTCCTTCCCTCTCTACCCCACACAGGCTGTGCCTTTGTGAAGTTCTCGTCACACACGGAAGCCCAAGCTGCCATCCATGCCCTCCATGGCAGCCAGACGATGCCAGTGAGTATGAGATGCCAGAGGTTTCCTCCCTTCCCTGGGGGATGGAAGGAGGGGAAGGGGGACAACAGGGTTTCAGGTTGCCTGGTCACCCCTGGTACATTCAGGCTAGGTGCATCCCAGAACCAAAAGATAGGGCCTTTAATCCTGGCTTTGCTGTTGATCCAATAGAACTTGACAAAGTTCCTTCTCTCTGAACCTCCATTTGCCCATCCTGTAGAGATCCCTGGCTCCGTGGTCTCTGAGCCTTCTTTCAGATCCAGTGGTCTATGTATGAGAGGAGTCAGTGGACCCCCACTCTCTACTGAATGACACAATGGGAGAGAAGGGGGATAAGTCCCAACCCCTGCCCTCAGAGAGCACATAGTCCAGCAGAGGAAGAAGATAGAGTGGGACAAAGACCACAGGAAAGAGACGGACTTGGGACTCAGAGGAGGAAGAGCTTAGTCTAAGGTAGCAGGCAATGCTTCCCAGAGGAAACTGAGTTGGGCCTTGAAAGCTGGGGAGGATCTTGACAGGTGATGAATAGGAAAGAGCAAAGGGAGGAATGTAAGCAATGATCTACAGGTGGGAAAGAGGATGGTGTAAATTGTCCACACTTGCTAGAGCTGATCATACCTGGCAGGGAGGTGGAACAAGGCTGGAGAGGGAGACTGGATAAAGAGCAGAGAGGGCCTGGATGTCAAACTAAAGAGTCTGGGCTTCCTGCCCATGAGCCTCAGCAGACCCAGGAAGGGTATACATACAGGGTAGAGACATGACCAGAGCTGGGTTTTAGAAATATGACTTTGGCTGTCTGTGCAAAAAAAAAATCATAAAATGGAAGTGAATGTTGAATACTAAAAATAAATAAATTTGTAAAAACATCATAAAAAGAAAGGAAAAAACTGAAGGCAGGCAGACTGGTTAGGAGACTCATTCAAAGGTCCTGGGGAAAGCCTGAAGGAAGTAAGAATGTTCCTTCTAAAGAAGCAGTACAAAGGTCATGGCCTTCCAAGAACCTAAGGGCCTTTATAGGGTAGACTTGTTCAACTGGGTCCAAGCATAGGGCAGAATGAGGGTCAGTGGGAAACAAGACTCATAGGAAGGCCATTTCAGGTCCAAATAAAGAATACCTTCCTGACCATGTATGCTGCCTGCAATGCAATGGGAATGGGTAGCATCAGGCAGGGACTGGATGCTCTGGTCTGTCCATACCTGGAACTCCATTCTGAACCAGCTGCTAACAGAGATGGCAGGCAGCCATGGGGCAGGACTCCAGATCCAGGCTCTAGGAGAATCTTAGTCTGAAAAACAGACTCCTCAAATATTTCAAGGGCTGTCATTTGGAAGTAAAAGTAGACATCCTTGTTGGCCACACAGGGAAGAAGTAATGAGTGTAAGTTGTAAAGACGCAAATTTAGGTTCTGATGTAGGGAAAACTTGGTGGACTAGACTGCCTAGCAGTTCAAGGCTTCCTCCTCCTCCTTTAAATAAAAAATTCCTTTTTGGCATGTTGCATTAAAGGTTTATTTTTTTTCAGATATAGATTGGACTAAGTGGTCACTGAGGAGGGCTCATTCAACTCTGAGATTCTATGGATCCCAATTAAGGATGTAGTGTGCTCATATATGTTTAACAACCAGTTATACAAAAAAAGAAAAAAATGATATATACAAAATATATTTTTAAATTTAGTCTATATTATTAACATTTTCTTAAACCCAGACAATCATCAAAACAATAAATCAAGCTCTGATTTGTAGCCTTTGCTGATTTATGAAGTGTAAATGTTCCCAATGAAAATTTAACAATCAGTTTTCCCAAGCTGGTTGGAGCTGGCTCCAGCACACCCACAGAGGGCATTGAGTAGAGGAAATTCCTATACAAAGGAAGGATTGTGGACTAGATAGACTCTGAGACACCACCCAACTCTAAGAGGCTACTTAAGACAGGAAAACTAGGAGGAGGACCTGGTGTAGGGGATAATGAGCATGAAATGAAGGCAGACATCCATTCAGAAGCTGTAAATGGGCATTAACAGTGCTTGTATAGGGCAATGTTTGACGATTAGGCGATGATGGTCACTCTCTCCCATAGACACAGATGGGATCTGCTGCTTCAGGCCCCCAGGGCCAGGATACCTAGGAATGTGGCAGTGTGTGTGTGTGTAACTAGGGAGTATGATCATCATATGAGAGGAGGCAGCCTGGCATAGTAGACTAGAAACCAGAAGACTTGAATTCTGTTCCCAGTTCTTCCTTACCTCACTGTGTAACCTTAGAAAGTCCTTTCCCTTAATTTGAGTCTCAGTTTCCCCCTCTATAAAACAGTTAGACTTGACAACTGTTTCCAGCTCTGACATTCTATGAAAAATGTACACGTGTGTATAAAAGAGAGTAAGGGATCCTGGAGTTGTACCCCCTCTCCTTCCTCCTCTCTACTGTTCCCCTGCTGGGGAAGATGTACGATCTCTCTGCCTGCATGATGCCATCATTTTGTAGTTGATCTGTCTTGTGGTCATGTCAATATCTTCCTATGTGAATGTTCAGTCACCTTTCATTTCTATAGTTGTGTTTCAGTTGGTCTGTGTGGGAGTTGTGCCCCTGAGCCTTGGCACTGGTAGATCAGGCTGCTGAGTTGGCCCCAGACGAATGCAGAATGCTGTGTGTGTGTGTTTATGTGTTCATGTATATGTGTCATTTTCATGGGTTGGTCATGCTGCGGAGTGGAGGAGAGGGGCAGGCCTCTTCTGGGCCCTGTCTTCTTGCTGCCCCTCTCTCTCCCTGGCCCTTGCCCCTTGCTCAGGGCGCCTCCTCTAGCCTGGTGGTGAAGTTCGCGGACACAGACAAGGAGCGGACCCTTCGGAGAATGCAGCAGATGGTAGGCCAGCTGGGCATCTTCACGCCATCCCTTACACTGCCCTTCAGCCCCTACAGTGCCTACGCGCAGGCTGTGAGTACCCCTATCCCCATCTCTCAGCAGTGATGTCTCTCTATCTTTCTGCATCTTTGTCTCTCCTTCTCTCCCTTCTTTTCCTCTTCCTCAGCTTGACGTTGACCCTTCTGGCCTCAACTTTGTCTGTCTGTCTGTCTCTCTCCATCTCCCATTCTTTCCATCTATTTCTCCAGGTCCATCTTGTTTTCATTCAGCCTCTGTTTCTCTCCTCCTACCTCTGTGTTTCGGTCTACCCAATCTTCTGACTCAGCTCCCCTCAACTTATATCTCTCCCCTTTCCTCTGTCTCTATTTCCCTATCCAATTATCTCTTGGCACATCTATCTGCCCATCTCTGACTAGGTCTCACTGTTTCTGTCTCTTTCTCTTTTCTGTCATCTGTTCCTGTCCCTCTATCTCTTTTTGTTCTTGGAAGAATGGGAGGAAAAGGAAAAACATAGAAATAGTGGGGGGCTATTCCCTAGGGACAGGGGAGTTGGGATCCCTCTCCATCACGCTGACCCTTGGCCCTGGGACATACGCCCATTGTGGCATCAGCCCTCCCCATAGGATGCTCCCCTCCACCATCCCAAGGCCTGCCCCTAGAACCAGATCAGAAGACACAGGTGGGAAAGACCAGGAGGCTACTAGGTTGGACTTCATGCCCAAGGTTAATGAGGTAGAAGTCAACCACAGCCTGACCCCTAAGCCACTCCCTACTCGACAAGAATGTGCATGGTTCAGTGTGGTTCCTCTAGGGGAGATGCCATTAGAGGAGGGGGGCTAAGAGAGGACCTAGGGCCAGCTGTTGGGTAGATGGAGGGAGCGTTTGTATCCGACATCCCTGCCAGACCCACTGTCAGTGGAGTCTGATGCCCTCTTGTGGTCGGACCGAGGAGCAACTGGATTGAGGATCAGGACTGGACCCACCCAAGTCCTTCAAAGCGACAGTCCCCATCCCCATGAGGTTCCAAACCCCCTGGTCCCAGGAGAAGGGAAGGGGAGGAGGAAGAGGAGGAGGAGGAATAGGAGGGAGAGATGGAGGAGGCACAGGGGGCAGAGAAGGAAGACATAGAGGAGGAAGAGAAAATGAAGGGGGGATGTCTTTTGGCCACTGTCACACTTGCTTATCCTGTCTGGCCCCAGCTTATGCAGCAGCAAACCACAGTTCTGTCCACCTCCCACGGCAGCTACCTGAGCCCAGGCGTGGCCTTCTCCCCCTGCCACATCCAGCAGATTGGCGCTGTAAGCCTCAATGGGATTCCTGCCACACCCATCGCCCCAGCATCTGGTGAGTGGCTGGCATAGGCCCCATGTAGCCAGGCTGTAGGAAGTTTGCAGTGATTAGAGGTCCTAAAGCCAAGAAATCTCATTTCTCCTACTAACCAGCTCTTTGGCCTGAGGCCTTTCCCATCTCTGGACCTCAGTTTTCCTCTCTATAAAATGGGGGAAATCTAGAAGACTAGCAGGAATCTCAAGGTCCTTATGATTCTTAAAGATTATGACCCAGGATAAACCTCTTTCAGGACCCTGAGTATGCACAATATGCCAAAACTAATGCCCAGCCTAGCGATCTCCAAGTGGGAAGACCCATGGGGCTGAGGGATGAGTAGGTAAGTCCTCCATGTTTCTGATGACTGAAGACCTCGGCTTCCTTCCTCTCCTAGGGCTACACTCTCCACCACTCCTAGGCACAGCAGCTGTGCCAGGTCTTGTCACCCCCATCACCAATGGCTTCGCGGGTGTGGTGCCTTTCCCTGGTGGGCATCCAGCCTTAGAAACTGTATACGCCAATGGCCTTGTGCCCTACCCAGGTAACACGGGGGTGGGATGAAGATAGTTTCAAATGTCCCAGCTGCCTCAGACTGGGAGACCTTTAAAGGGAATCTAAGTTTAGGGACCAAAAAGGAGGAGTGAGGGGCTGGGGATTGATGGATGAGAAAGAGGAATGGGAGACAAATAAGTGGAGCCTCTTGATGTAGCATCAGGAAAATTCCTTCCATTCTCTGGGCTTTTGCTTCCTCCCCTTTAAAATGAGTTTAGATTCACTGACCTCTAAGGTTCCTTTTAGCTTTTGTTTCTGTGACACTCCGACCTCTGCTATGCCTTGGTTCGAATCTTCTCAGAATCACCCAACCCAGCCCTCCATTTCTTATCTGGTTCCCCACCCCCAGAGTGGCAAGTGGTGGCAGGGATAGGGGCCAGTGGGGTGAAGGGGACACAGAATAGTGAGGGTGCCTCCCCTTCTTTAAGGTTATCCTCCGCCCCTGGTCTCTTCTCCAGCTCAGAGTCCCTCGATGGCTGAGACCCTCCATCCAGCTTTCTCAGGAGTCCCGCAGTACACAGGTAGGCATACCTCCCTATTGCCCTGCAGGCTCTTGCCTGATTTCATGCCACACTTCACACTCTCTCTCCCTCTCCCCAGCGATGTACCCAACTGCAGCCATCACGCCCATTGCCCACAGTGTCCCGCAGCCTCCGCCTATCATCCAACAGCAGCAGCAGCGAGAAGGTGAGACAGTCCTGGTCCCTCCCTGATAGTGCCCACATGAAGGCATTAGCTCACATTCTCATTCATCTTGGGGACCCAAGACAAGTCCCTTCCCTCTAACGAAGCTGTTTCCTCCCTTGTAAAATGAAATAATAATCTCCGAGAATAAAACCAGATCAAAGATTCAATTCACTGGCCCTGGGCTGGGCTACCAGGCAGCAGACAGGGATGAGATAGATCCCTGCCCCTGGAGAGGTCACAGTCGGGGAGGGGGCTGAGAAGAAAGGTACACAAAACTACAGTAATGGGCAGGACATGATAAGGCCTATGGGATCAAAGGAAGGAGAGATCAAATGAAGGGGAAATTAGGTAGGAGCTGGCCATAACAGATGTCAATAGGGAAATGACAAGTGTCCTCTGCCACCTCTCCCCACAAGGCCATGAATAATCGCACCCCCAAGAAGGGCATACACAATGACCCTTAAATATGCCACAAGCCAGAACCACCTGGCTTGTAGAACAACCTCCAGGCTTTTAATACCTAGAATGATGGGTCAGTTTGCCCAGGGTTCCTTAGAAGATGTGTGCCTTTTTAGTTTCTTTGTACACATATTCTTGACCCACATCCTGATTTCTTTTCAGCCATGCCTAATTTCATCGCAGCCTTCACTGTTATGTAGCTGGGACCATTTTGTATAGTTGTGGCTAACAGAGGTTCCATGTTGAGAGTTTTTTGGACAAATGAGCCTTCTAATCTAAGGATGTCCCAGGATGTTAGTTATCACATTGCCTTCTAAGAGGCCTATGAGGGGGGTGGGGCATTATCTCCTTTTACAGGAACTGAAACTCAGAGAGGCTGGGCAGTTTGTCTAGGGTTACCCAACTTGTAACCCAGGAATCAGGCTTGGGCAGTCTGACTCCTTATATCAATGGAATGCCCCTCAAACTAATAGCAAACAGTACCAATGCCCTTGAATCACATATCTGTCCAGTGGGGGACAACAGAGACCTGAAGGATTCCAAACTGCATCACAGAATCCTGAAATTTAGGACCACCAAGTATCTTGGCAACCATTGAGTCCAACCCTTTCATTTTATGGATAAAGAAACAGAGGCTCAGGTAGGGGAAATATTTACGCAAGGTCATACGGACAGCACAGAAGTTTGAACCCAAGTCTCCTGATTTCAATGTTCTTTCCATGACACCAAAATTGATATTACCTCAACAGGCGCAGTTCAGGGCACTTGCTTGGAGCCCGCACAAAAACTCACCCCTTTCTCTCTGCTCTAGTCCCAATTCATATAGGTTTTGACATTTAGGGCAATCCTTATAGGTTTTGGATGACAGAAGAGTATTCCCAAGCTGGGTTTTGCCATGGGCTTTTATGCTCGGTGGGTCTTAGCATCTCCTCTAAAATGGAGATGATAACCCCTACCTCATCTCCTTCCTTGGGTTCTGATGAGGAGAGGGAATGGATGAGAAATCCTAAAGTGTTCCCAAATTAAAGGAGGGAGGGGTTGGGATTTATTACTGACATGCAAGGTGCTTTACACATTAGTGGATGATTGGGTTACCTTGAGGCATTTTTGCCTTTGTCTCTAGTAAAACCTAAAATCCAGACCATGAAGTTGCCCCAATTCTTTCCACGAGCAGGATCTGAGCAGTTCAGGAGTTTCTAGGGGCTAGGTTCACCCAGACAGAAGCTCTTCTTCCTGAAGATTGCTTGGTCTAATACCTTGAGCGGATACATTGCCTTCTGCATGACCCGGTGCTCAGGATCCTAGTGGGGTCCCATCTCCTCTCCTTGGGGGCTTTATGTCTTTCTCTCCCCCTACCTGCAGGTCCCGAAGGCTGTAACCTGTTTATCTACCACCTCCCCCAGGAGTTTGGAGACAGCGAGCTGATGCAAATGTTCCTGCCCTTCGGCAATATCATCTCCTCCAAGGTGTTCATGGACAGAGCCACTAATCAGAGCAAGTGCTTCGGTAAGCAACTGTCCCATCCCATCCACAGCCCAACATACAGACCATAGATCCCTGGGCCAGGAAGAGGCATTAGCGACTGGCCATGGTGCTAGACAGAGATCAAGCCAAATTCCACCATGGTTCCAACTTCTATTCCTTCAGCCATCAGCCAACAAGCATGGTACCTCTTGAGGGCAAAGCCCACACACTTCATCACTGAGAGAGACTGAGTCCCAGGTCTTGAAGAGTTCATTGGCTGAATGCTGAAAGTGATTGGGAACTTGAAATAAATAGGACGTTATGAGAGCTCAGGAGAGATTATATGCAGCTGGGAAACCAAGGAAAGTGGTAGAGAAGATGGTATCTGTTAGGCCTTGAGGGATGGGGAGGAATTGGATAAGAAAAGGGGGTGGTGAGGACAAGAATGAAAAGACATTTCAGATGATAGGGAAAATAAAAATACCCATAGCTCCTCACTGTGGCCTCTAGGATCCCATACAACACAGCTACTCATTCTGTTCTCCCCTAAGGCTCCTTTCCCCCAGGGTCAACATTTCCAATTCCAGCCCATCATGAAACTCAAATCCACCTCCCTCTAGAATGTCCCAGAGAAGTCTTTTCCACTTGAAGAAAGGGCATTCACACCCTTGAGGATAGTGGTGGTAGAAAACCTTATTCCCCAGGCTTGGGCCTGTAGTAATGGGCAGCCAGGATAGGGACAGGAAAGGAATCCACTCTTGGGATCCCCAGATGAGTTTGGATCTCCTGTGTTTTGTTCCGCTAGCCTGCTTCTCTCAGTAGCTGATATCCTAAACTGCTGGGACACCAGACCTCTTTTCACTCTACTCTCTTATACCAGGATGTGTTTTTCTTATATGCCTTTGAGCTCCAAAGAGGAATTAAAAAAAAAACTTTTATTACCACTTAAGATTTCATTTAAGAGTCACATGAAATGAGAGTAGGAAAGTGATTAGCTTAAAATGATGGGGAAGGGGGCAGAAGGGGTAGAATGGATGCTCGCTGAGATCGTCAGTTTTTCATCCTATGAATTCATTCTAGCCCCAAATCTATGATCATATGTTATTATGAGTCATCGAGTCTGGGAATTGACCCAAGATTTCAACTAAGATAGAGATGGGCTAAAAGAATTAGAGGGGATAGTGAAATGAATTAGCCCACAGAGGGCTCTGAGGACCTGAACATGGCTACCTACCGTTGAATAAAGCAGAGAGGACATCTTAATCAAACAGACTGCCTGAAACCTGGAAGGATGACTTCACATTGTCAGTGAGGGCATATACAAATAAGTTAAGTACAAAATAATTCAAGGAGGGAAAGAGCACAGACAATTATGGGGTCAAGAGGGCAGATCAAGAAAGGCTTCTTGTAGGAGGCAGTGCCTAAGCAGAGCCTTGAAGGAAGCTAGGGATTGAAAGAAAAAGTGAAGATGGGCCCCACTCCAGGCACGGAGACCAGAAATGGACTTTGTGAAGTAGCTAATAGATCAGCATGGCTTGAGTATGAAGGAGTACCTGCAGACGAATAAGATGGAATCGGTCTGGAGAGATGAGTGGGAACCAAATGGTGAAGGGCTTTAAAGCCAGGTGAGGGCTCTGCATCTTATCTCAGGTGGCAGGGAATTCCTGAAGGTGTTTAAACAGGGAACAAATACGATCAGACCTGTGGCATCTTCACCTTTTGAAGACTCTTACCTATATTCTACTGCAAATCCCCCACAAAGATGCTGGGAGGGCTTGCCAGAGCTATCCCAACACAATGAGCCGTCTGCTTCCCACTTCTAACTTCCTAACAAGCCCAGCTTTTCTGGCAATGCGCAGCTGGTGAAATCTTGGCTTTGTTTTTCCTGGATGATGTGGTCACCTACTCACACCTGTGCAAGTCCATGTCTTTTTGGCTGATGCATGAGTTTCAATTCTCCAAAAATGTAGTATTCCGTGTTTCTCAGTCATATAAATATTTATTGGATTGACCTGTATATATGCATATATGTGTGTTTATCATATATATATATATATATATATATATATATATATATATATATATATATGCACACACATATATATAGTGTTTGTATACTATATATATACATATATAAAAATCAGTCTTCTAGTAATGGAGTGTATGCGTGTATATGGAATTGTGCAGACTAATGAACCCAATTCTCCTTGAAATAAGTGACATATTCATATAATATATACATACTCCATTACTAGAAGACTGATTTTTATATATGTATATATATAATATACAAATACTATATGACTGAGAAACATGGAATACTACATTTTTGGAGAATCTCACCAAGCAAGCTTTCTGTAATTTTTCCTTTCTCCACACTTGCCTACTGGGGACCACAGTGCCTTTCTGAATCATAGGATCATAGACTTAGTTCTTAGAGGTCATCCCGTCCAACGTCCTCAGTTGACAGGGATCAAAGAGAGAGGAAGTGACTTGCTCAGGGTCACATAGCTAATTGGTATCAGAGGTGGGTTTTGAACACAGGTCTTCCTGGCTCTAAGTCTGGTACTGTTCTACTATGCTGATCTGTTTCTTCCACCATTTTCCTCTGAAAGATTCTACAAATGAGTTCATATTTTGTTCATACATTTGTTCATAGAACAAATGAGTTCTAAGTGCCTGTTTATCATTGGCAGCTCTCTCTCTCTCTCTCTCTCTCTCTCTCTCTCTCTCTCTCTCCCTCCCCCTCTCCTTTTCCTTTGCCTTTGCCTTCTCCTTCCCTCTTTCTCTGTTTCTATCTCTGTTGTGTCTCTCCCTGTATGTCTGTGTCTGCATGTGTGTGTGTGTGTGTGTGTGTGTGTGTGTATTTATGAGATTGAGTGTTCTAGACTTTGGGGGTCAGCTTGTAGTGGCAAGTGATTTACATCTGTTAAGCATCTTTGAGAAATGGTGATAGTTATCATCAATATCCATCCTTTTTATATTTCCATTTTTCTCCATATTTGGGAGCCATCTAAGTAACAAAGATAATTGATCAAATAATCAAGAGAATGTAGAGAGAAAAGAGAGTCTTACTTTTCATACCTGCTTTGTGGGTGGAAAATGAATGACAGAAGTTTTAGGCCATGGCTTACTTCTCTCCTCCCCTTATCTTTCTTTTGGTGATCTCATCAATTTCCATTTAGTAATCATTTCCATGTGGTAACACCCAAATCTACATATCCAATCCTGATCTCTCTCCTGAACCCCTGGACCAACTCCCCACTGGACATCCCATTGACATCTCAGACTTGAGTCCAAAACAGAACTCATGACCTTACCCCCAAAACAACTACCGCTCTATCTATTTCCTGGGTTCTTTGAGGACCCAATTTACAACTTTGGAGTCAAAAGATTACAGCACTGGAAAGGACCTTCAAAGCTATCTAGGTCAGGTTCTTCACCTTGCAGATGAGAAAACTAAGACCTAGGGAGATAAATTCACATGCCCAAGATCACATGGGTAGGAAGCATCAGGGGTGGTATTTGAACCCAGGTCTTTGGATTCCAGATCCATACTTCCCTCTCCCTCAACACATGTCCAGTCAGTTGCCAAGTCCTTTGAGGCCTATCTCTCAAATGTCTCCTGCATCCACATCCTTCTCTCTACTTATGTATCCCATAACCTCGTTTGAGCTCTTATCATCTCTGGCCTGGATGATTATAAACATCTCCTAACTGGTCTCCCTGCTTTCCATCTCTCTCCTCTTCAATTCAGCCTCCACAACAGCTGCCAAATTGCCATTCCTAAAATACCATTCTGACCAAGGAACTCCCCTCCCCCCAATCTCATAAAGTTTCAGTGGCTTATTATTTCCTTCAGGATAAAATATGAACTCTTCTGCCTATCCTTGAAAGCTCTCTACAACAAGGTGGCCATTTACTTGTCCAATATGATTTCCTATTACTCCCCTTGTGTGCTCCACTCCACTGACATTGTCCTGCTATCTATGTCCTGTACATGACATTGCTTCATCTTCTACCCCAATTCCAATGCACAGTTGGTTCCCCCATATCTGGAATGTCTTTGTTCCTCATCTCCACCTCATATAATCCCTTTCTTCAAAGCACAGCTTTGGGACCCTTTACCACCTTCTATAAGAGGCCTTTGCTGACCCCCCCCCCCCAGTTATTAGTATCTTTCTCCCTTGGAAATTACTATTGCTTTGTGTGTGTTTGTGTGTGTATGTGTGTGTGTGTGTTTGTACTTACCTGAGTACATGTTGTATCCCTGAGTAGTATGTAAACTCCTCGACAACAGGGACTGCTTCCTTTTTGTCTGTATCTCTACTTCCTGGGGACACATGGGAGGGACTTGGGAGATAATTGTTTACTTGAATGAAGCAAAGGGTTCTGAAGAGTGAGCAGAAAGCCATGAAGGCAGCCAGGAGGAGAGGGTTATTAACCAAACCTAAAGCTTAAGAAGGGTTAAGGAGGATGAGTGGGCAAGGGCTACCAGATCTAACAGTTAAGAGATCACTGAGAGCCTGGAGACAACAGTTCTAGCTGAGTAGCAGTAGTTGGAAGGTAGAAGGTCAGAAGGAGGTAGCAAGCGTAGTCTTTCTAGGATTTAGCAATCAAGTCAGAACAATAACTAGCATGTTTCTAGATAGCACTTTCAGGTTTGTAAAAACACTTACAAACATGTCAGTTCATCCTCAAAAGAATCCTGAGAGGTAAGTGCTACCGTGATTTTCATTTCTGCAGATGAAGAAACTGGGGCAGAAAAAGGTGGAGTGACTTTCCCAGGGTCATCAGTTAAGTGTCGGAGCACACAGGACTTCCTGCTACCAAGTCCGGTGCTCTATCTGCTACATCACCAAGCTGCCTAAAGGAAAGAGAGATACAAAAGAGGAGCCTGAGAACTTGCCAGTGTGAAATTAGATGTTTTTTAAAGGAAGGAGAGACTTGAATATTTGTTTAGGTAGCAGGAAAGGGTTTGTGAAGAAAGGGAATTTTAAGATAAGATATAAGAAGCATGTAAATTAGCAAACTCAGAGGGAATGATCCAGCACATTAGAAAGGTCAGCCTTGGTGAGAAGCGTCATCTCTTGTGAGAGTCTGGAGCCAAGGCAAGAGTGGGGAATGATAGAGAGGTGTGGTGTAGGGGAGCAGAGCTCACAAGGACCAGCCTTTATTTTCTCAGAAAGAGGAAGCAAGGGCCTCAGCAGGAGAAGGCAGAAGGGCCAGCAGAGGGAGACGAATTGAGAACTGATAAGATTTGGAATAGCCACAGGGAGGGGGTCATCACTCAGGGAAAAATTAAAGGATTTCAGAGCCCTGTTAAGGACCCAGGCCAGATGGCACGATTCAGTCAGCATGGTTGGGGGAAATGAAAGCATCCTTTATCCAGCAATAGAAAGTAATAAGACTAGAAGAGGGGAGTGTAATCCAGGGTTGGGATTTGGTGAGTCTGGTGCAACATTTGGACAAGGGGCAAAGGAGCATGGGTAGAGGGGCAAGGAACAGTCTATAGGTGAGCCAGAACTGGAGAGTCAGGAATGAGAAGGGAGGTAATTGAAGGCAGAGCACAGGCTGGGAGAGTCTGTGAGTGGACTGGAGGCTAAAGTAAGGACCACAGATGGGTTTAGGAATGAGAAAGAGGGGACATCAGATGAAAGAGGTCTTTTCCTGGCAGTATGAGAATTGCGATTTCAGAGGTCAGCTAACCTACCCTCTCAATACAAATAGCCTTCTCTATAAGTGACCCCTTCTTGGACACCCCCAATGCCAGAAAGCTCCCTCCGAGGCAGACTTTTTGAGGATTAATTAATAGGCCTGGCTAATGGCGCAGGATAGGACTAAGACCCCTAAAGTCATTTCTACTCATTTGATTTTTTTGAATTTTTCTAGAGGCTACATGACAGAGGTAGAAAACTTGTGCATCATAAACTACAGAGTTTACTAAATGGATAATTAAAATCAAATTGCCTGCCTTCTCAAGGATTGGGGAGAGGCAGGAGAGAGGAAGAGAATTTGGAACTCAAAATGTTTTAAAATGATTGTAAAATTTTTTTTACATATAATTGGGAAATGTTGAATGAAATGAAAAATGTTAAAAAAGAGTTAATTGGACATAACAGAGGAGCCGGGGCAGGAAATAAGTGATCATTGCAGGGGAGAAGGGGAATTGATTGGTACATAGCAAACATAACAACTTTTTTCATCTTTGAGGAAAAGCCTTTTGAGAAAACAAGAGAAATGGGTCTTAACAATTTTTTTCAGGATTGCTGGGACATCTCATGCACAGTTCAAAGTCAGAAGACCAGGATTCAGGTTAAATCTCTGTTAGGTCTACAGTTAAATCTAACCTTAGCTTACCAATCACTGACCTTAGGCAAGATACCCAATGGTAAAAGTTCATATTTTGTTATCATTTTGTAGTTTACAAATTGCTTTAATCCTTCAGCTGCCCTATAAGGTGGGTAACACAAAGTGTTCTCTCCATAAGGAAACCAAGGCACAGACAGGATGGTCTTGCCCAACCTTACAGTAAGGGCAGAGCTAGAATGGGAACATGGGTCTTCTATTTCCAATTCTAGGTGCATCTATACTAATGGTATCAAACTCAAATAGAACTGGAGACCACTAAGCAATACATAAGGATGTATGCAGGCCTTGTGTTGACTTAATTTTACAATGAGATTATTATTTATGTTTTATTGTATCTTTTATTTATTTTGTTAAGTATTTCCTAGTTTCATTGTAGTCTGGTTCCCAGCACACTCAGGAGGTTGTAGGCTGCTTTGACCTCAAGTTAAATATCTCTTCTATTCTCCCACTATTCTAGGCCTTGATTTCCTCATGTGCAAAGAAAGAGTTGTCCACCATTTTCTTTCCAGGGAAGACCAAAACTTCTGTGATTGATATGTTTAAAGACAACATAATAAAAGCAGGCAAGCTCACTAAGCTCTCCTGCTAAGAGCTTCCCCCTTTCTGGACTCCCCTTGCTACTTAGCATCCCTGCCCCCTCTGCTCTGATCTCCAGGTTTTGTGAGCTTTGACAACCCATCCAGTGCCCAGACAGCCATCCAGGCCATGAATGGCTTCCAGATTGGCATGAAGAGATTGAAGGTCCAATTGAAGAGGCCCAAGGATGCCAGCCACCCTTACTGACGGGACCTCCAGCACAGGTAGGAAAGCTACCTCCCTGTTCTGGCCACATGGGAATGACTGTGGTTTCCTTGTTTCAGGCCCAGAAGGCAACTGTTAGTCCTGGCCCTGGCCACTATACAGGCAAGATGGCGGTGGATAAGGAGGGGTGGGGGTGGGGAGTCCTATAGGTTTTGATTAATTTCAGATGCCTATCTCTGGCAAGGAAGGCTAGAAGGAATGGAAAGGGTGTCAGGCCTAGCCCAGTGATTATACCCTCTAGTACTCTCAGCACCTTCATTAAGTTCTCAGAAAAGTTGCCACCAACACTTTGGGTAGAGTCAACCTTGTCCTAGCTTAAAGTAATACTTCTCTCCCTTGGAAATAGAAGTTCCAGTTCTTCAAAAGCGAGGGTTACTGGGGGCAGAGGCTGACGTCATCGAGGGCAACTCATGTCTTTCTGGTCAGTTGCCTTTTGGGAGACCTGGCTTGCCCAGGACTGGGTTGTTATACTCAGCATAACAGCCTGGACAGGAATCACTCATGGTGATACCCATTAGGAATGTCCATCCTCATGACCTTTGGTCCAAGACACTAAAAGGAGCTTCTGGCTGACTCTGTTGTCCTGAAAACTTTGAGAGCCATGAGCAAGGGAAGCCGGGGGTGGGAAGGAGGCAAGAATAGGAAGATAAAAGAATATCTTCATTCTGTCCCAGATCCAGGGGCTCTTATAGGTTTCCTTGGGTATGCACACTCAACTGAGGTTGACTCACTTCATACTTTACCTTCCTTCTCCATCAGGTGAGGGGCAAATCCGGAGGATGGTTTGCAGCTTCATATAGATTCAGGAGATTCCAGTAAATTACAAACTGTTTTTGACACCAGCCCTCCCCTTCCTATCCCCCTGCAACACCCCACCCCCCAAAAAATGTGAAACATTGGAGAGGAACGCAGCTTTGGAAGGCGACGGCAAGGAGATCCTTCCCATGGGGGGCTCCAACAATGTCCTGGGGACCAGAACATGGCCCCTTGGGGACTAAGGATTCTCCACCCTGAGAGGACACAGGGAAAGAATGAAGCATTGTGGACCAGAAAGTTCATTGTTGTGTCTCTAGGTCACCATGACAACTCTCAGAACTTTGAGACTCACCCTTTCATATATATATACATATATATATATATATACAGTATATATTTTTTTTTAAGTAAATCACAGGACCAAACTTTGCAGAGACTTCTGCCTGTGGGAGAAGGATTATGTCATCTCAACAGGAACTTAACAAGCCCTGAACATTATCAGAGGGAAAAACAGAAGGGTAGCAAGAATCAGGCACCCTCACATTCTCTCTCTGCTCAGTGTTAGGTTCGGGCTTTTGGAGAAGCAAGGATGGAAAGTGCTCCAACACTATATACCTCCAGGATCTTGTTACCATGGCGGCAACTGGATGAACCACTGAAGAATTTTTGAATGGCCTTCAGGCCAGCTTGGTTAGGCAAGCTTGAGTCCTTGGAGGGCCAGCAGGCCCATGGATTTGAGACTCTGGCTCAATCCCATCCCCATAGGAATCCCCTTGCACCTGGGTTTAGGCACAAAAATTACCTTTGACTTCCCCCTCCCTCCATCCCTGCTCACGCCCTTGTATCATCTTCATATTCATAGCCTTATCCTGTTCAGCCCTTGGGTTCCATCTTTCTTCTGTGGGGCACTGGGGGGAGGGAATTAGGGGGCCACATCCTACCCACCTCCCATGTCCCTGGCAGCTGCCTCCTGCCCCTGAATATACCAGCCTGGAAACCAACCCCCTGCCTTGCTTAGGGGGGTCAAGAAAGAAGAAAACTAGCTCATTGGTGTTCAGCTGGTCCAAATGCTTATTGACCAGGCACACCCTTGGGATGATGTTTTCTCCAAGGATAATTAGTAGGAAGGGAAACTGTCTTTTGTCACAAGTTTGGTCCTTCTCTTAGCTGATGCCAGGAAGAACCAAGCAAAACAGATTTTCCCAAGGATACAGAAGGCAGCCCACGTGTATCTATCCAGATATATCTCTATCTTCATATAGATTCCCATACTTTAAGCACAGAACCAAGTTCAAAGCTTGGTTAGTCTCATTCCCAAACTAGGGGATGATCCGGCTAAGATAAGTAACAGTTGGACCACTTGAAAACAGCCCCTTTCATTTCTACCAAAATACCCTAAAAGACAAAAAAAAGAAAAAGACCCAACCATCTTCTGAACAACTTGTTTCAAGACTCCAGAGTTTGATAATGTACCAAGAACATTCCTATTGGTATGTGTGTGTATCTGTATGTGTCTGTGTGTGTGCGTGTGTGTGCCTGAGTAAGCGTGTAAGCCTTCATGGGTAGCGCAGCAGTGGGAGAAAAAGAGCAAAATGAGGGCGGGAGAAGTTGCTTCTTCCAGGGAGAAGACAGGGGCTGTTGCCCGGCTTCTCTTGGACCTCAAGGTGCCACATCATGCTCTGCCCTCCTCAGGCCGCCTCCTCCATGCTCCTCAGAACCCCCCTTCGGAAGAGTGTGGTGGCGTGGCGGTGTGGCGGTGTGGTTCCCTGGCCACTGGCCACGTGGCCTGCGCGAGTGAGCGTGTGAGTGAAGCTGCAGGAGTGGAAGTCGCGTGTTTCTATAGTCCATGTTTACTGGTTGTAAATACCATTTTTATACCTGACATCTATTACGTACGTGATTTGTACCTTATTTCTGCTACAAGTAATTTCATGAAGTTTGAACTTAGCTAATTTTAAACAAACAAAAAAAGACTTTGGGAAATTTTCGGTTAATCTGATTTGAATTCTGTGTCAAAGATCAAGTTTCTTCTACCAGAGTGAACTATGTGACTGTCAAATGTTGCAGGTAAGAACAACCATCGTCTTAATGTCCAAAACTCCTCTCTCTGGTCTAAAGAACCTAAATTTATTTAATAAAAGTTTTACTTGCTAAAGGAGCTATTCTTACTTTCCTCTTGAGTTTCTTTGACCTCTTTCCTACCTCAATGAAGGGCAGTGTGATGACAGCTCAGTGATAGGCTCTCCCATGTATGATCTCAGTGGAATCTTACACCAGCTCTGAGAGGCAGGTCTTGCACCCATTTTATAGGTCAAACACAGTGGTAACAGAATCAGGGTCCTAGACATGATAGAACCACAGCACCAGAGAATGTGAGCATGGAATGAACCTCCGTGCCATCTACTCTAACCCAGACGCTAAGGGAATCTCCATTCAAACTTACCCAAGTCTCCGCTTAAAGACCTCCAAGGAGATGGAGCCTAGAGTTAGCAAGTTAATGGTGGAATCTAGGCCTGAAAGCCCAGGTCTTCTCACCAAGCCTAGGTCTGCTTCCCATTGCACCCTTCCACTGCCTCTCACAAACCAGGAGTCCCACACTTCGTGGTCAAAGATGACAGGATTCCATCCTTGAAGTCCAAGGAGAACAGACTTTCTTCAGTGACCTTAGGAAAGAATTGAGGACAAGCAAGTGTGCTGGAGTCAGCTCTCACTAGAGTCCACTATTCTATCTTCAGTGACAGCTCTGACACTGGCACAAATGACAAATCAAGGCGTGATTGATTGTTTTGTTGACTATCAACCGGGATGGGGAACCTGTAGCCTTCTAGGTCCTCAGATGCAGTCTTTTCATTGAGTCCAAGTTTTACAGAACAAATCCTTTTATTAAGGGGATTTAAATGTTCTGTGAGGTTTAGAGTCAGTCAAAGGGCCACACTTGAGGACCTAGACTGACATGTGTGGCCTCGAGGACACAATTTCCCCACCCCTGGACTAGACTTAATTTAAAAGAGTATCATTCATTCATTCTTTTTTGTTGTAATTCACTTCATGTCCCCATTTGGGATTTTCTTGGTGAAGATACTGGTGCTCTGTTCTTTCCCCAGCTCAAGTTAGCTCATCAAATAGCATTAAATGACTTGCTCAGGGTCACACAGCTAGTAATTGTCTGAGGCTGAATTTGAACTTGAGTCTTCCAGATTCCAGGCCCCAGGGCTCTCTCCACTGTGCTACCTGACTGTAGTTGTTAAATAACTGGTTGTCATATATTTCCCAGTACATCCTTAATACAGTAGCTTAATCAGACACTAAGACTCCAGACCAAAATGAACTTTAGACTATAGAATTTCAGAACTAGATAGGGTTTTAGGCACCATCTCATTTTACAAAGGAGGACACTGAAGACCTCTAGTTGCCAAAGGTCAGGAGGAGTTAATGGTAGAACATGGATATCTCCTAAATATAAAAGAAAGGGATGGGAGAGGGGAGGGAAGAGAATGTCCAGGCTCTCCTGGGAACCAATCCTGTGTCCCTATGGCAAGTCAATGGACTTGGGCAATTCCCTTAATCTGTCTGGGCTTCTGAGGAAATGGTTTCTTTCTCAGAGGGTTCCCCCTTTGAGTAGGACAAACATGCTCTAGCAGAGGACCCAAAGTTGAAGATGGACTGACCACTCATTCACAAAAAAAGATAAATGCAAGACCAGTGCCAAAAACACTGTCTCCACCCCTGGACTCTGGGGTCTCCCATGTCCCTGGTACAGCTAAGAGTCTTGGTTGGCCTTCTGCTGTGGAGCCCTTGGACATAGTCCAACTGGTTCTGTAAATCCAGAAGACACCAACTAGAACCCAAACTGGGAGGCTACATTTGTACTTACATGTAGAGCTTTTCCCACTGGCTCTCTTACTTTACAATAACTCTGAGAAGCAGACAAGGAAGAGGCTGTGACTTCCATTTTACAGAGGGGGAAACTGAGTCATGGTCCTACAAGTAGAAACTCTCAGAATTAGGACTCAAATACAGGTCTTTTGATGTCAAGTCTAGAGCTTTGTGAGGATACAAGTCTGCCCCTCAGTCTCCGGACAAATGGAAGACAGTGCAACCATCACTTTCTGTCTGTAAGTTAGCCAGCTTAGGGCCTGCATGCACCAGAATATTCTCTCTCTCTCTCTCTCTCTCTCTCTCTCTCTCTCTCTCTCTCTCTCTCTCTCTCTCTCTCTCTCTCTCTGTCTCTCTCTCCCTCCCTCCCTCCTTCCCTACCTTTCTCTCTCCCCCTCTCATTCATGTTTGTGTTTACTAAATGTTAGCCTTCCAGCCAGGCCCAAAATCCAGCTAGAGCTTCCATTCAGAATCAAGGTTAACACAGCCAAAGTCTCTGACGCAGTCAACTACATGAAAATCAAAATGTCCCCCACCTACCATAGGGTAGGGGGACAAGAAGGGAATAAACTAAGTATTTATATGGTGTCTACAATGTGCTAAGCACTTCCGACTATCATCTCATTATATCGCTGGGTTCCTGGGCTTCCTAATGCTCCTGTCAGCTCTCTTTGCCCCTTTTCCTGTTGTGCTGACAGGGTTGATGGGGGGCTACTGGATGGAGAAAGAGGGACTGGATAAGGATGCTTGGTTTGCCCATGACTTATGGACAAGCGACGAACACCAGAATTTCCAAATCCTTCAAGAATGGAGAGAGAAAAGGCCTGAATACTCAGGCATTCCTAAAGTGTGTGAGTTATAAAGGGCAAGAACAGGAGAGAATTTATGAAACATAGCTTGTTGTAGCCAGAAGGGGTTTTATTGTTTAATAACAATACTAGTAACGGCTACCAGTCCTGCTGACTTTTACCTTCATAACATCTCAACTATACAATTCCTCCTCTAAAATTCTAAATGATTTACAAAACAATTTTCTTTTCCTTGTGAAGCACAGAGTGCACAGAGTTCTGGGCCTGGAGTCAGAAAGACCTGAGTTCAAATCCAGCCTCAGACACTTATTAGCTATGTGACCCTGGGCAAGACACTTCACCTCTGTCTGCCTCAGTTTCCTCAACTGTAAAATGGGGAATAATAGTACCTCTCCCAGAATGATTGTGAATATACAGGGACTTTCCATCTCCCAACTCCAGTATTTTCTCTGGCCTCAGATTCTTAGATCTGCTTATCCAGTAGATAAGAAACCATGACAAGGACAGATAAGTAGTGCGGTTATCATTGCTTTAGGAAATGCTGAAATGGCACTGATTAGACAACCTTTGAAGGAGTGTTAGGGGCATTGTTCTCTGCTTCCTTCCCAAGTCCCAGCAGGAAAGCAGGGAGTGCTTGGACATAATACAGATGAGATCTCTCTCTCCCCCATCCTCGCCACTCTCCTGGGATTCAACCAAGGACTCTTAGACTCTCTTCTCTCCTCCCTCGAACCTATTCATGTGGGCTCCCACAGATTTAATGACCATCTCTACACTGAGCATTCTCAAATCCACTTATCCTGCCCCAATCTCTGTGCTGACCTCCGGGCTCACAAACACTTTCCAGACATCTCAAGCTAGATGTCCAGTAGACATCATAAACTCAACATGTCCAAAACTGAACTCATCATCTTTCTCCTCAAACTCTCCCCTCTTCCCAACTTTCCTGTTCTTATTGAGGTTACCATTATACTCCCAGTTACCCAGACTCATCACCTAATCAGGGGTGGGGAAACCTGCAGCCTCAAAGCCACATGTTGCCTTTTAGGTCCTCCAGTGTAGCCTTTTGACTGAGTCCAAGTTTTAGACAACAAATCCTTTTATTAAATGGATTTGTTCTGTGATTCTGGATTCAGTCAAAGGGCTGCACCTGAGGACCTAGAGGGCCATATGTACCCGCAAGACCCCAGGTTCCCCACCCTTGACCTAAGTGATAGATGACTTTTCACTCTCTCTCTTACCCCTCCCCCATATTCAATTTGTTGCCAAGTCCTATAGATTTTACTTTTGTAACATCTCTCATGTATGCTCCTTTCTTTCTCTTTTTTTACAATTTAATTTATTATTTGTTTTTAATATTCTTTTCTTTTTAAGTTTTGAATTCCAAATTCTCTCCTTTCCTCTCACTCCCTTCCCCCAGTTACTGAGAAGGCAAGCAATATATCAATTATACACGTGAAAGAAACCATGCAAAACATTTTTCCATATAAGCCATATTTCCAAAAGAAAAGTGAGAAAATTATACTCTAATTTTCACTCAAAGCTCATCAGTTCTCTCTCTGAAGGCAGATAATGTTTTTTTAAAAGCAAGAAATCTTTGGAAATTGTCTCGAATCATTGAAGATGTAGCCAAGCCTTTCATCATTGTTCATCATTGTAACAATTTCCTGGTTCTTCCCACTTCACTCAGCATCAGTTCATGTAAGTCTTTCCAGGTTTTTCTGAAACCATCCTGCTCACCATTTCTTGTAGCACAATAATACCCCATCACAATCACAGGCCACAGCTTGTTCAGCCATTCCTCAATCAGCAATTAATTTCCGATTCTTTGCCACTACCAGCAGAGAGGCTATAAATATTTTTGTAAATATGTATTCTTTTCCTTTGTCTTTGACCTCTTTGGGATACAGACCTAGAGGTGCTATTGTTGGGTCAAAGGGCATGCATCATTTTATAGCCCTCTGATGCCCCCTGCTTTCCTCTGACCCTGCTACCACTCGCCCTGATGCCCACCCTTACACCTGGACTATTGTCTTACCTGCTGGGTGGTCTCTCTGTTTCAAATCTGTCTCACTCTAAGCCATCCTCCACTCCACTATCAAATTGATTTTCCCTAAAGTGCAGATCTGAGTATGTCACATGTGCACATACACAAACACACACGCACACACACACATATACTCACTCAATAATCTCCAGTGGTTCCCTATCACCTCCAAAATCAAATATAAAATCCTCTGTCTAACATTCAAAACCCTTTATGACCTGGCCCTCCTCTTACATTTCAGTCTTTTTATACCTTACCTCTCTCTGCGCCCCCTCCATCCCCATCCTCGTACCTGGTGGTCCACTGACACTGACTTCCTTTCTGTTTCTCAGACAAGACTCCCATCTCCAGACACTCCCAGCCATTTTCACAGACTGTTCCCCATGCCTTGATGCTCTCCCTCCCCTTCACTACCTCCAGGCCTCCCTAGAAACAGCCTTTTCTGATTCGCTTCCCCTCTGTGGATTATAAGAGCTGACAATAAGTGCTTTAAATTTATAGGGCGCTTTAGGGTTTGCCAAACGTTTTATAAATATTATCTCCTTTTATCTTCACAACAGCACTGGGAGGGAGCTGCTATGGTTATCATTCTTGTTTTACAGATGAGGAAACTGAGGTAGACAGAGGTATAGTGGCTTGCCCAGAGTCACACTGATGGGAAGTATATGACATCAGATTTGAACTCAGGTTTTCCCAGAGCTCGGTGCACTATGGGGCCACCAGACTCTGAATTATCCTGTATATGTCCTGCTGGTACATGGCTATTTGCATGTATCTCCTCCCCCTTCCCCTACCCATTAGCTTGTCAGTCCCTTGAGAGCAGGAATTTTACCTTTCTTTGTATTGTCAGTGGCTGGCATACAGGAGGCAATTAGTACATGCTTTCTGACTGAGTGCGTCTGTTAACTTAACCACTATGTACACTAGACAAGGCTCTAAATTTTGGAGAAGGTGCCAACCACCTGTATTAACAGAGAGTTTCCTTAGCCAGGATCAGTAAACCCACAGATCAAGCTCCTCCACATGGTCAAGGCACAGAAGCCCAGAATGGCAAGGGACCGTGTTCAGAAACACCCAGCGCAGTCACTTATAAATAATGACACAGATCGATAAAATTACCTGTTAACAGTTACTCTTTATGGGGGGAGCTGGCTACACAGAGGTCCAGGGGTGGTAAAATACAAACAGAAAAAGCAGCAGCAGATGTATTTACAGAAACAGCTCTCAAGGTAGGGAAAAATATCGAATCGGGGCCACAGACCTCTTAGGAGAAAGGGACTGTACCTCCTCGAAATGATTTCTTAAAATCCTAGAATAAGAACTGAACCAATGAGATAGAAATACCAACTGGGAGAGGTGTAAGGTCCCAAGGACCTTTAGAAGACAAAATGGCTCTGCTGGAAGGGGCCTTAGATATCAACCAGGCTGATTCTCATTAGATAGATGAAACAGCCAAGGCCCAAAGAGGGTGAGGCTGGACCAGAAATAAGTGCAGGGTTCTAGGTGCCCAGGTTAGCACAATGTCGTGATGCCAAGGTGTTTCACCGTCATTAAAGTGTCCTGAGCCCCAGCTTGAACATTAAAGAGGTGGAATTTCTCAGAAGAGGAGGAATGGGATCAGAGGGCAGATAGGCTTCCTCCCCAGAGCAGAGGACTGCTTTGATCAACTTCAGAAGCCAGAGGAAAGGAAGCAGCTTTGTGTCAAGCTAGCATGAGCTAAGGTCGCTTTACATGATGGCTAAAGGAGATGTAATGTGGGCAGAAGAAAGACAAGGAGTCCCTGCCTAGAGACACGTTACCAGGGGCTTGTTTTGGAGACAGAAGATGTGCCATAAGATTTTGGAAGTGTCGGCTGGGATCTGGGAGAGGAAAGGATGCTCCCAGACGTAAAACTTGAATCACCCAGATGTGGTCAAAAGCCAAAGGAAGTCTTCCATAATGTCTCAGGTCCCCTAACATGGGAGCCATGGGGTTACCATGATTAGCCTCACATCTGCAGGCAAAATAACTTGTTACAAGCTAAAGGCTGAGCAGTCCAGCCCAGGAAAAGGGGATGGAGCCAAAGAAGTGATAAGTTTGGACAGAGAAGGGAAGACCAGTCAAGTTCCCATGTAGGGAACTAATTATAGATTCACCTGGAAAGTAGAAATAGAGAATAGGGTAACAATTAATAAGAAAAATAATCCTCTAAATCTGTATGGCTCTTTTAACTTGGAAAAGAATATTCACACTAATCAATATGAATTTCAGCCCAGCTTGATGAAGGCAGGGCTGAGGGTGGGGGTGGGGATAGGGCAAAAGAAAGGAAGCATGATTCACTAGAGTCTCCCCATCTTGGAGGTTATGGAACTCTGTCCTAAGAAAGACCTTCTAGTCACTAAGCCAAGGGAAGGTTGGTCCTTTGGAGGACCTAGTGGCATTTCAGGTCCTTCAATATGAAAGTCAAGGGCAGCCACAGACACTCTTGTACATAAGTGCCCATGCTGGACTCTACCCCTGGCTGGACCTCAGCCCCATCTGTGGAGTTATGTCTGACTCTCGAATTTTCTTCCTAGAACGTCTAGAAGGAAGTAAATTTCTACATCAGAGGGGACAATGGTCCTTATTCTGGGTTCCCAGTTCACTGACAGAGCTAATTAAAGGTATTAGGATTAGAAGAATCAGACCACCAAGTGTGGCTAGGACCAGAAGGAAGGCTACTGATTTGAAATCCAGAGAATCTCGGTTCAAATCTGGACTATGCCTCACTTTTCTCCTCTGTAAAATGGGGACAATAAAGCTTTCCTCCCTAACTCAAAGAGGAAAAGCACTTTGCAAACCTAAAATGTGAGTTCTTTTTCCTTCTTGGAGACAATTGGGGTTAAGTGACTTGCCTAGGATGGCATAGCTAGCTAGAATCTGAAGCTGTATTTGAACTCAGGTCCTCCTGATTCCGGGGCCAGTGCTCTATGCATTGTGCCACCTAGCTGCCGTAAATTATTCTTGGAGTCTCTGTTTTGGGGAACCTTTCAGCTTGGATGTCCTATGTCTCCAGGTTCCAGTTCTGACCTTCTGCATTCTATATTCTCAAGTCCTTTCTAGCCCTGACACTTTATGTTCCGTGTCCCCAAGGCTCACTCAGTCCTGATATTCTGCTTTCTGTGGTTCTATGAACACTGACCAGCTCTTTCCTGTATCTGTTAACAAGCATTAATTAAGGAATTTCTATGTGCTAAACACTGGGGGTAGGTACAAAGAAGAGCAAAAAACATGGACCCTGCCTTCAGGGAACTCAGACACCGATGGGGTGGAGGTGTCTGGGGCAGACAGGCTCAGTGTAAAACCTCCCTCATTTTGAAGAGTGTTGTCCCCAGGAGGGAAGGGCAGAGTAGGCCCTCCAGCCATCTCTCCCAGACCCTGCCAGGCCCCTGACCTCTGCCCATGGCCCATGAGTATTTATATACTTTCATGAACTCCCTGACCCAGGGGCCCAGCCAGGACTCTTGCTCAGTCCTGCTGAGCTGGTACTCATCCAGGGCAGCATTGTCCCTGGAACTTTCCCAGAGGCTTCTGGTCCCCTCCACCCCAGGCTTGGTAAGAAAAAGGATGTGGAACATGGGCCTTACCTTGCTGGGGATCCTGGAGAGAAGACCCAAGCTTCATCTGAAGCATGAAAGATTCAGGTCAGACACAGGACTGGACTGGATTCTCTTTCCAGTCTTCTCTGAAGCCTGAGATCCTCCAAGGAAGGGAAGCTGGCTTTGGAGTGTGACTCCTTCAGAGTCCTGGATACATAAGAATTTCATGATCCCACTGATGGTGTATCCTAGGAGGACAAAGCACTTTCCATGGTCCATCATCTCATCTGAGACTCAAAGTCACCCTGGGAGAGTGGCCAGGCAGGAGTTATTACCCCCATTTTACAGATGGGGGAGGGGCATTTAGGGACAGAGCCAGGGTAGAGACTCCTGGTGCCATGGAGCTCCTAGGCTCTGTGTGACTGTGGGTCAGCCACTTCACCTCCAGGTCACAGTATCCTCCTCTGGAAAGTGAGGACTAGATGACTTCTGAGGCAGGGAGGTGGCCCAGTGGATAGTGCTGGGCTTGGAGTCAGGTTGACCTGAGTTCAAATCTGGCCTTAGACTTACCATGTGAACCTAAGCAAGTCACTTTACCACTGTCTGCCTCAGTTTTCTCATCTGTAAAATGGAGATAATATCACGTACCTTGTAGGGTTGTTATGAGGATCAAATGACATAATAGTTGTAAAGTGCTTAGCACAACGCCACACACACATGCACACACACACACATAAATGTTAGCTACTAACTGTTCTTGGTGCACATATTGGTCTGCATGTTGTCTCCCCCAATGGACTGGGAACTCCTCAGGGACATTTAGGGTTTGTCTTTTGCCTTTCTTCATATGCCCAGCACTTAGCATAGTACCTGGCACATAGTAAGTTCTTAATACATGCTTATTAACTGACTGATGTGATGAATATAACCCCCAAACCACAAAGTGACTTATTCAAAGTTCTGTAATTCTGTAAAAATGCTGAGCGAATTAGCAACAGGAGGGACAGAGGGTTCTCAGTGCCACTGGAGGGTATGTAGAGCTAGAAATAACCCCAAAGATCATCCAGTACAATCCTTTTAAAAGATGGGATCCGGATTTCTCCAGCTCATCAAAATGCCCTGACTCCAAAAAGAAAGGCCCAAGGGTACAGGACCAGAATTGAGCTGGATAAGACCTCTCCCCAGCCCAGCGTTACTATTGAGGTGACGCAGAGCTTGCTGGGACATCAAATTACAAGGTCTCTAGGGTCCCATAGGGGAATAATGGAGAGGCTGGCATTGCCTGCAGAAGGGGGATGTCAAAGACTAGTCTGGAAGTATCTATCTTTTGCCTTCAGAATTCAGTGTCCCTACTCTGAGCCCCTCTTCCCAAAAGACCCTGCAGACTCCAAGTCACATAGGATTAAGTTTTCCAAAGCTTAGGCTATATGGAGCAGGGGTCTGCTGGAGCCAGCTCAGACTGGCTTGGGAGAACTGATTGTTAAATTTTGAAAGCGAGAGTTTACACCTCAGAAATCAGCAAATGCTACAGTTCAGGGTTAGATTTATTGTCTTTTTGACTGTCTAGACTTAAGAAAATGATGAAGGAAATGTTAATAATACCAACTGAACTTAAAAGTGTGTCATGGGTACCTTCCCCTCATCACCTCTCCCAAGGGTTGATGTTAAACATTTAGTGGCACCCTGCTGTGTGCCCCCAGGTCATTTCACTCTTAAGGCAGCCCCAGAAGCAGCCCCAGATGGAAGGAAGGTGGGAAACTGTGATATAAAGGCATTCAAAGGGAAATGTCGCAAAATTTAAAAAAGGATTGAGAATAACTGGGGCATCAGTGTGGTAGAAACTTCTCTCATAAGGGTAAGAGTGAACATTTAAAATGGTATCAGGGCAAAGTGAGTCCAAGAGGTCATTATAATCTATTAACAATTCCAAGAATAAGACTGACATTTTTGATATTACAAAGCTTTTACTTAAATTGTCCACCTTGAAACTCACAAACAACCCTGTAAGCTGAATGATACAGGCATCACTGTCATTTCAATTTCACTCAAGAAGAAACAAATAATTAATTTTCCCACTCTTTAACACTGTTTCCTTTTCTGAAGAATGAGGGGATTGGATTAGATGAGCTCTAAGACCCCTTCCAGCCCTGACATTCTGTGTGAAGGGCCCTAATATTATATGATTGGACTAGATTTGGTGATTGGATTGGATACTGGATGATTGATTGGAATAGATAATTTCTAAGGTCCTTTCCAGTCCTAAAAATCAATGATTCTAATAAAAATTTTCCCCGTGACGGAATTGCAAAATGTTTAAAGGCAGTTCCCAATACTGCCACTGGGTGGTGCCAAAAAGCCAGAAACAAACTGAGAAAATCCATCAAAAGGTAGTAAATTTTGGAAACAAAATATTTTGCAAAGAAACCTCTTTCAACAATCAACAATCATGCCTTGGGGTGGCATTTGGCAGGCCTTCCCCTGCTCCCACCCTCTCCCATCTCCCCTTCTCCCTTTCTGTTCTGGTTCTCCAATCATAGAAGAGGAACAAAGCTAGGTGACTTGGAATTAGGAAGATATCTTCATGAGTTCAAATCTGACCTCAGACACTTCCTAGCTGTGTGATCCTGGGCAAGTCACTTATCCCTATTTGCCTCAGTTTCCTCATATGTAAAATAAACTGGAGAAAGAAGTTACAAACCATTCTAAGATCATTGCCAAGAAAACCCCAAATGGGGTCACAAAGAGTCAGATACAATCAAAACCACTGAAAAACAACAAAAATCAGATCAGAAGCTGTTACCCAATCCCAAGAGATAAACATCTAGTAATAAAATCTCATAGAAAGTAAGATAACCTTAAGAGAAGAACGTAGATTGACCTTCAGCGATTACCCTATCAATGTGTTGCTACCTTGATGTACTGATATTAAATCCTTTTAATTCTCAAAAAATAAATAAATAAAAGGACATAGAATATTATGAAGTATCTCAGACTGGAGAACATTAGAACCAGGAGAGCCTTAGAATAAGACAGTGGAAAAGCACTTTGGAACAGAGAAAATCAGGGCTGGAATGAAACATAGAACCAAGACGTCGGAGCTGGAAGGGGCTTCAGGAAACTTCTGTCCAGCCCCCTTATTTCACGGATGGGAAAAACTAAGGCAGGGATAGGGAAAAATTTGTCAAGGGTTCAACAGCCATTTTAGCAGTTGCAGCAAAAGTCTCCTAAATCCTACTCCAGGGATCCTCTGAGACTAGAAAGGGAGATTCAAAAGGTAAAAAGTTCACAAGATTTCCCCTTCATATGCCTTCCCAACAGGAAAATAAACAGTATTACGTTAAGCTCAAGGGGGGCCAAATTCTCCCAACCAGGCAATTGGCCAAGATTAGACCAGGAAGCTAATGCTACTACTACTACTCTAATAATGGTAATCAGCATTCATAGAGTACCTTAAGGGTTAGCAAAGCACATCATAATTATTTCATTTTATCCTCACAGCAAACCACACTCATTTTACAGATTAGGAAACTGAGACAGGCAGAGGATTAAAGTAACGATCTTTTTGGCCATTTGGATTTTTTAAATTTGATTTTTTTTAAATGCGGTATACTGAAAAACAAATACAACTTCTCATTAGTCACACAACCAGTAAGTATATATGGCTGAAGTTAAACTCGGCTCTTTCTGACTCCAGGCCAAGGGTTCTATCCACTGAACCGCTTAGTTTTCTTGTATGTCGATGATAACTAGACAGTGTAGATTGAGGGGAAGAGAGGTATAAAATAAATTATTCTGGATTTGGAGTCAGAGAATCAGTATTCAAATAGTCTGTTATTGCTATTTTATACAATTTTGAGGAAGATTCATCTCTCTGGGCCTCTAGATTTCATGTAAGAGTTGGATCAAATGATCTCCGAGATCCCTTTTCAGCTTCTAGAGTCTATGATTCTTCCCCAAACTGGCAAGATCCCTGACCTCCAACCTCAGAGGGAAGAAGAGGATTAGGAACCCTCCACCATCATTAGCTTCCAAACTCAACCTTCTAATCTAGACAGGTAAAGATCTACAGACTTTTACATTAGACTCTGTCACTAAAGTGCTCTGGGACCTTGGGTAAGTCCCACCTTCTCCTCTATAAAATGAGGGGGTTGATCTGGATCATCTCTAAGGATCTTTTGGAACTCAGAAAATCTATGACCTTATAGTCTAAGGTGCCATCGGCTCTGAAATTCAATGATTCTAGGGCAGGGACCTTGGATGACATCTGATCCAATCCCCATTGCCATGCAGGAATCGTCTCTGGAGCATCCCTGAGAAGTGATCATTCAGTCTCTGTCCGACACCACGCAACTCCCTATTTCCCAATTCAATTCTATAAATATTTATGTATTTACTAGTCATATGAACAGTACAAGTACTTTATTATTTTGCTAGTAGCTATGACACTAACTCCCAGAACCACCAGGATGTTGGTGACTGAAACTGACACTAATTGTTTGAATTTGTCTGAAATTCATTCTTCATGTTCCCAAACAATCCAAATTGTGTGCTTGTTTCAAAAATGTCTCCAATAGTTATGGTGCACACGAGAAGGTCCAAAATGTCCAAGAAGATGGACCTACCCATTGAGCAATCATCCTGGGTGGAGTTCTTGTAACTACAAGATAGCTCAGTGATACCTTAGGTTGGTGGTGTTAAACTCCAAAGAAATCATATCTAAAGATCCCTGCTGGTCTCATATTGTCTTAGAAAACCACAAATTAACATCAGTTATGTTTTATTGTATTTTTATTTATTTTGTTAAATAGCTCCCAATTCCAGTGTAATCTGGTTTGGGCTGCATCCCCAAGTTCTGCTGGCTGTAATATGTCCTGGGGCAGCATTTTTGACACCCTTGATCTGGCCACTTTCTGAGTACATGTGTAATAAACCCTGTCCAATCACATCCTCTCAGGTAAAGTATGTCCAGGGGATGTAGCAGCTATGGAGTCATGGAGTTGTTTTCCTCATCTGTAAAATAATAAAAATAATAGCATCTGTCTCCTAGAGTTGTTGTGAAGATAAAATGAGATATTTATAAAACATTGTGCAAACCCTAAAGTTCTATATAAATATAAAGCACTTATTGTCAACTCACAATCAACAGGGGGAAGCATTAGCATTAAGGGTAAATCAGAACAGGCTTTTTGGAGAAGGTGGAATTTTAACTAGGTCTTGGAGGAAGTGATTGGAGCATGGAGAAGTCATTTACTATGGGCCCTATAAGATATCATCTCAGAAAGTTTTTCCATAGTCCTGAGAACATGATTATCAAAAGATAAAGAAAAACTCATATTCACAGCAAGCCAGGAAAGGTTCATATGGCTGCTAAATCTGACAACAGCCCCAAGGACAAGCCCATGTGCTTAGAACACTACAAAACCTATCCTAGCCAAGCCTAGATGTGCTCCCTGACCCAACAGCTGGCTATTCCATAGTGTCAAAGTTAGGAGCCACAACCCTTACCCTGGGAAGGTTTCTAATTTCCTTTAAACAGAAAGATCCCAAGAAATAATGAACAAAACAATCAATACCAGTGTTCCATTTTTATTTCAAAATCATAGGGTTATAGTCACTAGACCTATAGGTCAGAGACCCACTTTTGAGTTCTGGCCTCTAGGTGAGCCACCTAGAGTCACAGAATCTCACATGGGAAGGGGAACTATGTGGTTTTCCATTCTCATTCCCAACCCTTTCTACAACATCTTTGACAAGTGACTATTCACATCTACAGCCTCTGTTTACCCATCGATGAAATGACAGAGTTGGACCAGATGACCACTTTAAAACACTAATGAATGCCAATACTAAGAAATGAGCCTCTCTCATTTTTCTTCTAGCAGGTATGGTCTAAGGAGAGGTTATATCAGCTTACAGAATATTACAGAGGGCCCTTAACATTACATGAGAAATGAAAAGTTTTTGAACAAACAAAAGAGACACAATCTAAACTAGAAAGGGAACATTTAAGTGAGGGGGAAAAGTCCTTGCAGAAAGTTTCTCTGATAGAGGTCTCATTTCCATAAAAAGTTGATTAAAATTTATAGGAACAAGACCCTTTCTTCAATTGGCAAATGGTCAAAGAACAGGAATGGGCAGTGTTCAAAGGAGGAAACCCAAGCTATCAACAGTCACATTAAAAAATGTTCCAAATCTCTAATAATTAGAAAAATAAAATTACAGTAAGGCAATTCTGAGGTTCTACTTCATGCTCATCAGATTGGCCAAAAATAATAAAAAATTTACAAATGTTGGAGATGCTGCAAGAAAATAGACATATTGTTATACATCCTTTGATTTCAAAGAGAACCGATGGCATCATGGTGTGATGTCTTGACTTGCTCATGAATTGGATTTAAGTGAGGCGGGGTGACACAGAATTATCAGCCTTACTCTCTCTTCCAGAAAGTTGGGATGACTACAGATGGCCTGGGATACAGTGGATGACCTTGGCGTCTTTGATGTCTAACCAAGCTCTCAGGCTTCATGGAGTCTGCTTCAGTCGCCTTCGTGGTCATTGGAAAATATTGTTTTCATTCTTCCATTCTGCCAGGAAAAGTCTTCACATGCTTGTAGTAGACACCCTGCTAACTCACCAATAGGTATGAGACCCCTGGGTCATCCTCAACCTGAGGAAGCCTGTCTGCCAAGACCATTTTACAAAGGGGTGACCACTGTGCATGCTGCAGCTTCCTGGAGCCAGAGATGTAAGCTGGGGGAGTGAGTCGGCCTCCGTGAACACTCCAGGCACCCCAGAACATATTACTGTACTGTTAGTAGAGCAATGAATTGCTCTAGCCTTTCCCAAAAGCAATTTGGAACTATAGCTAAAAACTATGGTCACTAAACTACACATACCCTTTGATGCCATGATACTACTATTAAGCCCATACTCCAAAGAGACCAAAGAGAGAAAAAAGACCCATTTGTACAAAAATGTTTGTAGCACCTTTTTCTGTGATGGCAAAGAATTGGGGTCCAGTGGATAGAGTCAGAAAGACTCATCTTCCTGAGTTCAAATCTGACCTCATACATTTATTAGTTGGATGTCCCTGGGTAAGTCACTTAACCCTTTCCAGCAGCTACTCCCCTATCTACCAGTTGTCTCCCTCTATTAGAATAAGAACTGCTTGAGGGCAGAGACTCTCTTACTTTCTTTAGATTTATATCACCCATGCTTAGCACAGTGCTGGGCACATAGTAAGTACTTAATAAATTCCTTTTCATTCATTCAAGATAAAAGATCCTGGTCAGGGACAAGTTCAAAGGGTCATAGACTTAAAGATCATTTCCAGTCCATCTAATGTAACAGAAGAAAATCAAACCTGGTTTTGTTTTGGGTTTTGGTTTTTGTTTTTTTTAACAGAGTATCACATTCAACCCCTGAGAACTGTAACAAAGGAGAACCATGTAAAATCCTGAGGATTTTCCAGACAATCTGTACCAGCTGAATATTCTTCATAATCCTTTCCCAGAATAGGAGCTGTACTTTACAAAACCACTGGGGTAATTTGTTTCAGCATGAGAAGGCATCTTGATGTTTCAATCAGAAGATTTCACAACCCAAGGTCCATTCCTGATGTAGAAACTGAAAGGAAGAAGCCCTGAACTGGGGGTCAAGGCACCGGGCTTCCTGCACCAACTCTGCCATTAACAAGCAAAGGAACATTGTGTATTTTAATACAAAATTTACTAAATGCCTACAATACAAAGAAAAAAAATGGAGCACTTCCTATCTTCAGGGAGCTTCTATCATACTAGTAAGATACAACAGACACACAACAAAGTACAATTCAGAGGAAATGTCGAAAGATGGTCCCTTCCCCCTTTTGGGTCTGAGTTTCCCTACTTGGTCAGATGTCAGAGTTGGACTAGATGACCTTTCCTGTTCCCTGTGACCTGTACTTTAAGGTCGAACTTTGAAATAGATGACCTGAGTTAGAATTATGAGGCCCCCCCACCCCAAATTTGACACATGAGGAAACAGGGGGCTTCTATCTTCATATTTAATTTCCACTGCACCCCACAGCTTCCCATAATCAATGACTGAAAGGAGAACTTCAGTTCCTTGAGAGGAAAGGCAAGCTCCCTTCTCCCTAAGGCAGCATCCTTGGACAGGTGCTATACTTAGAGTCAGGAGAGACCTGGCTTTCAAATCCAAATTCAGACCCTGTGACCCTGGGGAGGACACTTAATCCTTGTATGCCTCAGTTTTCTCGTCTGCAAAATGGGGGTGATAATAGCACCCACCTCATAGAGTCGCTCTGAGCATCAAAGGATACAATAGGAAGATTTCTGTTGTTGTCTCTGTGACCCCATTCTGGGTTTTCATGGCCAAGATACTGGAGTGCTTTGCCATTTCCTTCTCCTGCTCCTTTTACAGATGAGGAAACTGAGGGAAATAGGGTTAAGTGACTTGCCCAGGACAGCACAGCTCAGAAGTTTCTGAGGACAGATTTTAATTTAGGAATATAAGTTTTCCTGACCACACGCCCAGCACTCTATCCACAAACCACCTAGCTATCCTTTCTGGTGCATATTAAATTCTAAATAAATGTTACCTACTATTACTACTGACACCACCACTACTACTTCTCCTACCACCACCAGCACCACCACCACCGCCTTGAAGGACACGAACCAGCATCATTCTCTCTGTGCCAGGCTTGTCCTGAGCATGTCAGCAATAAGCCCTGTTACACGTGGAGGGCGGGGACCCCAAGGCCGAAGCCGTGTGCCCAGTGGGGGGGCTTGGTTGGATGTCTCCCAGGTGCAGGGACCCCCGCGCGGTTGGGGGCGGGGGTGGGGGGCTCACATCAGCGAGCCCGCCGGCCCCAGTACAGATGGGCTCCCTCGGGCAGGCGCCGGCCTCTGCCTTTGTATCCCCAGCACTTGGCACGGTGCCGGGCACATGGGGCGTTAATAAACCAACATATTAACAAATCAGTGTAGACCTCCAGCCCTGCTTGGGCAAACGTGTTTGGGGGGCGCTAGGCTACGGTTTCAGGGACTGCGAGGAGACGGGGAAGTCCTGACTCCCCCGGCCTTCGGGGTTCCCCGGTACTGGCCGCAGCGGCCGGGTTTGCCTCGGACTCCAGGGCAGGAGGAGATTCTGCGGCTCCGGTCGCGACCGAACCTCCCCCTTCCCCGTGGGACCTATGGGCTGGGAGGTGTCCTTCTTAGGAGCGCGTGCCATCTGAACCCTTCATTTGACAAAAGGGGTAAACTGAGGCACGGGGGTGGAGAGGGAGGCCTGCATTGCTAAAAAGGGACAGACGCGCCCGGGGCGTCCTGGCCACCTCCTTCCCGGCCCCCTAGGAGTCTCCCGTGGGTCTGGGGCTGGGCTGCAGCGGTCGGAGGCACTACAGCTCTCAGCCTATCAGAGCTGGAAAAGACAGCGCGCGCCGCTTCGCCTCCCCTCCCCCACTTCCGTAACAGCCACGCCCGCACTCACGCCCGACACCAACCCCCCGCCCGCGCGGCTACGGCACCGTTATCTTGTTGCATATTCATGAGCACCCACCCAATCAAGGGCCGCTCTCAGCGCGCGTGCATTGGCTCCTCCCTCTCACCAGTTCCCCTTCTTTCCCCCTCTTCCCCTTCCCACTAGCCTGGAGGGTTGAGAGCGGAGGAGGGTGGAGCATATTTACATATTCATGAGTTCCCAGCCTATCGAAGTCGTGTGCGGATTCATTTTGCCTGGCTGCAGATGGGCACGTTCGTGAGTCCCAGCCAATCCCAGACCACACGCGACGACCCTTAACGGTGTAGCTTCGATAAGCCCAGATTCTCCGTCGCTGCCACGCTCACAGGCCAGGTTAGGCTACATGTTCCCCTCAGGGTTCTAGAGGTACCTCCAGGGTTCTCTAATGCAATGGCGCTCTGCGACCCAAAAGCCAACAGAGCGAAGGTGGAGGAGACCAAGTATCTAATGGCATATTAAGGAGCCCTCAACCCATCGGTGGGTTGGAGACCTCCAGGGTTTCCTGCCCTCCACAGCCCCCCCAAGAGACCGTCCAGAGGAAGGAAGGTTGAGAGAGTTAGATAAGAGGACGGACGCTGTCATATTCATGAGATCCTGCCAATCGTGACCTGGAGTCTTTCCTCCTGCCCACCCGCGGAGGAACGGATTGGAAGAAGGAAGGTAGCTGGGGGTGGGGTGGGGTGTTCATATTTGCATATTCATAAATTCCAGCCAATCAGGAGCCTGAGATTTTCCGGCCCGCGACCTCTGCAGCCTCAGCAGCCTCAGCTGCCTGAGCAGCGCATCCTGCATCCCCAGGCTCAGCACCAGCCTCCGCACCAGCCTCAGCACCGCCCAGGCCTGGTGGAGCAAACTTTTCCAGCAGAAAGTCCCCGAGTGACAGGCAGCAGTCGGAGAAGTTCCGTCTGTGACTCATCCCTGACCCTGGTGAGCCGCCTGCGCTCTGGATCGCCTTCCCAGCCGCGGGGCTGCCTGAATCTTCCTCTGCCCAGCTCCTGACTCTGCAGGACTGGCCAGGACTCTCCCTCTAGATGGATGGTGGCTCGGCGCTATTGGTGGAGTGGGACCACCCCCAAAGGGAAGGCAGCGCTGGACTTGTAATCCGAGGACTTGTGTTCAAATCCTTGTTCAGACAATTACTTCCGTGTGAGCTGGGGCCCATCACTGACCCTCAGTTTACTCATCTGTATCTGTAAAAGGAGGGCGTTGGGCTGGATGACCTTAAAGGTCATATATGATCCTGTGTACAGTAACCTCAGATCCCACCTGCTCCTACTGATGAAGTCATCGATGGAGGCCCAGCTCTCCAAAGCATATGGACAGGGACCTTCATAGGTTCCATGGTCATATCTCTCCCTTGGGGAAAGAGAGGCCTCTTAGTGGATCATGAAGGGCGCTAGTCCTGGGTCGTAGTCCAGGCTGTGGCCAGATGAGAGTGGGCAAGTCCCACTCCTGCCCTGCCTCTTTTGGGGACCCCATCCATCTTGGCCTCTTTCCCACCAGCATCTGAGCATCCCTCAGAAGAGTGGTTGGAGAAGCATCTCACAAATGATGGTGGATCTGTGTGGTCTTTATTATTCTCCAGCCTCTAGCTCTCCTTAAAATCATCTTGGGGTCCCTTGTGACAGACTCATTCTTTTCCCCACCATCATCACCACACCCACGAATTTCAGAGCCTTGTTCAAATCCTCTGGGGACCCAATTTCCTTCTCCCAGTAAAGCATTAAAATATCTAGGACTGATGAAGCCAGGTGGTACAGTGGATAGAGCACCAGCCCTGGAGTCAGGAGGACCTGAATTCAGATTTGACCTCAGACACTTACTAGATGTGTGACCCTGGACAAGTCACTTAGTTCTGATTGCTGTGTGTGTGTGTGTGTGTGTGTGTACACTGACACACACCCATGCACATATATATATATATAATATATGCATATATGTGTGTATACATACATACATATATGTATATGTGTGTGAGACTATGGAAGAAAAAACTGAAAAAATAGCCTGAGAGATCATGAGGTCTAGAGTGATGACTGTGCAGCCTTGGAGCCACATGTGGCCTTCTAGGCCCTCACAAGTGTGTTCTTTTGACTGAGTCCAAGTTTTACAGAACAAATCTTTTTATTAAGGGAATTTGTTCTGTGATGATTGGATTTGGTCAAAGGGCCAAACTGAGGACCACGAGGGCCACATGTGATCTCAAGGCCATAGGCTCCCCACCCCCGATCCAGAATATGAAGGGCCCTTAGAAACCATCTAATTCAGTCCTCCCATTTTACAAATGAGAAAGCTGAGGTCACTTGAGAAGAAATGACGTACCCAGGATCACACTGCTAACTAACTTTCCCCATGCTCTGACTCCAACCTCAGCACCCACTGGTGTGTGTAAATATGGTCTCCAATAAGTTTTAGTTCTCCCACATGGCTCTAAATATGAAAATCAGATGTGATGATGAAACCTAAGCTAACTAGACTGTTATTTATAGACAAACAACTAGCTATTTCCCAAACAGAGCAGTTCTTTTTGTTAAAGGAGTTTTTCCTTTTAAACTACAGAACAAGCTCAATTCTGTCCCTAGGTACTAGCTGTATGACCCTGGACACGACAGCACCTCTGAGGGTCTCAGTTTCCTAATCTCCAAAAGCTTCTAGCAAGGAAGGAGCATGAACACAGAACAAGAGATCAGAGCCTGGCTCTGCCCCATATAACCTCTTTGACCTGGGAAAATTTGCTTAAAATCTCTCTGAGTCTACTTCCTCCTGTGTAAAATTGTGGGTGATCTAAGTCAAAGGTGACCAACACGGTCAGGTCTCATGGAGCAGCCCTGGGCAGTCCTAAGTACAGCCTGAACCAGATTAAAATGAAGTTCCTATCTTATTTTAACGTGTTGGTGTATCACTGTTGTCTTTCTTTTTTAATGGTTTTCTAAGTCAATATGTGGCCTGCAGGGATCTTTATCTATGATTTAGTGGACCACATTTCTATTTGAGTTTTGACTGATCTAGATGACCTCTAAGGTCTCTTCTGCCTTGGCATTTAAGACTGTCCCTAATTTACAAAATCAAAGGGAGATCTGGAATTAGCACCTCAAAGGGAGGATTGTTGTGCCTGGCATAAATACCACAAACTGAACCTGAGCGAAGACTCTGTGAAGCCTACCATTACAGAAGATGGGAACAAAACAGCAGGCATGAAGTTGAGGGATTTGTCATTCTGTTTAATTATCCTTTCTTTGGTGGTGATGGTGCTCAGTCATATCTGACCCTTTGTGATGCCTTTTGAGGTTTTCTTGTCAAAGAAACGAGTTTGCCATTTCCTTCTCCAGCTCATTTTACAGGTGAGGAAACTGAGGCAAACAGAATTAAATGACTTGCTCAGGGTTACCCAACTAGTAAGTGTCTGAGGTCAGATTTGAACTTGGGTCTTCCTGACTCTAGGCCTGGTGCTTTATACTGCTTTATCCCCAATTATCTTTTCTCACTAGATGCTATGTTCTGCTGTTTCTCCTGCCTCATGAGTACAACTGCTCTCAGTGCCCTGCAAATTTTGCCCCCTTGAAAGCCCTTTTCGCCACACTCTAGTTGTTTATTCCTTTACTTCTGAAACTAATTCTTGTGCCTTGTTCCTTCTATCTGCCCCCATCATTTATGGCCCCCCTGCTCCTCTTTGTCTTAGGGGACTGAGAACTGACTTCAGTTCATTTCTGGGAGGATGGGGGCTACAAGGAAGCAAAATAACATTTCCAAGTTTATTTGATAGTATGAGTTTTCCTGGCAAATCATACCTTGCCAAGGAGCAGACATTTGGAGAACCTAGATTCAGAAGCCAGTGAGTGCCTCACTGCCCTGCAGGACTCTGGGAGGTGCCTAGGGTCAGTTTCATATTTACAAACCCTTCCTTCTGTTCAGGTTCCCAGGAGCGAAAGACCACCAAGCTGCATCATCTGGCTGTAAAAGTCAGGTACCCAGTAAAGTCTTTTTTAGTTCTTTCTTTTATGTGGTCTCTCCACCCTTCCTGTTCTGTCCCTCCAAACCAGACGATTAGCAGAAACATCTTTTTAAAAATAAAACAAATTTTATTGATGCTTTTTGTTTGCAAAACAGTCATTTCTAGGAAGAGGCAACTCACTCCCAAAATGAACCCTCCGTTGTGACCAAGATGATGTAGACAACATTCTATTGTCCTTTTTTTAAGAGGTGGTAAGTGACTAGGTGGGAGAGTGAGTCCCCTAGACAGACTTAAGAGTTAAGAAGACCTAAGGTCAAAACCTGCTTCAGGCATGCTAGGGCACTTCAGGCACTTGCTAGGGCAAGTCATTCAACTTACCTCAGCCTCAATTTCCTCATTTGTACATGGGGAGAGTAATAGCACCTGCCTTCCAGAGTGACTAAGAGGATCCGATGAGAGAACATGTATGTAAAATGCTATTATTATTAGTCTGTTTCATTATCTGTGTTCTGGGGCCAGCATTTTATGTTATAATTACTCAGACTTTCTTTTATTGTTTACATTTATATGATTGTGGTCATTGTGTCAACTGTTCTGGCTTTCTTCACTTTACATCAGTTCATACATATCTTCCCATGTTTCTCTGAATTTTCAGGTTTATTGTTTCTAACTGCCACGGGCCTTGTTTTGGCAGAGATTCTGTAAGTCCCCCTTTTTCCCCAATCATTGCTGTGGAGACTTGGTGTCCATCAGCAGGTGGGTAGACATTACCCAAAATCCCCAAAGTTCATGTGGCTTTTTGGCTATAGGAACTTCTACAGAGAAGTGATCACATGGAGAAGCATTGGAGGCTGGTAGAGTTTGGATGGAATGTCTTCTGGGATGCCATTTTGCATGGAACTAAAGAATGGTTCAAGGTCATGAAGTTGGAATGATAATATTAGCTAACATTTATATAGTGCCTATTATGTGCTAGGCACTGTTAAGTACTTTACAAGTATCATCTCATTTGATACTCACAATAACCCTGGAAGGTGAATGCTATTGTTATCTCCATTTTACATATGGGGAAACTGAGAAAGGCAGAGGTGAAATGACTTGCCCAGGGTCACACAGCTGGTATGTATCTGAGGCTGAATTTTAAATCTGATCTTCCAGATTCCAGGCCCAGTGCCCCTGGAAGACGAGAGAACAGGAGGAGTTATCCAGATGATAGATAGAATGGATGAAGATAGAATGGATCAGAGGAAGGGACTGAGAGAGATAGAACAGATGATGGGGTCAGTGGACTTCACAAACCCAGTCCATCAAACCTCCCTTGCCCATCTATCTGTCCCTAGAGCAGGGAAGTTGCTTTCCGTTTAGCAGACCTCTACTCATATCCAAGTTCTCCTCCAACTAGGTGCAAGCTGAGGTGTGAAATGGAGGGAGCTATTGTGTTCTCTTAACTACAGTTAAAATAAGTAGCATTTGGAAGTTTTGGTCCTTTCATTTTTAATTCTCTTTCTAGGTTAGTTGAAGGTATTATTTTTTTAAAAAGGAAAACCTATATATTATTTAATATGTTTGTCAGATTATGAAAGTACAGAGTAGAATTGAAAGAAGGGTCAAGTCCAACCTAACAGGGAGAAAAGATTATTTTCCCAGCTGAGGTTGGGTTGTAGTGGAGCTGATGAGAGTTTTCTACTATAATAATTAATTAATCAGTAATTTGTCATAGACCAGGAGGGTTCTTAACTACTTTTTATGTTCTGGAAACTTTTGGCAATCTGGTCAAGCCTGCAATCCCCTTTGGCTCTTTGGGGAGGTCTAGGACTCCTCAGGATCATGTTTTAAATGCACAAAATAAAATACACAGGATCACAATGGAAACCATTTATATTGAAATACAATTATCAAAATATTTTTCTTTTTTAAATACTTCATTTTCCCCCAATTCCACGTGTTATCAAAATATTTTTAAAAATTCAGAAATGTTGTCCCATTGAAATCCACAGATCCATGAAACCCAGGTTAAGAATACCTGCCCCAGTTCTTTTCCTTTTGACGTTGGAGAGACAACCAGAGATCATTTCCTGCAGAAGCTAAACCACTCAGCTTGGTATTTCCTGGAGTCCCCTTCATCCCAATCATTTTCTGCCCTTCCTTTTATGGTTCTAGTCACCATCTCTGTGATTTCCCAGACCAAAATACCAGGCACTGGGAATGCAGACGTAAAGAAGAAAGACACAATCCCAAATCTAAGGGGTTTACATTCTAATGACTGCAGCACCTTTATGTATTTGTTATTTCCCTTGTTGGGCAGCTAAGTGGTGCAGTGGATAGAGCACCAGTGCAGGAGTCAGGAGGACCTGAGTTCAAATCTCACCTCAGACACTTGACACTCACTAGCTGTGTGACCTTGGGCAAGTCACTTAACCCCAATTACTTCATCCTGGGCCATCTCCAGTCATCCTGATTCAGATGGCTCTGGAGGAGAAGTGAAGCTGGTGACTTGTACAGTCTTCCCTCACTCAAAACAAAGTCAAGTGCAAGTCATGTCATTATTTCTCTGATGGTATGGTCTTCTTCAGCAACAAAGAACACACACACACACCCATTTTCCCTGTTAGAAGAGAAGATCACTTGGTCTTATAGATTGCTATTAGTTGTCTATATATCTTGGATATCAGACACTAAGGATTTTTTCCCAACCAACCACTTCTTATTCTAGCTTCATCAATTTTGCTCATGCAAAAATTTTCAATTTCATATAATCAAAATTACCTGTTTTTAAAAATCAAACCTCTACCTTTTATTGGATCATTGTTGTGAAAAAGTATCTGATCTGATAATCTAGTTTTTTAGGATATAACCTTTAATATTCACACCACACATCTATTCTGAGTTTATTGTGGTACATGAATAATATTCTATCCTATTCACATATTACAATTTGTTCAACCATTTCCAAATCATTGGGCTCCCCACCTTTGTTTTCAGTTTTCAACTACCACAAAAAGTGTGTCTCTGAAAATGTTGGTATGTAAGCTGTCCTGAAAGTCTCAATGCAGTTTTAAGTCTTAATAGCAAAAGCTCAAACTTTAATAGCTTTTCAACTCTACTAGCGTAAAACTTCACTAAGATGATTGAGAAACTTTGTATATTGGATTTTCCTATCTTTGATTTCTATGGAACACATGTCCAGTTGTGGGAATTTTAGGTAAAAGAGGATGAAAGATCATTCACTTTTCTCACATAATTCCAAATTATTTTCCACAATGACTGGACCAAGTCACAGCTCTGCCAACAGTTTTAGCAACTGGAAAAGAGTTGTGCCCAACCTCTCATAGCCTCTTAAGCATCATTGCTGTTTTTATAATAATTTTTACTACTTTAAGGGGTATGATGTATAACTGAAGGATTCCAGTTCCTTCATTTTACAGGTGAGGATATTGAGATTCAGAGAAGTCATAGGATCATAAGTTTAGAGTTAGAAGGAACCTCAGAGGTCATCTGATCCAATTCCCTCACTTTACAGATGAGGGAACTGAGGCTCAAGAGGTAAAGTGACTTTCCCAGGATCGCTCGGAGAAAGTAGCAGAGCTAAGTTTTGAGCACACACACTCTGACTTCAAATCCAGCACTCTTTCCCCTGTACCGGGCTATATGTAATACCTCCATAGGTAGATTTGTCTCCTCCTTGGCATGCCCCAGTACTTTCTAACCCAGATGGGGACCAAGAATGGGAAAAGGTAGGGAGAAATTACCTGGAACTATTAATGTACCAGGAATAGATAGTTTTCACAGTGAGCAGGACACTTGAAACTAAGTGACTCAATTGCTAGTGTCGGGGGAGAGGGAAGGAGGGAGGGAGGGAGGGAGGGAGGGGGAGAGAGAGAGAGAGAGAGAGAGAGAGAGAGAGAGAGAGAGAGAGAGAGGATCACAATGAAAATGATGCTTAGAGATATGGGATGGGATGGAGGAGGTGTACTCTTCCTATTACATAAGAGTAAGAAATTTCCTCCTTTAGGTATTGGGAGTTTGACTCCGACAGTGTCTGAATTGCCATGAGTACTCAGGACCCCTGAAAACTCCTGAGTCAGTATCGAGCATGAATTTGTGAAACATTGTGTTTTGGGGACTAATCAGAATGATGTGCTGAAGGAATCCCTGGGAATCTTCAGATTTTAGAGTTTGTCTAACCAATGAACAGGAAGCACTGGCCATCTTCTTAGGTATCAGAGTGAGGCCATATGGCCAAACCACCCCGTTTCCTTATCTATAAGTGCAATATTAGCTGGGACAGGGAAGCCATTTGGGATGGAGGGCAGGGTCTTTCAAAGTTATTCAGTAATCTTGCCCTAATTCATGGAGTGTGTAGTTTTTTTGAGCCTTGTAAAGTTGGGGAGATGATAAGAATCTGGGTTACAAAGAAGGACAAGTAGGAGCCAGTGGTAATTGGTTCATCAATTTTTTTTATCAGATTGATTTTATATTTTAAAGTCTAAACTGAGCTGAGTGCCAAGACTGTGCTAATAGTGTTCAAGGACGTAGGGATCCAGACAGGTTCCTGGGAAGTGTCTCCATCTTGATGGTGTTCACTCATCCATCTGCCTTCCTTCCTTCAGTTCCCACATAAAAGGCTGGTGCCTCAGGATAGAAGGTTCCTTGCTTTACCTAGCAGCACCAGCAACTCCCTTCTCTCCTTTGAACACATGACGCTACCAACCTTTACACATGTTTTGTAATCTCAGGTTGCTTTCCTACTTCTGACTCCCTATGTTCTATGTTCTTCAAAAGTCTTTCAAATCATCATTGTTTAGGTTTAAAGGTTCCTTCCTTCTCTGTGTGTTTGGTGTCTCAAGACTCCCTCCCCAACTCCAGCTCTGGCATTATATGATCTATATATTTTTTTCCCCTCCACTTAAGAGTATTTATTCTTTTTCCAATTACACACAAACCTAGTTTTCAGAATTAACTTTTACAAGATTCTGAGTTCCAGATTTTTTTCTCCCTCCCTCTCCTCTTGCCTCCCTTCCCAAGACAGTGTGCAGTCTGATATAGGTTATAAATATACAATCATATTAAACATATTTCCACATTAGTTATGTGGTAAAAGAGGAATCAGAAGAAAAGGGAAAACGGAGAGGAAGAAACAATAAAAGAAAAAGTAGTATGCTTTGATCTGCATTCAGATTCTATATTTCTTTTTCTGACCTGGACAGCATTTACCATCAAGAGTCCCTTGAAATTGTCTTAGATCCTTCCATTGTGAGAAGAGCTAAGTCTATCAAAGTTGATCACTGTGATGTGTGTTCTAAGGGTCATCCCTTTCCACTTTGACATTTAGCTAGTGAGAGATTGAGTCTTTCTTTTACCTTCCCTTGGGAAGGTCAGAAGTGGTCCAGAGTTTGGTGTGGAACTGAGGATGTAGGGACTGAGTAGGATCTATTCTAGGATAATATCAATGGCCAGGTAGACCTTGTCACTCCTATAGAGACTTCCTAGTGCCTGTGGGTGTTCATTTCCCTCGAAAGCAGGCTAGATCAATCCCTAGGCCTTCAGATACAGGCAAGTGGGCAGCCCCAAGTGGGAGCCATATTGGTATAGTTGTGATGGACATTTGACTAGGGCTGGGAGTTAGGGTAAGAGGAAACTCTTCCCAGATCTGTGTCTCCTTGCCTTTAGGAGTGCCTCTACCCTTCAGACCAGAAGGACCCTGAGGGCAGGGCCAAAGTTCCAAGCCTAGACTGATGAATTGGGGAGATTATAGCAGAGTCCCCACAGAGGTAGAGTTCAACTAGGGCAGGATCTTGATGGCTCCAGACTCACGTCTCCTGCACTCTGAGACCCTGAATGGTTTCCATATGTCTGCAAAATGCAGAAGTGGCCAGAGGGGCAGGGAGAAGGACTCGTGACTGTTACAGGCCGGATGGAAGTGGGGGCTGAGCTTGAAGAATTCTGGTCTGGCTCTCTTCCAACCGTTAACGACCTCTCTGCTCCTAGTCTCTCCCTTGACCAATCCCTCCTCTATGGGTGTTGAAAGTCCTGGTCCCGCCAACACCAAGGTCCTAATAGTTCCCCTTGGCACTGGAGGTATTTGGCACTCCAAACAAACTAGTGGCTTTCCAAATTTGTCCCTATTGTTTATTCACTCCCTTATATGCTGGGAATGCACCCTGGCTGCCATATTTGTCTTTGAAGGTTTAACTTCCCCTCCCCCTTCTACTCTTGAGAAGGAGGGACCGTGAAATGGAGAAGAGAACAACAAGGGTCCCAGGAACAGAGGGGCAAAGAAGAAAAGAGTGGTGGTGAGGGAGGGAGCAGCACTCCAGGAAGGTTTCCTGGAGGAGGCAGTATTAGATGTGGGACTTTGGAGCATGGGGGAAAATACAGGCCACTTCCTACTTCTTCAAGAACAGGCAAGAAGCTCCTAACTTCCTCGGGTTTTTTTTTACCAGTTGGCTCTGCAAAGGACTTGCTGTGTGACCTTGGACCCTTCCCCTCTTTAGGACTTAGTTTTCTCCTCTGTAAAACCCACTGACCAATAAGCAATTATTAAGTGCCTCCTATTGTATTAAGCATTGTTCTAGACTGCAGAGGTGGGGAACCTGAGGCCTCAGGGTCACTTGTGAACCTCTAGGTGCTCAAAGGCCAAACTAGAGGACCACATGTGATCTAAAGGCTATAATGTTATAGAGGGGTTATCAAAAGTAGTCTCTAAGGGTCCCTTCCATTTGTGACATTTTCTCCCTTAAGGTGCCTTTCTGCTATGGTATAGTGGAGACTTGGAGTCAGGAAGACCTGGGTGTGAGCTGTGTGACCTCAGGCAAGCCATATGCCCTCTGATCTCGTCTGTAAAATGAGAATAACTGGGCTAGAGTGGTCTACTGGATATGTTGTTGTGAGGGAACTTTTAAGTCACCATAGAAACAGGAGCTTAAATGATTAAGGATTAAGTGTTCAATCCCTCTCCTCCCCTTTTTAAATGTGAATAGAAAAACATTTATTAATTACCTACTATGTACCAAGTACCTACTATGTGTCATCCCAAGGGAATTCAAGAATGAAAATGGCAGAAGAGTTACAACCAGAAGAATAGTGCAAAATATTCACAGAAATTTTTCTTCCATCAAGGATGGGGGAACCACCAGCACTTGGCCACTAAAACCTCAGTTTCCTTGATATGCTCCTGAAGGAGATTGATATGGTAATACAGAGGACGAATGCAGGAAAAGCAGCTAGATAACATCAAATATACATAAAGTAGATTTGGGGGGGGGCAAAACAATTTTGAGGGTGTGGATGGACCAGTACATGTGGTATCTGAAGGAAGAAAGTGATCACAGGCAAAGGAAAAAATCCTAGGCTCTGTCAATACAAAAAAAAGTGATCAAAGCATTAACTAATAATCTGTATGCCTATTATCCCATCCATGCAAAGCTTTTATGAGCAATGTCTATCTGAGAATGGAAAGCACCCTTCATGAGTGTCCATCTCTGAGAAAAAGCCATCCCCTTTGTGATTCTACTTTGGGGGCCTGAGAATAATTCCTTTAATTAAAAACATATTCAGAAACCCCCTTGTAAAATTAGACCCCAAAGCAGTAAAAAGCACTTCACAGGAAGGTACAAAAGGAGAAAGAGAGATAAAAGTCACTGGCTGAGATTAAAAGTCACCCTTAAGGAAGTTCTTGGGGGTCTCAGGAGCTCTTGAAGTTTAAAAAAATTGTTATATCCTTCTCGTGGGAAGGGACCCCAGTTAAATCCCAGATCAATCTACCCAGGACCCAAAGTTAACTCAAACTGCCCCAGGGGTGCTGCACAGAGTCTTGGTGAAAACGTGGGGGTTATCTCAAACCATCCCAGTTCTTCTCATGTCCTGATCTGCAACAAAGGGACACTGAAGTCTCCTAATATTATTGTGTTACTTCCTATAAGCAACAGCAGATCACTGAGCTCAGGAGGTCTGGGGAATGCTCCGGGCTCACACACACTGACTTCTACAGAGAGGGTCTTTCTTCTTATTTCTGGCTCTTTATGTCCCCATGCTAGAACCCTGTGGAAAACTGCTTGCGGCTTATGTCCAGGGTTTCCACAAAAGAGAAACATTTCTGTGTAAATTAGGTATAGGACAGCTATTTAATTCCTTTACCCACAAAGGATTTGTTGAAAACAAAAAAGGCATATAAGCATAAATTTACATGTATCACACATGATACACCCATGATACAAAAGCCCTTAACTCTTATCATCCTGGGGAGATTAAAACAGTGGGATTGCTGAACAGCCATTCCCCTTTCTTTGTGCTCTGCTCAGTCCAAACAACTTTCTCAAGGTTTTTATCTCTTTACAGGCTAGGGAATAGGTTGCACTCCTATATGTTCATTTTCTCCAAGAAGGGCATATTTGTGAAAGACTCCTCCTCCAGTCAGCTTCAACTGAGAAACTCAGGTATTCCCAAAGTCCTGGGGAAGCCACTCCCCCAAATCCATCTCTCCTAATTGCTCTCCTGTGCTCAAGGAAAGACATACAATAAAAAGGAATTAGATGCCCAAGGTCTAGTGTCAGGCTTACCTAGCCAATAACGTGTCCACAACAACCAGTAACTATTTTTTTTTTTTTGGATTGAGGGAGCCTTGAAGACTGTATTCATGCTCAACAGATAGGAAAATAAGACCAAATGGGAAAACTGAGTCAAGAGGATCCCGTCATTACTTTCATAAGGTCATTCTTTCTCAAAATTTATATCCACTTGGGATTAACTATAGCATCTGGAGGTGCTAGCCATCATTTTTTGTTGGCAGATGTTGGAATTGGAGATTATTGATTCAGCAAGATGGATGCTTTTACTTGGATTCAATTAGAGATCAAATTAAAATTACGGTCCACAGGGTTGCTCCTCACACAATAAATTTTACTGCTTAGAGTTTAGAGAGGGGTAAAGTTTTCGCTGCTTTAATATTAATAATACAAGATTTTAGAATTATTGCTATAAAAGAAGCTATAATGGTATAACATTAAACACACCTTTTGTATCCACTTGGTTCAGAGGTTTATATGTTTTTTATCTCCTTTCTCTGTGTTGCCACTAGCACGAATTTGGGGTATAATGGAGTGTTCAGGGAGGGCCAGCACCTCTGGTGAGAGGGTTTGCCAAATTCCTTTAAAGGCTGATCATTCACCTTTGGTGTCCACCTGTCACCCAACTGTCAACTGCGGCTGTAAGAGGTTATAGTGTGCTCAGTGGCCGTACCTCAATAAAACTGTCTTGGCACACAGGCTGAACAAGGTTGAGGGGAGCCAACAGGCCTCAAACCTGTCAGTGAGTTAGGGGGGTGTCTATCCCAAGCAGCTGAGGACTTCCCTGGAGGAATGGACAGATGAGAACAATTTGTTCCAAAGGCCATGAAGGAGGCTTTGAAGCAAGTGCTTGGAGCTTGGTCAGATACAGAAGCTACCAAGGTCATCCACTGCATCCTGGGCCATTACCAGTCCTCTTGACTTTTGCCTTGCCACCGGACTTTGATGAGTCAGGAAGACAGTGAGGTCAAGGAGTTTACGCAGCTTTGTTTCACTTCAATTCACACCTAGTGGAGGGTAAACAAAAGCACAGTCTTTCATTCCTATTATATATGACCTATTCATAATAGACTTCAAAGCAAACGCCAGTAACGATAGGTCACATTCCTTAGAATAAAACAAGGGTGTTGTGAGATTTTATACAGTAAGAGAATATGTGGGAGCTTACAGAAAAATGGTGAGAAATTACTTAGGACAGCCATGGTAATAATGAACAATTCTTCCCTTTTAGAGACCAGGAAACTTTTTCCCATCAGTGGGTAGGTCTGCCCAAGATCCTGATGCTGGTATGAGAACTGGGATATGAACCCAGGTTCTCCAAATCAAGTTCCCCATTGCCTGAAGTAAGCATTGGGTGGCTGGTAATTTTTAGGGTCTCATTCCAGTATCATTCTTCTGATTCCAAGTCTATAGGTCCTTTCACTCTATAGTTGTAACAACTGACATTTACATATGCTTGTAAAGTTTGCAAAGTGCTCCACACACATTATCTGATCCCATCCAGTCATCCACCAGGAAATCAGGGCCTTCCCAGAGCTGGTGCCCTGCCCTGCCCCACTGTTTGCCTTTAATGATTTCAGCCCTCTTTCCAAGATTTCCTTCCCTGGTCACCAATCCCCTAAATGTGTTGTATCCCTCTATTAGGAGGGACTTTGTATCCTCCCTCTCTCCGTTTCCCACCCTCGTGGAAGGAAAGAAGCATTCATGAAGCACTTTCTACATGCCAGGAAGTATTCTTTCAATGACTCCGAGAGGGAGGGATTGTTATTTTTCTCATTTTGCAGATGAGAAAACTGAGGCAAACAGAGGTTAAAACGATGTCCAGAGTCATACAACTAGTAAGTGGCTGAGGTTGAACTTGAACTCTTGATTCCATACCTGGCACCTTATCCACTGTGTCAGCTAGCTATCTCAAGAAAATTGAGGCTTACCTGGAATAAGAATGATGCAAATTTTGACTTCAAACTCAACTATTCTACTATTCCCAAACACCTTTCTAAAGCCTAGGTCATTCTGCCTCTCTAGTTCTCAGTTTCCTTAAGAAAAAAGTTGTGGGCTCAGATTCAATCCAGCTCTGACTCTGTCTAGCTGAGATTCGATCTGATCTGCTTGTCAATACAAGCATCACAAATAGTTAGGCTTCTTAAGAGTCAACCCAACACGGTGAATCTTTAATAAACTCTGTTTTACTTTGTCTGAAAAAAAAAGGTTGTGGAGGTGTTTCATAATTTATAATCCATTAATCAGTAAACATTTATGAATATTGTAGCTAAACACTGAGAATACAAAAAGAAGCAAATGATAGTTCCCCCTGGACCCCAAGGACCTCACAAACTAATGGATTAAGGCATTATGGGAATGGGATTAAGTATTAAATATAGTATTTTTATACAAACACACATGGTATATAAAGCATAAATAAGGAGGCAGAATTAGGAAGTAGAGAGCCAGTCTTGAATCAGGAAAACCTAGAGTCTATGCTTACTTTTGATACATGCTAAGCATGTGACCCTGGGTAAGTCATCGAATCTCTCAGGCTACCCAGATAACTAAGACTATAAAATGCAGAGCAGTAGCCTCTTAGAATTGGAAGAGAGAGTTTCCTCACCAGCGATATACCAGGTCTGGTTAACTATAACATGTAGTTATATACAACTATATATATATATATATATATAACATATAACATAATGTAGGTCTTGATTTATGACTCCAGGTCCAGCATTTGGTAAGCACCTACCCTGTATCAGATGCTGGGCATACAAAGAAAGGCATACGATATAATACAATACAATGTCCTATGTCATCGTAATAATTATATCATGTTATAAAATTACGTTAATGTAACATATTAACATAACAATCTGGCAATAATAGCTAGCATTAATATAATTCCTCCATGTTGCAAAGCACTTTACAAATATGGTCTCATTTCATATATGATGTAACAAGATCACATCATGGAATACAAGGTGATGTGAGATATTTGTACATATCTATACGTACACAATAGCACTGCAAGTCTTATCATTACCAGACAAAGGCACTGGGGGGAGGGGATGCAAGGAGGGAAGACAGGCAGACGAGGCCCGGCCTAACTTGCCAAGAGGAAGGGCCTTGCTCCTCCCTTTCCCAGGTCCGCTCCGGACCCCACCAATCCTTCTAGTTCAATCCACCCAAGCCCCTACATCGCCCATCCGGAGGCCCCTTTAAGGAAGGGGCGGGGCCTAAATCTTTCCCCACCCCTGACGCTCCGACGGTTGGTTGCCGATGACATCACTGGGCGGGGCGGCGAGGGGGCCAGGGGGAGCGCTCAGGGCGGGCTCGGACCGGCGGGAGGGGGAGGGGGGCACGGAGAGATAGTCTGCTCCGAACGTCACGGCCCCGGGGCTGAAGATGGCGGCTGCGGCGGTGGCGGGGCCGGCGATCCCGGGGCGGCTGCAGCCCCAGCCCGAGCCCCAGCCCCCGACCCCGGCGGGCGGAAGCCGCTGCTCGCTGCTGGTCATCGTGGGCGGCGAGTGCGCCCGGCCGGGCCTGCTCCGCCCGGTGCTGGCCCAGCTGGAGAGAGGTGAGCCCGGCCCAGCTCGACCAGGCTGCGTCCTTTGGGCGCTTGGAGATCCTCTTCCTTGGGGGGGATGTGGTAGGAGATCCTCTTGGGAGGGGGATGTACCAGGAGACCCCCTTCTTGGGCGGGGTGCTCCTGGAGATACCCCTCTTGGGGGCGGGGTGCGCCTGGAGGTCTTCTTAGGCACGCTTGGAAATCCTCCTCCCGGGGGGTTGCGCTTGGAGATCCTCGTGGGCACGCTTGGAAATGGGGGGCGGGGCGCGGCCCTGGGGGAAGAGGGGTGTCTCGGTGCGCTTGGAGATCCCCGGGGTGCCCGCGGAGTTCCCCCGGGGGCGCCCGGCGTTCTCCACCCACCTCCCCTTCCCGGCCTCCGGTGGAGGAGGGCTGGGCTGGGCCAGGCTTTTCCCTAGCCCGCCTGGGCAGCTGGGAGAGGGAAGAGGCTGTGGTTCCGTTATTTGGGAGGAGGGAGGTACCTTGGGCGGGGAGGATTCGGGAGAGCTGGGTCCTGACCACCGCGCGCCCCTCGGTGGCCTCAGTTTCCCCTTCTCACCTTCGACATTCTCTCCAGGGAGGCGGCGGGGGAGTCGTTGAGAGCCGAGACATCACGATTTTCGCTTAGCATCGCGCATGTTACCGTATAGGTGCTTGAAAGTTTGTTGTTAGTGGCTACAATGTTGCACCTGGCTTCTGGGATGTGCCAAGCCTTGTGTTAAAACAAACAAACTGTGTTCACAGTTAGACGAGGATTCAATGTTTGGGATTTCCGTCATAGCTTTAGACCTTAAAGGGCGTTGAATTCAACTCCCTCATTTTGCCCAGGCGCATCAGTGGGCACTTAATAGCCCTGTGCCCAGGGGCAAATCACTTACCAGCTCTGAATTAGAGCTTCCCCATCTGTACAGTGGGCATGGAGCCGCCCCAGACTAGCGGCTGGGGTCAGATGGAGAGAACAGTCCCTGCCTGGTCTCCCTCCCAGAGCCCATGTGAGTAGCTTCATCAGCCAGAAAATGCCACAGGGATATTGCTTTGTGGAAGGGGGTATTTATGCCCTCCCCTGATGGGTGGGGGGAGAGTCCTCAGACCCTCCTCAAATGAGATAATATTTGGAAAGCTTTTAGCACAGCGCCTGTCCCACCCAGAATATGCTTTATAAATGCTTTTTCTCCTTGTGACAAACTAACCAACAAATTGTGGAGAAAGGAAGAAGGAAAAAAAAACTCTGCCAACCTCAGGGAGACCTGGGGTCAGTGCTTCTATAGGTTTGGAGGGAAGCTTCACCCTGGCACTGGGGAAACCACACCTGAGAATCCATTGCCTCAGGCGTCCCACAGCACTAATTGTTGAGATGGAGCTGGAGGAGGCCCTGCCTTGCCCTGCCCTGCCCTGCCCTATGGGGGCTTTGGCACTGGCTCCCTCGGTGAGTCACCCATGCAAGGTGGAAAGGCAATTGTAGATGCCGATTCCCTGGTGCCGAACAGCAGACCTGGAATGGGCCTTAGAACAGATATGGCTTGTGCTGAGAGGGCCTTGGTGATACATTTGCAACTGCCTCCAATCTACCTCATTATGCCCTGGTCTTTCAGTGCTTGGGCAACACTGTTTTTCCCCAGGTCCTTGGACATATTGGGGTCTTTAGAAATGTCCGTTGAATTACATTGTTTGAGCTGGGAGGGCCCTTGGTCTATAAGCATTTAGTTTGTGCTAACCATATGCTGGGCACTGGGCTGAGCTTGGTACTGGCTGTGCAGAGAAAGTCCCTGCTCTCAAGGAGCATGCCTTCTATTGAGTAAGGCAGATATCTCTGTTCATAAAAGCTATAGATAGAGTAGATGAATATGTTCATATACTCCTGAAAGAATGTCAGAATGGGAAGTCTTAGAACCCAGAATGTCAGAGCTGGGAGGGCCTTTAGAACCCAGAAGGAGGGCCCTTACAACATAGAATGTCAGAGCTGGGAGAGCCCTTAGAACCCAGAAGGAAGGCCCTTAGAACCCAGGATGTCAGAGCTGAGAGGGCCTATTTAGAACCCAGAAGGAGGGCCCTTAGAACATAAGATGTTAGAACTGGGAGAGCCGTTAGAACCTAGAATGTCAGTGCTGGGAGGGTCCTTAGAAACCCAGAAGGAAGACCCTTAGAATCCAGAATGCTAAAGCTGGGAAGGCCCCTAGAACACAAAATGTCAATTCTTGGAAGGGCACGAACTCATAAAATGTCTCCATAGGGAACTGAGCCCTTTGCCTTCTTCTCTGTGTCCTGTGGGTGGGATCCCAGGACAGGAGTGTCCAGTCTATACTTTTCTGGCTAAGAGAACCCAGCATTGCCCAACCCTCTCTCCACTGGTTTGGTGGGGGAGGCAGTGCAGCAGTCATGTGTGTTCACAGCTCAGGATCAGGAAGACTCAGGAGATGAAACATGGATGGATACAAAGCCAGAAGTCTGGGGATGTAACCTATTAGGATGGCCTTCATCAGAGATTTGAAGGGTTTGCAGGGCTATTCAAAGGTCTCAGACACCATTGTACTCCCCCTTCTACAGAAATATCAACATAGGGTAGCTATTGATTTTTATCTCCACACTTGATGATGTAACTGAGCAAGACCCTTCCTTCTGGACCTCAGTTTCTCTTCCTGTAAAATAAGCTTGGATCAGCTGGATTGCTGCCAGCTCGGACATTCTCTTTTTTTAATTAGGTTTTTATTGGTGTCTTTTGGTTTTCTATCTCTTAACTTCCCCCCGTGTAGTCCTCACTCCTCCATACCTCCCCATCCCCCAACCAATCATATGTTTCTAAAAGGGCCTGGGAGGTGGAAGGTTAACAACTATTTAGCAAAATTAACCACTGATAAAGGCAGGCATTATCTGCAGTATTCCACACCCCAAGTCCACCTCTGCAAAAAAGGGAGGTTCCTTTTCCTATCTCTCCTTTGGGGCCATACTTGGGCATTATCATCTCTCTGCATTCATTTTCAAAAGTTTTGTTCTTTCCCTTTTTCATTGTTGTAATCATTGAGGATTCTGTTTTTTCAGGCTCTGGTTGCTTCCATGCTCTCAGCACAGTAATATTCCATCACATTTATATACAGCAGTTTATATAACCATTCCCCAAGTGGTGAGCATCCACGTTGTTTCTCTGCTACTACAGAAAAAGATCTGCTATAAATATTTTGGTGTGTCTGGGACCTCTCTTTGAATACATTGACCTTTTGGGGGACCTTGTCTGGCTGTGGAATGTCTGGGTCAAAGGGCAGGGACACTTTCTTCGTGTGGCTTTCTTTGAATAATCACAGATTGCTTTCAGCAATGGTCGGGCCAGTTCACATCACCACCAGCAGTCATGAATATGTTGTTTTTCCATCTTTGGCTTTGCCATTCTCCTATTTAAGGGGCCCTTCTAGCTCTCATTCTTTGTCTGAAGGCATGTACTAGCACGTCAGAACTGGAGATGGGAAAGTATATGGATAACAAGAGGGTTTGAGGTTTTCTTGTGAGGAAAAAGGAGAAAGATAAATTAGGATAGGAGGAGGCTGGGAATTTATCTTTTTGTGATACTTATTCCTGAGACACCTCTGAACTGTCTAAATTGGGCATTCTATGAAGGAGGTCATAGTAATATTCTGTTTCCTCTCCACAATAGGAATCCGCTCTTGGGATGTTGACCCAGGCATTTGTAACTTGGATGAGCAGCTAAAAATATTTGTCTCCCGTCACTCAGCTACATTCTCCAGCATCGTGAAAGGTAAGGAGGCTCTGAGATGATTCCGTGGATGTGTGTGCGTGCATGCGTGCGTACGTGCGTGTGTGCGTGCGTGTGTGTGTGTGTGTTAGTTGGAGTTAGGGGTCATAAGCCCTAACTTGCCTCCTTTTTGGGTTTCTTACCCCATCCCTCTTCCATACTGGGCTGTCACAGCCTTGACTCTTGGCTCTGATGGAGGGTGGAATCCATATAACACATTTGGTTCTGAGTGCCACATGTTTGGGTCTCTTGCCCCATCCCTTTTCCATACCAGGATGTCACAGCCTTGACTCTTGGCTCTGATGGAGGGTGAAATCCATATAACACATTCAGTTCTGAGTGCCACATGTTTGGGTCTCTTACCCCATCCCTCTTCCATACCGGGCTGTCACAGCCTTGACTCTTGGCTCTGATGGAGGGTGGAATCCATATAACACATTCAGTTCTGAGCACCATATTTTAGGAAGGCAGATGAATCATTTGGAGAAGATGCCTGAGAGCACAGTCGGGATGGTTCAGGACTTCCAGTCTCACAGGCTGTTTGAGAAATAGCTGAAGAACTGGGAGTCTGAAAGACAAGCTCAGGGTACATGACCACTGTCTTGAGGTATTGGAAAGTCTGTCCTTCAGAGGAAGATCTGTTTAGGAGGACCTGACATAAGAAGAAACAGAGGACCAGAGAGAGTCAGGCATTTGGTAAGGTCATACAGGCAGGAAGTACCTGAGCCAGGATAACAAAAAGTCCCTGGAAATCATTTTAGACTGTGAGAAGGACCTCTTGGGTCAGGATGACTGGGGCATGCTGGGCTGTGCCCCTGGGGCTAGCAAGGCAGGTAGATGCAGTTGGAGACCTAGATGGTAACTTCCCTGGGAATAAAAAACACTGGACAGGGTTAGTTGGAGTTTTCCACATGGAGACCATGGGAACAGGTACAGCAACCTCACTGATATCAGGGGACTAGAGTTTGAGCCCAGTTCTGTTTACTCACTCAGTGCCTTCCAGCAGGCCACCCTCCCTGGGCCTCAGTATCCTCATCTGTAAACTGGGAATACTAAGTGACCTTCGCATGGTATTTTTATGTTTACAAAGTGCTTTGCACATGGCTTCTTCTTTGAGGGTAATGATCCTGCTATGACTTAGGTGCTATGGGGTTTATTACCTCCCCTTTTTATAGGCAGGACTCCAAGAATCCCAAGATCACTCATCTAGGTAGTGTCAGAAGCAAGAGTTGAACCTTAAACCTCGAGCTCCCTGCCCCCACTACCTGATTTCACATATACCTATGAACACTGGCAAACTTTCACATTTAGAAAAATATTTGAAGGGGCATGGGCTGGAGGGAAAATTGATGTGGTTGTTAGTGTAATTTGTGAATGTTTAAATGTTAAAAAGACAAGTGCTGACAATATTGTGGTAGGTCATAGAACTGGAAATGGAGAGTTAACAGAGCCTGAAACTGCTGAGACTTAGTTGTGGGCTCTGAGGGCCCATGGCCTAACCAAGCCTCCCGCAGCAGCAGCAGCAGTGCCCAAGCTGGGACAATGAAAAGCGTATGGGATGTGGAGTCAGATCACCAGTTCTGCCCCTTTGAATCCAGTTGTCTGGGGTTCCTGGATTTTTCTTCCCACGTGATCCTCTGTCTCTCAGCTCTGGGCATTTTCTCTGGCTGTCCCCTATACCTGGAACCCTTTCCCTCCTCTGCTCTGATCGCTGACTTCTCTGACTTCCTTCAAGTCCCAACTAAGATCCAGCCTTCTACAGGAAGCCTTTTCTGAGCCCCCTTCATTCCAGGGCCTTCCTTCTCTAATGATCTCCTATTTATCTGTCTATAACTTTCTTTTTTTCACATCTGTTTGCTTGGAGTTTCCCCCATGGTGGAGTCCTCCTTGAAGGCAGTGCTCAGTAGCAGGTGTTTCCTAAATAGTGATTGATGGATTGGAATGCTCTCCCTCCCCAGCTCTGCCCCTCAGAGTCCCTGGCTTCCTTGCAGACTTTGTTCAATCATTTCCTTCTATAGGATGCCCCACCCTAGCTGCCGGTGCTTCTGCCCAAGGTTATGTTCTCCCTGTTTTTATTTTTTAAATATGCCCACGTGTGCATGATTGTGCCCTGGTTAAAATGTAAGCTGCTTGAGGAGAGGGAGGATTTCTGTGTGTTTTGCATCCTCAGAGCCTAGTGCATCACAAGCACCGAATCAGTGCTTGTTGATTCATTAATTCATCCCTGTGCGACCTTGGGGTAGTCAGCTGGCTTCTCCAGGCTTCCTTTTCCTTGTGGGGGAGAGGGTCCTTTTTAGCTACCCTTCTCTCCCTGGGCCTCAACTGGGAGCCACCAGAGAGATGCATGGAGAGGGGGAAGGGAGCCTAAGAGGCAGGGTCTCCAGGGACCAGAGACACAGCTGAGGCCACATTTTTTCACCTCGCTCTCCTGTGACTTCCCCATCAGCACTCAGTGGTCAGGGCACCTGTCCCTTCAGTCTTCTCTCAGAACAGCCAGTCTCATCGAAATTTATGCTCCTCAGAAGGTCCTGAGATGGGGTGGATATCCTGACACGTGGCCCTGAGGGGCATCAAAGGGCAGCTGGTCTGGATGATGATGATGTCACCAGGCTTTTGGTCTCTGCATCCATTCCAGAGAAGTTAGGAGTACCAGATCCCTGGAAACTGAGTGCTCTGTGGGCTGGCACTCAGCTCCCTTCCCCAGATATCTGAAGTGGGTGGTAAAGGAGGCAGAGTAGCTGCTGAGAGTCCCTGGAGTGTTTGCCTAGTGGGTGTCTGGCTCGGACTTGGCCATGGGAGGAGCAGGAGAACCTGGATGTTTGCCCCAGACCCTCAGTAACCAGACAGAGGGCAGGACTCTGAGATCCACCACATGGGTCTAGAGATTCCTCCCCTTTACCTCTCCCAAGCCCATACTACTGCCCTTGCCCAATGAGGACAGCCCCCAGTTCTTGATGTCATGGCCACGTAGAGACACAGACAAACAGGCCTGCTCTCCCTTTCCTAGCCAGTGGGAAGGAAATGTTGTGGCTTGTATTGTCTTGTTAAGTCCAGCTTCCTGTCCTGAACCTGCTGGCCAGCTGGCTGGAGGATGGAGCCAGCTTCAATTTGAGATGATGTTGGGGGAGGGGGAAAAGATAATAGACTTGTCTTCCACCCCTCTACCTATCTCCATGGGTTTGAGTCTCATCCTCCAACTAGCTAGACTTGTCACAAACGTTCTGTGACCTGAGGGCTCTCTTCTTCTTTGACACTGTGTTCTAGGAGCCCTCCTAGCTCTGACATCCTCTGTTCTAAGGATCCTCCCAGCTCTGACATCCTTTGTCCTAAGGACCATCCTAGCTTTGATATTGTGTGTTCTAAGGGCCCTCCCTGCTCTGACGTTCTGGGTTCTAAGGATCCTTGCAGCTCTGACATCCATTGTCCTAAGGGCCCTCCCAGCTGTGACACTCTGGGTTCTAAGGGCCCTCCCAGCTGTGACACTCTGGGTTCTAAGGGCCCTCCCAGCTCTGACATTCTGGATTCTAAGGGCCCTCCCAGCTCTGACACTCTGGGTTCTAAGGATCCTTGCAGCTCTGACACTCTGAGATCTAATGGCTCTCCCAGCTGTGACACTCTGGGTTCTAAGGGCCCTCCCAGCTCTGACATTCTGGGTTCTAAGGATTCTTGCAGCTCTGACACTCTGGGATCTAAGGGCCCTCCCAGCTGTGACACTCTGGGTTCTAAGGGCCCTCCCAGCTGTGACACTCTGGGTTCTAAGGGCCCTCCCGGCTCTGACACTCTGGGTTCTAAGGGCCCTCCCAGCTCTGACATTCTGGGTTCTAAGGGCCCTCCCAGCTCTGACACTCTGGGTTCTGAGGGCCCTCCCTGCTCTGACATTTTCTGTTGTGTGATTCCAGGTCAGAGGAGCCTTCACCACCGTGGAGAAGAGCTGGAAACTCTGGTGCTGCTGAACCCCTCAGACAAGTCCCTAGTTGATGAGGTGGGCACCTGGCAAGTTAGTGGGGATAGCCTCTCTGAATTTCTGTCAGTGTGAGGGGGGCTGGCCCTGGGAGGATCGGAAAGGGGAGGAAGGCGGTATCCTCATTTTTCTAAGCTTTGCTTTCCCTCCTTCTAGCCTTCTGTTGTCCTCACCCCCACCCCTTCGCCCCCTCTTCCTAAACTTCCTGGTCTTCCCATCAGTTAGTGGTCGTTACCCTCTTTGTGCCTGGCTCCATGCTAAGCACTAGGGATACAAAGGAAGACTAGACCCTGCCCTCCACAGGCTCATCATCTAATAGGAGAGATGACATGCAAGAAAAAAAAGTCCATCCACAGTCCAGCAGAGGGAAGCAAGCACTGAGGGCAAGGAGGGGAGCAGAGGGACTGCCCTTGTGCCAGGTTCATCCCTATCTCATCCCTTTGACTCTTTTCCCATCTAAGTCACCTGTGGGATCATCTCCACCTATGTAGTATTGAATGTTGAGCTGCCAGGGTCATGGAGTTTCAGTGTGGGATGGCCCTACTGGGCATGTGCTGACTCAGTTTCCCTCTTTGCTCTGGGCCTGCCCTAGCTACGGAACCTGCTCCTGGAGCCTTCGTATCATAAGCTGCTGGTGCTGGCCGGCCCCTACGTGGAGGAGACGGGGGAGCTCCTGCTGCAGACTGGGGGCTTCTCCCCCCGGCACATCTTCCAGATCCTGACTGATAAAGAGGTGAGTGGGCCTTGGCCCTGGGTGGGGAGATGGGAGAGGGAGAAGGAGAAGGATTCCCAGCTTCTCTGCTCTCCCTTCCCTTCTCCTCCCCATTGTCCCCTTCAGTTCTGACCGGAGGGTGCCTGCCAAGGGGCTGCTGTGGGAGAAAGACCAGAGGGGCCATGTCTCTTTCCCCACCCCTCAGGTGGTTTTGATGCCTTTCCAGAGCTCCAGGTCCCTGGATCTAGGATGCCCTTGATCTCACTGACTAGGGAGAAGGAGAGGCATGGGGCCTTAGATAGAGGGGCTGGGGCTGAGGGATGAGATGATTAGACAGTCGGACAGAATCTCCCAGGCCAGGTGGGCAGAGGAGGGTGGTGATGGATGGTTCTGGAATAAGGAAAGAGGGAAAAGAGGCAGGATCTCATGGGACTTTTAGGGCCCTGGTTAAGTGGGAGCCTGAGGGCACCCTCAGCAGATGGGTGGAGGCTATAGAGAGTAACGGAAGCCTGGTTCTGATGGTCACTGACCTCAGTGACCTCCCTAAAATGTGGGCAATGGTCATCCTAACCTCAGGGTTTGGTTAACCCCAGAGTGCTTTGGCAAGGAGGACTGCCTGAGGTTCTTCAGTGAAAGAGGGACAGAGTCAGGATTCAAATCCAGGGTTCCCAGCTTGCTCCAGATGCAGTGAGGTCCTGGCAGAGGGTCTCAGCACCTCCTCTATATGCTGAATGCCCAGACCCAGCCTCATACTTGCCTCCTTCCCCAGATTGAGGACCTTCGGAGCTCTGCATCCTCTTCAGCCCTCCCGAGACTCACTATCACCTGCCCTGACTTTGGGGAGTGGACATGCCCCGGGCTGGATGGCTCCAGCCTCCAGGACTTTGTTGAGCTGCAACTGAACCCCCCTGGGCGCCGGCCAGAGTCAGAAGGGCTTCGTGAGTTCCTTGAGTATGTGGCCGAATCCCTGGAGCCACCATCCCCCTTTGACCTCCTGGAGCCCCCTGCGACTGCGGGATTCTTAAAGATCTCTCGACCTTGCTGCTATGTCTTCCCTGGCGGACTGGGTGACGCTGCCTTCTTTGCTGTCAATGGCTTCACCGTGCTGGTGAATGGTGGCTCGAGTGCCCGGTCCAGCTTTTGGAAGCTGGTGAGGCACCTGGACCGTGTGGACGCGGTGCTGGCGACCCGGGCTGACAGCCTGCCAGGCATCAACAGCTTGCTCCGGAGGAAGCTGGCCGAGCGAGATGAGGAAGCTGCAGGAGTGGCCATGGGGGGTGGGCGAGGGAGTGAAGACTGGCTCCGCCACCTTATTTCCCCTGATCTGGGTGTGGTCTTCCTCAATACTGGGGAGCGGCGTCCCGTATGGGGGGATGATGAGGCTGGCCTGGCCCTGGGCTACCTGGAGCGGCTGGGCATCACGCCTACACCGCTGTGCCGTGGCCCAGTGCCCTCTGAGCCCATGGTGTTGTTCCTGAAAATGGGAGTGGGCCGGCTGGACATGTATGTGCTCCATCCGCCACGGGTTGGTACTGGCCGAGAGTCAGCCCTGCCAAGCCTGGCAGTGTCGGCCTGTGCCCTGCTCGTCTGGTACCCTGCCAGCCCCACAGAGAAGATCGTGCGTGTTCTGTTCCCTGGCTGCACCCCTCAGAGCAGGCTCCTGGAGGGTCTGGCCAAGCTACAGCACCTGGCTTTTCTCCAGCAGCCAGTGGTGACCCCCCAGGACCTGGAGGCCCCAGGCCCCGGGCCAGGGCGAGCAGAGAGCAAAGAGAGCCTGCGTTCGGTCTCCAGGAGCAGCTTGGCCGATGGAGCCCGACCCGTGAGGGCAGACAGGAGGGAGGCCAAGCCAGCAACTGTGAGGGAACGACCCCGGGGCCCCGCGAATGAGCTCCCTAAGTTGGGCAAGGAGCGCAGCCTCCCAGCAAAGAAGGAAGGTGCTCGGGGGGAGGTCCCAGCACGCAAGGAAGAAAAGAGGATTGGTCGAAAAGAGGACGGGGCCCCCAAGAAGGAGCCCAGGGCAGAGGGGAAACTCAAGGCTGAGCCCCCCAAGAAGGAGGCTAGGGCAGAAGACAAGAAGGTGGGGACTGCTAGGATTCCTGCCCGCCGCACCACGTCTACAGCGGCTGAGCCTTTGCCCTCCCGACCTGGGAGTGTGCGGAGGAGCAATGTCCAGCCTACCCCCAAGGGTCCGGACAAGAGCCATGCTCGGGCAGCCCTGAAGGAACCTGGAGCTTCCAAGTTGGGCAGCTCCAGAAGCAGGGAAACATCCAAGACCCCTGGCCCAGGAGGTGACTCCGTCCTGGAAGGGGAAAGCCCATCTGTCTTCCGCTGTCGTGATGGCTGCCCGTCATCAGTGCCAGGCTCCCCATCCCCCCTGGCCAAGACACCCCCTGGGGAACAAAGCCTGGAGCTGGGCCTGGGGGCGACCCCCCCTTTGGAGGGTCTGATGAACCACATTGGGGAGGCTGGTGAGGATGGAGGAGGTGGCGGCAGCTCGGAGGAGAAGACCCTGGAGCTGATGTCTCCTGCCAGCTCAGTGGCCCCCACACCCTCCCCTGCTAGTTCCCGGAAGCCCCCAGAGGGTGCGGAGAGGCTTGCTCTGAGCCCCTTCCGGGAAGCAGGCCCAGACGTCTCACCCACAGTCACTACGCCCTCGCTGCCCGCAGAGGTGGGCTCCCCACACTCCACAGAGGTGGACGAGTCCTTGTCCGTCTCTTTCGAGCAGGTGGTACCTCCACCAGTGGCAGCCGGTGATGTAGAACCAGGCAAGGCAGGGCTGAGCCTCCCGCTAAGGGCACCAGCCATGCGGGCACCACGTTCAGCCTCGCCCCATGATGTGGATCTGTGCCTGGTGTCCCCTTGTGAATTTGAGCACCCCAAGTCAGCCCTGTCCCCAGGAGGCCTAGCCAGCCCCCGAGATGTCTCCAATGACAGCAGTGCTCGCTCCCAGGAGCTGGCCCGAGGGCACCAGGGGAGTGGAGGGCACCCTGAGGAGACCCCGCCCACCTCGGTGAGCGAATCACTGCCCACTCTCTCAGACTCAGACCCCCCACCCACGGCAGAAGATGGGCCCTCCCTGGCACCAGACTCAGATGAGGAAGACACAGAGAACTATGGCCCTGCCCGGGATCCCCTACCTGCCCCAATGAAAGACCCACCACCCCTGCCTGCCCAGCCAGGCATCTGCATGGTGGATCCTGAGACACTCCCCCCCGACCACCTCAAACGACGTGAAACTGTCAGCCGGACCTCATCCCGCAAAACTCCCTCCCGGACGGGTCCTGGCCCTGGGCCTGCCAAGGCTGCCCTTGGGTCAGGCACCAAGGCCAGGGGGCCTCTTAGCCACACCCTTAGCAGTACCAGAAGTGAACCTACAGACAGGGGTCCCCGACTGGGCTCTGATGCCAAGGGGAGCTTGGCTGGGCGTGGTATAGGCAGCAGTGGAACCAAGGCAGGTCCCCGAGGTACATCAGGTGAGTACTTTCTCTTTGAGTTGAGGAGAAAGCTAGCATGGGAAGGAGATGGGCCCCCCACCCCCAGATGAGAATTCCCTTTAGAAAACAGAGGGCACTTGTTTCTGGAGCTCCCAAGGGATCAGGGTTAGGAAAGGCTGTGGATGGGCCTAGGTCACTCATTGGGACAGACTTGGAGCCATGTGTCATAACCAGGGTTAACCTTGGAGCTGTAGGTGGCAGAGAAAGACCATTGGCTATTGAGCAGGAACTAAACCCTAAAGCTATGAGAATAAAAGGTCCTGGAGGTGGTATCCCTAGAGGAATCTAATGTTCTGATGGGCTTGAACTTGTGGCAGGAGCCTCAGGATTGCCCAGAGAGCTGATGGGGAAGAAATGAGGGAGCTTCTACCAGCAGAGACCCATCACCCTGTCCCCTGCAGTCCGATTCGTGACCCACCTGAATTCAGTTGGCTTGGGGTTGGGACAGGGTGGGAGTGTGTTACCATAGAGCTCCAGGTGATATGGAGACCCCCATTGCCTACAAGGCTCCCCACTCCTACCTATTCTCTACCTTCTCCCCCAGGGGAAGGTTGGTGCCCCTGGGCGGGAGGGAGCAAGCAGGGAACATTAGATGAACTGGTGTCGTGATGGATGGCTCTGTCTCTGCAGGGTCAACGCTGGGTCGAGCAGATAGTTGTACTATCCCTCCAGGGCCTCCCATCTACCTGGATCTGGCTTACCTGCCAGGTGGGGCCAGTGCCCGCTCTGTAGATGAGGAGTTTTTCCGGAGAGTTCGTGCTCTCTGCTATGTCATCAGCGGCCATGACCAGGGCAAGGAGGAAGCCATGAGGGGTATTCTGGATGCACTGCTGGCCGGGAAAGAGTGCTGGGAAGCAGACCTGCAGGTGAGCGTATGTGGTGGCTTTCTGGGCCTATCCCTGGCCTAGGTACATAAGTGGGGAGGTAGGGATGCCAGAGAGAAGAACCTTGACCCTATATTCGTGGGGCTTATGGGCCACAGGTGGCAATGACAGTGATAAGTCACATTTATGTCATAACCCAATGTAGGAGTTCTGGGATCCACAAACTTTGTGTGCATGCCTGTATACACATATGTATGTGCCTGCACATGGACATGTGTATATATATACATGCATTCACATTACGTTCCATGTGTGTATGTCTGCATCTGTATTTCCTTGGAAGTTTTATGTATTTCATTTTATGCCACACTCATTTCAAAGAATACGAGGACGGGGGCACAAAAAACCTGACACTTTGGGCCTTGATGTTTCTCTGATCTCCGCTTCTGACTCTAAAATCTGCCGCTAATTCCAGGCCCAGGCTCCCTTTTCCTGTACTCACCAGATCTGTGTTGGCAGAAATAGCTAGAGAGAGATTGGGTGTGTATAATTCTGCAATGTGCTGGCTGCGTTGGGTATTTAGAGGTGAGGGGCAATCCAGGGAGGCTTCTGGGAGGAAGGCTTCAAAGGACAGATGAGATACGGGTCCAGCTTGATGACCCTCTTAGCAGGATGGAAAAGTGGAACCAACAGAGACACACGAGGCCCAAAGGAGCCTGGGGTGGATTCCCAGGAGCCCCATGGGACCATCTGCATTAGGTCTGGAGCCCAAGTCTAGATGGAGAAGTGATGAGAGAAGTTTGGGACTTACTGGAAGCCTCAAATGCCTGGAAAAGTAGACGGGAGAGAATCAGGCAGGGAAAGAAATGAGCCAGCTATGAAGAAAGTCTGGCCTGCACTTAGATGTGACCCAGTCAAATGTGGGCATGGGAGTGTTCTGGCAGTGAGGAGGGCCTGTGTTGGGGAACCTCCCCCCCAGGAGTCAATCACTAATTCTAAGGGTAGCCTCAATCCTTCTCTCTGCCTCCAGGTGACCCTCATCCCGACGTTTGACTCCTTGGCCATGCATGAGTGGTACCAGGAGACTCACGGGCGACAGCAGGACCTTGGCATCACTGTACTCGGCAGCAACAGCACTGTGGCCATGCAGGACGAGACTTTCCCTGCCTGCAAGGTGGAGTTCTAGTGCTTTCCTGGCCACCTCCAACCCTTACCAGCCTCGTGTGGGTACCTGGGTGCACTCCCACAGGCTCACGTGTGTGTGTGTGTGTGTGTGTGTGTGTGTGTGTGTGTGTGTGTGTGTGTACACACATGGGCACACACGCAGATACGCACATGCACACACACAGCACATCAGGGCACCACTGAGCCTCTGGCCAGAGGCATAGTCCAACTACCACTGCCCTAGTGGCGGGCAAAAGGAAGTGGAGTTTAGGTCCCAGGGTTAGGAGGGGCTCCAGAGAGCCCCCCAACCCTCATCCACTCTTTCCCTCCCAACCCCGCTCCCTCACATATCCAGATTGTCTGTCTGCCCAGTTTCACTGACACAGCATTAAAAGGAGCTCCATCACTTCCTGCTCCACCCTCCGCCTGGCCTGGCTCCTTTCTGGGGATTGTAGAGAGATGGGGCTATGAGGAGGGAAGGCCAGATCTGGGGACTAGGTGCTGGGGGAGGGGGAGACCTAGGTTAGAGCCAGGAGGAACATGAGATTGGGGAATATCAGAGCTGGGAGGGCCTTTAGAACACAGGAAGGAGGTCAGGTCTGGGAGGGCCCTTAGAACAGAGGATGTTAGTGGACACGGACCTCATAACATGGAACACTGGGGCTAGGAGGGTCCTTAGGACATAAAATATAACACCTAGAAGAGACCTTGCAGTGTAGAACATAGACTCTGAGCTGGGAAAAACCATATGATACAATACAGCAGACTTTGAAGTGACCAGCGTGTGCTAGGCCCTAGAGAAATACAAAATAGAAACAGGCCCAGGGCCCAGGCTTCCAGGGGTCTCACACTAGTCATGAGATAAGACACAGGCATTGATCACTAGTGTGTAATTCAAGAGAGGGACACACAGGGCCAGGGCTACATATGAGCTCTAAAGGGGGAGAGTCTTCTGGAATGGAACAACTTCCAAGGAAGGAAGGGGGACCCCATATGAATCCACAGGGCCTCCTTCCCTCCCCGGAGGTCTGCACTGGCCTGCTCGGGTGCCTGGCAGTGGGTGTTCCTTCTGAGGATCCTCCTGACTCTCGCATTTGGGGATTTTGTGACCTGGAAATCAGAGGAGTCTTCCTGGTGGAGGTGGCATTTAAGTTGGTCTGTAAAGGATAGGGGGGAATTAAATCAGTGAAGGGGGGAAGGCAGGACATTCCAGGTGTAGGAATCAAAGGCAGGGGAATTTGTGGTTCATTGAAGTGGCCATGTGGCTGCACATCATTGGCACTTAGTAAATGTTGATTGATTTGGTAAAACATAGAGTGCTGCACTGTGAAGTAGGGCGTGGTAGCTCCACCATATCTCTGTGTGAGAAAAGTCATTCGTGCAGCTGTGGGGAAAATGGATTGGGGGCAAGGAGAGAAGGGAGGTGGGAGGGTTGTTTGGAGCCAGGCCCAGCTTGAGGTGCTGGCTGTGTGTCTGCACCAGAGTTGGGGCTGTGGGAAAAGAGGGGAGGGTGGCAGGTCTTAGAGATGTGTGTGAGAGAAAGTGATGGGGGCCTGGGAATTGCACGGAAGGGACAGAGAGAGGAGACAGCCAGAGGTGCCCCCTCACCAGCAGGCCCTAGGAGATTCGGGGAAGGGCCGCAGGGCAGACAGAAGCAGCAGCAACAGCAACAGATCAGGAACAAAGGAACTGAATGGGAAGGAGGGACCTGGGGGTGGGAGCCCTGGATCTGGAGGCTGGCACTGCTCTTTCCCACCTGCATGAGGATAAGTCCTGGGCCAGTTGGGCCCTCTGTTTCTTCATCTGATGGAATGAAATGGCCTCCAGAACTGGAACTAGGGAACTGGTTTTGAAAGCTCCTGGGTTCGGGATTGCAGTGAGTGACAGTGACAGTGATGCTACTGCGCATTTATCTAGCATTTCAACGTTTGAAAAAAACACTTTACAATTACTTGTTATCCTCATTTTACAGATGAGGAAATGAGGCAAACAGGTAAAGTGACTTGCTTAGGGTTACACAGCTAGTTAAGTGTCCGAGGCTGGATTTAAACTCAGGTTTCTCTGACTTCGGGCCTAGTGCTTTATCCTCTGTGCCTCCTAGCTGTATTAGAGTTGGAAGGGGCCATAAAGAGGCAGATGTGGAACCCAGCAGAAAAGGTCAGGGCTGAAGCTAAATTTTTTTGGGGGGGTGGGGGTCCTTTTCAGGGTTGGAGAGGAGGCTGTAAGAAACCAGGGGAGTGAGTGGCAAGCTCTGCCTCTGGCACCATGGGTAAAGTTGAGGGGGCAGAGGAAGGTCTAGTTCTCCCCCAACTCCCATGTCCAGGCGACTTTTTCATCTCTTGAGTTTCTTCCCCCCACCCCCAACTTCACCATCCTCTGTTCTCTTTTCTTGTCCTCCTCTCTCCCTCACCCGTCACCAAACTCACACACTCCCACTTTCCCCTCTGGCTTCAAGAACACAGGATTTGAATCTGGGAGGGACATTGAAATGGTGCAGTGCAGCCTCCTTGTTTTGGAGAAGACAGGAGTTCAGTCCCTTGACCTCCACAGAGGTTGTGACTTCCCCAAGGTCACAGAGAGGTGTGGCAGAACTGGTATTTGATCACAGGCTTCTAAATTTCCAGCTGGAAGGGAACTTAATGCCATCTAAACCAACCCCCTCCCTTTCTGGATGAGGAAACAGGCCCAGAGAGGTGGTGATGATGACTACTACCATTATTGATAAGATACTACTACTAATAGCCACACCTATATAAGGCTTTCCTCCCCAAGGTTTGCCAATGCAGCACTGACTTTATGTCTCTGCCTCCCAGCAGCCCCAGGTGAGGAGGGGTGATGTCATCCTCATTTATGAGGAGTTGAGGTCCCATTACCCAGGGTCATCCAGGCAGTGGGCAGCATTTGAATGCAGGTCATCTGATCCAAGGCCAGGCGGCTGCCCACCAGATTCCCTGTCCTCCCTCAAGAGTAAGGTGGTTTCTTTGGGTGAAGGAACATCTGTGTGCTGAGCTGGATTCTGGCAGTGTGCCCTGGGCCCATTCTGGGGAGTTTACTTCCAGGGAGCTCAAGGCCCCAAAGTACTGTTAGGTTATGTGGGGAATGGAAGGAGTGGGAACTCATGGGGCAGAAACAATACCACCAGATGCCAGGTTGGTGATGGAGGAGAATTGGAGATGTTGCTATGACAACCTGAGAAAAACTGGGTCTGCTGCCACAATCTGTATCCTCAGAGCAGAGTGGGTCTTTCTCCCCATTTTACAGGTGGGGAAACTGAGGTATAGAGAGAGGAAAGAGACCCAAAGTCATGAGAAGGGAGAGGGGCCAGGCCAGGACTTAAAACCTGAGTTTCTTGGCTTCATCTTGGTGTAGGGAATCAGGAAACTCAGTTCCAGGCTTGGCTGTGTTTCCAGTTGCTCAGGGTCTTTGGCAAGTCCCTACCCCTCTTTGGGCCTCAGTTTCTCCATGTCTAAAAAGAACTAACTCAATTGCCTCACTATAACTTCTCTCCATTGATTTTAATTCTGCCTTTTGGGACCCCACCAACCATGCCTGCTCCCTGGACCCTTTGGTATGAAGAAGGTATTGATCATGGCCCCGATCACTTTGTCCCTTTCCCCCATCCCCTGGCCCTCTTTCTCTGTATTTTTGTGCCTCTGTCACTTTGTTTCAGTAGCTCTGGGACCCTAGGTGGGCGACTTCCTTGTCCTGGGGGAAGCAGGGGAAGAGGATGTGCTGGACTGCTCAGGAATCCTGACAGCTGCCTAGTTACCATCCTATCTGGGGTTCCCAGCTAAAAATAAACTAGCCTGGGCTGGGTCCAGGAGCCTGGGGAGGTGGGGCAGGACATGGAGAAGGGGCTGGGGTTTGAAGTTTGTTCTGATGCCCTCGGCAGTCCTGGGAGTGAACTTTCAGGCAGTGGCCCAGAGGAGAGGAGGAAAGGTTCAGAGTTGAAAGAACATTGGGTTCAAATCCTGAGTCTGCCATTTTTGTAAATCTTTTCAGCTCTCTGGGTCTCAGTTTCCTTGTCTATAAAATGAAAGAAACCATAAACTCATAGAAAAATGGAATCCATAGAATCCTGAAATTGGAAAGTCTGCCCTGGTTGGACTACATCTGCACTAGAGTATTCTAGGTCTCATTTTAGAGCAGGGATCGATAAACTGGAAAGAATCCAAAAGAGGGTAACCAGAGACGTCACCATTCGAGTGTCGGCTGGAGGGAGTGGGGAGTTTTAGTTTGGAAAAGATGTAGGGAGGAAGGTGTTTTTGCAAGGCTGCCAAGATGGGCAAGAGGGAATCAACTTACCCTGTTTCACACCAGGGCCAAACCAGGAGCTATGGGGTGGGAAGCTGCAGATGAGGCAAAGGGAGGCTGGCCTTCAGCAATGGTCACATGACTACTTTTCAAGAACATTGGGGCAAGTGATGTGGTTCAGGTATGGACTGGAAAAGATGCTTCATGAGTTCCCCTGCCAGGCTTTTCCTGCATCCTCAAACCTTTGACAAGAGAGGCAGGTCAGAGTCTTACGCACACACACATTACAAAATGTTAGATTAGGGAAGGTCCTTAGAGCCCAGAATGTCAGAGCTGGGAGGGCCCTTAGAACTCATAATGTCAGAGCTGGGGAAGGGAGTGCCTTAGAACTCAGAAAGTCAGAGTTGGAAGGGGCCTTGAGTCCAGAATGCCAAAACTGAGAGAGCACTTAGAACACAAGGTGTCCGAGCTGAGAAAAAGCTTTGAAGTATTTCCCAACATTTGCACCTTGACACTATTCCAGGGCAGGTCTATATCTAGTCACGTTTTCTCAGTCAACAGTTGCTAATAGTTCAATTATAATTTGATGTTTTAAAAATAATGTTAAGTGTTTATATAGCATAACTTGTTTATTAATTTGTGGAAATATTAATTGATTGATTGTGCCCCAGATAAGGGAAAATCTAAGGGGTACAAGATCCAGGTGCCCATCCTTGCTTTCTGTCATGCTTGTTCATGGTAGATTCTAGGTGTGGTGTAAGTAGCGCAGTCTTGATGTTTCCAATTTATGACTAAAGGAATGGGGCCCCTAGGGGATCCCTTGGAGAGGGTTGGGGACAGAAGGCATGCCCAGTTTTGTGGATACTTGCCAGGAAAGACCATGATGGCAGCAGGTGGAGAATAGTGCTTCAAGACATGGAGAGTAGTGAGACAAAAGATAAAGTGCAGTTGTGGAAGGAGGTAGACTGATGGGAAAGAGCCCTGGGGAGGGAGAGGGGCCCTTACGAAACCTTGGATTGGAGTTGTGGGGACTCAGGCAGGATGGACCTGTAATAGGTCGAGGGAATTCTAGGGGGCTGGAGATTGGGGTCCCATTTTCAAGGGTTGGGGAAGGGTGAGCTAACTCATATCCGTGCAATTTTGGCGTAGTTTATTAATGTCCACGTTGTCTCAAAGTAATCAGCAACACCTTCAGCTTAATTTGTTAGCTGAGCGTTTTGCTGGTTTTGACCCCAGTTTATCTGAAACTTCCAGACTAGGGGCAGTTAGCCGGACCCAGGGGCCGTTGCATTCAGGCCTAGCTGGCTTCCCCTATCTTCCACATTTTCAGAAAGTAGCTTTAGTCAATTTATGAGGCAGTTATCAGCGGCTCCCATGCACTCCTGATTTATGACCGTTTGCAAGTAAATGGAGTTCCCTTAATTTCTGGGACAGTGTGAAGTGATTTCTAGGTTCCCCATTTGCAATCTGACTATTGCTACCTTACACTAGCTACTTAAAAACTTACTGTACTAACTAGGTGGGTGGTTGGGGGGGACCGGAATACAGTTTCAACACAACTTCATGACGTTCTCATCCTCACAACCTGGAGATGTATGTCCCATTCCCATTTTATAAAAATGAAGAAACTTAGGCAAACAGGTTAGTGATTTGCCCAGGGTCACGCAGCTAGTAAGGGTCTTTGGCTGGATTTGGACTGGGAGTCGACTCCCAGTCAGGCATTGTGCTACCTGGATGGCTTTCTTTGAAGTAAAAAGGTGATCTCACCTGTAACAAGTTTGGGGATCACTCTCACTGCCTTAGAATATAGGAGGGCCCTTAAAACAAAACCTGACGTGGCAGAGCCCAGACTTTTTGAAAATGGGGAAGCTGAGGTCCAGAGGAGGTAAGGGACTGGCACAGTCGAAGGCAGAGGCTCTGGTCCAGGGTTTTTTCTGCTGTCTTCCCTAGGGATGGATGATGGTGCCCGGGGTCTCCGAGGCATCCTAGCCCCCTCCCACCCCAAGTTCCTTATTGTCGGCATCCTTGAGGAGGTCATCCAGCCCCCATTTTTACACCTCCAGGGAGGGGCTGCTCACTGCCGTAGGAGGCAAACCTCCCATTGTGGGGAAATTCGGATTCTTTTTCTTCTGGAGGTAGAGAGAGAGGGAAATGGCCCTGAGAAGTGGCTTGGGGAGATGGAGAATACCTCTGGAACTCCGCTTCGGGATGTGGAGCGGGAAAGATTGTTATGCGCTTTCCCAGCAGTAGCGGTAATTCTCACAATCTCAAATTTTGGGGGAAGGGGCTGGCAAGTGGGCATTATTTTTTCGAAAGAGCGATCTCTTTAAGGTATGCAAATCGTTTCCAGTGTCTCCAAGGGAGACAGACCGCCTTCTTGAGCTCAGCCAATCGGAAGATGAGGCTGCGAGAGCCGACGCTCAAAACGTACCAATCGCGGGGGAGTGTCGGGCAGCTCCGCCCCCTCCCGAGCTGGGGCCTCGGCTCCGCACGAAGGGGTGGAGGGGGAGGCTGCGTGGGCTCCGCCCGCAGGTGGGCGGGGCCATGGAGGGGCGGGGCTCCGATGCCCGGCGCGCTCGGGTGTCAGTGTCGGCGTCGGCGGGCCCGGAGCCGCAGGTGGCTGCGCCGGCTGGAGGAGGACGCTGCGAGGGCCGCAGGGAGGTGAGTGGCCGCGCTGACCCCGCGGGTCTGGAGGGCGCCCGGGTGCCTTCTCTCGCCGCGACCTCCGCTCCTTGGGCGGCTCGCGCCCCGCCGGCCCCGCTGTCCCGGCTCCGCACCCCCCCGCGCCCCCCCTCCTGCAGCGGCGCCCCCTCCCCAGCCGTGACCTGCCGTCCCCGGCCCCGACCCCGCCGGCAGGAGCGTCGCCCCTTCTCTCCATCCCCCCGCTCCCGAAGCCCCTTCTCTCCATCCCCCCGCTCCCGAAGCCCCTTCTCTCCATCCCCCCAACAATAGCTTCTCGTCCCTGCCGGGAGCGGCCATCGCCGCCCTTCTCCGGGAGGAGGCCGACCCCACCCTCCGGTATCGGTGCCCCTCGCGCCCGGGAGGCTGCCAGACCGATGGGCAAAGGGGCCGTCCGCCTCCTGCCCTCCTGCTCAAGGAGACGGCGGGGCCTGCGCGAGCCCCCAGGGCGGCGGGCGTTAGGGAGCGGACCCTGGGCAGTGCGGAGGCCCGGCTTTGGGCCGGGGGTGCGAGGGTCAGCCCCCCAGGCCTGAGACTGTGCTGCTACCGCCCTTGAGGCTGGGGGCATCCCTGCTGGGGCCGAGGGGTTGGCAGGCTGGCGCGGGGTCCGCGTCCGCTGCGTGTCAGCTTCAGCGGAGCATCTGCTCCAGGGATTAAAATAAAAATCAGATCTTATTCTGTTCACCGACTTGGCAGCTGTACCCAGCAGCTCTGGGGGAGAGGAGGAGGAGGAGGAGGAGGAGGAAGGTGCCATGGGTGTGTGTGAGTGTGCGCGCGCGTGCACGCGCTCGTGCAGCAATCCTCCCCAGAACCTGCCATTCTCCCAGGGCGGACCTGGCAGGGAGCGTCTGGCTTGAGCCCAAGCTTGGGGGGTGATTGGGGTGAGAGAATAGCTTGGCTGATTAGGGTTTGGGGTTTGTAGCGTGCTATCCACCACCCCCATCTAGCATCTATCCCCTTGGGATAGGCACAAGTTGGGTTGGTTACCTCTGTCTTGTGAGAATCACCCAGTCTTACTCGGAGGGCATCTGGTTCAACAGCCATAGTATTTCTTCTTCATGGCTCCAAGCTCGGGGCCAAGAGCTCCGGAGACATGGGTTCTAGTCTCAAGTCCCCTCATGCCTTTCCCTCCCTGAGCCTTAATTCCATGTCTGTAAAATAGAGCTCATCGTCCTTGCACTAAAAATAAATTACTGTGAGGTCAATACTTATAAAAATCATTATATTAAAGACTACTAGACTTGAAGTCTAGCACAGATATATACGAATAGCTGTGTGACCTTGGGCAAATACCTCCCCTTCCTGGGCATGGGCTTGTTATTCCATTTTATCTGCTTCTCCGTGACCCCGTTTTGGAGTTTTCTTGGCAAAGATACACAAGTGGTTTTGCCATTTCCTTCTCTAGTTCATTTTACAGGTGAAGAAACTGAGTCAAATGGGGTTAAGTGACTTGTCCAGGGTCACACAGCTAGTAAGTGTCTGAGGCCAGATTTGAATTCAGGAAGATGTGCCTGAACCTGACCATCTCTAGCAAATGGAGGTGATTGTCTCACTCACTGTGAGTGTGGCTTTGGACAAGTCATTTCTTTGGATCTCTTTTTTAAAATGAAGGTGTTGGACAAATGATCTCTGAGTCCTTTCTAAGTCTTATAAGACTATGATATACATGCACACATACATACATACGTATACATACATATATTTCAGCTACCGACGCTTTAAAGTTGTTTTGAGAATAGTATTTTATAAACCTTAAAACACAAGGAAAATGTGAGCTGTCAGTTGCTGTAAAATGAGGGCTAGAACCCTCCTAGCTCTGCCATCCTGTATTCTAAAGTCCCTTCTTTGTTCTAAGGTCCTTCTCAGCTCTGATATTCCATATTCTAAGGCCTCTCTCAGCTTTGATATTCCATATTCTAAAGACCTCTCTCAGCTCTGACATCCATATTCTAAGGCCCTCTTAGCTTTGATATTCCATATTCTAAAGACCTCTCTCAGCTCTGACATCCATATTCTAAGGCCCTCCCACCTCTGACATTTTGTCTCCGCTCTGATATTCCATGTTCTAAGATCCCAGTCCAGTTGTGACATTCTAAGGACCCTTACATTCTCTGACTGGCAGATGAGGCAAGAGAGATTCTAGCCCTCACCTAACCCCACCTGGGCTGTGGGAGGGGGAACTTGCTGGCCATCCTCACCCCCATAGGGTGTTTCCTGACCCACATACCAGGCCTGTGCCTTGAGGAGGCTGTGCACCCACGCCTGGGAGCAGGTTTGGCCTCTGGGTGTGGTTGGCATGCACCTCCCCCCTCTAAAGTGTGGCTGTTTTCCCGATCCAGCAAAGCTGGATAGCTCCTGCCTCCCTCCCACCTGACAGGGAGCATCATTATCCCTGGGAATGGTGCAGCCAGACAAATCCCAGACTACCTGACTCTGGGTCATTGTTCAGGGCAGTGGAACAAGCTTGTCCTATTTCTGGTTCGGTTCTGGGGACCTCAACCTTGCAAACATGGAATCTTGCAAACATAGTGGGAGTGGCTAGCAAGGGAAATACTGGGCATTTTCCAGAATCTTGGAGGTCTGTTCTGACCCATCTCTTCCTGGGACTGCCTCAGGAACAGGAATATTCTCTTCTAGGGGAAGGGAAGTACAACTGTTCACCATACATTGGAACCCCCAACAGTTTATTACTTAAAATTTCCCCCTTTTTTTTGATAATACTCCCTTGCAGTGAACTCCTTCTGTAGAGCCCTGATCCGATTTCAGGATAGGTGTGGAAGAGACAATCACCAATCTTGGGAGACTGAGGCTTGTGCCCTTGGAGTTCCCCTGCCCTTAAGTGTCCCCTACCTGAATCTCCTGTGCTGGCCACTACCCCTTGTTCCCCTCCTCTCCCTAGCCTTACCCTCTCCAACAGTCCCTGTCCCCGGGTGGTGTGGAGGGAACTGGAGAGATCGTGGGGCGTACAGTAACATAGTAACCCTTATCTGCCCTTCTATAGCTTTGAACCTTTATGAAGGCTTTTTCTTATCCCAACATAGTAAAAGAGGCTGGGCAACTATTCTTTTTTTTTTTTTTTTTTGCTTTTTAAAATTTGAATCTTTATCTCCTGTTTTTACATAATTTCATTTCCCAATGTCTCTCCTCCCTTCCCAACCCAGTGAACCATCCTTTATAACAAAAGGAGAAGATGGGTTTTGAATCAGTGATCCGATTGGTATAGGGAACTCCCTCAGGAGAAAACTCCCTCTATCGATGCAGGTCAGCACCTTAAAAAAATGTTCCCCCCCTCCCAGCTACAAATCAGTCCTAGAGAGTTGCCTAGAGCATTGAGCAGTTAAATGCTTGGCCAGCATAGGTCAGACGCAGCATTTGAACTTGGATCTTCCTGGCTTTGAAGCTGCCTCTCTATCTACTATACCAAAAAAAACAAAATCCTCAAAAAACAAAACCAGCCCTCGAGCCAAAAGTCAGCAAAACTAAGCAACAGTGGGTGCAGCTTTCCACACTCATAGTGAAGAAAGAAGCATATTCTTTCAGCTCTTTGAAGGTTGGACTTAAGCTGCTCATGATTACTCAGGGGGCAGTTCTGGTCATCATGATTATGTTTTAATATTCCAGTGGAAGGGGCATTGGCTCAGGAATTGGAGGAAGCGAGTTCAAATCCCTCCTTGGACATTGGCTAATAACTGTGTGACCTTTGGCAAATCACTTATCTTCCCCAGGGATCAGCTTCCTCACCTGTAAAATTCAAGGCTTGGCCTGGATTACTTCAGAGGTCCCTTACAGCCCTACATCATTGCAGCCTTTGTTAACTCTATATCCGGAGTAGCTTAAAAGCCTAAGTACAGATGGAAGTTAGACTGCCTACAGCTTTCCTGATTCTTCTGACTTCTCTTTCTTGCTTTCTTTTTAAATAGTATTTTATTTTCTCCCAATTCCATGTAAAGACAATTTTCAATATTCATTTAAAAAAGTGTTTGAGCTCCAGATTATCTCCCTTACCACCCCCTGCCCAAGATGGCAAACAATTTGATGTAGGTTACATATGTTCGTCCTTCATTGCCAAAGAAGACCGTGCCATCAGAGAAATAACGACATGACTTGCACTTGTCTTTGCTTTGAGTGAGGGAGGGCTGTGCAGGTCACCAGCCTCACTTCTGCTGTATGTTGTTAAGGAATGAACATATTTCCATGCTCATCTTATTGTCTCACTTCACTTTCACTGCAAATATGATTGTCCCCATTTTACAGATAAGGAAGCTGGATCCAGCAGGTGAAGTGACACAGTTTCAAAGCAGTAGCCCCACGACCTGTGGTCTGTGAGCCCCTTTTTACCCCTGTGAGTTAATTCTTGGAGTTTCTGTTTTTGGGAACCCTTCAGCTTGGATGTCCTGTGGCTCCAGTTCTTACTTTCTGCGTTCTATGTTTTAAAGTCCTTTCCAGCCCTGACACTTTATGTTCTGTGTCCCAAGGCCCACTCAGTTCTGATATTCTGCTTTCTGTGGTTCTGTGAACACTGCCTAGCTCTTTCTTGTATCTGTTAACAAGCATTAATTAAGGAATTTCTATGTGCTAAGCACTGGGGTAGGTACAAAGAAGGGCAAAAACACGGGGTCTGCCTTCAGGGAACTCAGACACTGATGGGACGAACTTGTGGAAATAGCTGTGTCTGGGACAGATGGCTTCAGTGTAAATCCTCCCTCATTTTGAAGAGTGTTGTCCCCAGGAGGGAAGGGCAGGGTAGGCCCTCCAGCCATCTCTCCTAGGCCCTGCCAGGCCCCTGACCTTTGCCCATGGCCCATGAACATTTATGTACTTTCATGAACTCCCTGACCCAGGGGCCCAGCCAGAGCATCCCGTCTTGCTCAATTCTGCTGAGATGGTACCCACCCAGGGCAGCACTGTCCCTGGGACTTTCCCAGAGGCTTCTAGTCCCCTCTACTCCAGGCTTGGGAAGGAGAAGTTGTGGAACATGGGCCTTGCTTTGCTGGGGAGCCTGGAGAGAAGACCCAGGCTTCATCTGAAGCATGAAAGATTCAGGTCAGACACAGGACTGGACTGGATTCCCTTTCCAGTCTTCTCTGAAGCCTGTGATCCTCCAAGGAAGGGAAGCTCCTTCAGAATCCTGGATGCATAAGAGTTTAATGATTCCACTGATGTTGTATCCTAGGAGGACAAAGCACTTTACATGGTCCATCATCTCATCTGAGACTCAAAGTCACCCTGGGAGAGTGGCCAGGCAGGAGTTATTATCCCCATTTTACAGATGGGGGAGGGGCATTTAGGGACAGAGCCAGGGTAGAGACTCCTGGTGCCATGGAGCTCCTAGGCTCTGTGTGACTTTGGGTCAGTCACTTCACCTCCAGACCACAGTATCCTTCTCTGGAAAGTGAGGACTAGATGACTTCTGAGGCAGGGAGGTGGCCCAGTGGATAGTGCTGGGCTTGGAGTCAGGTTGACCTGAGTTCAAATCTGGCCATAAACTTACCATGTGAACCTAAGCAAGTCACTTTACCACTGTCTGCCTCAGTTTTCTCATCTGTAAAATGGAGATAATATCACGTACCTTGTAGGTATGAGGACCAAGTGACATAATAGTTGTATGCTAAGTGTACAGTAGGAGCTTAATAAGTGCTTGTTCCTTCACAGCTCAAGATCTTGTGATTGGAACCCAGGTTTCCTGTGTCTCACCACTGCAGGCTGGTGGACTTTTCTGTGGTTGAAGAGTAGGCCTGCTAAGTTACAAGATACACCATTACCTTAGGGTCATCCCACTAGCCAGAGAGATGCTGGTGACATCTTAAGGGGGCCCCCCAGCATGGAGTTGGGAAGAGAGACCCTGGTTTTTTTTAGAGGTATCATGGGAAGAGTATTGGACTTGGAACCAGGAGATGTGGGTTCAAATCCTGATGCCAGTGTTCAGTAATTGGCCAACCCTGGGGAAGTTTTCCTTAACTCCCCTAAGACTTAGTTTCCTCATCTGTACAATGGGCACAATAACATTTGCACTGTTCCCCTTACCGTAGGTGTTGTGGGGAAAGAGCTTGGTGAACTTTGATGCCTTATAGAAATGGGAATTACCATCATAAGCAAAACAAAACTACTTTTGGATGATGCTTTATCTACCCACATCCTCAGAGCAGTCCTTTAACCCCTGTCAACTCTAAGCTTGGATATGTGGGAGTCTGGCCCACTGAATGCTTTACTGGATCATAGTTTAGCATCAGAGAGGAGAGTACAGTGTCTTAATTTCACCGATAAGAAACTGAGGTCAGAGAGTAGAAGGACTTAGCTAAGATCACCCAGGTAGTGAGTGGTAAAAAACTACACACACACACAACACACACACACACAACATACAACACACACACACACAACACACACAACATACAACACACACACACACACACGCATGCAGCTGTGGGTGTGCAGAGAGGGAGGTGGGGCAGGAACCTTCTCGTTCCCCAGTCTGGCCTCCTTCCTGCTAGGGCCCCAGCCCAGCACCCAGGTGTCAGGCCCCACACAACAGTCTCTTGTGCTGGCGGAAGTGAGCTGAGCTGAGGCCTCACTGCCCCTGTCTTGGTTTCTACATCTTCTCTGGGGGCATATATCAAATTCCTGCCCCTTCTCCTTGGTGTCCCCCCTCTCCTAGGAAGTCTGAGGATGGAGAAGGCTAAAGGGCACCTGATCCAGCAGTCCTGGGTGAGTCCTTGCCCCCTTGTACCTCCCTCCTTCTGCCAGTGTCATGGGTAGCCACATGGAATGAGTGTGTCCCCTGGGCACTCCCCAATCCTGGGGTTTCAAGAGGGAAATGGCTTCTGTTCCTGGTTTGGGGGGTAAGTGGGAGGCAAACCAACCTTAGAGGCAAGGGGAAATAGAAGGGAGGCCCACTGCAGACTCCTAAGCAAGGTGTGGGAGATGAGGCTGTTGATTGCACCCACATCGTGGGGGCTCTGGTTGACTCTCTGTGACATCTCAGCCTCTCTGTTGCATCTCTCCTCTGGCCAACAGAAGCTGGTATTTCTGCCTGGCTCTGAAGCAGCATACCTTTCACCACTCCCCGTCCCCCACTTCTGGCCTCCACACTATGTCTGAATACTGCCAATGATTCGATTGGGACCTCCTCTCTATTGTCTGCCCACTCCCCACTTCACAGAACAAAGAATGAGAGAGGCAGGTGGGGAATAATCTTAGACTATAGGACATTAGAAGGGAAGAACCTTAGAACATAAAATGTCAGAGCTGGGAGGGCCTTAGAACCCAGAATATCAGAAGTGGGAGGGCCCTTAGAACACAGAATGTTAGAGCTGGGAGGCCCTTCGAACATAGAATATAGACTGTCAGAGCTCTTTGGATCCTTAGAACATAGACCAGGACTGTCAGACCTGGAAGGGCCCTTATAAACCATCTGCTTAGAGCAACTGGTGTCACAGTGGATGAAGCACTGTGCCTGGAGTCAGGAGAACCTGAGTTCAAATCTACCCTCAGACACTAGTTATGGAACTGTGGGCAAATCACTTCACCTCTGTCTGTCTGTTTTTTTATTTGCAAAATGGAGACAATAATAGAATCTAGCCCGAACCAAAAATTAGATTGTATTTGCTAAGTGCTTAGTGAGTGCCTGACGTGGAGTAGGTGTTAGACGAGTGCTTGTTCTTTTGCCCCTTCCTTCCCCAGGTCAGCCTTGCACTTTACAGATGAGACCAAGACCCTGGTGGGGCAGTGACCTGCTGGGAGTCACACAGCCAGGACCTGGCGTGTTCCTCTATCTCCCTCCACTTCCTGCTTCTCTTCCTTGGTTTCCCTGCCAGCTTTCAGGGTGTTTGTCTGTTTTGGGTTAGTTAGAGTGTCTCTCCAGAGAACAACCCGGCGTTCCCCAGCTGCTGCAGTCACCCAGCTTCCACTGCCTCATGCATTATGAATCACTCTCCGGCTCCTATGACAGCCACCAGGGCCCTGACTGGGGACAAGATTGCCAGGAACACCAATACCTCCTGTATCCCCACCCCAGAAGGGCTCTTAGAACATAGAACACCGATTATCAGACCCAGAAGGGCCCCTAGAGACTAGCCAGTCCATTACCCCTCCCCTGTTTTACAAATGGAGAAAACAAGGTCCTGAATGGCAGAGGAGTTTCCCCAGTGTCAGACTATGTTAGTGATAAAAGCTGGGAAGTACCCTTCTAAACCTAGCCCTTGGCATGTTGCCTGCCATGTAAGAAATGCCATGTCATGCTTAATAAATAATTGTGGCTTGCTCAACTGAACTATCAAGGAGGAGAGAGACCTTTCCCTAGAAGAGGGAGCAGACCTCTGGAATCTTCCCTGGGATTTAGGGAACCCTCTAAGTCTCTAGATGCTCTGCTGACCTTGCCCTGCTCTCTTCAGGTCACCTGTCTGCCAATCACTGCTGTGGCTGAAACTGATGGGACCTCATACCAAGATAATACACAGATGTCTGTGCCAGGCCCTGTCTCCAAAGGCCTCACTCTTCTCCCTCTTTGTCCCAACCTGGCTAGACACTGTTTCTGTTCTCCAACCAGCTTCCAGGCACTGTGGGGGGAAGGAACTGCATTCACGAAGCCCTCTCTCCTCCCCACTTTCAATTCCTCATTGGGTCCCCCTTTCTCCTATGCCCTTAGGGATGAGGAAGGAAAAACAGACTGGAATTCTCCCCCCTCCTCCAGGGGCTGAAACCAGGCCTGCATCAGGGATTGACTTGAGCTGGTTTCCTCGAGAGTGAGTGACCACAGGAAGGGGTCTTTTGGAGACCGGCCAGCAACGCACAATGTCGTATTTTGGGGAGTACTTTTGGGTAAGTAAAGCCTGCTTGTATTGCTGGGGGAAAAGTGCAGTTGCTTTGATTCTGGTTGGGGGTTGGTGCAAATGGGTATCTGTGGATGGCAGCCGGCACCCAGGGCTAGGCTGTTTACTCTTTCCTGAGTGGGCCCTCCATTCAGTGGGAGAAAACTCTGAATTAAGAAAAAGAGAGGAGCAGCCTGAGATACCACCTTTGGAAAGCCCCAGGCTGAGGAGATAGGTGGGTACCCTGGAAAGAGATTTTAGAACTGGATTCAAATCTCCGCTCTGATATTTCCTGCCCATCAGCCTTTGGGCAACCCTCTCTGAACTTCTGTAAAATGGAGGCCTTGTATTAAATGATCTCTAAGGTCCACTCTAGTTCTTGGTCTCCATGGAGAGAGGATAAGGAAGACATAAAGCCCTTACCCTTCACCCTGGACTTGGGGTGACAGGGATGGGATTGGGTAGAGGATGAAATCCAAAATGGTGGGCAGATTTAATCAAGGAAGATTTCCTGAAGAAGAGTTCTCATAGGAGGGCCCCTCCATATCCCACTGAATATCCTCCAATGGAATGGCAGCAGGGCAGGGGACTCACTGAGCAGACTTCAGGGCCCTGGCTCAAGTTCCCAGGGCTAGAGGTCTCTGCCTCCTGGTCGGTCCCACCTTGGCTGATCTTCTGCCTTGTTGGGAATTGTTCTGGGCTCAGGGAATTTCCAGATCATCCCTGACCCAGAAATGATTGGGGATTTTTTCCTTGTCTTCCCTGTAAGTGACTCCCCCTCTTCCCAGGCCACAGGATTCCTTAGAGCCTTTAGAGCTGATTTCCCATAGGGAAGATGGGGGCTATCCTTTGGGGGGAGATAGGGAGAAACAGAAAAATATGGATTGAAGGGTGGGCTTCAGCCCTCCTCTCTTAGTCTTTTCTACAAGCCCACTAGCTCTGCCAAAGGGAGACCCAGGTTGCTGAGTAACTGGTTGCCCCTGGCAACAGAGCCAGGAAAAGGCAGCTCAGCTTCTCAACCTCTGCATAGAGCCTGGGGCCAGGGTCCCCTTCCTTAAAGGGGCCATACTCCCACTCCCTCTCCCCTATGTCCTTCCCTGCCACAGGGTCTGGAGATGTCCAGGTCTGGAGAGCCTCACTGGGGATGTAGGAGTGGGCCCCCTTGCCTGGAGGAAGCATGTTTCTTCCTTCTCTTAGAAATGAGATGGGGCTTTGAGATCCTGTCATCAGTGAGTATAGCTGAGGCTCATTGAGAGGAAGGGTTGTACCATTCCTCAGCAGCCTGGGTCTCCTGGAAGAGACAGGCTTTGAAAGATTTCAGACAGTCAGGCAGGTAGAAGGCAGGATCAGGAGACCGGAGACCTGGGTTCTTTTCCAGCATCAGCTACTGATTGTGTGACCTTGACCAAGTCCCTGCCTGCGCTTTAGTTTTCTCATCTAGAAAATAAGTGGTAGGACTTTTTAGTCTTTCAGGCTGCCTTCGTCCTGTGACATTCCATGGGTCACATGAATCAAAGGGTCTTCTCTCTCATCCTTGAGGCCTGTTCTCAGTTCATGTGCCCTTTGGAGTCCCAAGCCTAGAAGGAGCACAGGGCCTCAACTGGCACTATTGCCATTGCAGCCCACCAAGGCTGGGCTTCAGGACAAGAGACAGATGGCAGGGCTCATGTCAAGAGGCTTTCCTGGGTCCCTGTCTAGCCCCTGACAACAGGTGCCCAGCACTACCTGGCTCCTGCTGGCACTGCTAAGAATCCTAGAGCCCTGTTGGTTAGGGTGCCCACTGCCTGGTTAGCAGTTTGCAGTGGGGGCTGTCTAGGCCAGGGAAGAAAGGGGTGACAGACCTAGAAGAAAGCCTTGCAGGAAGCATGCTTCCAAGACAGTTCACTAAAGCCTGTTGTGGCCAGAGTGCTTTAGGAGGTTTCAGAGGAGAGAAAGCTAAATGGAGCTAGAGAATGTTAGAGCAGGGAGGGTGTCAAAGCTGGGAAGGCCCTTAGAACACAGAATGTCAGAGTTGGGAAAGCCCTTAGAAAACGGGATGGCAGAACTAGGAGGGCCCTGAGAACACAGAATGTCAGAGCTGGGAAGATCCTTGGAAATTACTTGTTCCACTACCCTAGCTTTAAAGAGGAGAAAACTTAAGTTCAGAGAAAAAGGGACTTACAGCCAGTTAGTGTCTAAGGCAGCCCTAGGATCCAAGTCTTCTGATTCCTAGCCAAGAAATCTTTACAGCCTCCCTTCTCCTCCCCTCCCCTTCTCTCCCTTCCCTTCTCTTTCCCTCCCCTCCCTTCTCCTCCCCTCCTCCCTTCCCCTCCCCTCCCTTCTTCACAGAAGGATGGGCTCTCACATATGGAAAGATGACTAATAGTATGAGACATGATGTGCTAAGTACCCCATGGACTGAATACACAATGAGTTTTGTGGGGGTTCAGAGGAAGGCAAGGTTACTGTTGAGTGGAGAGGGTATCGGAGACTTCCCAGAGGAGACATGCCCTGTGCTGGGCTTTGAAGTCTTTTTTGGTTAATTACTTAGTATGGGCCAGGTACTTTGCTAAGCACTGAAAATACAAATAAAAGGAAAAAAATGAAAAACCAACCTCAAGCCTTGCCTTTCAAGAGTTTCCATCCTAGTGGGGGTAGACAGCTTAGAAAGGTATGTGAAAAAGTAGGGGCTGGAGGGCAGCCTTGCCAGGGCCTGGTGGTGGAGGAGTCCAGATCAGAGCCGGAGAGGAGGAAAAGAGTGAGGGTGGCCGGCTTGGCCACTTCCTTGGAAACTACCGTGGTAGGAACTCACCAATCAGAGGCCTGCGCCCATGGGGGAAAAGCGGGGTCTTCCAGCATGAGAAGGACAGAGAACACCTGGTCACAGACATGGAGGAGGACCACCCACCATGGAGAATCTTAGATAAACATGAAGGCAAAGGACACGTTTAGGGTGTGGGATGAGACCCATTGGAGCTTAGAGTGTGTGAAGGGAGTTAATGAGATTCAGGAGGTGGAGGCTGAGAGTAACTCATGAAGGGCATGAATGTGAGGTTTAGGGGGTTGACCTTTCTTCTGTGGGCAATGGGGAGCCATGGAAAGTGTTTGAATCTGCAAAGATTTGATCGATCATGGGCTTTAGGAAGATGAATCTATGTATTTTGGAGGGACAGAGACTGGACACAAGAAAAGAGGTTGCAGTTGCAACAGAAACTGTGGGATGGGGAGAAGATGAATAAAGGAAATACTCTGAAGAAAGAGTAGGACTTAGGGTGTAATTGCCTGTGAGGAGGTAGTTTCTAGATTTGGTGATGGGGAAAATGGTGGGGCCCCTGGCAGGGATAGGCATGTCAGTAGGAGGGACAGGTTGTGGGGGAATAGCAGAGGGTTTGACCAGCTGTGTTCATTCCCATGGAACCCCAGAGAGTGGGTAATGGCAGTTAGCATTTCTTTATGTCTTCCCCAGGTCCAAGCCAGCCTTGGACCCATAATTTTTCCAAAAAAAAGGTTGGGGGAAATTCTGATGGTCTGTACCTGACACAGTGCCTGTGTCTAGTAAGTGTGCCCAATTGGCTAATAAAAGTTTACTGAATGAATTGACTTGAGCTGGGATGACAAGACATCAGCAGCATGCCAGAGGTCTCCAGGAGAGTTGTTGGCATCTCAGATGGTGGTCAGGGAAGCAGACCATGTGTGGACAGGAGGGTGGTGGCCCCTCGACCACAACTGGGTTATTCTGTCACTTCTAGGTGCCTTGGTTTAGGTGGTTCATGGATAACTGCAATGGAGTCTGGTCTATAGTAAAGGCCATAAGTAGAGCAGTTAAAGGAGCTGGGGGCATTTAGGCTGGAGAAAGGGAAGGTTAGCGTGGTGGCTATTTCTGTGTGACAGATGTATTAGATGTGCTGTGGCCCCAAAGGAGAGGGCCAGAAGCAAGGACACTTCTAGAGAATCTTCCTGCTGGAGCTAGTGGTATCTCCTCGGAGGTCTTCAAGCAAAGGCTGGCTGGCCACCTTTGGCTGTGACCAACATCAGGACATGTTTTGGATTGGATGACTGGGCTGAGTTCTTTTCTGACTCTGACATCCTAGGCTTCTGAATCTGGGGGGACTCAGAGAGGCCACTGGACAGACCCCCTAGGGCCTTTGCATGCTGGCCTGGCACAGGCCAAGCCTGGGGGACTTGGCTGAAGCTAAGCAGCAAAAAGAAAAGCTGTTTTGTGTGGCATGCCAGCCAGAATGCTGGGGGCTGGAGTCACAGGGGGTGATGTGAACGGGCTCTGTTCTAGCAGGTGCCTGACAGGCAGCTTGCCACCCCCCCACCCCAGTCGGCCTCCATCCCCAGCTCTCTCTGTTTCCCCCTCTAGACTCTGGGCCATCTGTCTACCCCACCCCACAGCCCCACCACACCCCAGCCCTGGGAGCTGTTTCCAGCCCCTGCTCCCAGGCCTGTTGAGGCCCTCCTCATTCTGTCTCCTCTGCCAGAGACCTCAATCCTAATCTGACTTTACCCCTGCCAAAATTTGTGAGATCGTAGGGCATGAAGCCAGGAAAAGATCCTGAGAAATCGTCGAATCCACCTTAGCCCAAAACCTACCTTGGGCCCTTATTAGCTATGTAACATGGGCAAGGAATTGCCTAACCTGCTTGTTCAATGGTTTCCTCATCTGTAAAATGGGGATGATGATTGCCCTTATCTCACTAGATTATTGTGAGGATTGAATGAGGCATATGGGAAAAACCTTGTAAACCTTAAAATACTATTGAAATACTAGCTGTCATCATAATGACAGATGTTGTCATCACAGCACAAGGCTGAGCAAGGTATGAGGTTCCTTGCTGATAACCAAGACTGTGTTATCTAGGAGAAGGTGAATTTAGTACCTAGGTTCAGATTTCCATTCTGTTTCTGACTCTCTTTGTGACTTTGGGCAAATCCATTTCCTGTTCTGTGTCTGTCTTTAAAATGAAGTATCTCAGATAATTTTTAAGGTCCCTCCAAGCTCTAACATTCTGGGTTCCAAGGGCCCTCCCAACTCTGACATTCCATGTTCTAAGGGCCCTCCCAGCTCTGACATTCCTGGTTCTAAGGTCTCTTCCTGCTCTAATGATCTAATTCACTTCTCCGTCACTGAAGAAGAGCCCTGAATGCCTTGCCCAGTATTGGGTCTCAGTTTCTCCTTCTGAGAGCTCTTACAGAAACACCAACTCTCAGAAGGGCAGATTTGGTCCTTAGAACACAGAACAGAGAATGTCCAAGTTGGGAGGACCCCTAGAACACAGAGTGTTCAAAGTAGGAGGACTCTTAGAACAAGTAATGTCTGGGTTTGGAGGGCTCTCAGAGCAGACAGCAGAGATATCCAGATGGGATATCTCTGTATGATTCCATACAGACCATTCACTCCCATTCTCTAGGGGGAGAAGAATCATGGTTTTGATGTCCTCTACCACAGCATGAAGCAGGGGCAGGTCTCTACGAAGGAGCTGGCTGATTTCATCCGAGAGAGGTAACTCTCTTCCCACCCTCAGTACCTCCTCCCTTCATACTCAACCTTTCCCTTTCCCATACTGTTGCCCATCCCCAGCCCCTGAGCAGAGAAAAAGGAAAAGAGTCACTGTTTCCCCTATCCCTCCAACTTCATTCCCCTCACTGGTCTTTCCACCCACTACATCCTTGATCTTTCCTCTCCAGGGCCACTGTGGAAGAGACCTACTCCAAGGCCATGGCGAAGCTTGCTAAGATGGCTGGCAATGGGACCCCCATGGGGTGAGCTGGGTCAGAGGAAGGGTGAGAGGGGACCTCACTGGGGAGTTGGGAAAGAAGTGAGAGAAGTGGACTCCATTGGTGGTTTGGCACAGGCCCCTTGGGAGAAAAGGAATGAAGCATCCTTCATCCCTGAAAACATCACACGTTAACGTTTGTCCAGTCAGTAACAAAACCTACCAGTTTGGGCAGATGTTTCTAATTGGCCTTGCTTGTCACGTGAGGCTCAGATCATGGGCATATTCTCTTCCTCTATAAGGGGACTGATATGGGATGTGTGTGTGTGCGTGTATGTGTGTGTGATGAGGAGAGAAACCCTCTGTGAGTGCACAGGACCATCTGACCACTGGTTGTTGCCCACAGGACATTTGCCCCGCTTTGGGAGGTGTTCCGGGTGTCCTCGGACAAGTTGGCACTGTGCCACATGGAGCTGACCAAGAAGCTGAATGACCTCATCAAGGACGTGGTCCGCTATGGGGAGGAACAAAGCAAAGCCCACAAGAAGGTACGCACAAGGGCATCCTCCTCCTTCCCTGGCATTTCTGCTCCCAACTTCCTCACCCCCCCAGATGGTTGTCTGAGATGAACTGGCACATTCTCAGCTCCACTCCTAGGTGCCCCAGGCTGGTAGCACTCCAAGGGCAGCTGATCCAGTCTGTTTGTGCTGAGGGTAAATATTACCAATGGTCATCCCATCTCTGGCTCTGGACCTCTAGTGTTCTGCTCCTAAGGAGGCCCACTCCATACTGGGATGCTTCTGATGGGTTCGAATTCTGCTGGATGGTTCTTAGCAAGTCCCTTAACTTTTCTGGGTCTCAGTTCCCTCAGCTGTCAAATGAAGGCTTTGGGTCATGACTTTTAAGTTCCCTTTACCTTTTAAATCTACGATGACATGAGTGATCCTTATATGAAGCTGAGAGCCTCAGTGCCCAACAGAGTGAGCCTGATCTGTCTCCTCTTGTAGCCCATTAGAGTGCCCCTGTCCTTTTCCAAGAGCAAACCTCCTCATATGGCATGCTGTCCAGGATGCCTTTCTCTGTTCTCTGTCCTCTCTCCACCTTGTCTCCAGAGTAGATGTGGCCTAGGGGAGGGGCCTGGGAGGAGAATACCCAGGAGCTGTTGAAAGGAGTTTCTTGGGAAGGAGAGGGTCCTCCCTAATTCTCTTCCCTACCCACTCTTTCCACAGTGCAAGGAGGAAGCTGTGGGGACTCTGGAAGCTGTCCAGGCACTACATGGGGTCTCCCAGATCTTGCCCAAGTCCAGGGAGAGCTATGTTAGCAGGTGCCTGGAACTTGACCGGCTGAGGAAAGAAGGCACCAATCAGAAAGAGATTGATAAGGTAAGATAGGCATGAGTACCTGGGCAGGGCTTGGTTGTCCTTGGAACCTCTGTCTGACCTAAGGCCCCTTGCCATGTCCAGTGACAGCCAAAGGAAGGGTCAGAAAAGTGAGAGTCAGGAGAGTCCACTAACCTACAGTGTGACCTGGAGTAATTGATTTCCCTTCTCCGGGCCTCAGTTTTCCCACCTGCAAAATGGGTGACAGTACTCCTCCATCAGTTGGGTAATTCTGAAGGTCTGATGAGAAGATGGATGTGAAAGTGCTTTTTAAACTGAAAAGGACTCTATGAACTATAAACTATCTTGAAAGGGGACAAGGGCCTTCTGGAGTTGAGCAAGGCAAACCTAGTCCTTCCATACTCAGCCCTTCAGAGTGCTTGTGTCCTGGCTTGAAGTCAGAGGACCTAGATTCAAGTCCTAACTCCATTACTTACTAATTCTGTGACCTTGGACAAGTCACTTCCACTCTCTGGGCCTCATTTTCCTCATTTGTAAAAGAGGAGGATTTGGACTGGGTGTTCTCTCCAAGGTTCCTTCCAGCCTAAATTCTTCTGGTTGTCTCTTATTGCAGAGCTTAGCACAGTAAGTGTGTAATAAATGCTTAGTGACTTCACTTGAGTTTTTGATCATCTCTGCCCCCTGCTTCACTGTTAAATGCACCCTTTATTCTTATTGGGATCTCCAGTTCCTTAGACCTTCCCTATTCCCACTTATAGGTTAGCTAGGTAGCATAGTAGATAGACATGGATTTGGAATCAAGAAGGCTTCTCTTGATGAGTTCAAATCTGGCCTCAGACACTAACCGTGTGACCCTGAGCAAGTCACTTCAGCCTATTTGCCTCAGTTTCCTTGACTGTAAAATGAGCTGGAGAAGGAAATAGCCAACCACTCCAGGACCTTTGCCAAGAAATCCCCAAATGGGGTCATGGAGAGTCAGATATGATTGAAACAATCGAACCAACATCCTCTCTGCCCCTGTTCATCCTTCTTGACCTTCTTCCTTTCATTATTTTGGCCCAAAAGTTAACCATTTCTAAAAGGCTTTGTCTTTTCCCTTGAAATCCCCGCAGCTTAAGGCTGGTCATGTCCACCTTCTTCTCTGACTGCTCTTAAGATGTCCTAGGAAGTCCCAAATTCACATGGCCTAGGTTCCCTCAGAATCCTCTGTCTGACTAATTATGCACTCTTGCCCAACAATCTGTCTTTTATCTCAGATTTACTACCCATCACAGTCAGCATCTGGGGTGCAAGCCCAAAATATGAAGGCGAATCTCCTAAGATTTTGCCAACTTATGATAGCAACTTTTCTGACGATTCACATAGGCACAAATGATAACTCCCAAAGGAATCTAGAAAGCTTTGCCAAGGGTTATGAAGTCTTGAGTGAGTAACTGAAGACCCCTAGGGGTACAAGTGGGAAGGACTTGAGAGGAAAAGGCAGATTTGGAAAGTAAACAGATTGCTCAAGACAAGGGTTCCTAGCCTGGAGCCCATAAACTTGTTTTGAAAAAAATATTTTGATAATTTTATTTCAATTATCTTTGGTTTCCTTTGTAATGTTTTTGAAAATCTCATTCTGAAAAAGAGTTCCGAGGCTTCACCAGACTGCCATTGGGGGCCATGACATACACCAGGGGTGGGGAATCCTTTTGGTTTTAGTCAAAGGACTGTCCTTGAGGACCTACAGGGCTCCATGTGGCCCCAGGGTCACAGGTTTCCCACCCCTCACATATACCCCCACACACAAAAGGTTAAGAACTCTTGGCTTAAGAAAATGGTATGGGAAAGTAGGCTTTGGGTTTCTGGACCACAGCTTAAGATATAGGAATGATGGCCTCCCAGCTAGAGATCAAATACCAATGATGGCAAGAGTGTATTTTCCTGGAGTCTAGCAAATGTAATCCGGATAACAATGGAGAAGAGAGAAAACAGTTTAGTTCTCCATCCCATAAGAGAAGAGAGTGGTTACAATGTAGGAATGAGAAAGGAAACTGAGCCACATGGAAATTCCCAGGAGATAAAATTCAAGGAAAGAATATGAAGTAAGATTCCATGGTCTCAGATCTCTAAAAACAAATTCACAAGATCCTAACACTAAGAGGGGAATTTGGCCTACTGGATAGTCCCTGAAACGTAGAAGAAAGACAGAGGCCCCTCGCTGGAAGGTGATTTCCAGAGTTTCTTCTCAAAAGAAAGAGGATTAGTAAAGAGCTGTGGAAGCAGAGTAGCCTTATATATTAAGAAGATACACTTGTATAAGGGAATCCAGGGACCAGAAGGGGGTAAAGTATGATTGAGAGCGTTTAGGTGAAGATCAACAGAGGTAGAAATGAAAAGGATATTGCCATCAGAATAGACCACAAGCCACCTGGGGAGAAAGGGACTAGGAGATTAAGGATAAGCTAGGGTACAGTGTTATAGTATAGCAGAGTTGGAGACTTCGGTTATCTGGACAGCAGCTGGCCTCGCAGGGTTGGGGAACTTGTGGCCTTGAGGCCACATGTGACCTTCTAGGTCCTTGGGTGCAACCTTTTGATTGAGTCTGAGTTTTACAGAACAAATCCTTTCCTTAAGAGAATTTGTTCTGTGAAGTTCGGATTCCGTCAAAGCACCACACTTGAGAACCTAGAGGGAACCGTGGCCTCAAGGCCGTAGGTTCCCCACCCCTGAAGAACAGTTAATAATTTCTTAATTTGCCTTAATGATCTTCTTATCCTTCAAAAAGTAGAAAAATCAACAAGGGATCCTGTTTTTCTGGACCTGCGCATCCTCAGTTAGGAGAAGTTAGGAAGAAAGGATTGGAACCCTGGAGAAAAGTGAGTGCTTCAGTTTAGGAACTATAACAAAGAAAGGGAGTTAAATATAATCTGACCTGATATCCCAGATTGCAAAGGGCTGAAAGAGAGAATAGAACCCCTTTTTACCCTCTTCCAAGGATTTAGAACAGACTTCTTAAACTGAGTTCTGTGGATGGATTTCAGGGGCTCCCTGAACTATGATGGGGAAAAAATGACATTTTTATACTTTGGTTAATGTCTCCCTGAAATCGAGCATTTCTATCAACTATCAATGTAGGCAACCAACCATAGTAGTATTAGGTTTCACCAGACTGTCCAAGGACTCCACAAGACACAAAAAATCCTTTTCTTGAAAGGAAAAGACTAAAATCCCATAAGAAAAGATAGTGCATGTAGGAAGGATAGGAAGTTCTCAAGAGTGAAATTCTAAGAGCAAAAAGAGAAACAATTCCTTTTCTTTTTTTTTCTTAATATGAATTTATTTATTTAACTTTTTACATTCATTTTCACAAAATTTTGGGTTCCAAATTTTGTTCCCATTTG
>CM053773.1:193170162-193199933 GCA_028658325.1 Potorous gilbertii
AAGTGTAATCCAGTCCCTTCTTTGATTCCCTTCTTATTCTGCAATGGAGCTTTAAGAAACCCCTTTTTGGTTGTCCTTAGTCTTCCTTGCTCCCCTCAGCTCCATTATGCACCTTAACATTCCAGACAATATTTTTACAGGACCATATTAATGCTCTTCTGGCTTTGATGTCTTTAAAAATCAAGTTTGTTTTTGAATGCATTCATACCTGTCTCTTTAGAAAACTCCCCTTTTTCCTCTTAATCAAAACTTTATCCTTGTATCTTCATATTCAGATCTTGAGAGATTCCCCTCTCTCTTGTGCTGGCTTCCCTGATGAAATATTAGTCCCTGGGATCCTCCTACCTATGCTTTCCATGGATACTTTTGAAATCTCTTCCCTTTCCATCCATAAAATCAATAAATTAATAAATATTTATTAAGCCCCCCCGCCATATGTACCTGGAATTGTACTATGCACTGGGGATATTAAAAGAGGCAAAAGCTAATCCTTGGTCCCAAGGAGTTTACAATGTAATGGTAACTAATCTAGAATCCATTTCAGATTCTGTGTAGATTCTCCTTTTCTATCCTAAATTTCAAAGTGGAGTGATCTGTGCACATACACACACACACACACACACACACACACACACACACATTCTTATCATTTTGACTTCAGGAACCATTTTCTCCTTGTTGACAAGGCTCAGATCCAAAATATAATTATTGTGAAGTATGAAATTAGCATTACCAAGGTAAGAGAACAAGTGTTTATTAAGTATCTTCTATGTGGCAAGCACTGTGGTAAGCATTTTACAAATAATCACAATACTCAGGCAGGTGCTCTTATGATCTCTGTCTTTACAGTTGAGGAACTGAGGCAGATAGAGGTTAAGTGACTTGCCCAGAGTCATAGAACTTAGTAAGTGTCTGAGGCTGGATTTGAACTCAGGTCTTCTTGACTTCAGGTATCCACTGGATAACCTAGTTGCCTCAAGTCAAGATTTTATTAGCTCTTCCACTGGTGGCAAAGAAAGAGAGGAAAGGAGGGAGACAGACAAAGACAGAGAAAAAGAAAGCAGGCACTAATGCTTTTCTTGATCATTGAAGTCCCCGTGATTACCACTATGCCAGACTTATGACTTCAAATATTTCCTCTGTCTGTTCACATAGCTTGTAGTATACTTTGTTGAGAACATCTTCCTTTTTTCCTCTGCTGATGTTCACCCAATTGCTGTTTGCCGTGTTTATTTCTCCCCTTCTCGTTCCTATATTTCTTTCCATGAGTCTGTCTTCTTAATAGACCATGCCACTCGACTTCCCTTTCTCTACAACCCTTTTCTTTTGAATAAAGCATATCCCTTCAGAGAGGCAGCTTGGCATTGTGGAGACAGATCTGGTCTTGGAGCTAGGAAAACCTGGGTTCAAGTCTAACTTTTGACACATATTGACTGAGAGACCTTGGACAATGCACTTAATCTCTTAGCGCTCCAGATACCTCCCAGGCCAGGTTGCATTGGTGGAGGGAGTTTTCTCACTTTGGAGTCCCTCATACCAAATAAATCCAGTCCTTCTCCATCTAGAGCCATCTGTCTTAGACCACTGAGTCTTGGCAGTATCCAGGAAGTCATTTTGGTCTCCTAGGATCTCAAGTTCACCTTACTTCAGATATGACTTGGGGCTGAGGCAGAAGACAATGGTACCATCACCTCTTCAGGGCTATGGACAACCATTCTCCCTGAGAATATTAATACTGGTCCTAACTCCTCCTCAGGTCTATTGTAAGGAAAATGCTTTTGTAACTTTAAAAAGAGGAGCTGCTGCTGCCATTAGTTCATTTATCCATTCTACCATTTGATTCTATAAACAGTTATTAAATGCCTGTTATTTAGGAGACACTGGGGACATAAGACCCAAAACAACAAACATTTACCGAGCACCTACTCAGAGCAGAGCCCTGTGAGAGATGCAAGAATAAATAAGACACCCATCGCCTGCCCCCACACAGTTCACTGCCTAGTGGGGGCCAGAGCACGGACCCAGATTACTAGCATGCTCAATGACAGGGGCATGGAGAAGCATCCGGGAAGCTCCAAGGAGGGGAAAGATTATTTCCAACTATGAGGGAAGGAGGCTTCATTGACTATCAATTAAGAGAAGTGGGACGAGTTACAAGGGAATAGTCTAATTAAGGTGTGTGAGTAAGATTCAGGATGGGAATAAATTGTTAAGAGTTCTTTACTGAGATCATGGAGTCATAGATGTAGAATTAGGAGGGATCTCAGGGGCACTCCAAGCCAAGCCCTTTATTTTATAGAGGAGGAAAATGAGACCCAGAGAAGTGAATTGTTTTGCCCAAAGTCGTAAGGTGGCAGAGCCAAGATACTCTTTTCCGTTTCACCATTTCACCCTAGTATTCTGATGGTTGCATGATACCATCAATATGGGCACCCCCTCTAATCTTAACTCCTCCATGCCCTCACATTTGGGGTAATTATTCTCCATCTCCCCAAATAATCCTCCAGAGAGGATAACTCAATGCATAGGAGACCTCGTTGGGTCTTTTGGATACTTCTTGGATACCCATGAGACGTTAAAGCTCCCCATGTGTTATCCTTTGCCTTCACCATATGACTGACCCAGCTCCTTTTCTGATCCTGTGTGCCTCTGGTATCAGTTGTACCACCTCTCATGTGTAGATCATTGCTGTTGATAGACTGCAGTAAGTTCATACCGACCAGTTTAAGCCTGCCACATTCAGCCTAGGAGAAGATGAGCTCATTTTCATTCTCTGTTCCTCAGTTTTCTCATCTGTACAATGAATGATCCCTGAGACCTCCTCCAACTCTGTACCCATAATCCTAGGACCTTCTGATATTTCCATTGCTTTGAATCACCTACTGTTCCGGTTCTGCAGAGATGTTGTGATACCATGATTCGTAGCCTTCAAACGTCATGAAATACTCTCAGTTGGGGTTTTTGTTTTGGGGAGCTCTTTAGGAATCATGAAAAGTACTGATTAGTTTCCCAGGTAGTCAGTAATATTTATTAAGCCCTTATTATGTGCCAGGTCCTGTGCTGAGTTTTGGCAATAGAAAGGCAGAAAACAGATCCTGCCCTTTGTTCATTTTTTTTTCCAGTTGTGTCTGACTCTCCATGACTATATTTGGAGTTTTCTTGGCAGAGATACTGGAATGGTTTGCCATTTCCTTCTCCAGATCATCTTACAGATGAGGAACAGAGGCAAACAAGGTTAAGTGACTTGCCCAAGGTCATTCAGCTAGTAAGTGTCTGAGGTCTGATTTAAATTTAGGGAGATGAGTCTTCCCAAATCCAGGCCCAACAGTCTCTATCCAGCGCACCATCTAGCTGCCCAGTGTGCAAATAACTATGTATAAACAAAAAGAGACAAGATAAGTTAGAAATAATCAATAAAGAGAAGGTACCAGCATTAAAAGGGATCAGAAAAGGCCTCTGGTAGAAGGTGGTACTTGAAGGAAGCCAGAAGGCAGGAGGAGGAGGAATATTCCAGATATGGGGGACAGCCAGTGAAAATACTTGGCATAGGGACATAGAGTGTCTTGTGTGAGGAACAGCAGGGAGGCTATTGTCACTGAACCCCAGGGTACATGGGGGAGGACTCTAAGATCTAATAAGACTGGAAAAGTGGGGACAGGTTATTAAGAGATTTGAATGCCAGAGGATTTTATATTTTTTCCTAGAAGTGATAGGGAGCCATTGAAGTTTACTGAGAGTCATAGGTGACATGGTCACAAGATCATTTTGGCAACTGAGTGGAGGATAGATTAGAGTAGAGACCTGAGGGAGGGAGACCCACCAGTAGGCTAGTGCAGTAGTCCAGGCCTGTGCCAGAATTTGAGGAATGTCGTGGTTACCTTCCTAGTTTGGGGATTACTGGTTAAGAAGGACTTTGGCAAACTGGAGAATGATCAGAGAGCAACCAAGATGAGGAAGGTCCATGAGTCCCAAATCACATGAAGATCCATTGAAGGAAGTGGGGATGTTTAGCCTGGAGAAGAGGCATGGGCATTGGGAGGCAGGGCATGACAAGCTGTTTTCTAGTCTCTCATGTGGAGGAAGAATTGACTTATTCCATTTGATCAGAGAGGGCAGAACCAGGAGAAGTGGGTAGATGCTGAAAGATGCCAGTTAAGAGTTGGGAAAGCTTCTTGGCTCTCCAAAGGTCTCCATGAAGGAGCTTGACAATTGTCAGGTATGTTATAGTGGGGTTTCCTTTGTGTATGGGTTGGCCCACACAGCAATGCTCAGATTCTGTGATTCAGATGGGAGACTTTTGAGTAGTCAGTGGACCTTTGACCACTTTCGTTTCTTAATCCTTAGGCCATCTCTTCCAACATATTTTCACCATCTTCTCTCGTACCCACTATCATGTGGAAGTCACATTAATTAAGGTTAATGCTTGGCAATCTGGTTGTTGACTTGGCTCAGAGGATCTTGGGCTCTATGTCCTTTGTAAGAATTGTTGGTATATATGTGACAATTCTTTTCAAGAAAAATCACTGAGTGTCCCATGAAATGAGGTTTCTTCTGTTGCCTATGGACATGCATTGAAGCATCTTTGCCCATTCTTTTTTGTATCGGCCCCTCTGAGCAGAGCCCAGAAGCTGTCTTATCCTTTAGCTAAAATTTCTTTTCAAAACTAGTCCCATTTATATAGGGAATTTCACTGTTCCTGGGGTTCATTTCCTGTAGCCTAGAGTGGGTCAGCCTATCTGTCACTGGACAAGAACTTCACATTTGGGGAGCCAGGCACTAATTCAAGGTTCATAAATGGGCTCAGAACTATGATTCTTTGCATCTTCTGCCCCACTCCACCCTTTTCTCTACTCTGTGACTATCTCCACAAAAGTGAAAAGGACCTACACAGGACAGAGATGTAGTTTGTATTTTTCTTTGTTTCATGGGATGCCATGGTCAAAGATTGGTCTAATGGCCTACCTCTTGAGGGTGGAAGTAGGCCACTAAGCTAATTTGGTCTTTAGACAACAGGCATAGCTGGGGGCCGGACCTTGCTAACTTGGTAGACCCTGCCAGGCCTTGTAGCTCACTGCTGTGCCATGAGGAGCCAGAGGAGGCTTGCTGTGAGGAAGAAAGGAGTTCTGTGAAGGCAAAACTGTATGGTAGAATTTGTTTTCTTTCAAAGTTAGTGTTAAAGTCATCTACTTTGAAATGAAAAGGTCACAGGGTATAGTGAGGTACTGTAGCAGGGGAAGTGGAAAGAGTTCTGGATTTGAAATCAGGGGACCTGAGTATAAATCATGGCTCTTCCATTTACTACCTGTGTGACTTTGGGTAAGTCACTTAACCTCTTGAGCCTCAGTTTCCTCATCTGTAAAATTAGGGAGAGGGAGACTTGAATGAACCTGAAGACTGAGCTCTAAATCTATGAACTAAGAATTAGCAAATCTAGTTTCTCTCCCTGCCTTTACCATTATATGGCCTTGGCCTTTCTCTGGGCCTCAGTTTCCTCATCTATGAGAAAGGGGAATATTGTATTCAATGGTTTCTGAACCTGATAAGCTCTGAAAATCTGTTTCTGAGAGATGTTGATGGCCCTTAAAGATTGGATTTCAACAGCTAGAGATGGCAGGAGAACCTAGGAAAGACAGAGAACCTTACTACGTCTTCCCATTTGTTCTTTCTCAGGTGTTGTAGACTTTGAGGAGTACAGCTCAATGGTCCTTCCGGAAGGCAAGTACGTGTGGGGGCCCCTGGAGGCCCTGCCTGGGCCCCCCACCCCCTAGCCCCTTACCCCTGTCCTAGGGTCTGGTCAGACCCCAGAACCCCTAGAACTGGACAGTGGAGGGGAAGGGGGATGTGGCATGGTGGTATAGGTTGGGGTCCTTCCTTTCTCCTTGTCTTCCCCCACCCCCAGCATCCAAATTCAGGGAGCTTCCGGATTCCATTGTCCCTTCCCTTGGGGTTCAATGCCCTTGTCCATCCCCTCCCTTCCCTCCCTATTCCCCCCTCCCCAATACACAGGTGGGAGACGCCTCCGAAGCAGTGGTGGGAGCAGGCCCTTCCGAATCCCTGGGCTGAGCCGGAGGGAGCGTGAACGTCAGCCATCGTAAGACTTATCTGGCCCTGCGGAGAGCCTTGGTCCTACCTCAGGGTGGCCACCAGGCCTTCTTCCCTCTTCTGGGTGATCTTGACTTGGAGTCAGGACTGGGGATGGTAGATGATCAGAGACCCAAGGATCAGCATTGAGAGAGTTGGGGTTCATGGTCCTAGGAGTGGGGATAGAGGAGAAGGGAGTGTCATGGGACTAAGATACCCTTGGGATGGGGAAAGCGCTGGGTTGGGATGGAGGATTAGGGGCTGAGACACAAGGCCCTGAGAGAATAAGGGAGTTGGGAGGAGGATACTGAGCAGAGGGGCTGAGGGTCTAAGGGAAGGGAGATGAGCAAAGATGGGGTCTGAGGGAGCTGGAAGGGAACTGGCCTCTAATGGTTTGGGATCTTCCTTCTCCAGGGACTCCCCAGAGGCTGAATCAGTGGTGAGTAGGGGCCATGAGAGTTCTACTCTCCTCAACAAGCCTGAGATCTGTCAGTTCTACTGGATGGGGCCCCAGGCTGAGTACTGAATGAGGATGAAGGCAGAGTGACTCTTACCCCTAGTCAGAGAACACAGCATGCCACAGCTTGAAGTAACTGACCTTAAAGACCATTCATTTTTCTCAGGGAGTGGAGGAAGGGAAAAGGAGTTGGTGCAGGTAACTGAGACCCAGAGAGATGAAGGGACTTCTCCAAAGTCACATCGTGGGTCAGTGGCAGAGCCTGGAACCAGTCTGTAACTATTGGTCAGCAAGCATTTATTAAGCTCTAAGCCAGGCACCATGCTAAGTGCTAGGGATAAAAATAAGGGCAAAAAAATTCAGACCTCGCTCTCAAGAAAGGGCACATCCTAATGTGGAAGAAAACATGTATTTGTCTAGGGATATGTAGGATCCATACTATGGAGTATGAGAAGGTTATGTAAAGTTCAAGGCGTTCACAGCTGCTATGGTGCCCAAAGGGCCTCTGGCAGAAGGTGGAACTTGAGCTGGGTCTTGAAGGAAGTAGGGGAGCCTGGGAGTGGAGGTGAGGAGACAGGGCCTCCCAGGTATGGGGCAGAGTCAGTGCAAAGCCACAGGTGGGAGATGAAGTGTTGGGTTTGAGGAGAGAGCTCAGCATGAAAGGGGGAAAGGAGAGCCTGGGCTATTCCAGGAGGGTTGGTGTGTCGGTCTGAGGGGGCATGGAATGGGGCGGGGGGCCTTCTCCTTTCCCAGTGCCTCTGATACACCTGTTCCCCCAGACCTGCCCAGTAGTGGATGAGGAAGGCTTCACTGTCCGGCCGGATGTCAATCAGAACAATATCCTTCCCAGATCCAGGGAGATGGGGCTTGGGGAGCAGGGCCAATTTAGAGCCTTGCCGTCCCCCTCACCCGCTTCTCGCCCTGGGCTGGCTAAGCTCAGAATTCAGGCCTGGAAAGTGGTGAATGGTCACCACCTTGTGGTCAATGTGGAGAATGGCAACCAGGCCACAAGCGGGGCTGGACCCTGGAGCCAACTAAAGATGAAATAACCGTTAACAATGACTAATAATAGATTGGGCTTTGATTTAATTAGCCTAGAGAATTCCCAGGTAAAGACACTCCTTCTGCCAGGACAGTTCTGCGACTGATAGATCTGGAGAGTTTTCTAGAGCTGACTTGGAAAGAAAACAAATGATATTAATCAGTAATAAGCGGCGTGGCATGGTGGATCTAGAACCAGGAAGACCTGGGTTTAAGTTCTGTTGATGACACAGACTGGTGTGTGACCCTGGGCAACTTAGTGCATTTCTTGGGGCTCCAGGTGAGTGGCAGGGACCGGCTTGAATTGGCAGAGGGAAGGAGCTCGCCCGGGAGTTCCCTCTGTCAGTGAGATCACAGGCTCTCATGATGGTGAGGAAGACATGCAGTCTACCTTCAGGGAGGCCTTTGGGTGAGAAAAGAAATGTGGGGCTACTGGGGTGTAGGGAGAGACACATTTCTAAGGGAACCCCTGGTCCATGGAAGGAAGGGAGGGAGGAAGGAAGGAAAGAAGGAAAGGAAAGGAGGAAAGAAAAAAACATTCATTACATTCTTACTATGTGTCAAGAACTGTGCTTAGTACTTTACAAAAAGGATCTCATTTGGTCTTCCCCATAGCCCTGGAAGATAGGTGCTATCATTATCCCCATTTTACAGGTAAGGAAACTGAAGCACACAGAAGTAAGGTGACTTGCCCAGGACCACACACCTTTCTGGAGTTTCTGGAGCTACCTCTGGACTCAAGTCTTCTTGGCTCTAGCCATGATACCACCCACCTAGCTGCTTCTATGGGGAGAGATGTGGCCTTTGATATCAGGGCTCCCTCAGAAACATACACGGTATCATAGATTTGGAGCAAGAAGGGGCCTTAAAGGTCATCTAGTCCAAAGCCCTCATTTTACAGATGAGAAAACAGGCCCAAGAGTCAAGATTAGAACCCAGTCCTCAGATTCCATCTCCATCACCAAAAGAGAAATTATTTCCTATCTGTCCATCTGTTCATCACTGTCTATCACCAAATAGAAATTATTGCTAGGCCTTCTGTGAAATTAGAGACTCTCTCCATTCAAGGCTTGGGCATGATGTGGAGATGTCTGTAGTGGAGGCAGGAGATGGGGGAGGAGGGAGTGTCACAGTCTTTTACTTGCCTCCTTGACCCCTGAGCACCAGAGCGGGAGAACCCACGCTTCTGCTCCTCTAGTGACTCTGACTATGACGATGACGAGGAGCCCCGAAAATTCTTTGTACAAATCAAACCGGCCCCGCCGCCCAGCCAGTCCCGGGACACCGAGGCTGCTGCGGCCCAGCTCAAAGCCACGGCAGGCAGTCTGATCCTGCCACCAGGCCCTGGGGTAAGGAGCTGGGCAGTGGGGGAGACGATGAATGAGGAACAGTGGAAGGTCAGAGGTCATGGTCGTTATGGCCCAAGGAGAGTAGCGGCCCCATGGGGCAGATAGGTGGGTGGATGTTGGGGGCTTCTCCTGACACCCCTATTCCATTCACAGGGCACCATGAAACGCCATTCCTCCCGTAAGTGCCAGTGGTTGTTGCCAGGCTGGGGGTGGTGGGAGCAGGTGGGCTCAGACCAGGTCCTGGCCCCAGCCTCCTTCTGGAGCCCCTGGCTTCTTTCAGGGACTCCTAGTCCTCTGGGTCCTTGCCCTGGGGACTCTATAGGATTGAGTGGCTGGACTGAGTGGGAAGGAGGGCCTCTGGGGACCCCAGGTGGGTGGATCTTGTTGGTAATGGGTGGGAGAGTGTGGCAAGCTTAAACTGAGATGTGGGATCTCTTACAGGGGAGCTGTCAGGGAAACCACTGAGGCCTCACTCGGCCTCCCGAGCCATCCGGTGTGTATGCGTGCAGGGGAGGGAAGGGGGTGCAGCAAATCAGGGTGCATCTATGTGCTCCCACACCAAGGACCACTGTCCTGTGCTCCAATATCTTCTCCCCTCGAGCCCCATGTTTAATCCCTCCCCTCCCCACCACTTGGAGCCAGGATCCAGCTGTAAACTCCACCCCTCCCCCATCTCCAGATGTGCAGAAAAGCCCCAATCAGACCTGCAGCTGTCGAAGGCCCTCTTTGGCCCTCCTCTGGAGTCAGCCTTGGAGCCAGAAGACTTTCCAGGTGACGCTGCGGGATAGGCCACTTAGGGGAGGCCAGGCTGTGCAACTAGACTCCCACCTCTCTGATCCCCTACTTTTCCTCTCCCACTACCCTTCTCCAGGCTCTGGCAGCTACGGCCTTACCTCCAGCCCTTCCCCCTTCTCCTCCTCCTCCCCAGAGAATGTGGAGGACTCTGGTCTGGACTCCCCATCTCACCCAGCCCCAGGTCCCTCTCCAGACTCCTGGGTTCCCCGACCAGCCACACCTCAGAGTCCCCCTGTGGCCAGGAGGCCTCTTAGTTCCCCACCAGCCCGGCCCCACACCTGTCCTGCCTGGACTGCACCAGGGGGACCTCCAGGATCTGAGCCCAACCCTGATCCTTGGGCAAGTGAAGGTGAGTCTGAGCCCCCTCTTCTGTCCCTAGCCCATTCCCAAAGTGTCTATTTCTCCCAAGTTCAGGGGATCTTAGAATCCCAGAGATGGGAGGGCCCCCCAGGAAGCCCTGATGGGTCTAGACCAACCTCTTTCTCTCTTTAGTCTTCACAACCCATACTCCCCATGATAGAGCCTCTGAAGACAAATCTACTCAGGGAAACTGAGTCTTCTCCCTTTCCCTTCCTTTCCAAGCTTCCTGGGGGGATGGGGGTGGAATGGATGTGGAAGGGAGGCTATGGGATGTAGTGGGAAAGACCCTAGCCTTGGACACTGGAGGACAAGGTGCTTTGCACTGTCCTGACTCTTGGTATACAACCTAGAATGTCTCCCTTCCCCACTATGAGCCTCAGTTTCTTGATTTGCAAAACTGAGAACATAATCTTTATACACCCTGCAGGGAACTATTGTGAGGAAACCACTTTGTAAACTTTGAAGTGTTATTAGAAATTCTAATCACTGTTAATGTGTATCTTATGGATGCTGAGTTCAAATCCTGCCCCATACACTTAGGTTACATGACCCTGGGCAAGTCACTCAGCCCCTGTCAGCCCTGTTTTCCTCACGAGGATGACAGTAGCATCTACCACAAAAAGTTGTTGAAAGGGTCAAATAATGAGATGTTAGAGACACACACATATCTATATCTGTATCTACATATACAGATATAGATATGTGTGTGTGCGTGTGCACAGCTAGAGCTTTGCAAGCCGTACCATAGTATACAAATGTATTACTACTGTTATAACTATTGTTCTCACCCATCTCTCATCCCACAATGCCCAGACCTAGTGCCCGCTCTGCCTGATGCAGGGGCCCGTGAGGGACAGGCAGTGCTACCCAGAAGAGGCCACTCCAGAAAGACACCTAGTGCCCTCACCCGGAGCAATGGAGATCTGGTAAGGGTAGGCTGGCCCCCTGGGGCCTAGGGCTGGCTGACCTCTCAGCACATGCTTTACTTCCTGTAGTACATGATGCTTGAAAGTTCTGGGCTGCGCCAGCTGCCAGGGCAGGGAGTGGGGAACCTGGATGGCTAGAATGGAGGGGTGTATAGAGAAATGGAAAGAGACTCTAAGGACAGCATAAGGGGAGGTGGGCACTGGGCACTGCCCATAGGGTGCTCTTACCTCTGCCCACATAGCCTGGAGTAGGGAGTCACACCCCATCTCCTGGTTCTGGGCCTCTAATGAAGAGGGTCAGATATGACCTCTGACCCACTCCAAGGACCTCCACTTTGCTCCACAGTCTCGTTCCTTGAGCCCTTCCCCGCTGAGTTCCTCCGTCCCTAGCAGCCTCCCGGAGAGGAGCAGTGGCTTTTCCCAGTCAGGCCTCGGTATGTCTTGGGCTGTTGGGGCAGGGGTAGAGGGGGGGGGCTGACCTTCCTGTGCAGCAGACAGGGCTCAGATCCTGAGAGAGAGCACATGGAAGACTGTTGGACTGTTGTAACCCTCTTGAGGTCAGGGCCTGTCTTGTGTGTCCCCCTACTGGCTGACTGATTCAATTTAAACTTAGAAGACCAGGGTTCCCATCCCCAGCTGTGCCCTGGTTAGCCAAGTGTCCTTGGGCAGTTAACATCTACAGACCTTAATTTTCTCCTGTAGGTAGTAGTTAGAGAGGAGACCTCCTGGGAGGCCTGCTGGCTCTAAATCCTATGATCCACTAAGCACCCTTCATGTGGAAAAAGGATTAGCCTTTTTTGTGTGGCCCCTGAGGGCAGAACTGGAGCAGTGCATGGAAGAAGCCCGAGCAGGCAGCTTTTGGCTCCAAGTTAGGAAAAACTTGAAAGGATGAGAGCTGTTTAGAAGTGGAATGGGTTACCTTAGGTGGGTAGTGAGTTCCCCATCACTGGAGGACTCCAAGGAGAGCCTGGACCACCTGTTGCTAAGGACATTCCTTTCCGTAGTTCCTCCCCTCTAACTGGGACATGCTGTATTTCTGAGTCCCAGCTTTGCCCCAGGCTTGCCTTTCTTGAGTTTTCCCCCTCACTGGGCCTCAGTTTCCACATTTGCAAAATGAGGCCAGATTTGATTATCCCTAAGGATTCTCCCAGCTGTTATCACCTGGCACGATTCTTTAAGAAGGGGCCCCTGGGGCAAATTATGTCTCATAAAAGAGGCAAGAAAAAGACTTTTCAATGGAGAGAAAAAGGGGGAAGGTGAAAAGGAAAATGTGAAGCTTACTCTCATCACATTTGGCTCAAGGAAGGAATAAAATGCACACTCATTTTGGTGTGAAAACCTATCTTACTACAGGAAAGTGGGGGAGAAGGGGATGGGGTGACGATGATGGAAGGGAGGGCAATGGGAGGAGGGATGATTAGAAGTAAACACTCTTGGGCAAGGACAAGGTCAAAGGAGAGAATGGAAGAAATGAGGGGCAGGATAGGATGGAGGGAAATATAGTTAGTCTTATACAACATGACTGTTAAGGAAGTCCTTTGTAAAACTACACATATATAATCTATACTGAATCGCTTGCCTTCCCAATGGGGATGGGGGGAGAGAGGAAGGGAAAGAAGTTGGAACTCAAAGTTTTAGGAACACCTGTTGAGTATTGGTCTTGCATACAGCTGGGAAACAAGAAATACAGGTAATCTATCTTGCCCTACAGGACAAAAGAGAAGACGGGGATAAGGAAAGGGAGGGATGTCAGAAGGGAGGGCAGACTGGTGATGGGGTAATTAGAATGCTCAGCGTTTTGGGGTGGCAAGAGGGGAGAGATGGGGAGAAAATTTGGAACTCAAAATTTTGTGGAAATGAATGCTGAAAACTTAAATAAATAAATTTAAAATAATAAAAAAAAGGAGCCCCTGGGGCTGAAAGCTGATCCTATTTTGTCTTTTTCCTCTCTGCAGGGATCTCCAGGGGCCCGAGCCCCGTGGTGCTAGGCTCCCAGGATGCCCTGCCTGTAGCCACAGCCTTTACAGAGTATATCCATGCCTATTTCCGGGGCCAGGATGCCCCCAGGTAGGCCAAAAACTGGAGTAGATGAGGTTGAAGGGGAAAGAGGGGGGTCAGTCTGACCAGGGTTCTATCACTCATTCTACTTTGTCTCCCAGGCTTCTTTAGTCCTTCTCCCTAAAGATCATCCCAGGCCACTGGATGGTCAAATGGACACAGACCAGGGCTTGAGATTAGAGATAGAACCAAAAATGAGAATTGAGGGCCCCTAAGCTAACACTCCACCACCTTGAGTGAGGCTCTTCACCTTTCTGGGCCTCGGTTTCTGTCTTTGTAAAATAGGGTTATAGCCCTTGCTGGTGTCCTGACCATCCTCTCCTCAAATTCTGAGACTCAAGTGAGATCATGGATGAGAAAGTGCGCTGTAGACAATAGAGTGATGTCAGATGTAGTGGCAGGCCCAGGATATCCCTAATAGAGCTAGCGTGACAAAGTGGGTAAAATAGGGTAGGCCTGATTTCACATTTGGCCTGGAAAACGTGCTGCTGGCTGACCACACCTCCTAGTAGCCCGGGCAAATATCTGAGACTAGAAATGCCAGATAAGGCATGAATCTGTGTCTGGATAGGGGAGGGCTGCATCGCCAAGTGAGAACATCACAGGTCTTAGCAAAAGAAAAGGATAGAATATATATAAGAATATATAAACTATCCACTATATACTAATATGTTATATATTAATAAAACATTTAAAATAATAAAATTACAATAAATATAGAAATATCTGTATATTAATTTGCTTTATATTCTATATAACTTAATATAGAAATATTTTATATAATATATAAATACAATATGTAAAATATATTGTAATATATTGTGTTATATATCATGTTATAATATAATAAATTTATATGCTAAAATATTTATGTTAAACATATAATTATATATTTACTCAATTTTATTTATTTTTAAACTTGTTTTGTATATTTATTTTATGGAATTTATAGAATAAGAAATGTAAGATAAATAATAAACAGAATAATACATAAAATACAATGTTAGTAATGGCAACCTTGAGCATCATATATTTATATTATAGAATTTATATATAACAAATATAAGCTAAATAACAGATATAATAAAATACAGTTATGACTAGCAGTCACAACCTTGTAGACCTTTTAAGGTCACCGTGTGTTACGTGTATTGTCTCATTTGGTTTTCACACCCTGGGAGGTAGGTGCTGTTATAATCCCTATTTTATAAACAGGGGAACTGAGACTGAGGGTCTCAAAAGGTTAGTGAGTGTCTGAGGCAAGACTGACTCTGGTCTTCCTGACCCCAAGTCCAGCATTCCATCCATTGTGCCATAGCTCCTCCTTGGAAAGCTTTTCTCTGGAGGTGAGGATCAGGCCCAGGTGCCCACTCTGAGCTCTGTGCTCCACAGCTGCATGGTGAAGGTGACGGGCGAGCTGACCATGTCCTTCCCTGCGGGGATCGTGAGGGTGTTCAGTGGGACGATGCCCCTACCTGTGCTCAGCTTCCGGCTGGTCCACACAGCTGTCATTGAACACTTCCAGCCCAACGCTGACCTGCTCTTCAGGTGTGGAGGAGGTTCAGGTTAGGGCAGCTGGTCCAGCCAGAATGCCTGGAGTACCCTGGGTGTGTGGGCAGGGGTTGGGTTGGCTCATGAGATACAATCTGGATGACCAGAACTAGGACGATCCTGAGGGGATGGGGAGGGGAAGGAGGCAGGGGTTGAGGTGGGAATGGAGAGAAAAGCCAGGCTTTGACCTTAAGCCAGAGCCAAGCAGCCCTAACCCTGCTTCACAGCGACCCTTCCCAAAGTGATCCAGCCACCAAGGACTTTTGGCTGAATATGTCTGCTCTGACGGGGCATCTACAGCGCCAGGCAGAACAGAGCCCAGCAGCCTCCTATTACAATGTGGTACTGCTTAGGTACAAGGTAAGGCCTAGAAGGGTCACACAGGAGGAGGGAGACCCAGGGCGTACACCAAGGAGGATCTCAGCTGTAATGGGAAGGAGGGTGGTCTCAGAAGGCCTTGACTCAGGGAACAGAGAAGATGCCCAGGGAGATGATGGTGGCTTTCCATGGGCTCCCAAGGGGACAGGTTAGGGGGCACAAGCCAGTACTGATCAGGTTTAGAGATGGGAGGGACCTTTGTGGATAGGAGGCTCTCAGGATGAATTGGGATACAGGGGGGCTCAGAAGGCAAGACTCCTTTGTCCTAAGTTACTCTCCTCTTCCCTGCCTAGTTCTCCAAGCCTGGGGTTCATTCGGCTCCTCTGCAGCTCAGTGCCCATTGGCAGTGTGGCCGTGCCCTGACCCAAGTCTCGGTGGAGTACAGTTACTGCCCAAGCGCCATGGCCCTGCCCGCCCCACTCACCAATGTCCAGATCCTGCTGCCTGTTGAAGAGCCAGTCACAAATGTCCGTCTGCAGCCTGCTGCCAGCTGGTGAGCCCTCCCTGGGTTCCCTGGGTTTTCCATTGAGGTCATGGATATAGGGGACCTCATTATACTCTGGGATCCTAGGGCCATCTGTCCATAAGCCTTTCTAAAGAACCTACAGTGTACCTGGCGCTGTGCCAGGTGCAGTGAGACAGACTGGCCCTCAGGGACCTTATATACTATCTAGGGAAGCCACAAGTACACACGTGAGTAAATACGTAATCCATCATGTATTAAATATATTCAGAACAAATATAAGGTAATTGAGGTTGGAGTTAGCAGCTGGGGGAGACAAAGAAAGAGCTCAGTAAGTGATGTGTAAGCTTTGAGGGAAACTAGAGATTCCCTGTACCAGAACCGGGAGCCGAGAAGGGCCTGCTGAATGAACGAATGTTGTTGATGAATCATGTCAACTCTTCTTGACCCCCTTTGGGGTTTTCTGGGCAAAGTTACTGGAGCGGTTTGCCATTTTCTTCTCTGGCTCATTTTACAGATGAGGAAACTGAGGTAAATTGGGTGAAGTGACTTGCCCAGGGTCACACAGCTAGTAAGTATCTGAGGATGGATTTGAACTCAGGTCCTCCTGACTCCAGGTCCAGTGTTCTATCCACTTCACCACCTAGCTGCCCAAATGTTTAAATACAAAAACATTTTATTAAGCCTTTACCATGTGCTAGGTTCTTGGGACAGAAGTATAAGCAAGCAAGACAGATCCTCTCCCCAAGGAACTTACACTCAAATAAGGGAAGACTCCGCATAAAGGGGAAGTGGGATGGACCAGTGATGGGGGCGGTGGGGGGGGGGGGAGTGGGCACTGTGAGGGAGGGTGGGAAGTAGAGATGGTGAGCGTGAATTGTTTAGAAGTGGCTGGAAAGCCTGTGGAAGATTAAAAGAGGAGCCCCAAGCTCACCCATCAAGGGCTAGGGACCCAGGGCCAGAGTCTGAGTTCTGGTGGGAATGGGATAGGGAAGGGGCCAGGCCTGGGCAAGGAGGCCCAGCTGAGGGGTTTACCCTTTTCTACCTATAGGAACTTGGAGGAGAAGAGGCTCTTGTGGAGACTTCCAGATGTGTCAGAGGAAGGGGGTGAGCCAGTACCCTTGGTGGGGGAGGAAGGATGAGCTTCTGCTAAACTTCTTGGGCATCTTTTGTCTCCCAGTTCTAAATCCTCCCCCCACAGAACCTTAAAACATAAATCTCAGAGTTGGGAGGGCCCTTAGAACACAGAATGTCAGAGCTGGGAGGGCCCTTAGAACATAGGATGTCAGAGCTGGGAAGGTCCTTAGAACACAGAATGTCAGAGCTAGAAGGGCCCTTAGAACACAGGATATTAGGGCTAGGAGGGCCCTTAGAACCTAGAATGTCAGAGCTAGAAGGGCCCTTAGAACATAGGATGTCAGAGCTGGGAGGGTCCTTAGAACAGAGAATGACAAAGCTAGGAGGGCCTTTAGAACACAGGATGTCAGAGCTTGACCTTAGAACACAGACAGTCAGAGCTGGGAGGGCTCTTAGAACACAGATCACATTTATTAAATGCATACTGTATTCAAGGCATTGGGCCAAGTACTGTTAGATATAAGGATGAAAAAAAGGCTCAATCTCCATCCTAAGGGGTAGAATGGGGGATTTGTTGGCTTGTCCACAAATAATTAGAATATGATCCATCAACAAGTATTTTCTAAACATCTCCTATGTGCCAGCCACTCTGCTAAGCACTGGGGATTTAAAGGAAGAGCCAGACTGTTCTGCCCTCCAAGGACTCATGTTCTAATGGGGGAGATGCATCAGTGAGTAGGTGCATATAAGGTACATGCAGAGTGGATGGTGGTTCCAAGATGGCAGAGATCTAAACAGAGCACTCTAGGAAATGGGAGGAGAGAGAATCCAGGAGATTTTGTGCAGTGGCACTTAGTCATTTGTTGTGCTCCAGCAGCCACTTGCCTCCACTCTGGGAGCCCAGGCTGATGGGCGTGGGGAGGTGGGGAATCAGCCATGGAATCTGAGACTGATGAGGAGACTGAGGGCATGGGAGTCTGTGGGCCTTATATGGCTCTCTCCTCAGGCCTAGAAGGGTATTGCAGGTTTTCCCAGGGTTAGGTAGACCAGCATCTAGCTGTCTTTACTCTCCCCCAGGCCAAGGCCATCTCTCTGCCAGCTGGGAACCTCTGTCAGGGCCCAGCATGCCCGGCCCGGTGGCTGCCCACTTCACTAGTGAGGGTAGCACCCTATCTGGGGTGGATGTCGAGCTTGTGGGCAGTGGGTACCGCATGTCTCTGGTGAAGAGGAGGTTTGCCACAGGTACTGGAAGGAGCCGTTCTCCCCCTTCCCCAGGGCTCCCTTTATCATCACACCCCCAATTAGCCCTACTCCTGGGGTCCCCAAGAAAGCACCTGAAACGCTGCTTCCTGGAGGTGGTGGAGGGGTAGGGAGTGGGGTGGGGAATAGATTCAAGCCTGGGATTGGAGGAGAGAGAGGGGGCTGTCAGGGCATTCAGAGGGGCCTCAGAGACTGCCAGGGGATCCAATGTAGGGGAGGATGTGAAACGCACCCAGAATGCAGAATCAAGAAAGGAATGTCAAGCCATGACCCTGTGCCTAAGCAGCCCTTCACATTCCACAGGGACCTATCTAGCTGGCTGCTGAGTCCAACAGGCTGGCCTGTGCTGCTCCCTCTCTGGCCTTGGATTTGCACTTTGGCTTCGTGGTGGGGCCTCCTCCCTCTTGCCCCACACTCCCAACTTTGGACCAGGTTGATCTAAACAGACACTGAGTGGCCCTAGCCCTCTGGGGAGGGGGGTGGAGGGTGTGGTGTGAACTGGGAGGGTTGGGAATTGGAGAGTGGGGGCCCAAAATTCCCCAGCCTGGGCTGAGCCTGCTGGTTTCCTTCCCCTGGGTTTCCCTTTCCCTTCTATACTCCTCCTTCTCAGCCCAAGGTCAGCCCAGCACCTGGGGTTTTATGTCATTTGAATAAACACTCTATTTTCTAATAAAATCATTCTGGCTCTGGACCTCTTCTTATTTGTGGAAAGGGAGGCCAGCTAAGAGGAAGGGGGCTCAGCTTGGCTACTCTGTGGTCTCTGTGGAGACCAGTCCAAGCTCTACATTGGAGGGGATTTGGTAAGGAAGAACTCACAAGGTGAGCATGCAACAATGTTAGAACTCAGAATGTCAGAGTTGGGAGGGCCCTTAGAACAGAGAATGTCAGAGCTGGTAGGGCCTTAGAACAGATGTCAAGGCTGGGAGGCCCTTAGGATACAGGATGTCAGAGCTGGAAGAGGCCTTAAAATGCAGAACATGAAAATGTCAAAGCTGGCTAGAGGATCATGGTAGCTGCTGACCTTTGCATGGTGCTTTGAATGTTTGCCCGGTTTCCCACACAAGTTGTCTCCTGTCAGATTTCCACCTACCTTGGCAGGGAGGCATAGTTATCCCATTTTGCAGAAAAGAAGGCTGCTGGTCACTTATTTACTTTGCCAGTGGGTGGCAGAGGTGGGCTTCCACTGCACTGAAGTCTTTGTGTCCCCCAAGTCAATGCCTTTAGGAAATCTGAGGTCTAAGTTTATGTTGCTATGACATAGAAAGCATGAATTGGAAAGAGTTTAGAAAATAGGTGGCATGTCCTTGGGCACAGGTCTGAGGTTCTATACTTTGGGTCCCCCTGCTTTTCTGACTCCTGTCCCAGGGCTCTTTCCCCGAATTCCCTTTCTTTCTGAGGTTTTGTTTTTTTTTTTACATTATCTTTGGTGTGTGAAGGAATCATGACTTTTTCCGAGTTCCTGGTCCTACCCCATCCTTACAAAGGTCATTCTTAGAAATGTAGCCTCTGTTCCTAGTGCCTAGCCTACTTAAAGCTCCTACCCTGCCCCCTCCCCTCCTCAGATGTAACTCTGTCTTGTCTGGCCTCCCCTTCAGGGCTCTGCAAAGAGTCCAAAAGCCCTAGGACTGTCCCTGTAGAGGGAAAGGTGAATCTGCTATAGAGGATGGAGGAGGGTAGAGGCATGCTAGGTTCTATTGGACCCCAGTCTAAAATGTACATTATGAATAACAGCAGAAACTTTAGTAGCAAAGTTTTATTGAGGAAGGTAGGCCTACTTTTCTGATCCCACTGATACAAGAAGAGACTGGCTATGAATGGTATCCTTGATTGCAGCGGCAGACTCCTTCACCACAAAGATTTCTGTCCGTATCTGGACACCAGGAAGGACATCTAGTCACCATCTAGTCATAGCTGGGGCAGCCAGCCTCTTTACACTAGTTTCTAATTTACATCATGATATATTTGATTCTAATCAATTATATTAAAGTCAAATATGTCTATATTTGCAGGGTACACATAGCATTCTAGAGCATGAGAAGTTTTGTATACATAGTTCAAAACGTATTTGCACACCATAATGGTAAGCTGCCGAAGTCATTTTACTGGAAGTGCGAGGTAAGATGTTTATTTATGAGGTGGTATCCCTTGTCTTCACCTTTGGGAGTGGGGGCTCTGCTCACACTTGGACACGTCCTCAGCCCTGTCTATACTGAGTCATTTAACCAACCTTTTTCCTGTTCCTGGAGTGCTGTGCCTGGCCTTGGACTCAAGCTACACTTCCTTGATTCTTGGGCTTAGACAGACTCCTGCATTGCTTCCCAGGATGCCTTTGGCTGGGAGTTCTTGATCTGGGGGTGCTCAAGACCCATAGAAAGATGTGAGAAGGTCCACGAATGGGAAAAAATCCTACAACTTTATTTTCATTGACTTCTAATTGAAACTGAGCACATCCTTCAGTTATTTAAGGGGCTTGTAGGCTTCACCAGACTGCCAGCAAGGTCCAGGGTACAAAAAGCAGTTAAAACCACCAGGACATTTCTGAACTGGGCTGGGAAGTAGAAGCCTAGTCTAGCTTTGTTGTTGATTGATTCTATGTGATCTGTTCCTTCCCTTTTCTAAGGTCCAGTTTCTCAATTTTCGATTTTCTAAAGGGGAGGAATACCTTCTTCTGGGCTTCCTTCCCCTGGCAGTTAGAGGAATCTAGGAGAGGATAATTATAAAGGTTTGTTAAAATTCTCTAGAGGTGGAAGGAAAAAGTTGCCTTGAAATGTTAATTGTCTTTGACAGCAGAGACTAATCTGCATGTCAAAGGGAAGCCGCCCCACCCCACCCCACCCCGCTTCCTTCCCCCTCTCTACAAAGCTAGGAGAGGCCCCAAATATTGGAGGTATTGAGAGGGAAGAAGTTGACACCTAGCTGCCAGTTGGGAAGCGTCCTAAGGGCATAGAATGTCAGCTCTGGGAGAGAAGCTGTTTTGTTGCTTGTACTTCGTTTTCAAAGAGGACCATGACATCAGGGAGGTGGAGCCATGATGTGCAAGCGAATTGGGTTTAAGTGAGGCAGGGCTGTGCAGGGTGACCAGCCTCACTTTCTCCTCTGGAACCATCTGGTTGCGTTAGCCAGATGCAAATGGAGATGGCCCTGGACACAGTGGGAGACTGTGGCCTTTTTAAGCCTTTCCCAGGTCTCAGTTTGACTGAGGCAATGCCCATTCAGTGATGAAGGCTAGGTAGACACTTCCTAGCTATGGGACAGACATTAAAAATATAGAATGTCAGAGTCAGGAGGGTGGCTAAAATACGGCATGTTAGAGCTAGGGAGGTCTCAGAACAATGGATATCCAAATGGGGCGTGGGGGACAGAGAAGGTAAACCTGGGAGACTGTTTGGTCCAAAACCTTCCTCGGACAGATGAGGGAAACTGAGGTTCATAAAGTAAGCAACTTGTTGAAAAAAGTCTGGGATAGAGCAGGGACCAGAACGTAAATCTTCTGCCTCCTGGCCCAGGACTCTTTGCAACTGAAACACTGAGAAATTCTGAGTGTGAAGACAACAGCGGTAAGAGGGGTGGGGAAAAGGAACTGCCGGGAGGGAAGTGCAGAGCATCGTCCTAGCCCGGGAACCTGGGCTTAGCTGTGGGGAGGGGCCTGAGGTGGGCGGGGGAAGAAGGGAGGGGGCCAATTATAGGATCAGGTGAAACCTAGTATCCTTAGCCTGGTAGGAAACACTGGCTGGACGCACCTGTGGCTGCAAGGTCGGAGCCAACTTCCAGGGGAAGAACTGTCTGTTTCAGGGGCAGGGTTGCCCAGTGGTGAGTGCTTTGAGGAGGGGGGGCCTGAGATCATCTCCCCCGAAAGGGGAGGGGACTCACCAGGGACAGTGAGGAAGGGAGGATTTTCTGGACCTCAGGGAGGAGGAGAATCTTGGGGAGAAACTTTAGCTTTCCCACCCACCCCGACTCCATCTCCTTTGGCGTCCTGGAGGCTCTGTATCTGGCAAGGGACAAAGAGCCTCCTCTCTGGAAATGTGAGCTGTCTGTGCTAACCAGAGTTTCCCCCCGATCCTCGGGGCAGGGACCAGAAGAGCCAGTCCCAGATTCTGGGCTTGTCACCTGTTTCAAATTCTCTAAAGGAAAATCCTTCCTCTCTCCTTTCTTTATGTTGAAGGTGGGAACTAAGGTTAAGAATCCAGAATCTGGGAGAACTAAGAGCTGAAAGAGTTCCAGGACTTCAGCCATTACATTTCTGCCTAGAAACCCCTGAACCTAGGGAGGGAACCTGGGTCTGAGAGCTTGGGACCAGGAGAACACTGGGCATCCAGTTAGGATTCCAAATCCTCAGCTGAGGGTGCCAAGGGCTTTCTTTCTCTTAAAGCACACAAACTTCAGACCAGTCTTCCGCCCCCAACAGCTTCTGCTTTCTTTCCCCAAGGTGGTGGCCCAATGCTGTAGCCCTCCTTCATCCCACAGCCTGTGTGGCCAGCTTTGGAGGGCATACAACGTGTGAGTAGGAAAACGGAATGTCGGAGTGAGGAGGACTCTGGAAACAGAGCTCTGAGAAAGGAAAGGGAATTAACATCCACTCCATAAGCCTTCATCAAGTGTGTAGCAAGAACCCTGTAGGCGTTAGGAACACCACAGTGAAACAGTCCCCACTCGGGAGGATGCCCTCCTCACCTCCGCCTCTGAATATGTCTTCTTTTCAAGGCTTGGCTCAGGTTCCACCTTCTACAAGAGACTTTTCCTGGCTCCCCAGGTGCAAGGGCCTGAAATGACTTCCCATTTACAATGTATAGATTTGTTTGCATTTTGTTTCCTCCGGAAGAGTATAACCTCTTTAATAGCCAGGACTCCCCAGCTCTGGCAGATTATAGGCTCTTTCCCCTCCCCTACTTAGTAGTATTTTTTTTTCCAATTTCATGTAAAGGTAGTTTTCAACATTCACTTTTATAAGATTTTGAGTTCCAAATTTTTTCCCTCCCCCAAAATGGCATGCAATCTGATATAGGCTATACATGTACAGTCATATTAAACATTTCCACATTAGTTATGTTGTGAAAGAAGATTCAGAACGAAAGAGAAAAACCATGAGAAAGAAAAATAACCAAAATAAAGTGAAAATAGTATGCATTCTATCTACAGTCAGATGTGGGTAGCGTTTTCCATCACGAATCTTATAAAACTTTTTTAGGTCATTGTACTGCAGAGAAGAGCTAAATCTATCATAGTTGATCATTGCACAATGTTACTGTTACCGTATACAGTGTTCACTCTATTAGTTCATGTAAATCTTTCCAGGGTTTTCTGAAGTCTGCTTGCTCATCATTTTTTAGTATTCCATTACATACGTATACCATGGCTTCTTCAACCATTCCCCAATTGATGGACATCCAACATTGTAGTCTCTTAATACATGTTTGTTGATTGACTGGGGGGTGCATATTATGAGGATACAATTCCAAATGTATACAAAGTATAAAATAAATTCAAGAGAGAAAGAGAGAGGGAGGGAGGGAGGGAGAGAGACAGAGACAGAGACAGAGACAGACAGAGACAGAAAGATAGTGAGTGTCAACCAGCCAGCCAATAACAGAGGAGGTCTCCTTGAAGACCTGGTAGGTACTCTCAGAATGTTTTGAAGAAAGCTAGGGATTCTTTCTCAGTACAGAGGAGCAGGGAGTTCATTCCAGGCACAGAAAGGCTAGGAGATGACAAGTCCTCTGTAGGCAGCTAGTAGGCTAGTTTGACTGGAAGAGAGTGTGAGAGGGTCACCCAGAGGACTTTGGAGAGAGATACTCTGCATCAAATCTTCCAAGAATTGTTGACCACAAGCAGCTGAAAAGAATGTGAGCGCGGTGAGAAATTAAAAAATGACCTAAGTCGGTGGTTCCCAGTCTTTTGAAAAGTGGGAGCCCCTCAGATCTTTTGTACTGCCTAACTTTCTCGTTACCATGGAGGACAATGTCATCCTCTGTCATTCAGGCTTGAATCTTAGATTTTATACTTGATTCCTCACCCCTCCACCCTGATCCCATATCTAATCAGTTACCCAGGACTATCAATTTGACCTTTGTAATATCTCTCGTATATGGCCCCTTCTCTCCTCTGACAATGCCTATCCTAGGGCAGGCCCTCATCACCTTATGCACAACTGTTGTACCAGGGGTGAGGAATCTGGAGGCCACACATGGCTTTTTAGGTCCTTGGGTGCATCCTTTTAACTGAGTCCAAGTTTTACAGAACAAATCCTTTTATTAAGGGGATTTGTTCTGAGAAGTTTGGATTCAGTCATTGGGGCCTTGAGTCCGCAGGTTCCTCACTCCTAGACTAAACTATCTTGTCACCTCGAGGTGCAGTAATTATGACACTGGACCTGAGGTCAGGAAGACCTGAGTTCAAATCCAGCTTCAGGTACTCAGTAGTTGTGTGACCCCGCGCAAGTCATTTAACCTCTTTTTGTCTGTTTCCTCATCTTTGTGAGGATAACAAAAACACGTTCTTTACAGGGTGTTCAAAAGAGATAAATTTTTTAAAGTGCTTTGCAAATCTTAATGTACCTTGTAAATACTATTTATTATCCATGAATTGAGATAATATTACAATGACTTTATTAACACTTTAATATGATTTAAATGAGCTACAGCAGAATCCACATGTATTCTAAAATAGTTCTCTTACACATGATACGGTCTTAGGTAGACAGAGGGTTTATGCAAGAGGCAGTGTGGAGTATGGCAGAAAGTCAGCAACCCTGTGCTCAACTCCTGCCTGTGATGATGACCTTGGGCAGTCACTTCATTCTCTGGGCCTCAGTTTTCCCATCTGTAAAATGAGTAGGCTGGATTCCATGGCTGCTGAGATCCTTGTCTGCTTTAGATCTGTGCTTCTATGAACTTATGTTTATGATACTTGGTCATTTAATGAGTTGGACCTTGGCCATGGCCCACAAGTTGGAAACTACCACCATCAAAAATAAACTGTATCATTCTAGAGCTGGAAGAGACTTTATGGATCATCTAGGCCAGGGGCTAACCTTTTTTGTGTCCTGAACCTTATTATTTTTATTATAAATGATTAGAAAGAAACCATTTATATTGAATCTACTCCAATCCCTTCATCTTAACAAATGAGAAAATTGGGACCCAGAGAGAGTAAAGAACTTTCCTACAAGCATCTTATACTGGAAGCAGGGAAAAAGATGCTATCAAAGTGGTGTCAGAGATCAAGACATTCTGAGGTTCTGGCCTCAGACCCTTCTGCCCTCAGACCCTTCTGCCCAGGGCATCAATGGGAGTACAGCTCCAGGAAATGTTTTGACTATTAGCCCAGAAGTCTTCCTTTGAATTACACTTGGAAGGGAAGAGAGTGGCTGCCAAGACTCTGGACTGAGGCTGTGCCCTGGGGCACCATTGCTTTTCAAGAACCATCCCTCATATTGGTCAGGACTGAGAAGTTCGAAGAAGTTGGGTGTCAGAGATTGTCTAGATCTGGGCACACTGAGTGGCCAGTCTGGTGTCAGGAGTCACACGAAGATGTGGGCAAAGATTGACAACTATTTAAAGTGTGCTCAGCCTTGTCCAAGGATCAAGATTTACACTCAACTTGGCCTAGAGCCAAGGTCTCCCTTCACATATATTCACAGTTGAATATTTCCTTTCCTGCAAACCCAGCCCAGAAGTAGGAAGAGGTTACTCAGGGTTGCAGTTTTTAAAGGTCCTTTGAGACATACAGTCAGGCTATCAGGGTGGAGTGACCTGTTGGTAGGTCAGGGTGTAACTAGGTTTGGAATCTGGGATTCTCAGTAGCTTTGCCTAAGGTGGGCCCATGACCCACTTATTCCAGGATAAGAGTGAGTTGTTAATCTTTAGGGCTTGTTGGCACAGTTGGCATCTAGCCTCTTTCTCCCCTAATCCTGGGAGAATCAAGTCACGGGCACACAGGTACCTTTTGAAAAGTCAGGTGGGAGGGTCTAGGATGGAATGAGAGGCTTGGAATGAGAAAATGTCTCTGTGGAGGAGAAGAATAAATGAGTAGCTTATATTCCTCAGAATCTATAAAAGCTATACCACCATCCTCTCCTCAGATTCTCCTTACTGTCCTGAGATGGAGGTCGGGCAAAACATAGCTAAATTCATCTAGGGTGAAGACTGAGTCAGCCCCAAGTGGGAAAGGGCTTTGCCCAAAATCACTCAACTAGCTTTGATTCACCCTTCTGGATAGATAATTTCCAAGGTGGCTTAGTTAAGTGAACACATTAATTGCCTGCTATGTGCCAGGGGTGTGTGCCAAAGGCTAAGTATACTGCCATTAAAAATGATTTATCCCGTAACCTTAAGAAACATATTTTGGTTACGGGAAGAGAGTGAGCAGGTAGGATCAGAAAACTAGATCCCTATCTGCTATGGGAACATAAGTTCAAGGGAGTGTAGCCAACCTGGAAATAAAGAGATGCTTGAGCTGGGCTCCCTTCAGAAAGAGAGTTAATGGAAGACAAAATTCACATGCCCAGGTAGATTCCTTCCCAGAGTACTGAAAGGAATGGTGGATGGGACTGCACCATCCTTCATTAGATTATAAACTGATTAAGGACAGGAACTGTTTTTGGCTTTCTTTGTATCCCCAGGGTTTAGCAGGCTGCCTAATCCTTGGGAAAAACTTGTTGACTTGACTTTACTTGCTGACCAATTGTCAAGGATCTCTGATAGATGGTAATGAACAGAAAACCTGCCACCCAAGGGGAGAAAGGGCATATATTATCCCAGTTTCCAAAGAAAGAGAAGAAAATGGAGTTTGCACGCTATCCTGTGGACATTCCAGAAATGTTTATTAAAGAGGTGGTTATGGAAGCTTTGGAGAGGAAAGCAATGACAGCATGGAGATGAAATGGAGCAGGTCATATCTGACTAGCCTTAATTTTCTTTTGGCCTGGATTAATAAACAGAAATCCAGGGAGTGCTGCAGGTAGAGTTTATGAAAATTTCAACAAAGTGTTTGATAAAGTGGGGGAAATGGAGAGACATAGGCCAGACAACAACAGCAATGATGACGATGATGATGATATAGTGCCTTCTATGTGCCAGACACGATATTAAGCGCTTTTCAAATATCATCTCATTTAGTCCTTACAGCAACCCTAGGAGGCAGGTGGTATTGGTATCCCCATTTTACAATGGAGGAAACTGAGGCAAAGAGAGTTTGCCCAAAGTCACACAATTAGGAAGTATCTGAGTCTGGACTTGAACTCAGGTCTTCCTGATTAATATCTGCTGGTTAACCTAGATGCCTATAGACAACATTATAATTGGATAAATTTGAAAGTGGTTGAATGATGGATCCAAAGAGAAGGATCTCTTTCAATAAGAAGGTAGCATGGTGTAGTGAAAAGAATCTTAGATTTAGCCTTAGGATCTGAGTTTGAATTCTGAATTTTTCTATTTTTTACAGTCTTGGATAAGTCCCTTATCCTCTCTGGGCTTTTAGTTTCTTCCCTGTAAAATGAAGTGGTTGGACTGAGTGACTTCTTAAGTCTTTCTGTTTTAAATCTGTAACTCTTATGGTCAGCATGGCAGATGGTCTCCAGTAGAGTTAAGGGATCTGTACTTGGCTCTGTGCTGTTTAACCTCTTTATTAGGCTTGCATAAATGCAGAGATGACTCATTCAACAAGCATTTATGAAGTGTTGTTGGGGTGCCAGGCCCTGGGCATGATGATTAAATTGGTAAATGACACATAGCTTGGAGGTTAGGTTACATAGTGGGTGACAAGGTCAGGATTTGAAAAGACGGTAAATGTCTAGAGAGTTGAACAGAATCCAATAAGATTAAATTTATTAGGCAATTTTGGTTTTTGGCCCACATATAAGATAGGAGAGGCTTGGCTAGGTAACAATTTATATGAAAAAAATCTGGGTTGTATGTGTGTGCGTGTGCGTGCACACATGCATGTGTGTGGCGTGTGTCTATATGTGTGTGCATGCACATGCATGTGTGCGGTGTGTGTGTGTGTGTGTTTTGTAGACTGCAAATGAGTCAACAGTATGGTTTGTCAACCAAAAAACAAAAATACTATTAGATTTCACTTAAAGAGGCAGAGTGTGCAGAGGGAGAAAAGGTACAAAGACAAGAGTGAAATATCCCTTACTCAGGAAGTTGCCATTCTATTGGAGACAACCTGTATAAGTGTATATAGTAAGTATATATAAGTATAAACCTGTATAAGTATATAGGATGTTTTCAGTTTAAGTATGTATACCTCAGAAACCAATCAGGGCTACAAATCAAGGTTTGACTTAGCATGTTACTTATTATCTAGATTGAAGAAAGTGATGGAAAAAGAACTGATAAATATAAGTATGTATAGAATAATTTTACATATATGTGTGTATGTATACATACACATATACCTATTTGGGTTTAATGGTAGCCATCTCTAGGGTGGAGAGGAGGGAAGGTAGAAAAAAAGAGGAAGAAAACAACTTCTACAATGATAACTTTAGAGAAAAACAACTTTGAAAGACTTGAGAATTCTGAACAAGGCAATGATCAACCAGGGCTCTAAAAAATGAAAATATAACACACCACTCACCAGGGTGGGGCTCAAGTTAAAAGTCAGAAAGAAACAAATGTTTTTAGACATGGACAACGTAGAAATTTTTTTTGTTGGAATATGTCAGGAGAATTTTTTTTAAATTTGTTCAATGGAAGGGACAGATTGTTAGAAATATTTGTTGCAGGGGGAGGGGACAAATGGGGAGAAAATTTCGAACCCAAAATTTTGTGAAAATGAATGTAAAAAGTTAAATAAATAAATTTATATTAAAAAAACAAAAAACCCAAAAATATTTGTTGCTTGAAAAACAGATTTTTTAAATTAAAATAGGACTTGAGAACTAGACTGGAGACATATTGTGATGGGATTTAAAAGTCAAAGAAAGGGATATGTATTTTATCCTAGAGTCAGGTGGGAGTTACTGGAGTTTACTAAGCAGATGGATGACGTAGTTTGTTTGACCTATAGTTTTGGAATAACAGTTCACAGAACCAAGAGAACATTGTATACAGTAACAGCAAAAATTGTTTTAAGAATGACTTTGAGTGAATAAATTATTTTGACTATTATAAATACTCAAATTAATCATAAATGTACTGCATATAAAGGTACAAACTATAAAGGTAACTATAAAGGATATATGAAGAAAAATGCTATCTACAGTCAGAGAAAGAACTGATAAGTAGAAGTGCATATAGAATAGTTTTACATTTATATATGTATGTGTATATATACATACATACACATTCATCTTTTTGTGTCTAATGGTAGCCATCTCTAGGGTGGGGTGGGGGGAAGCAAGGAAAAAATGAAATAAAAAAGAGCATGATAATTTTGTGTATATTTGAAAGGAATAGCAAACTGTGTGTAGAAGATTTGTGGTTTTATATTCAATCATCTTTTCATTGTACTGTGTTATGGAAATGCTTGCTTTATTCCATAAATAGGCATTCATGTAATAAAAAATAAAAGGGAAAATTTAAAAAAGGGAATATTATTTCAACAGCTGTGTGCAGGATGGATCAGAGTGGGGAGAGACTCAGGGTGAGGAAGCCAATTGGGAAGCTATTGCTGTAGTCCAGGAGAAAGGTAAGGAAGGCACGTGATTGTGTACAAAGAGAAAAAAAGAGGATAGATGTGATGTATACAATGTTAACCTGAAAACTTGGTTAAAGAAAAGGCAACAGGCTCAATGCATGCATTTTATGAATCAATTAATTAATTCCTTATGAAAGAAAACGGTAACATAATGCATTATGGAGCCAGAAATGTTCTGGCTACCAATACAAAGAAGTGGGCAGCCTTAACTATGTTTTAGGACAAAGAAGTGTTCTGTGTCCTTCAGATTTATGATCTCCATAAGTGATTAACTAGACCATTAGAAAGGAATTTCTTAATTGCATAGGTTGTAAATACAATAAGATAACAGA
>CM053773.1:193200433-193219070 GCA_028658325.1 Potorous gilbertii
AAAATATCAAAAGTGGTAGTGAGGAGAGTCATGTTTCCAAAAATAGTTGTACCTGGAACTTCTTTAGATTTTGTTTGTTTGTTTGCTTAACATTGTCATATGAAATAATGTTAAGGGAGTCGGGACTTGTGTTGTTGCTTCTGGAACAAATTACATCAACAGAACTTCTAATGGACCAATGATGACCAGACATTCAACACCACCCTTGTGCAGAGTCTTGGTGCTGGGGATGCAGAAGTGAGCAGGGACAGCCTCTGCCTTCAGGGACTCCAGTAGCCATCAATCAGTCCATCAGCAAGCAAGCATGGATTAAAGGCTATTTGCCAGGCATTCTGCTGCCTAGGTTCTGGGGATTGTTGTGCCACCTGAAAGAAAGACTCAGAAGCAGTCACTAGTCAATAGCCTTTTATTGTTTTGTTTGCGATGCTAGGGAGATGCACACAGAGCTATTATATCTGAGTACAAACTCACCTTGATTTTTCTATAGGGTTTCTTCAATCAATCGTCATCAAACCTTAGTCAAAACTCAATAAATGTTTATTAAGGGCCAGGCACTAGTGATGGGGATGCAAAAAGAAGAAAAAGAGAGCTCCTCTCCTCAAGGACCTCACAGTCTAATGGTGGAGAGAACAGGCAAATGACGATTTACAAATGAATTTTGGACAGGCTAATTTGGAAATAATGGACAGACTGTAGCAATTAAGGGGGATTGAGTAAAGCTTCCTGTAGAAGGAGGGATTTTAGCTGGGACTTGAAAGAATCCAGGGAAGGCAGGAGGCACAGATGAGGAGGGAGGTATTCCATGCATGGGAGAGAGCCAGAGAAAATGGACAGAGTTGAAAGATGGAGTATCTTGTTTGTGGGATGGCAAGGAGGCCAGTGTCACTGGATCCTGGATACATGAAGGAGAATAAAGTGTCAAAAAACCGGAACAAAAGGTAGGAAGGGTCCAGGTTATACAAAATCAAAGCAAAGGTGACAACCAGAGGGTGTAAGAATTTCTGGGAGAAGAGGAAAACAAGTGCACAGTTAGGGAAAGTAATACGCATTTGCCAAGTGAAATGAGCAGGACCAGGAACAACCACAGTGTTCAAGGCATTTTTTCTGGTAGACTTAGCCCTTCACAGCAGTGCAAGGACCTAAAACATTCCCAAAGGACTCTCGAGGCAAAATGCCATCCACATCTAGAGAAAGAACTATGGAACTGGAATGCAGAATGAAGCAAACTATTTTCTGTGTTATGTTTTGTTTGGGTTTTTCTCATGATTTCTCCCATTCATTTTAATTCTTCAATGCAACATGACTAATGTGAAAATGTATTTAATAAGAATGTATGTGTAGAACCCATATAAGATTGCATGTCATCTCTGGAGGGAGGGAGGAGGAAGGGGGAGAAAAATCTAAGACTTATGGAAGGGATTGTAGAAGACTGAAAACAAATTTTAAAAATTTTTTAAAAAGTAATAAGCATTTATATAACCCCTGCTATGTGCTGCGCACCTTCCAACTATGATCTCATTTCATCCTCACAACAACCCTCAGATGTGGAAGCCATTATTATACCCATTTTACATGTTACTGATTATATACGTTCAATCATGTAAAAAATATTACTGTATTAGTCATTGTGAAAGAAGACACAGACCCCCAGGGGGAAAAGCAACCATGAGAAAGTTATTGAAAGTATTAAGTAGTTTGCTTTGTTCTATATTCAGATATCAATTCTTTCTCTGGAGGCAGAGAGCGTTTCTCATCATGAATCCTTTGGGATTGTCTTGGATTACTTAGCTCCGAGAAGAGCTAAGTCATTCACAGTTCTTCATCGAACAGTATTACTGTGGTTATGTACAATGTTCTCCTGGTTCTGCCCACTTTCCTTTACATCTGTTCATATAAGTCTTCCCAGGGAACAATCTCTTTCAAAAGATAATATGTCTAATAATGAACAATTCTTTCTCTTATTAAAGGCCAAAGTCATTTTATGCATTCTATAGATCACAACAATGTAAAGGGAAAGCACAGCTACTAAAAAATATCAAAAATGAACGTTGCTAAATTATAAAGAACAAACGTGGCTCCAAGTAAGGAGAAGATACCCCCATCTCAATCTTGTGCAGAGATGGTAATGCTGGATATGTTATACATTGCAAATATTTTCAGATTTTTTTTGTTGTATTGTTCAGTTGTGCTGATTGTTTTGTCTTCTTTTTTAATTTAAAAAATATTATTTAATATATGAGTAGGTAGCACAGTGGATAGAATGTCAGGCCTTGAGTCAGGAAGACTTGAGTCCAAATCTGACCTCAGACACTTACTAGCTACGTGACTCTGGGCAAGTTACTTAACCCCATCTGATGCAGTTTCCTCATCCATAAAATGAGCCGAAGAAGGAAATAGCAAACCACTCTAGTATTTCTGTTGAGAAATGAGGTCACGAAAAGTCAGACATGACTGAATGACAGCAGTAACATTTAATATATGGGACAACTCTCTGGAAGGGAGAGACAGATGCTAGGGGAAATTACTGTAATAATAAAAAAGACATAATTCTTTTAATAAAAAATTAAATGATGGGAGGGGAGTTGATTCTTAAGGTCCCTTCCACCTTTAGATTTATGATCCTACAATAACTGGAGAGGAGGGAGGGCAGGGATACTAGTACCTGGGGAAATTGGAAAGGCTTCATGTAGAGAATAGCATATTAATGGAGCTTTGAGATCCAGAGGGTGAGGAGGGTGGGCATTCTAGGTATGGAGGACAAAGTCTATGTGAGGACAAAGGAGATCAGATCTCATGTAGGAAGAAAAGTCAGAAGACCAGTTGGACTGAATTGCAGAGTGTGTGAAGGAGAGTTACATATAATAAAACTAGAAACGTAGTCAACAATCGGATGGGAAGGGTTCTGAATGCCAAACAGAGGAGTCTGCATTTGATCCTAGACATTATAGGGAGCTGCTGGAATTTACTGAGTAAGGGAATGTTATAGTATAGTTACTTTAGGAAAGTAACTTTGACACCTGTGTGGCCGATGAATTGAAGAGGAAGGGGACCAAACATGGGTTGTGGCCATGTGAGTATAGAGAAGGGACAGATACTAAATATGCTGGCACAGGATTGAGTGAGAGCAGGGAGCTGAGGATGACATTGAAGTTGCAAATCTGAGTGACTGGAAGGACAGTAGAGTCCTGAACAAATAGTGAAGATCAGAGGAAGGGAGACTTTGACAGGAAAGATAATGAGTTCTGTTTGGCTACGATGAGTTCAAGATGCCTATCGATCATCCAGGTTGAAGTGCCTAGTGCGCAGTTGGGTGATGTGGTTCAGGAGAGAATCGAGGGTTTCATCTACAGACCTGAGAGTCACCTGGGGAGTTGATAATTAAATCCATGGAACCTGATAATTAAAACCATGGAACCATGGAATCCATGGAGGTCAAAGTGAGAAAGTATAGAGGGAGAAGAGAAAAAACATAGCTAGCATTCATACAGCCCCGTCAGGTTTGCAGAGAACTTGACAAATATTTCATTTGATATTTACAACAATCCTGAGAGATAGGTATCATTGTTATCCCCATTGTTTATGGATGAGGAAACCGAGGCAGGCAAATGTTAAATAACTTGTCCAGGGTCAGAAACACAGTTAGGAGGTGTGATATGGGTAATGATCCAGCAAAAACAAAAGCAAAATGCTGAGAAGAAGACGCCAGACAAGTACGGGGAAAACCAAGAGAAAGTAGGGTCAAGGAAACCAAGGGAGGAGAATTTCTCCAGGAGGAAGGATGCAGGGGAGGGGGAATCATCATCATCAGATGAGCGGTCAAGAAAGATAAGATTATTTATAGAAATGCAATATTTATGGCAGCTCTCTCTGTTGTGGCAAAGAACAGGAAACTGCAGGGATGCCCATCAGTGGGGGAATGGCTGAACAAGTTGGAGTATGTGATTGTGGTAGAATATTAATGTACTGGAAGAAATGAAGCTTGTTGATTTTAGAAAAAACAGAGATAGACTTGCATGAAATAATGACTGAAATGAGAGGAAACAAGAGAATATTATATATGGTCACATCAATACTGTTTTAAGAATAACTCTGGGCAAATAAGTCATTTTAACTATTATAATATCCAAACTGACTACAAAGAACGTATAAAGGAAGATGCTGTCTGCATCCAGAGAAAGAACTGATGAAGAGAAGTATGTGTGGAATGCTTTTACACACACACACACACACACACATGCGTGCATATATTTATGTCTAATGGTAGCCATCTATCTCTAGGGTGAGGGGGGAAGGAAGAAAAAAAAGAAATTTGCATGATAACTTTCTTATATACTTAAAAGTTGTACATAATAGATTTGCAGTTTCATGTGCAATTTAAAAATTTTGCTGTTATGGAAAGGCTTGTTTTATTTTGTTAATTAAAATAAATTGATTTTGATCAATTTAAAAAATTTTATTAAATAAATTAAATTTTAAAATTAAATCAATTTTTTAGAAAAAGGATGAGAACTGAGGAAAAAGGCCACCAGACTGGGCAATTAAGAGATTACTGAAATGTGTAGGACAGGTAAACCATGCAAGCATGCATTTTTTTTGAGTTGTCACGTTAGTAGACTAACAGACCCGCAACTTCCCACCATGAAAACATCCCCCAAACTAGAGCTGTTTCTTTTTCCATATTGTGAGTAGTTACTGGAACAGCTGCTAGCAAAGCTGCATAGAACAATCTTTCTTTTTTTTAAAAAAAAATTGCATTTTATTTTTTCCCCAGTTACATGTAAAGACAATTTTTAACATTCATTTAAAATTATTTTGAGTTTCTAATTTTCTCTCTCCCTTCCTCACCTTTCCCCTCCCTGGGTGGATGTGAAGCAGAGGCAGAGGCTTGGGGACCTCCAGCTTTCATCCCGGCATCCCATGCCTGCCTGACCCTCAGACTGGATGATCCTTCTGACTTCGAACATTTTCACTGGCTGCTCCCCTTCCCTGGAGTGTCTCCTCCTGGCTTATCGGGCTTCCTCCACGTCTCAGCTAGTCCCACCTTCTGCAATAAGGCTTCCCCAGTCCTCCTTAATCTCTGCCTTAATGACTCAACACCATCTGAGATTACTTTCAATTTATCCCATTTGGACATAGCTTTTCTCACTCCCTATAGACTGGGTTTGTTGAGGGCACAGACTGGTTTTGCCTTTACTTCTATCTCGGGTGATTTAGTACAGCACCCAACACACAGTAGGTATTTCATAAATGTTGACTGACTGCTGCCCAGGAGGCATTAAGACCTACAGAGTCCTGACCAAGGAAGCTTTGCTGGAGTCCTGACCTGAGGAGGGATCATGGGGAGGGGACCCTTTTTCTCATGTTCTCCAACCCCTCCCAGTAACTAGCTACAGCTTCTGGGAGATCTGGCCTTTGAGGAAGGGCATAGCGTGTCCTGAGGTTCCAAGGGAAAGGCCAGCAGGCCTGGGAGGTGGAGAGAAGCAGAGGAGTGGCTACTGTGGGCCCAGGGAGAGAAGAGGCCCTGAAAAGGACACTGATGGAAGGGGGAGGCCCAAAGCCTGGTGATAAGGAGGTGTCCTCCGCAGTGTCCTTGCTCTCCCACGTGGTGTAGGGCACCATGTTCCCTGTCCTCAGGCATTATTACTGAGTGTCAGGGCCAGCTACACTGGGTGTTCTGGGCATCAGCCTGGGAGGGCCAGAGATATTGCCTTTGCCATCCTAGCAGCACCCAGACAGGTGTGGGTCTGGGACAGTGAGAGGAACACAGGCCTTGGGATGTAGCTGGGGACCCCTCCTTCCTACCCTCCCCTCACCCTAGGCAGCTACAGCCCAGGCCAATCTCTCCAGCTAAATATTCCCCTAGCTGAGATTCAATTTCCTTCCCCCACATCCAAGGTCCCCTAAGCCGTCACCTTGTAGTCCTATCTCTTTCAGTTTACCTTGGCCAGGCATAGTTTTTTCCTTCTGTGGTGGTCACCCAATCTGAGAACAAGATACAGAGTGGGGACAGGGAGGGGTTCTGGGCCATATCTCTTCTTTAATAGCTCCTTAGACCTTTCTAGTATTCTTTCATAGTTGCTATTCGTTGAGACTCCATTTGGAGTTTTCTTGGCAAAGATACTAGATAATTTGCCATTTCCTTCTCCAGCTCATTTTACAGATGAGGTAACTGAAGCAAACAGGGTTAAAGTGATTTGCCACAGCTACTGTCTGAGGCCAGATTTGAACTTAGAAAGAAGAGACTTTCTGACACCAGGTCTGGTACTCTATCCACTGCACCACCTAGCCACGACTGGCACTCAAATCTCTCATATCCAACCTCACCTTTCTTTTAGCTCTGTATCTCCTACTGTCTCCAGGACATCTTCTAAGTTTTACGTTGTCCTTTTCCATGACTAGAATGTCCTTCCTCCTCATTTCTGTCTCCTATCTACCCTGACTTCCTTCAAGTCTCATTGAAAATCTTGTCTGTGAGGTCTTTCTTTTTTTAAAAAAAATTTTTAAAAAAGGTTTGATTGCTGTCTTTTTAATTTTTACATCATCAAAATGTCCCAATCTCTCCTAAAGAGCTAACCCATATAACATAATATTTTTAGAGACATAGATAGAGACAGAGAAACAGAGAGACACACATGCATACAGAGTCAGAGATCAGTTAAACTAATCAATACATCAAAAAAGTCTGAAAATATTATACCATACTCATGCCCTGCCCCCACACCTCTGAAAAGGAATGGGGTAGGGATGTCTTCTTGTATGTCTGAAGAAGCCTTTTTTAATTCCCCATAATGCCATTGCCTTCCCTCTGTTAATTATCTCCAATCTGTTCTCTATATACTTTATCTGAAAGTAATGGTTTATCGGTTCTCCCACCCCTTCACCCCACCACATTTTGAGGGCAGGGATTGTCTTTTGCCTTTCTTTGTATCCCTATGCTTAGCAGAGAGCCCGGCACGCAGTCGGTGCTCAGTAAATGCTTGTGGACCTGATGACTTCTCCCTTGCTTTCACTAGATCTCTTGGGTGATAATATCACTTTTCAGCTGCCTGCTGAATCCTGTTCGTGGCTTCCATGCTATTCTCTCCTTAGAAATCCCTGATCTTCAGGTCCCTTCTGCACACCCTGACAACCTGGCCTTGGGTTCAAATCTGGCCTCAAACATTTACTAGCAGTATGACCCTGGGTAAATCATTTAACCTCTATTCGTCTCAGTTTCCTCATCTGTAAAATGGGGATAACAGCACCTGCCATCCCAGGGGTGTTGTGAGGACTCGATGAGATAATATCTATAAAAAGTGCTGAGCCCAGTGTCTAGTGCATAATAGATGATTTAGAAATGTTTATTCCCTTTTCTTTCCTCTCAAATGGGCCTTCAGTGCAGCAAAGTAAATGCTAAATACTCCCTAAATGATTCTCAATCAAGTTCTCTGAAAAAGACCTTTTTACAATCTTCTATTTTTTCCTGTTTTCTCCTCCAGTTTCCCACAGAATGCCTTCCCCCCAAACTCTGAACTTACTGAGAGAAGTTAATAAGCAGGTGGTCCCTAGATTGCCTTTGTCTATCATAATTCCTTTAACGAATGAATGAATGAAAAAGCCTTTATTAAGCACTTACTAGTGCTGTACATTGTGCTAAGTTCTAGGGATACAAATACAAAAAGCAAAGAGTACCGGTGATCAGGATCAGAGGTAGGGCTTGGAAGGGATGTTAAAAGCTCATCAAGTCCAAACCCATTTTATGGATGAAGAAACTAAGACTCAGAGAAGTTCATTGACGTGCTCAGAGTCACAAAGTTAGTGCCTATGAGTGGATTTGAACTCAAGTCTTTCTGAACCCAATCCTAGTGCCTTACCTACTGGTTGGTTGGTTTGTGGTTGTTGTCCTTCATTCTCAAAGAGAGCCAAAATGTCATCACTATACTGGGGTCAAGCTACAGTGTGTCCAACTGTGGCTGATTACACCAATAAGGATTCAGAAGGCTCTACCACAAGTTGGGCACAAATAGTCCATATGAACGTTTGGAGTGGAGATGTCTCTAAATTTACTAGGTAGGTTTCCATATGTGGAACCATTAGTTAAAGCAAATGGAGAAGTTTTGAATATTATAGATAATTTTACTTAACTTGTTAGTGTACTTTCCAATGACGTACATATAGATGATTAGGTTGACACACACATTGCCAGAGCTAGCTCAGTGTTTGGGAGGCTCCAAGGGAAAGCATGAGAGAGAAGAGGTATTAGACTAACAACTGAAGGTCTACGGAGCCTTGGCACTGACCTCATTGTTGTGTGCCTGTGAAACCTGGACATGAGCTTATGATAATATTCTAATAGTGGAGACAACACCCAAAAAAAGAATGATGTCCAGGGAGGGACCCTTTGATCTAGAAAGTTTGGAAGGTGAGTGGGACCCTGGGGCAGTAGATTGACCGTCATGATCTATGGCAGAGCTGAATTGATCAAAATTCATCCCCAAGAACTGATGGGGGGTAAGGGATGGATGGGGTAAGGCAGTTATCCAGGCTAAAGAAACACCCAGAGTGCCCCCCTTCTGCCTTGTGGTCTTTGATGCTCACCCTCTCTTCAGTTACTCTTAACTCTATTTCCTCCCATCTTCTCCAGCAGTTGGCACCTCTATTGACCTCTTTCTCCCCAGTCTTCAACATCTCTACTGGTTTCTTCCCTGTTGCCTGCAATCATGCTCAAGTCTCTGACATCCTTGAAAAATCTGGATATCTATCACCCCTTCTAGCTATTGCCCTATGCCTCTCCTTCCTTTCTCAGCTAAACTTCCAGAAAAATCTACTCTCCTCCTCTCCTTTCCATCCTCTTGCTCACTTCTTACCCTGTTGCCATCTGATTTCTGACCTTCTGACTCCCCAGAAACTGCTCTCAATCTCTTAATGGCCAAATCTAATGATCCTTTCTCAGTCCTCAGCTTTTTTGACTTATCTCCATAATTTGGCACTCTTGATTACTCTCTTCCTGTACATTTTCTCCTCTCTGAGTTTTCTATTTTTTTCTTAAATTAAAAAAAAAATCAAATTCTGAACTTAAAAACCAAAAAACAAAAATGAGGATTTTCATGAGTACAGCAGAACACAGAAAGATCATATATGAAAATACGAGACTCCATTTTGTAACACTTACTTTGTCCCCCCAGAGGCAATTGGGGATAAGTGATTTGCCCAGGGTCTAGTGAATATCACATAGATCAGATTTGAACTCAGGGTCCTTCTGACTCCAGGGCTGGTGCTCCATCCACTGCACAACCTAGCTACCCCAACACTTATTTTTTATTTATTTTTTTATTTTAAATTATTTTATTGTTTTCAGTTTTCTACAATCACTTCCATATATCTTAGATTTTTTCCCCCTCCTCCCTCTCCTTCCCCCCTCCCTCCCTATACCCTCTGAGATGGCATGCCATCTTATATAGGTTCTACACATACATTCCTATTAAATACATTTTCACCTTAGTCATGTTGTATAGAAGAATTAAAATGAATGAGAGAAACCATAAAACAAAACAAAAGAAAACACAGGAGAAAATGGTCTGCTTCATTCTGTAATTCAGTTCCATAGTTCTTTCTCTGGACTCAACACTTATTTTTTAAAAAGTATATAATAAATTTCATAACTTTCAAAACTATTCTGTTTGTTTGTACTTCCTTCTGAATTCCCTTCTGTTCCCTTTTGTATGTCTTTTAAAAAGTCTCAATGGTTCTCTCTCTCTCTCTCTCTCATTTTTCTCCTCCCCAAAAATAAACCTTATAAGAAGTAAGCATAATTGAGTAAAACTGATCCACAAAATGGTCATATCAAAAAAATCAATGTTTCTTTCTGTACCCTGAGTTCATCATTTCATCCTGTGAAGACATTAAGGTTCTGAAGCGATACTTGTTTATTCTCTCCTCCCCGCCAAAAATGTTAGCACTCCATCATCATTTGGTTCCTTCCAAAGGCTCAAATAAATTGACCACTCTGTATTTTCCTTGACTCTTCTATTTGTCTTTCAGAGTTCCCACTCTCTTGTTATCTTTTCATCAGAAATGCTTTAAAGTCCTCTCTTCCATTAAAGATACAGTTATACTCAGTTTTACAGGGTAGGTTATTTCCCTTTTATAATATTGTATTTGCAGCTGACTTTCTATTTATAGTAGAAGCAGTTTTGTTATCTTGACTGGTCTCTTCAATGACCAAATCCTTTCTGCATCCTTGCAGGACTTTTTTTCTTTGACAGGGAAATTCTAGATTCTGGTTATGATATTCCTGGGATTTTTCCTTTTGAAATTTCTTTCAGGAGATGGTTGGTGGATTCTTTCTGTCTTTGCCATATGGGGCAAAATACATCTGGAGATGTATTTCATTTATGATTACTTGAAATATAGTGTTCAGCTTTCTTTTAATCATGGTTTTCAGGGAATCCAATGATTCTTAAATGATCTCTTCTTGACCTATTTTCCAGGTGGGTTATTCTTAGTATCTGATAGCTTCCTGGTTTTTTTCCCAGTCTTTTGATTTTGTTCTAATATTTCTTGCTATCGCCTGGAGTCATTGAGTTCTGTTTGATCTATTCTAATTTACTGGGAGTCCATTACTTGGTTAAAACTTAAGCCTTTTAATCATTTTATATCATACATCATTACCATTTATATAACATATATCATTATCACTTAATTTTTTCTCAGTATACATGTAGTCCCTATGGAAAACCCTTTTCTCCCCTTTGGGTCTCTTTGTAGTTGTTTTAAGGTTACTTGCTTCCTCTAGGTTGGATTTTGGGAACTTCTCTGGCTCTGTGATAAATCTCTATAGCTATTGGTGTTTTGTTTAATTTAGTTATCATTGAAACCTTTGTTTTGAAGACCCACTGATATTTTTCTTGGAGGCTTTGGGTTGTAGGTGCTTTTTTCTGGTTGTACATTGTGATCTACTTTGTCATCAAAGTAAGATTCCATAGTCTGAGGGTTTTTTTAAATGCTGTTGCTCATGTTCCTAGCTAGGTACAGACCTGTTTGTCAAGGTAGGACTCTGCTTCAAGTGTGGGTGGAGGTGGGGATGGGTGTACTGTCCCAGGCTTCAGGGGTTTTGTATCAGCTGGCATATCCCCCACCATCTGTTGGTCCAGACCTCCAGAAGCAGCTGTTACCACCACCACCACTGCCTCCACCAGCGAGTCTTTCCTCCTCTGCCCCAGGGCTGGGGATAGACCCCAGCCAGACCAGGTCCCACAGACTTTTCCCACTGATTTTATACATTCTCTTTGGCATTTGTGGGTTGAGAAGTTTGGGAACTACCTACCAGGTGGTCTTGGGCTAGAGATTTGTTTCACTCAATTATTGAGTGGGTTCTGCAGCTCTAGAATTTGTTTAGAGTCATTTTTTACTGGTATTTGGCTGGGTTTAGGGGGAGAGTTCAAGGAAGTCTCTGCTTTTACTCCACCATCTTGACTCTGCACCCCCCCTATTAAATATTTTTTCACATTAATCATGCTGTAAAGAATAATTAGAACCAATGGGAGGAACCACAAGAAAGAAGAAACAAACAAACGAAGAGGGCAAATAGTCTGCTTTCATCTACACTGAGATTCCATTGGTTCTTTCTCTGGGTGTGGACAGCACTTTCCATCATGAGTCTTTTGGAGTTGTCTTGCTGAAAAGCTCCAAGTCTATCAAAATTGGTCAATGTGGCTATTATTACGTATAATGTTCTCCTGGTTCTGCTCACATCACTCAGCATCAGTTCATATAAGTCTTTCCAGGTTTTTCTGAAGTCCTCCTGCTCATCATTTCTTATAGCACAATAGTATTCCATCATATTCATATACCACAACTTGTTCAGCCATTCCCCAACTGATGAACATCCCTTCAATTTCCAATTTTTTGCCACCACAAAAGGAGCTGCTATAAATACTTTTGTATATATGGGTCTTTTTCCCCATTTTTTATGATCTCTTTGGGATACGGACCTAGAAGTGGGATTGCTGGGTCAAAGTCTATGCACAATTTTATAGTCCTTTGGGCAAATTGCTCTCCAAAATGGTTGGATCAGTTTACAACTACAGCAACAAGTACATATTCTTTTAAGAAAAAATTTTGAAATCATAAAACCTAGAGTCATCCCATTTCCTCCAGCAGATTTCCCCTTTTATTATTTCCACTCTCACTTATTTTCAATCTTTTTTGTCTACTGGTAGCTTCATGCATGCTCACATCTCCCTAATTCTGAAAAAAAGTCTTTATTTGACATTTCCTTCTCCCATAACCATATAGTCATAAACAGAGATATTGCAGTTTAGGTTCCTGATAAAAAATCAAATATCACAATAAATTGAATCACGCAAATTTTTTGACTTCTCAGTGCATATAAAAATTATACTTACACTATCTAGTAATCTATTAAGTAGGCAATAACATTATGTCTAAAAATGTACAGAACAATTTAAAAATACTTCATTGCTAAAAAACAAAAAACTGCTAACCATCATCTGAGCTTTTAGTGAAGTCAGAAACTTTTTGCTGGTGGAGGGTCTTTCATCAATGTTGATGGCTGCTGACTGTTCAGGGCAGTAGTTGCTGAAGGATGAGCTGGCTGTGGCAATTTTAAAAACTAAGAAAACAATGAAGTTTGCCACATTAATGAGCTCTTCCTTTCACTAAAGATTTTCTCTATAGCAGATGATGCTGTTGGATAGCATTTTATCCACAATAGAACTTCTTTCACAATTGGAGTCAATCCTCTGCCACTATTTTATCAACTAAGGTTATATGATTTTCTTCAATATTGTCATGTCTCAGGGGAAAGGGAGACCTGAGAATGGGGGAAAGGCAGGGAACAACTGGTCGTTGGAGCAGTCAGAACACATTTATCCAGTTAAGTTCACCATATTATATGGGCACGATTTTTAGTTCCCCAAAACAATTACAACAATATTGTCAAAGATCACTGATCATAGATCCCCCATAACAGACATAATAATAATGAAAAAGTTTGAAATAGTGTGTGAATTATCAAAATGTGACACAGAGACATAATGTAAGCATATGCTGTTGGAAAAATGGTGCCCATAGACTTTCTCAACACAAGATGGCCACAAGTCTTCAATTTGTAGGAAAGCAAAAAAACCACATTATCAGCAAAGTGCAAATAATGGAAGTCTGCCTGTAGTCCTTGTTAACTAAAACTCCCTGAGATCATCTGCCACAGTAGACTCTGCTTCCTCTCTCTTCATTCTTTTCTAATGCTCTATATAATCTGTCTTCCAAGATCATCATTTAAATCAAACTTCTCTTTTCCAAGCTACTGATGATCTCTTGATTGTCAAATCTAAGATCTTTTCTCCACCCTCTTCCTTCTTGACCTCTTGGTAGCCTTTGACCCTGTGGATCACTTCTCCTTCATACTTTCTTCTCTAGGGTTTCAGGACACCTCACTCTCCTAGTTCTCCTATCTCTCTGATTTACCTTTCTTAGTCTCCTTTGCTGGAGCTTCACCCAGGTCATGCCCAATAATCACGGCTATCCCCCAGAGCTCTGTTTCTTTTATTTTCCATTTATACTACTTAGTGATCTCATCAGCTCTGAGGGATTTAATTACCATTTCTATGCTGATGGTTCTCAAATCTACTTTTTGGTGTTGTCCACTTGTTTCAGTCCCGTCTGACTCTCCATGACCCCATTTCAGGTTTTCTTGGCAGAGATGCTGGAGTGGTTTGCCATTTCCTTCTCCAGCTCATTTTACAGATGAAGAAACTGAGGCAAACATGGTAAGTGATTTGCCCAGGGTCATTGTATAGTTGTCTGAGGGGAGATTTTAATTCATGTCTTCCTGACTGGGGGCAGTTAGGTGGCACACTGGGCCTAGATTCAGGAATTTTTGTTGTTATTCAGTCATTTTCAGTAAGATTTGACTCTTTGTGACCCCATTTGGGGTTTTGGGGGGGTTTTCAAATCTACTTTTTGTTGCTGTTCTGTCATTTTAGTCATGTCTGACTCTTCATGCCCCCATTTGGGGTTTTCTTGGCAAAGATACCGGGAGTGGTTTGCTATTTTTACAGAAGAGGAAACTGAAGCAAACAGGATTAAGAAACTTGCCCAGGGTCACCCAGCTAGTAAGTATCAGAGTCTAGATTTGAATTCAGGTTTTCCTGACTCCAGGCCCCATGCTCTATCCATAGAACATCCTAGCTGCCCACATGCTGTTGATAAACAAGTAAATAATTTGCTTTTTTAAAAAAGCAAAAACAACACAGAGATAAAGATCTGTGATTTCACTGATAAAGGGAACTCTCTCTGAGTCAAGTGCCAACCACTGTGTTAGGCACTAAGGAGACTTGTTATTTATCCTTCCTCCTCAAAGAGGACCATGATATCAGGAAGGTGATGCCATGACTTGTAAGTGAATTGAATTTAAGTGAGGTATGGCTATGCAAGGTCATCAGCCTCACTTTCTCCTCCAGAGCCATCTGGGTCCAGAAGCCACATATAGATCAGGAGGACCAGAAAAGGCTGAAAACAGTCTCTGCCCTCAAGGAGATGACAGTCTAATGGCAGAGACAACATGCTAACAAATCTGTAAAACCAGTTATACATAGAACAAATTGGAGATAATCAGTAGAAGGAACCTCTCAGCATCTCAGTAAGGGTGGGGTGATGGAGTCAATCAATCAGATCCCTCCCACTTAAAGTAACTAACAAGATGATGATACTTTTGTGGGGTAGGCACACCTACACGGAGTAGAGTCACTAATCAGAGGTATTATTTAGTCAATAAGCATTTATTAAGCACCTACTTTGGGGACTAAGTTATGAAGGACTTTGAACACCAGAAATTTTGTGTTTGATCCTAAAAGTGATAGGGAGCCAAGAGAGTTTCTTGAGGGATGGGGTGGTGATTTGCTTTATGAAAATCACTGTCAGTTGAATTGAGGATAGATGAGAGCACAGAAAGAGTTGTGGCCAGTAGACCACAAACTATTACTGCAATAGTCAAGGAATGAATAGATCAAGGCCAAAATGATGGCCATGGAAGAGGTAGGGAGAAAAGAGAATGAGGTGGTGAGGATGATACCTGGGGGGCTGGGAGGATGGTGGTGTCCTCAATGGTAATAGGGAAGTTTAGAAGGGGGAGAAGGTTAAAGGTGAAAGATAATTAATTCAGTTTGGATATATTGAGTTTGAGAGGTCTACTGGATTTCAAGAGGTGGAGATGTCTGATAGGCATTTGGAGATTTGAGGTTAGGGATGGATAAGTAAATTTGGGAGAGAGTTAAGTAGGGCAGAGGACAGAGCACTAGGTTCTTTGTCCATTCAGTTTTCTCATCTGTCAAATGGAAATAACAATAGCACCTTCCTCTCAGTACATGAGATAATATTTGAAAAAACTGGCACAAAAAATTTAAAAATACTCAGACGTGATTGAAAATTACTGAAAAATAACAAAAATTCCTGAACCCAGGTTCACTACGCTATCTACTTGTCCCCAGAGTCAGGAAGACCTGAATTCAAATCCCACCTCAGACATTTACTAGCGGTATGACTCTGGCCAAGTCACTTACCCTGCTCTATTCAGTTTCCTCATCTGTAAAATGGGAATCATGGCATCTTTCTCTCAGGATCAAGTGAGATAATATTTGAAAAATAACTGGCAAAAATAAATAAATAAGATTTAATTAAAAAAAAAACTGGCCCCAATAGAATGTTTATAAGATGTTTCTTTTCTTAATTATTTTCCTTTGTTATAAGGGAATGTCCAAATGTTAGATCAGTAATCAAGAAATGACTCATGTACAAAGATAACAACAGACTAATGGAAAAGATAAAAATAACCTTTCTAACCGATGTTTCATAAGACTCAAAAGGGACTGATATTGTGTGGTTTATTCCCCCTAGATAATAGAATCTGTAAACTACAGCATGGTAACCTTGACTTCAGTTCCTGGAATCATCCAACAGTTTTTTTTATTACAAAAAAAGTTAATGAACATTTAGAAACTGAACCCCAGTTTCCAGGAAGGCAACTATCTCAACCAAGAACAAATCATGCTGAGCTAATTGAGTTCTTTTTTTCTTTGTCACAGGGTAACTGCTAGGTCGGGGGAATGAAGTCAGTAAGAATTTATATAAAATTTTTTTAAATTACTGCACATCTATTTCTATATCACCTTTATTTCCAAATATGTGGTTATTGTTGCTGAGTCATTTTTTAGTCATGCCTGATTTGGGGGTGAGGTTTTCTTTGCCATTACCTTCTCCAGCTCATTTGACAGATGAGGAAACTGAGGCAAACAGGGTTAAGGGGCTTGCCCAGGGTCACACAGCTAATAAGTGTATATTGGTTTTCCATTTCTTTCTGAAGCTAGTTTACAGATGAGGAAACTGAGGTAATCAAGGTTAATTGACTTAACCCAGGGTCACTCAGCTAGTAAGTGTCTGAGGTCAGATTTGAACTTAGGAAGATAAGTCAGCCTGACTCCAGGCAAGATGGAGAGAGGTGACCAAATGACAGTACATTTAGGTGGGTTCAAGACTGGTTGAGGAGTTATACTCAAAAATTAATAGTTCGGCTTTAACTGTTTAGAAGTATATCTAAAATTTTCTTTCTTGTTTTTCTAGAAATTTAAGAAATAATTTTCTCCAACTTAAGATCCTCTCCATACTTTTCTCTTTAGAAAAGTGGGGAGAACAAAAGCCTTCCTTTGAAATGGGGTAAGGGAGAGAACCAAAGTTGACCTTTGTCTAGTAAGATCATTGCCACCACAAGCCCTAATGTCACTGGCACCAGATCATGTCCTAAGAGTAACATCCACTTTAGCTTTCAAGGCTACAATATTGCTCAAAGCTAGGAATTCAACAGTCTCTCAGGACTGTGGTTCAGAAAGGAACTGAGCGGTAACTGTCCTGAAATATTAACTCAAATCTGTATTTAGCATTTTGTCATCTTGTTGAGGATTCCTATGTTACCTCATATTCTCCTAGGACGCAGAAGCAATGTAAGAGGTCCAAGTGGGAGGGGTGTGGAACTGCACTAGTTTGGACATCTTTCTTACAAGTTAGTTGACGTGGTTATAGATCTATGGTATATTCAATAAAATTATTTCTAGTAGACATGAGTCTCAATCACAGAGCACAGCGTCAGTCTTATTCTCTGACACTCAGAGCCTCTATATATGGCTTCATGATGCAAAAGCTCATTTACCTACCACCTCTAAGGTGGCACAATAAGATAGAGCTCTCAGCATAGAGTTAGGAAGACCCGAGTTCAAATCTGGCTTCAGACGCTTACTGTGTGACCCTAGGCAAGTCACTTAACCTCTGTTTGTGTCAGTTTTCTAAGGATAATACTAGCATCTACTTTCTGGGTTGTTGTGAGGATGAAATGAGATAATGTATAAATTTTCTAATTTATTTATTTTAACGTTTTTTTCTTTTAAAATTTTGAGTTCTAAATTCTCTCTCTCTCTCTCACTCCTTCCACCACACACTGTGAAGGCAAATGATATATCAATTATATATATATATATAAACTCATGAAAAATACATTTCCATATTAGCCATATTTTTCTAAAGTAAGAAAAATAAAGAATTATTCTTCAATTTGCAGAATTCATCAGTTCTCTGGAAGTAGATAGCATTTTTTCATCATGAATCCTTTGGAATTGTCTTGGAGCATTATATTGATCACAGTAGCCAAGTCTTTCACAGTTGAACATCATTAAAACATTGGTGTTACTATGTATAGTGTTCTCCTGGTTCTCACTTCACTTTGCACCAGTCCATATAGATTTTGTCATGTTTTTCTGACACTCTCCCACCCATGTCACTGTAGCAGAATAATGTTCCTTCACAATCACATGCCACAAGTCATTCATCATTCCCCAGCTGATGGGCATCCCCAGGATTTGAGATAATATTTGTAAGGTGCCTAGCATAGTATTTGGCACATAGGTGCTATATAATTGTAATTATATATGACAAAATTTAATATAGCTATATAATAGTTTTATGTTATAATAGTATATTATTGCTATATAATATATATTTAATTATATAACAATTATATAATAATTACTATATAATAATAATATTATAATACAAAGTCTTTAACTTGACATTTAAAACTCTGGACAGTTCCACCAGGACATATGCTTATAGGAGAGGAACATTAGGGTAGTACATGAAAAGAGCCCTGGCTCTGGAGTCGAAGGAGCTGGGTTTGAATCCTAGCCTGCAGAACTTCAGATAAGTCACTTAACTTCTCTAGGCCTCAGTTTCCTTATCTGTAAAATGAGGAACCTCTGAGGTCCCTTTCAGCTCAAAAGCTAGGCTCTTAGGCTTTCCAATCTTGTTTCATCCCACTTCCTTCATAAACTACATTTTAGGAAAGCTGAACCACCAGCACAGACTCTGTCTGCTGGCTCCCTGTCTTTGCATTTGGTCTCCCATACAGGAGATGTTCTGTCTCCTCACTTTAATGCTCAAAATCCTTGCTTTCTTTCTAAGGTCAAAGCAAGTACTACCTCCTCCATGAAGCCTTACCCGATTTCCCCAGCTGTGGTGGATCCTTCCTCAATATTGTTCCTTCCTTTCTTCCTTCCCTCCTTCCTCCCTCCCTCCCTCCCTCCCTCCTTCCTTC
>CM053773.1:193219170-193232447 GCA_028658325.1 Potorous gilbertii
CCTTCCTTTCTTCCTTCCCTCCTTCCTCCCTCCCTCCCTCCTTCCTTCCTTCCTTCCTTCCTTTTTCCTTTATTTCTTTCTGAAGTGTTTCCATTTTAAGATTTTTATTTTGGCTCTGTACTTTTTTCCAATATATAATTTTATTTCCCCCAAATTACATATTAAAACAATTTTTTCACATTTTTAAAAAAAGTTTTGAGTTTCAAATTCCCTCCTTCCCTCCCTCCCTCCCTCCCATGCAGATATACATGTGCATCCATGCTAATATTTCCATATTAGTCATTTTGTACAAGAAGACTTGAATAAAAGAGTGAAGGAATGAAAGTGAAAATAACATGTGTCAGTCTGTATCCAGATAATATCAGTTCTTTCTCTGAAGGTGGGTAGTATGTTTCATCATTAATTCTTTGGGATTGTCTTGGATCATTGTATTTCTGAGAACAACTAAGTCATTCACAGTTGATCATCATATAACGTGATGTCCTCCTGTCTACCTAGAGAAATGAGGCCTGTGAAACAGAATGGGATAAAGTGTGATCAGGCAAGAGCCAACTGCTTCTTTTATGTCAAATTTCTTCCTGTTCTTCTTCCTTTTTGAATTCTCATCTGTTGGGTCTCTTAATGGGTCAGTCTTTCAAAGGAAAGAGCATAAAACCAGAATTCATTTCTTCCTCGTCCTGTTTTGGGACTTCTTTCATTGGTATAAACCCTCCCTCCTTACTCTCCCCCCTCCCCAAGACAGCAAACAATCTGATTATAGGTTGTGTATATACAAACATATTAAACATATTTCCACATTAGTCATGTTGTGAAAGAAGAATCGGATCAAAAGGGGAAAACCACAAGAAAGAGAAAACAAACAAAAAAAGAGCAGATAGTCTGCTTTGATCCGTATTTAGATTCCATAGCTCTTTTTCTGGATGTGGATGGCATTTTCTGTCATGAATCTTTTAGAAAAGAGCTAAGTCTACCATAGTTGGTCATTGAACAGTGTTGCTGTTACTGTGTACAATGTTCTCCTCATTCTGCTCACTTCCTATTGAATTCTCACAAGAAGTTTATGAGGTAGGTGTTATTATAAGCCACATTTTACAGGTGAAGAAACTGAGGCTAACAGAAGTTTAAGTGACTTGCCCAGAATCATTCAACTAGCCAGTGTCTGAAGTCAGATTTGAACTCAAGTCTTCTAGGTTCAGCCTTCAATCAATCCTCTACTCAACTGTCAAACTGGTCTTCCTAAAATGCAGATCTGACTGCCTCACACCACCATCCCCTCCCCTTATTCAATAAATTCCAGTGCCTGCCTATTACTTCTAGGGTCAAATAGAAAATTCTCTAGTTTAGAAAGCTCTTCATTACCGGGTCACTTCTTACCCTCTGAAGCTTCCCTTGCTTCCCACACACATCTCTGCAGCCCAGTGATACTGCCTTCCTTGCTATTTCCTGAGCCCAACACTCCATCTCTCCTCTGACTGACTGCCTTGACTTCCTTCAAGTATCAGCTGCAGTCCTGCACCCTATAGGAAACCTTTCCCTCTTCTTTTGAGACAATTGGAGTTGTGTCTTGCCCAAGGTCACATAGCTAATAAGTGTCTGAGGCCCAATTTAAACTCAGGTCCTCTTGATTTCAGGGCTAGTGTGGTATCCACTAGCTGTCCCTCTCCCTTCTTTATCCTAGTTCCTTCTGTCTGATTCTACTCCCAACTTATTCTCCCATCCATATCTACAAACAGAAGTTTCCATATAGTTGTTTATACCTTGTCTCTTTCATGAGCTTATGAAGTCCTCAAGAGTAGGGACAAGTTTTTTTTGTGTTGTGTTGGGGGAGGGGCTTTCATTGAAGTCTCAGCACTTGGCACAGTGTCTGGCATGTAGCAGGCACTTAGTAAATGTTTGTTGAACAACTGTGTCTCCATCTTGGGGAGAGACCAAGACAAGTCAACCTTCATTCTCCTCCTGGCTCTGCTTCTGAATTTCCAGGTTTCACACTATGGCCCTGGTGGATATCCACCCTTTCAACTTCCTTGTATCTATTTTCTTTCCCCATTAGAGAATTGGTTGTTGTCCTTGGTTTTCGAAGAGGACCAAAATGACATCACGATGATAAAGTCAAGTTTCAATGTGTCTGACTGTGACTGATGAGACCAATATGAGTTTGAAATGCTCTACCACAGGTAGGGCACAAATAATCCATGTGAACATTTGGGTAGATACTCTAAATTTGCACACCCTGTGTTTCCTTTGAGCTGTTTCAATTTTGCTTTGCTCATAGAGCATAGCACCTTCTCTGATATGAGCACGCCATGTTGAGTGGTCCTGTGCCAGTGTCTCCCATGTTGCACAGTCAAATCCAAAGTTTTTGAGAGTGTCTTTGTATAGCTTCTTCTGACCACCATGTGATCACCTGCCCCATGTGAGTTCTTCATAAAATAGTCTTTTTGACAAGCATACATGTTGCATAAAAAGAACATGGGCAGCCCATCGGAGTTACACTCTGAAGCATAGTTTGAATGCTTGGCAGTCTAGTTATAGCAAGGACATCTGTGTCTGGTACATTATCCTGACAAGTGATCCTCAGAATCTTCCTAGGAAGTTAAATGGAAGCAAGTCAGTTTCCTGGCATGGTGCAGGTGACAATCTACCGACTGTCCATGATACACAGGCATAAAACAATGAGGTCAGCACAACGACTCTATGGATCTTAGTTTGGTAGTCAAATACCTCTTCTCTCCCAAACTTTTCTTCAGAGCCTCCCAAACACTGAGCTAACTCATTGTCAATGTGTACATCCCTGGAAAGTACACTACCAAGGTAAGTGAACTTATCCACAGCATTCAAAACTTTTCCATTTGTTGTAACCGATGGTTCCACATATGGATGGTGGTTGATGGAGCACTTGTATTTTCTTGTTATCAATTGTTAGCGCACAAAATTAGCAAAGGCAGCAGAGAATTGATCCCTACTTTGTTGCATCTCAGCTTCAGAGGCTGCATTGAGTGCACAATCATCAGCAAACAGAAAATATTGTATCAACACTCCTTCCACTTTGGTCTTGACTTGTGGCCTTTTCAAATTGAAGAACTTACTATCAGTACAGTAGTTGACCTTGATGCCGTGTTCACCCTCATTGAAAACATTTGACAACATGACTGAAAACATCATACTAAAAAACATGGAAGGATGCACACAGCCCTGTTTCACTCCACTGGTGACTGGGAAGGCACAAGAACACTGTCCGCTATCCAGAATCCAGGCAAACAAGCTGTCATGAAATTGATGTACAATAATGACGAACTTCTCTGGGCTATCAAATTTTGACATAATTTTCCATAAGCCTTCATAACTAGCAATATCAAAGGCCTTGGATCTACAGATCTACGAACATTGTATACAGACCTCTGTTCTGCTCCTGGTATTTCTCCTGGAGTTGTCAGGCAGCAAATACCATATCAACTGTTCATCATCCCTTTCTGAAGCCATACTGGTTCTCAGGTAGATACCATCCTCCAGGTGAAGAATCAGCCTATTAAGGAGGACTCTAGCAAGAATTTTGCAGATTGTTACAGGACAATCTATTTCTTTTATCTTTATAGAGATAGACAGTGGAGGCATCCTTGAACTCCTGGAGGATAACCTCCTCTTGCCACATAACCTGGAAAATTTCATTCAATGATCCCCCTACCATGTAAATCTCAGCTGGAATAGAATTAGCACCAGGTGCTTTGCCACATGAAAGGAGCCTAATGACCCTCAAAACCTCTTCTTCAGTTGGAAGTTCAGCTAAGGAGGGATTGACTTCAACCTGAGGTAAACAGTCCATGGCCTTGGCATTGATTGATGATGGTCTGTTGAGAGGACCATGGAAGTGTTCAGCCCATCTCTCTAGGATCATGTCCTTATCACTAATCAATGTGGCTCCATCAGCACTGAGTAGGGGTGATGCACCACAGGTTTTATCCTGCAAGGTAGGAGCTATTCTTAGCCCTGTTTTAAACTGAGGCACACAGAGATGAAATGACCTGTCCAGGGTCACAAGGCTGGTGTTACTGTTGTGATTTGTTCTTCGTTATCAAAGAGGATCAATGACATCAGGAAAGTGAATTGGATTTAAATGAGGGAAAGCTGGGGAAAGTCACCAGCCTCACTCTCTCTTCCACTCTGAGTCCAGTGGCCAGATCAGGATGACTGGAGATGGCCCCGATGGATGCAGTGGGAAACACCTAGTAAATGTCCGAAGCCAGATTTGAGCCCAGTTCTTCCAGACTCCAGGCCCAGTGCTCTCTCGACTATGTCACCCAGCTGCCTCTAGAACACAAACCCCTTGAAGACAGGAATTTCCTTTCTGTTTATATTTATATCCCCAGGATATAACACAGGGCCCAGCAAACAGTAAGTGCTTAATAAATGCTTGTTGCAGGACAGGCAGAAGTGGGGTCTGACATGTTCTACTTAATACCAGGGAGCTTAATCAAGAACAGGGGAGAGGGGAGTAGAAATTGCAATGATAGATTTACATTTGTCCTCCGCAGAAACAAACAAAAAAGACCTCAGACTTTTGAATGTTTAGAATGACAAATAAGTGGAGTGGGCCTCAAGCAGGTTGGGGTGAGGGGGAGTGTTCCTCATCCCTCGAGAGCCTCAGGCAGAGACTGGATGAGCACTCTGTGGGGACATCTGGATATAGGCCAGATCGGCCAGCCTCTAGGCTCTCTTCCACCTCTTGCCAAGGGTGGGCATTCTCTGTTCAGTTTGATTCCCTTTGCTCTGGCCTTGCACACCCTGTGGGCTTCTGGTCTCTCCTCCATAATCTCCCTGCCTTATTCCCTAGCTCCCTTCTCTTGAGCCTCTCTAGCCCTACAGCAACACTGGCCTTGGCCCCTAAGGTGCCCCTGTTCCTCCTTCCTGGGCACTGAGTCCAATCAGATCTCCCAGAACTGCCCCCAGGGATTCTGCAGCTGCAGGGGTGGGTGGGGGGAGGTAGTGGGTGAGGACTATAAGAGCAGGGAGCTCTCATTTGAGGAGGGATGCCCCATCACCCTTTTCTGACCCTGTGCCCACGCCATGTCCAGCCTGCTGCCCCTGCTCTTACTCCTGCTCCTACCGGCCCGGGTATGCTCCAGGGAGGAACCCCAGAAACTCTGTGCCCACAACTTCATCCGGGCCCTTGTTCAGGTCTGTGGTGGCCCCCGTTGGGCCCTCCCTGAGGGAAAACAGGCCACCAGCGGTGACCGTAAGTCCTTGGGACAGGAGGGTGGGAAACTGAGCTTCCCCTGTCCCTTGTCCCACAGGGCCTGTTTCTCTTAGGTAGTATGTGCATCTAAGTTATTGATGAATGTGTCTCCTGTCTATATACATAGCTGTTTCCATCTGTGCCTGTTTCTCTTAGGTAGTATGTGCATCTAAGTTATTGATGAATGCGTCTTCTGTCTATATAAAATAGCTGTTTCCATCTGTGTCTGTTTCTCCATCTGTCAGTCTGCAGTTCTTTACTAGGTCCCCTGAGCAGAGGACAGGAGGTAAGTACTGTGGGATAGTGGAAAGAAGGTCTGAGTGGGATTCCCATGGTCTGGGTTCACCTCCCAATCTGCTCCTGACAGGACCATAGATTCTAGAATTGGAAGGGATCACCTAGCTCCGGGTTTCTAGCCCTTTTTGTGCCCCAGACCCATCGGACAGTCTATCAAAGCCTAGAGACCCCACCCCTTCTCAGACTCGTGGTTAAATTTTCATTGAAGGGAATGCCAAATTCAGTTACAGATTAGTAAAAGTAAAAATGCAATTTTCCCCCATCCAAGACCACTAACTCTCCTGGAATCTAGCCAGGTCTGTGAACCCCAAATTAAGAATGCCCGATCTGGTCTAACACCTTTATTTTTTTATGTTTATTTATTTTTAGTTTTCGACATTCATTTTCACTAACACTTTTATTTTAAAGAGGAGGAAACGGAGACCTTCCACCACCAAAATGAATCGATTTGCCCAAGATTACACAGGTTGTGGCAGGTCTGAGATTCAAACCCAGGTCTTTGGACCCCAAATCCAGTGCTCCTTCCAGGAAACCAAGCAAGGAGGGTCTCCCTGTTATCCCTGACCCCCAGTATTGTGCCTTCAGATCTCAGCACCATCTCTTACAATTGTCCCTGGTAACCCCTCCTCCTCCACACCCTCAAGAAAATGGCAAAAGCTAGTGTGTGTGTGTGTGTGTTCGCTTGGAGGAGTAGGGGGAGGGGAGGAAGCCAAACCCTCATCCCAGGGCTACTAATAGTGAGACTGAACGAAGAGAGAAACTCTTCAGCAGGAAGGGGGGAGGAGGGGAAGTCTAATAATTACTGATGTCAAGCGTTGAAGGGCTTCTCATCTCATTTGAAGCTCAGGGTATCTCTGAAAGGAGGTAGTGAATGCTTTGAACAGAGTGAGGGGGGTAGAGAGCAGTCAGGAAGATCAGAGCACAGACGTGACCTCAGACCCTATGTGGCCCAGGGCAAGTCACTTAACCTCTGTCTCAGTGTCCCCATCTGTAAGACGGGGACAACAGTAGCACCTACCTCCCCTCCTTGTTGTGAGGATCGAATGAGGTGTTTGTCATGTGCTTTATAAATCTTAAAGGGTAAGTAAATGCTATCATCATTATTAATTATAATTCATATTCCTAATTAATATTAACTAAATTAAATTAATAAAAATAATTTATAATATTGCTATTGATAATATAGCATTTTGAGGGCAGGTTTTGAATCCAGGACCAACGTTCTTTCCTACTGTTACACTGTACTGAATTTCAGAGAGGTTAAACAATTTGCCTATGGTCGCACAGCCAATAGGTATCCAAGGTACTCATATGCTTCTATGTCCATATTGATGAGCATGAGTAAAGGGACCCGTGTACTAAAGTGGGAGGAGGCCTGGGGGACTGTGCAGTTGACACATCTTGCTGACTTCCCTGGGACTGATCTTGTCTGGTGCCCTCTCCCCACCCTTCCCTCAGGAGAAATACTTCAGTGGCTGCAGACCAGACCCTTCCAGGGAACAGCGCCAGATACCAACATGGATGAGAACTCGAACTCAGGACTGAAGCTGAGGTCCAGTCTGATTGCAGATGTGGGGGGACTGGAGCCCCTCTCTGGCACCCAGAGGGCCCAGCGCTGGCGAAGAGCCCCCAGCCCAGCCAAATACTGTTGTAACAATGGCTGCACCAAACAAGATCTGATGGCTTTCTGCCCCCATTAGTTTCCCCAGAAAGGGAAACTGAGGCCCAGAGAGGTCCATGGACTTCTCCAAGTACTCCTAAGAAGATCAAGGGAACAGAGAGCCTGGAGTCTAGCCACAGCCCTAAACTCAGTTTCCTAGGGTTTGTGGTGACCAGAGGTCCCCGGGGCCTTCCTGGAGCAATCAGAGTCCAACTAGAAAGAATCTATAATTTCTAGGGAAAAACCAGGCAAGGCCATTACCTCCATTGACCCTGAGCTCCAATGTTGTGATTTCAAATGTCCTCACTGTGTCCTCTGTATTTGTCTCTGGAGGAAAAAATAACCTAAGAAACTGGCAAAGGGTAATGTTTGTCTGTGATGTGTTGGGGCATGGGCTGGAGACCTTGGCTGTTATCTTCTGGAGTCCAAGAAGAAGAAGAGTCTTTAAAATGGTTGTCTTCTAATCACCCTGGGTTGGAGGCTGTGGAAAAGTCATGCCCCTCAATGTGGATATAAGGTGACTGCAAAGAAGTGATAACATTGTCATCATAAATGGGTGGAGACCATCTAGTCCAAGACACTTGTTTTATGGATGAGGAAAGTGTGTTTCAGGAAGAAGAGGGAACTCAGCATCACAAGACTAGTCTCTAAACTAAATTGGTTTTTTTCCCTATTCAGCTGTTGGTGGACTTCATACTTCATACTTGACTAAGGCTTCCATGGCCCAGAAATCCATCACCTACCAGCTCTTAGGTGGCAAAGTGGATAGAGGTATAGGGCCAGTCAGGAAGACTGTTCAAATTCATGCACTTACGTGACCCCAAGCAAGTCACATTTAATGTCTCTGGCTGCCTTAGTTTCTTCAACTGTAAATGGGAATAAAAACAGCACTTCCACCCAGGCTTGTTATGAGGCTCGAATGAGATATGTGTAAAGTGCTTAGTGGAGGGCATACAGTAGGTGCTTACTAAATGTCTGCCTGCCTTCTCCACATTGCCACGCTCTCTCCCCCTCAGCATCAGCACTCCATTCAACTTGGGGTGGATACCAGGCACAGAAAGATGGGAAGGGAAACCCAGAAAGCTAGAGGGGCTGGAAAGTTGGAAGTTCAACTATTAATCCAACTCTGCATCTTGGATAGCTTCCCTTGGAAATGGGGCTGGGGTCACATTCAGAGATCACAGATGGGGAGAATCATAGGTGCAAGGCTTTCAACAATTTTTTATTGGTGAAAATGTGGAGTAATCAAGGCCCTGACATTGTCCCACTCCCTCCCAGCACCCAAGTTCCAAGAAGTTAGAGGGATTCAGTGGAAAGTACCCCAGACTTGAATTTAAGTCCTGGGGTCTAACTATTGCCGCTGCTGAGTCATTTCATTCCTATCTGACTCTCCTTGACCCCATTTGGCAGAGATACTGGAGTGGTTGTCATTTCCTTCTCCAGCTCATTTTACAGGTTAGGAAACTGAGGCACACAGGGTGAAGCGACTTGCCTAGGGTCATTCGGCTAGTTAAGTGTCTGAGGCCGAATTTGAACTCTGGTCCTCCTGATTCCAGGGCACAGCTCCCTCAATCTGGCCCTGATTTCTCTGATAAGGGGTTTGTAATAGATTAGATTGTAAACTCCTTGACAAGAACAGGGGCTGTCTTTTGACTGTTTTTGTATCCTCCATGCTTAGCACAGTGCCTAGCGAATGGCAGGACCTTATACATGTCTTTTGCCTGACTAGATGGGTGTCTGAGATCATTTCCACCTCTGAAAGTTGAAAACGACAAATCCCTCTGGGAAAATCCTGACACCTCCCCCTCCTCAGCTCCAATCTAGGATGCTTCCTGCCAGGACAATGAGGGTCAGTGCTCTGGTTTTATATCGGAGAGATCGCTGATTTAGAGCTGGTGAGGACCACTGGCTCATTTCACAAATGAGGGGAATTTCTAGGCTCAGGGAAGTTAAGTCATTTGCCCAATGTCACGCAATAATAAGCCTCAGCAGCAAGTTTTTACCCCAGGATTTCCAACTCTGGAAGGTATGGCTTTACGTGCCATCCTAGGTTGCCTCCTACATGTTTGGCCATGCTGTGTGGCTACAGATCTTGGCCTCGCTTGACCTCAGGCTAGCAGTTGACCATCAGAGACTATGTGATTCCTTCAAAATGAGGATTCTTGGTTAGAAAGGGGCTCCTCCCTTCTCTCGGGTCAGGTTAGGGTTCTGCATGATGCCCTGAGGAAGAGCTAGGGAACATGATGGACAACAGAGGGAAACCCTGAGGATCACAGGGTTTGGATCTAGAAAAGTCTCAATAGAACATCTAGTCCAAACTCACCTATTTTGCAGGCTGGAAAACAAGCTTTGAGAAGGGAGAGATTGCCTCATCATGGGATAGTGGAAGGAATAGCTGGATTGTGAATGAGAGAACCTGGGTTTACTCCAGGCCCTGTTAATTTACTCACATGGTAGATAAATGTTTGTTTTCCTCCTTCCTTCCTTTTAGGGGGCAAAGCATGGAGAAAACCCCACTTCCCCCTTCAAACTGATCATCTTAGCTTCTATTGCCCTCTCTCAAACTGTGACCCTATGCCCTGATCCCAGCTGTCATCTCATCTCATTCTCACAAGGCAGAATATGGACTCTTCTGCCCATTTTGCCAACTGAGGAAAGCGAGGTAGGGTATAGGGAAGGGACTTACCCAAAGTCATTCTAGTTGAGGATACTACAGAGACTCAATGTTCCCTCTTTTCCTCCAATGAAAACCCACATTTCTATAGCTTATACAGCATGTTCCTCACAACAACCCTGTGAGGTAGGTAGTGTTTGGTGCAAAGTAAAAAGCTGAGGTTTTGATCTGGGAAGTGATTTCGTTAAGGTCTCATAGTTAGCTTTGAAGTTATTTGTCCTAGTTTTTGTTCTTCTGAGTATCATGTGCTGGGTTATTCCCTTCAGGGATCTCTCAATCTGACCCTCTGGTCCTCTGGACCAGCCCTCAGTTCCTTTGGGTGTATAATACTGACTTGCTACATTCCAGACCTGGATTCTTGAGGGCATCCCACATTAGTAGCATCTCATAAGGCAAGAAACGATGGACCAGGAGCAAGTCTTGGTAGAAGCAGGGGTCAAAGGATCCTATGCGAGGTGATGGTGCATTGACACCAACCACCTTAATTCCCATATGCCAGGCTGGTGCCAATCCTTCATGCTCCAGGCACATGCCCAGATAGACATCATCAATAGGGAAAAGAGGTATCATGTGAGAAGCCCGCCGGATGGCTCTTGTCGTAAATTGAGACATCAGGATCCCTCCTCCTCCGCAATAGGGGGGATACTTATCTTCCTTCATCACCATCTCTGAGACAAAGTACTTGCTCCATGGCAGCCGGATGGGTCCCACATTGCTGATGACATAGCCTACAAACAGGTGCTTGTCAGCTTTATTACCCTGCAGATACACCACCATGTTGTCCGTGTGGGCGAAGATATCATCATCACCATTGAAGATGAAGGAAGCATCAGGGCACTGGGCAGCAAGCCACTCCATAAACAGCACCTGCCAAAGGAATGAGAGTAAGAGGTAGAATGCTGAGCCCTTCTGTGGGCTTGGTACTCACTTGACTACAGTCTCAGAGGCTCTCCATGGTCCATGGGGCATCTTCCCATTCCTAACCTCCTTGGTCCCTAATACCAGCTTTCTGAGTGAGGCAGGGGAAGAATTTTCTCTCCATTTTACCAGTAGGGAAACTGAGGTCTGGAGAGGAGTAACAGAACCCTGTCTAGCAATCTGAGGATTCCAAAGCTCAGAGGTACCTTTGAGATCATTTAGCCTGGTATTTCCCCAACTCATTTGGTATCAGAACATCTTGGTGCTTGAAATACGCTGATGGGACCATCTAGAGGATGAGAGGCTGGGAGAATGATCTCTCTAGGATCATGAGATGCATGCTGGAGAAATACAGAAATTAAGCTGAGCTTGATACTGAAAACTGTAATAAGTATTTTTGAGCCATTTCCCCTCCGTATGCTTCATTTTCTTATCTACAGTATGGTATAATAGACATTGGATCTGGAGGTAGAAAACCTGGGTTCGTATTCTTCCACAGATGCTAACTAGCTAGGGTAAGTCACTTAACTTCTCAGAGCCTCAGTTTTTAAGTCTATAAAATGGGAATAAAAATTCTCACCCAAGGCTTAATTATGAGCTATTATTGAATTATGAGTTTTATTATCAAATGGTCTCTAATTGAACATAGAACATCAGAAATGAGAAGACAATAGATTAAAAACTTTTTTCAAGCCAGGTGCTGTGCCTGGCATTGGGGATAAAAGACAGACGTGAGAGTCCCTACCCTAAAGGACCTTACATTCCACCGGGGTGGGGGAAGTGGGGAGGAAGGTAAAGATATTCACAGATGAGCAAATACAGGATAAATGCAAAATAAATACAAAAGTGATGGAGGGAGATCTCTTGAAGAAGGTGGCCTTTGAAATGAAATTCTGATGTCCTGAGATCCCTCCCAACTGATGTCCTGCACCCCCAACTCTAATAGCTTACATCCTAAGATCCTTCAAGTTCTGACACCCTAGGCTCAATGGGCCCTCTTGGCTTTGACATCCTACAACCTTATGATTCTGTGAACTTGCTGTTTGACATTTTCAAAAGGTCTTGCTAGCATCAAGACTCACCCTAGTCACTAGGGCTCAGTGACAGCTAATGTGAGAAACCATGCTTTAGTTCAATACTCTCATTTCAGAGAGTATATCAAAGACCAAAGAGACCGTGACTTGTTCAAGGTCACATAGGAAATTGGAGACAAGTAGATTCAGGATTGTGGCCCAGGGTTCTCCCCCTCCTTCACCACACTGTCAAGAGGAAGAGATTGCTATTGTCAATGGAGAAAACCAGTACTAATTGGGGGTATCAGGGAGGAGAGGGAGAAAGAGACCTCGGGCCATAGGCTGGTCCAGGTTTTCAACTAAAAGCATAGCATGTCCAGGTAGTGGAATGTGAGGTTGGAAAGGAGTGAGGTACTTGTCATCTCCCACTCACCTGCTTCAGGGTCAGATTGAAGAAAGTGTCATGGAAATTCCATTGGAGAATATCTCCATGGGCCTGGGCCTCCATGGCCAGGAGCTGGTTCACTTTTCGAGCTTCTAGGACATTAGACTCAGTGCCCACCAAGAAGAGCCGGCGGATGGTGGCCCCCTTGACCTCTCGCTCCTGCCCCCATGTCCGTCGAATGAGATCACGCCTCTCATAGTTCTTAGGTGATGACTTGATGGCCAGGAAGAGGAAGACGGGGCCCAACCCCCCAGGGGACCCTATACACTTATTTGGGGGGGCATTCTGAAGGATCGGGAAATCCCGGCAATGTTTGTAAAGGAGGAAGTTTTGGATGTGCTTGGGCTGGGCTGAGAAGCCAGACATATTGGCCACAGAGGCATTGGCAAAGCAGGGTACCAGAGGATGTTCGGACGGGTTTGGGGGTTGGGGCTCTGGGACCCTTTGCTGTTGCTGGAACTCCAGAATCATTTGGGGCTGGAGCTCAGAGGTCCCCAAGTCTTGCCAATGGGTCTTATAGGAGAACTCCAACGAATGGTCATGGAAGAGGAGAAGGAAGGCCCCAACAGCTAAGGCCAGGAGGATCAGTGCCTGGGTGCATCTTTTCTTCGGTAGTCGCATTATTTCCTGGGATACAAGAGAGAAGGAGGTCAGGCCCAGTAAGAGAAAACCTTAGGCTTGGGAGAGGATTGTGTGCTCTGAACTTATGTGTGACCTTGGGCAACTCACTTCTCTCTGGGTCTTGGTTTCTGCATCTGTAAAATGAGGAGGCTGGATAAATGATCTGGTAATTTCAAATCCAACATCCTGTGCCCCAGTTCTGACATTGTGTCCTAAGGGCCCTCCCAGCTCTGACCTCCTATGTCCTAAGGGCCCTGTCAGATCTGAGGTTCTAAAGGCACTCATAAACCTGGTGTTCTATGCCCTGTGGTCCTTCCCAGTTCTCATAATCTATGGTTCAAGGATCCTCTCAAGCTCTATTAACTTGAAATTAGGGGGAAATTAAAGTAATGTTAAAAGGTAGCAATAAAAATTCATTA
>CM053773.1:193232947-193254929 GCA_028658325.1 Potorous gilbertii
CACACACACCCCTCCCAATAATCAATTATTATGACAGCTTTGCAATTCTGGCCTAAGTTCTGTCCTCAGGGCCCTCTTAACAGAACAGCTGTTCTCTGTCTGCATGTGACTATCATTACCAAGTCACAGAGCGAAAGGGTCTGACGTCAAAAAGATCGGAGGGAAGGGTGAGGGGGTGGGGAGTGGGGATGCCTACTATCAGAACTAGAAGCTGAGTAGATGATAGGCTGTGAGGCTACATCAGGCCATGACCTGAGATGAGAGATTTCCCGTGAGAAGCCTGAGAGATACTGAAACAGAAAGCAGTAGTCAGGATCTCCCTCTGAGTCTTCTGTGGGCCTAGACATGCGCTTGGGTGTCCCGCTGTATAGCACATAGTGTTATAGGAGCTTTTAGGAGGAAGGAGGGTGGTGGTGATGAGAAAATCATCATGGGAAATGAGGACTCTAGACACCCACTTGTAGGCTCCTAGAATATAAAACATTTAAGTTGGAAGGGATTTTCAAACATAAAATGTCAAGGGCCCTTATAACACAGGAGGTCAGGGTTAGGAAGGCTCTTAGAACACAGAAGGTCAGAAATAGGAGAAGCCTGAGAACACAGGATGTCAGAGCTGGGAAGGCCCTAAGAACATAGAACATCTTTCCTTTTCAAACACAGGATGTTAGATCTCGATAGAGCCTTACAGGCTCTCTAGTTCAGCTCCATCATTTTATAGAAGAATAAGAGAAATAATATTTCCAACATCTTTTAAGAAGTCAGAGCAGAGTTGGGGCTAGAACCCAAATGTCATGATTCTCAGCCCAGATTTTTTCCTCCCAACCCCCCTGCTTCCTGCTATGATACAAAGTGAAAGACAAAAGGGCAGATGAATGAAGGGAAACCAACAGGAGAACCTAAGACTTCAGAATCTCCGGATCTCGAAGCTGCAAGGGTCAGCACAGTCCTTCTGCCCTTTCCTCTCCAGCCCTGGGTCACTCAGCTTGGAAATTGCCAGCTCTGTCTGCAGCGGTTCTCTGTGACATCCCAGACATGTGGTCTCTCACTGGCTAACGTCAGACTGGCTCGGCAGCCCCTGGTTGGGGGCCGTCTCCATCCCCCGCTCCTTGCCCTCGCTTTCCCTGACCAGTGATGGATGTCTTTGGCCTCGTGATGGCACCTGGGCATTCACACCGTCTTTACTTGAAGCATAAGAAATTGCCTCCACCTGAGAAGGCCCAGCTTGCCCTCTCCAGGAAGAGGCTTCTCTCTTAAAAGTAACTCCAAGAGTTCAAGTTTCTTCTTCTGTTCTTTCTCTGGGCTGAATTCTATGCTCCATCCTCCTGACAGGCCAGGCTCCCTCTCCAGAACTCTGTCTTGTCTTTGTTTCTGTTTTAAAGCTTTTCCTTCATTCCCATCACTTGCCCAGCCCCCAGGAAGACTTCATCCTTTCCAAGATCCCAGAGAGTGGAGGAATGTTCTTTTCTAGGAAGGGGACTTGGCCTGCTTCATTAGAACAGAGGGCAGTCCCTTGACTGTGGCGTTTGTACAAACACCACGCACTTTGGGGAGGTTGTAGGGCTGCTCACTTGCTTTTTGTGCTTCTCAAAAGAGTGTGGTCTGGCAGGAGGCCCAGAGAAGATACCCCAACAGGGCCTTGGCCACCTGAGAGGTGAGGAACGCTGGGGTGCTGGGATCTATGCCTAGCTGACTGCCAAAGGCTGCCTTGTGAATATGGGCAGGAGGCAGAAGCTGTGGGGGAGCGGGGAGCAGGGCCAGGACCAAGGATGCTCACCTCAATGCAGTTCTGGTGCGCGCCATCCATCACTTTGAGTAGAACCTCTACCTTGTGGGTCTCCCCATCCACCTTGTCCAGGCGGCTCCCACGGTAGATTTTGGTGAAGGAACCATGACCCAGGTTCTCATGCTGAGGAGAGGGAGAGAAATAGGGATGAGGGCTTGCCTCTAGTAGGGGGGCGGGGAACAGGACTCACCTCATGGATTTGTGTAGGACCTTCCTACAGTGTGCCTATACCCAGACCTGGGAAGTCATACCTATTCCCATTTTCCAGATGAGAAAACTGAGGTTTAGATTGGGAAGAGGCTTGTAGAAGCCCTCTCATCAGCTCAGTGCCAGAATCAGGACTAGAGCCCAGAGTCTGAAGTTCCTTCCACTGATCTATCCCACCTACTCCCCCCACCTTTTTTCCTCTGCCTTGCTCCATTCCCTCCCCTCCTCCCTACTCCCCACCCCTGTACTCACCCACTCCAAGCTGTCGGCGGGGATTTTGTGGAACATCATTTGACTGAGTTGGCGCTGAGGTTGAGGCCAGGCCTGGGTGGGGGTTAAGGCTGGGGATGGCGGTAACTGGTTGCAATCTCTCCTTACTATGATCAGGTTGGACTTTTCTGTGAGTTGAGATTAAAAAGAGATAAATTTCCATTAGGTCCTCTCCTTCATCCCCAAGCTCCAACCTCAAACAATGGAAAGCAAGAGATGGGGCCGGTGCTGGGAAGTTCACTCACCTTTGGGCCTTGGGGGGCAGCAGCTACTGAGGCTCAGAGCAGTCCCATCTACAAGGAGTCTGCAGCCCCAGGAGGATGCCAGGAGCTCCCGCAGGCTGCTGTGGGCCTGGCTCAGCCCAGACAAGAAGAGGTTCCCTGAAAGGTCCCGGTGGATTAAGCAGCCCTTGTAGTCTGGGCCCAGGGGTGTCTGGAAGGGGAGGCAGGAGAAAGGGACTCTCAGTAGGGCTGGTTAGCCTAGATGCTATAGGACCCAGGAGGTCAATGTGATCTGTTCTATCCCAAAGTCCTCCTTTATGTGAAGGTATCTGTGAGCTTTGTTGTTGTGTCTGACTCTTTGTGATTCCATTTGATTTTTTCTTGGCAAAGATACTAGAGTGGTTTGTCATTTCCTTCTCCAGTTCATTTTACAGACAAGGAAACTGAGGCAAACAGGGTTAAGTAACTTGACAAGGGCCACATAGCTAGTAGTGTCTCAGGTTGGATTTGACCACATGAAGATGAGTCTTCCTGACTCCAGGCCTAGCCCTCTATCCACCATACCACTCAGCTGCCCATGTCTGTGGTTTAAAGAATCCAATAAAGCCTGCTGTCTATGCTCCACTGTGGAGCAAACAGCTGAGAAGGTGGATAAAAATACAGGTATAACAAGTCCCCTGGGGACCCAAGTTATAGTTTCCCTGCTAGGCAGAGGAAAAGAGTGGGCAACGGCTGTTGGGCCTAACCTGGATACACACAGTGAGAAGGAAGCTGTCAAAGTCTTGGGGACTTTGCCGAAGGACATAGGATCCTGGAACTGACCCCCCCATCTTCAGCTTGTTCACAGCAAACTCGGACCTACAGAGAGAGAGGCAGAAAAACAGCAGGAAATGCAGAGAAAAGCAGAGATGGAAAGATTGAGAGACAGAAAGAGGCAAAAGGTCATCATCATTTCCCTGGAGCTCGTCGACCTGAAGAGTATCCAGACCAGGCCCAGGCCCAACCCTCTGCCTCCCCATCTCCAGGCCTATTGCTTCTACACTGTTTTCAGATTAGGACCCCAGGATTTAAAACTGGAAGCAATGTTAAAGGTCATGTTGTTGAAACCCCTCATTTTACAGATGAAGAAACTGAGACACAGAAAAGGACAAATGACTTGGCCAAAGTCACAAAGATATACGGGGTGGGGATTCTGATCCATATCCCTTAACTTGGATTTTTTCCACTATATCCCATTGCCTACCCCCATGATCAAACTCACTGATACAACTCTTCCCCTTTATCACTCTTTAGGAACCCAGTTCTACAAAGCCTCAGGGCTATCTGTGGTCCCTTAATGGCCTCTATTGACCTTCCCAAAGTTACTGCTCCTCATTTCCAAGTCCAAAAGAGATTGGGCACATGGCTGCCTCCAGGTTGAAAGGGAGAATTCTTGGTTCTGGTGTTTTTGGACAGGCTTATGTAATCTCAGGAGCTCCCAGCCCAAGAAAAGGTTGAGATCTGAGGAAGGGCTAGGGTGGTTGTTTCTCACGTGATGGGACCGTGGCATTGGTTCTCAATGTTCTCCAAGAGCTGAGGTGGGGCCACTTCTTTGCAGAAGTAGTGGTGGGCATCAGTGGTGAGCCGATAGTAGCCATCAACCAGAGAGATAAAGGATAGGGCCTCCCTTAGAGTTGGAAATTCAACTTCCTACAAATACAGAATGTCAGTGATAGAAAAAACCTTAGAACCTAGAATGTCAGAGCTGGGAGAGCCCTTAGAACTCAGGATGTCAGAGCTGGGAGGGCCCTTAGAACACAGAATCTAGAATATCAGAGCTGGGAGGGGTTTTAGGACACAAAATTCTAGGGCTGAGAGGTCATACTTAGAACCCAGATCATCAGAGTTAGACAGGATCTTAGCAAGTAGAACATTTGAACTGGGAAAGATTTTAGGACATAAAATCCATCCTGTCTTCTGTGGCACATCATCCCTTCCATCATCTCCATTCTCTTACTGATCTACAATCTCTCTTTGCCTGATGGATACTTCCCTACTGCCTACAAACATACCTGTGTGGGGGCAGCTAGGTGGACCAGTGAATACAGCACCAGCCCTGGAGTCAGGGGGGCTGAAGTTTAAATCTGGTCTCAGACACTTGACATTCACAAGCTGTGTGACCTTGGACAAGTCACAACACTGACTGCCTTTCCTCTCTCCTCTGAAAACAAAAACAAACATGCCTGTGTGTTTTCCATCCTCAAAAACCTCTCCCATGATCCCCACTGCCTTAAATCTCACTTTCCTTTTAGTGGCTAAACTGCTTGAGAAGGTGATCTGTATAACAGATGCCTTTACTTCCTTTCCTCTCACTCTTTTCTTAATTCTATGCAGTCTGGCTTCTGCCCATATCATTTAACTGAAACTACTCTCTCCAAAGTTATCAATAAACTCTTGGTTGCCAAACCTAAAGGTCTTTTCTTGGTCCTCCTTCTCAACCTCCCTGCAGCCGTTAACACTGGCTCATTTTCTTCTTGATACTTAATTCTCTCCTGGTTCTCCCCCTCCATATCTGATTGTTCCTTTTCTGACTCTTCCACCATGTCATACCACTAACAGCAAGGGTCTCTCAAAGGCTCTACCCTGGGCCCTCTCCTCTCTCCTTCTCTCCTCTCTTGTCCTTTTCTCTTCTCTCCTCTCCTCTTCTCTTCTCGTCTCTCCCTATACTATTTTACTTAGTGATCTCATCAGCTGCCGTGGTTTGAAGTATGTCTCAAGCCCCTCCCGACTCCAGTCCCTCCTCCTTCCATTCAGAGTGATTTTTCTCCATCTCAGTTCTGACATCATCACTTGGGGGAGGGGGGTGACATACCTCCTCATTCAATAATCTTCAGAGACTCCCTACAACCTCTAGGAGCAAATAGAAAATCTCCTGGCCCCTTCCTAACTTTCCAATCTTCTCCCACCTCCGTGTACTCTCTGACCCAGTGGCACTGGCCTTCTGGCTGTTACAAGACCAGGCTCCCGACTCTGAGTATTTTTACTGGCTGTTTCCCAAGCCTGGGATGCTCTTCTCCTCCACACTTTCCTCCTGGCTTCCCTGACCTCCTTCAAGTCTCAGCTGAAGTCCTACCTTTCCCTGTCCTTAATCATAGTGTCTTCCCTCCAAGATGCCCCCCCCTTACCCTGCATATATCTTGTTTGTGTATAGTTGTCTGCTCACTGTCTCCTCCATTAAACTGTGAGCTCTCAAAGAGAAGGAATTGTTTTACTCTAACTCGATGTACAAATCCCTAAAAATTGTCATGCTATGCAAAATTGAGCAATAAAAGCCATAGGCCTTATGGGGAATATATTCAAAACCTTCATTGGTAATTCATAGAGAAGATGTATAGTTGTTTTTCAGTTGTGTCCCAATTTCATGACCCCATTTGAGGTTTTCTTGCCATTTCCTTCTCCAGCTCATTTTACAGATGGGGAATGAGGCAAACAGAGTTAAGTGACTTGTACAGGGTCACACTGCTAGGAAGTGTCTGAGGCTAGATTTGAACTCAGGAAGATGAATCTTCTGATTCCAGGCACAGCCTTCTATTCATTCACTGCTATATCTAGCTGCCCCATAAAGATAGGAATCTAAAAAAAATGGTAGCACAATTGTATGTTAAATAGTTAAGAAATACATAAACACTATAAATGGTGGTAATACCAGTAGCCTCTGGCTGATGCTGTATCTGCACCCCCAGTTCATGAAGCCCCAGGGTGGTCTTGGTGGGTAGCAATCCCAGGAAGCAGGGACAGAGATAGCAGAAGGTAAGGAGGAGGAAGTAAGAATCGAGTGGGTTTGGACCAGCTGTCTTCCACCCACAGCTCCTACTGAATCAGAATAAATAGACCTTGAAATAGACCTTAAGTTTTCTTATGAAAACTGGAGAGGGTTATATAGCTTGTAAATTACTGTAAAATGAAGTCATCCCACTGGTATATATTTGAAGTGTGTGTGTGTGTGTGTGTGTGTGTGTGTGTGTGTATGTATGTATATATGTATCTGAGTGTGTGTGTGTGTGTGTGTGTGTGTATGTGTGTGTTTTATGCCCTGCTCAGCTGGGTACAGTTTTCCATTTCTTGCTGACAAAATTGAGCATAAGTAAACCCCAAATTTCAGATCTTGTTCCAATTATTTCCCAATATATCCATCCTTTTAGAACAATTTCATGTTTTCTAAACAAATGTTATAACAGAACTTGCTGTATATTCTTGTTTCTGAAATACAGTCGGTACTTACTAAGTGCTAAGTGATTGACTGAGAATGTAAGGGGAGAGAGAGAAACCAACAACAGACAATGCCAGAGCTGGAAAGCGTATAGAGGAACATCCAGTTCATCTTCTTCCTGACGTCTTACAGATGAGGGAAGTGAGGCACAGAGAGGTTCCCTCCCCTTCGCCTCTTGGCCCACACTTTACAGCTAGCCACCTCTGCCCTACGGCTCAGCAGCAGGGAGTGCTGCCTTCTGCGGCACTCACCAGGATCCTGTTGTCGGTCTTGGTAACAGTGACCAGGCGGCTCTCGCTGAGATGACCTTCTCTGCAGGCCTGCTTGATGCTGACATCAACAATCTCAGGGAAATCACAGAAAGGCTGGGGGCTCTGGCCGGAGTAGAGATTAAGAGAGGCAAGGGAGATCAGATGAGGGGTCCCCGTCAGAGCCACTCATCCCTCATCCCACTCTCAAAGCAAAGAGGGACCCAACAGCAGCACCTCGCTGCCTCCAGGGGTCCAGGAGATGCCGCTGTCTCCAGCCACATGGATGAGACAGCTGGGGTCCTGACCAGATGCAGCCCCTGGCGTCCGGCCCTCGAAGGTCTCTGAAGCCCGGTGGGGTTTCAGCCTCTCCAGGTCCATGAGGTATTTAAGCATGATGAAGTGCACATCTGCCTGGCAGGAAGCCACTCTCTTCAGGGCTCGGCGTACCATCTGACGATAACGTTTCCGAGTCATGAAACTGAGACTCTGAATCAAGCGTCGGAAGCTTCCTGGGATACAGGATTTATAGCTGGAAAAGAGAAGCCATTTACATATATCACCCATATCCAGAGGCCTTATAAGGTAGGGGCTTGAGAGTGGTCATCAGAGCAAAGTGGTATGCTGCCTAAGCTTCATTACTACCAGAGTTCCTTGCTCCTTCCCTTATTTCTGGCTGGACACTGACCCTACCCTCCTCTCCTCTACTTCCTCAAATGGACATTACTGTTCATCCCACATAGATGAGCAAGGAGTCACCAACCAGTAAGACTTGACCCTACCATCTGCCTTGACACTATACCCTCTAGATACCTGGGCACTGCCATCTGACTTGCCAGGGTACCCTAAGTCCCTGGGACTTGCCTTCTTCCCTACTACTTCAACCTTAGGAAAGCTCAAAGACAACCATCCTTTCCATAGACCCTCCAGATGAACCCTGTTCTATGTCTGGTATCCTCCAATTATAATATAAGCTCCATGAGAGTAGGAACTGTATTGCATTTTTACTTGCATCCCTAGTGGTTAGCACAGTCTCCCACATATGAAACCTGCAGCTCCCATCAAGCCTGGTACCTTTGGCCTGAGACTCTCCAAGGAATTCCCCTTTGGCTGATTTTGATTGATTTGAGATTCCCTCACTCCCAGGTAGAAAACTCATTCACTCATCCTTTAAGGCATGACCTCAATGGTAACTTCATCCACTCTGTTTGCCCTTTGGGTAGGTAATTGAGTTTACTCATTGTATATTCACTGTTTATGACGATCATTTACGTGACTAGAATTTGGTGGCAAGGAGTCAAGTTGGTGGAAGTAAACTCAGGGTTATATCTTAGGTTGTCTCCTCCCTTTAAGGGATAGTGATCAGAGAACCTGGGAGCTTTATGTACGTACCCCTATACCGGTAATATCTCGGGAAGCAGACAGATATAATTCAAATCCAGGATACCCTTTCTCAGAGAAGAGCAGTCAATCTCATGGTCCCTTCTTCTGCTCCCCTCAAGGTGGGAATCTCAGCCTGCCACCAACACTTGGTGGAAAAGATTCTAGAGATATCTATTAGTGTCTCCCTGATGAACTGCCTGTCTACATGTTTAGACATTCCACATAGACACATACATTTTATATGGGCAGTATACATACTACACATGGTAAATACTTAATAAGTGTCTTTTTATTCATCATATATGAGGCAGCAAGCATTTTCCAAGAATTAGAACTAACTAAATGCCAAGCACTGTGCTCATCATTGAGGATACAAAGAAATTCAAAGTCAAGGAGATTCCATTGTAAGTAAAGAAGTACTGTACCTATGTACATGCAAGAGATAGAGATAAATAGATTGATCAGACAGACAGATAGATAGATAGATATGGTAAATTAGAAATAATCTTAGAGAAAAGGCACTACCTTTGAGGGAAATCTTTAAAGGACTCTTGCAGATGGTGGAATTTTTGAGTTGAGTCTTGAAGGAAGCCAGGGAAGTCAGGAGGTGAAGATGAGCAAAGGAGGACATTTCAAACATGGCAGCCACTAATTAAAAGGTACAAAGTTGAGAGATGGAGTGTCATGTGTGAAGTGCAGCAAGAAGGCTAGTGTTGCCAGATAATAAAATACTTAGTGGGGTGTAAAGGGTAAGTCTAGAAAGGAAGGAACGAGCCAGGTTATGGAAAGCTTTCAATGCCAAATAGAGTGTTTTATATTAGATCCTAGTGGTAATTGGGAACTAGAGGAGTTTACTGAGTAGGGAAATGACCTAGTTAGACTAAAGGCTTCCTTTCTACCTGCGTTCTTCAGGAATATCACTTAGGTGGATGAATAGAAAATGGATTGGAGTGAGGAGAGACTTGAGGCAGGCAGACCCACCAACAGCTCTTGCAATAATCCGAGGGGGTGGTGGTATCAGAGGAGAGAAGGGAATGTATTTGGAAGATGTGACAAAGGCAAAATTGATAGATCTTAGTAACTGATTGAATATTTGGGGGAACGGGGTGTTGAGAGAGAAACAGAAACAGAGACATGTTGGTTTCAAGCCTGGGAGAATGGCAGGACGGTAGTGCTCTCAACAAGTATAGAAAAGTTAAGAAGAAGAGGGGGCAGGGATTTAAGGGAAAGAGAATGAGGTCAGTTTTAAGCACTTTAGATTTCAGATGTCTGCATGTTATCCACCACAAAATATGTAATAAGAAGTTGGAGATGTGAGACAGGTCAGCGAAGAGGTTAGGGCTGGATAAATAGATCCGAGAATCATTAGCAGAGAAATGACCATTAAATCCATCAGAAGAAGTTAGGTCACCCAGTGAAGCAGTATAGAGGAAGAGCAGAAGAGGGCCAGGACAGAATCCTGTGGGACATGTTCTGGTTAGAGGGTGGAATCTAGCGGAGGATCCAACAAAGGAGACAGAGAAGGGATGGGCAGAAAGGTAGAAGGAGAACTAGGAGAGCCAGATATTGAAAGTCTAGAGAGGAGAGAGTATGAAGAGACAGTGATCCACAGCAAAGGCTGCAGAGAAGTCAAGGAGAATGAGGCTAGAGAAAAGGTCACTGAATTTGGCAACGAAGAGATCATTGTTAATGTTGGAGAGAGCTGTTTCAATGGAATGATGTGGACAGAAGTCACACTGATGACAACTTAGAGGAAAGGAAATGAGGGCACCATTTTATTCACAACACAGGGGAGCACAGGGTACAAAATGTGTGGAAGGATTGGCTAGATAAAAGTTCCTATGACAAAGACAGGAAAGGGGGGGTGAGACAGTGAATTGGTATAGTCACCTAAAGTTTGGAACTGGGCCCCCCTAAATCACTAACTGCCTACCTTTTGATCCAGCAATATCGTGTCCCCAAGTCTGGAATACTCTTCCTCCTTATCTCTGTCTACTGACCTCCCTACTGACCTTCAAGTTCTAACTAAACTCCTATCTGCTACAGGAAGCCTTTCCCAATCCATCTTAATTCCGCTGCCTTCCCTCTGTGAATTATCTCCTATTAATTCTGTGTATGGTCTCACTCTCTCTTCTAGAGTCATAGAGGGAGGTTGATAGATTTGTGCAATTTTGCCTCACTTAAATCCAATTCACTCATGAGTCAAGAGTTCACCCTATGATGTCACTGGGCCTTTTCAAAAATGAAGGACAAGCCACATTCTGTATATAGCCTGTGTGTACATATTTGTTTGCTTTTTATCTTGTCCATTAGACAGTGAGCTACCTGAGAGCAGGGACTTCCTTTTGTCTGATTGAATCCCTAGAACTTAGAACAGTGCCTGAAAAATTGTAGGAACTTAATAAATGCTTATGAACTGATGACTATAGAGATTGAAAAAGAAAAAAGAACCTATATGTGCAAAAATGTTTATAGCAACTTTCTTTGTAGCTGCAAAAACTGGAAACTATAAAAGCCCATAAATTGGGAAATGGCTAAAGAAGTTATGGTATATTAACATAATTGTGCTGCAAGAAATGATGAAGAAGATGGATTCAGAAAAACCTGGGAAGACTCATATGATCTGATGCAAAGTGAAATGAGCAGAACCAGGAAAACAAGTTAAGCAATAGTAACAGAGCTACCTTTAAAGACTTAAGATCTCTGATGAACAAAATGACAAACCACAATTACAAGGAGCCATTGGTGAAGAATGCTATCTGCTTTCTAATGCAAAGGTGTTAGACTCAGAGGCAGAATGATAACATAGAATTTGGATGCAACCAACGCAGGGATTTTTTTCATTTGTCTGTGTGCATTTGTTACAAGGGTATGGTTTTTCTTTATTTTGTTTTGGTTTTCCAATGGGGGGAGATTAAGGGGAGGAAAAATAATGCTTGTTAGTTGAAAAAATTAAATTATATAAAAAAAGATCATGGTGGTGCCTTGGTGGGCTGCACATTTGAGATGAGACAAAAGAATGATACAACCAGGAAAGCAAGAAAGGCCTAGCTAGGGATGGTCATGCTATCATCAGTCCTGCTCAGACCCCATTTGCAACATCTCTTGTGTATGTGTGTGTGTGTGTGTGTGTGTGTGTGTGTTTGTCCTTCGTTGCCAAAGAAGATCATGCCATCAGAGAAATAATGATATGACTGGCACTTGACTTTGTTTTGAGTGAGAGAGGGCTGTGCAGGTCACCAGGCTCACTTCTCCTCCAGAGCCATCTGAATCCAGTGACCAGATATTCATCAGGATGACTGGAGATGACCCAGGATGAGGCAATTGGGGTTAAGTGACTTGCCCAAGGTCACACAGCTGTCGAGTGTCGAGTGTCTGAGGTGAGATTTGAACTCAGGTCCTCCTGACTACTGCACTGGTGCTCTATCCACTGCACCACCTAACTGCCCCATCTCTTATACTTATAGTCTTTGTATATTATACATTATATCATTTATGTTATATACAATATATTATATACTATATATTATACAATAGACATATATACATATATTGTTTATTATATAACATATGCTATAAGTTATGTTATATTAATACAATATATACATAACCATGTAATAGACATACATGTATATATTATGCAATGTATGTGTGTGCATTTATTTGGAGACAGTGACTACATGGTCCAGCTGGAATCAAAAAGACCTGGGTTCAAGTCCTCTGACACACTCTACTTCCGTGATCCTGGACATCTTTCTAAATCTCTAAATGATAGAGTAGTTACCAATCTAGGAAACTCAGTTATGAATTGACTGGAAACTCCCTCCCCCTCCAATGCTGATGGATGATTATTCAGCAACTTCCAATCTTAGACAATTGACCAGGAAGGTTGCCATCTGCCCAGGCCAACCAGCCAGCATGTGAAGGAGGCAGGACTGTGTCCAGGACTTTCTGACTGAGGTCAGATCTCCAGCCACCACCACACCTGTTCCATTTGGGGCACATGCTTTTGATTTCGTTTCTTCATAGACTTCAGGGATTTATTCTGAGATGCAACAGGGCACAGAATTTATGATAAAAGCTCAAAATTTTAGGTAGGGAACGATCCAACCAGGAAACTCTCCACCCAGGTGAGATCTTGGGCCCTAGTATGATGCATCTCCCTGCTCTAGGAGTCTGGGGGAGACAAGTAAGGAACCTCTCCTCCCCACTCATCCTTGGTAGAGAAATCTTTTACTTGTGCATCTAAAGTCCCTTCTCTGGTGTTTTATTTCTGGACTGAATTTCTCTTTCCCCTTAAAAATAAAGACCCTAACTGAACACCAGCTCAGGTGAGATAAGGCAGAGAGGGAATGGTCATCAATAATAATAGTAATATGGTATATGAATTTAATGGAATACTATTGTTCTATAAAAATGATGAGGAGGTGGATTTCAGAAAAAACCTGGAAAGATTGACATGAACTGATGCTGAGTGAAGTGAGCAGAACCAGGAGAACATTGTACACAGTAACGGCAACATTGTAACAATGACCAAATGTGAATGACTTAGCTCTTCTCAGCAATGCAATGATCTAAGACAATTCCGAAAGACTTAGGATAAAAAAAATGCTATCTACCTGCAGAGAAAGAACCATGGAATCTGAATGCCGGTTGAAGCACACTATTTTCTCTCTTTTTTTTCCTTTTTGTCCTGATTCTTCCTTCACAACATGACTAATATGGAAATATATTTAGTAGGATTATATATGAAATTGCATACCATCTTGGGGTGGAAGAAAACAAATTTGGAACTCAAAATCTTATAAAAGTGAATGTTGAAAACTATCTTTACATGTAATTTGGAAAAAATACTATTAAGTGTAAAATAATGGACTTTCTAACTGAACATCCAGTTATGGTGGTAGCAGTCCAAGGCAGAAAAAGGAGATTCAGGACTGAACCTAGAGAGAGAGGTGTAGAAGTCAAGGATAGAATGTTGGAGTACCTTGGGCTGAGGTTTAAGGGACTAGAGAAGATTTAGAAAGCAGTGACTGTGAAAGACCTGGGTCCCTGGCATCAAAGGCAAAGGTCTCATCAGTTATCTTTAAGAAGGACTTAAAACTGTATGACCATAAATCCAGGACTGAAACTTCTATACCCATGTGTGTATGTGAGTGTATGTACACACATCATATAGATGAGCACCTAGAAGTCCACGTAATTCAGTTTCCTCATCTGTAAAATGGGGAAGAGATGGATAAGATGGCTTTCAAGTTCCTTTTCAGCTCTAAATCTATGATCCTAAATTGAATATTTATAAAAGGGTTCTACACTGGCTAATTGGGGTAACTGATGCCCATTGGGGAATGGAAAGTCCACAGCTTTCCTAACCTCTACTCAACAGGGAAATGATCCAACTTTAACACTATTGTCCCCAGGGACTGACAATCTATCATATCTGATTGTTAAGGAAAGATGAGAGGACACGTAGAATTGGCTCATGAGTCACCAGGCAGGAGGCATGATGTCATGCCCTAAAATGGGCTTAGTAAACCCTCACCCTAAAGCCCAGGACCATCAAGGGAAGTGAAACCCCTCCCAGTCTCCACCCTAACCCTAGCTGCTGTGTTAGGGAACAGGTGCATACACACACACACACACACACACACACACACACCCCAGAGTCTGTGGAGAGAGAACCCAAGCCATGCTGGGCTCTAGGGCAGGGACCTTATGACTGAGCCATGAGTCATCATCATGGAGTAGACCCTGAGTTTGCTGAGGCCTTTGTACTACTAATGTCAAAGATGGTGATTTCTCATAATCCTCCTTCCTCCCCTCTTCCCAAGAGAGATATGCCTTTTCTCTCCCACCTCCATCCTTAAGACTTTGCTTTCTGTTTCCTTTTTGTTTTAAAATCCATTTTCTACAATAAGTATAGTTAGCTATTGCATCTCTAATCTGTATGTGTCCTTGAGCAAACTTGCCTGAAAATAGAGGGAAAGCTTGATAGAAATAGAGGGTTGGTGTTTTGTTTTGTTTTAAACTTCAATATTTATATTTGTTAGAAAGATTTCTCTCTGGCTGAGAGCTTGACTGAACAAAAGACAATGAATGACTTGTTTTTATGATTTTCCAGAGAAGGGAGAAAGAAAATATGTACTCGTACGTTTCTAGACAAACGGTTAAGACATTTTACTGGTTAAAAATGGATTGAGAAGTTCTGCTTTGCTCATTCTTCCTTTCCATTTTTTTTCTGTATCAGGTTCGAAAGGTAAACCATACCTTCAGAGGGCAGGATGGACAGAGTGACTAAAAAGAAGGGCAAAAGAAGGGTGGGGATCCAGTAAGGGGTTCAAATACCACTTCTGATACATACTGTGTGACTTTGGGAAAAATGACTTGACTTCTCAGGGCCTCAGATTCCTTATCCTGCCTTGATTGTCTCTGAGGGCCCTTCCAATTCTAGATCCTATCATTTACCAGACAAGATTCCTGCCTTGAAGGTTTCCCTGGGTTAATCCCAGGTAGATAGGAGTTCTCCACTAGCCCCTAACTTTTTATTTCACGGGACAGCTAGGTGGTGCCATAAGTGCACAGTGGTGGGCTTGGAGTTAGGAATTCAAATTCTAAATTCAAATCCAATTGTGTGACCCTGGGTAAGTCACTCTGTTTACTTCAATCCACTGGAGAAGGAAATGACAACCACTGCAGTATCTTTACCAAGAAAACCCCTTAGATGGTGTGGTCCACAGGGTCCCAAAGAGTCTGACACAGTTGAACAACAACAACCTTATTTCATATGCTGGTGGTCTGTTTTTCCCATAGCTTGTAAGTAGTGGGTTAGGGGATGATCAGAGTAAACCCTGATTGGATTAGAGCACATTCTTTTCCTTCCTCCATGAGTTCAGTGCCAGTCTCACAATCTTTCTTTCCTCCCCATCTCTTGCCTTCATACTTTGAGACTTCAACATGTATATCAATGTACTCTCCAGTACTTTGATTTCCCAATTTCTTAATCTATTCCATTTCCATGACCCACTCCACCTCAGTTACAAACAGAAATGCCTTTGACCTTACCATTGCCCATGAGGATTTCCTTTCCTCTTTCGCAAACTTCAGAACTATTTTATTTGACCATAATCTTTTATTACTCCATATTTTTCCTCTGCCTTATGACTTCTACACCTGTCCTTTGTCCTCACCATGCCGTTCATGTCCTCAACAAGTCAGTTCTTTCCCAGGATATCACCCTGCTAAACTAATAAACCCAGCTAGCAAAATGCTTCTCTCCCTTTCCCATCTTGACCCCTTGGTAAACTAGTTAAACTCTAAACTATCCTCTCTACTAGGTGTTCTTAACCTAGGCACCTGGATTTGTTGAATTTTTTAGAAAATATTTTTTATTTTATTTTTTAAATATTTTGATAGTTGTTTTTCAATATAATTGGTTTCCTTTGTAATATACTATTATATATCATATATCATTATATTATGTTATGTTATATTATGATGTATTATATTATATTACATTATATTATATTGTTATGTTATGCTGTATTATATTATGTTATGTTGTCTTATATTATGTCATATCATGTCATGTTATATTGTGTTATGTTATGTTATGTAATTAATTTATTTTATGTATTTAAAAAACATTTTTCTAAAAAAGGGATTATGGGCTTCACTAAATTGCTAAAGAGAGCAAAAGATTAAAAACTCTTATTCTCATCCTTTGTCCCTTGTTCTATCATTGATCATGCTTTGCCAACCCCAGCCTGGATTACTCCCGTCATCTGCCTCGTATGATCTTGAACAGAGAAGAAAATCATGAAACTATGCCTACTGGGTCTGCTGTAAATTTGTGTCATCTACTATCAACCGAGGTCTCACCACAGCAAGGCAAGTATTCTATTTCTTCCTAATCGATTTCCTATCCTGTCATCCACAGAATCTGTTTCAAACCTTTTCTTTGGTCCTCCCATGGTACCCCTCCTTTCACTCTCCTAGCTGAGAAGCTTGCCTCATCTATACAATCTTATTTTCACTCTCACCTCCTCATTCTCAATCGCCTTGCACGGCCAGTCTGTTACCAAATCTTTTTATTTCCATACTCACATGGACACCACTCTGGTGTCAGGATCTCATCCCCTTTTGTCTGGACCACTGTGCTAGCCTACTGGTAGGTCTCCCTGCTTCAAATCTCTCTCCACTGAAGTCTATCCACTGCTCAGCAGCCAAAGAGATTTTTCTAAAGCACAAGTCTGTCCATGTTACTCCTCCTTTCACTCAATAAGGTCTAGTGCCTCTGTATTATCACTAAGAATTTTTTTATCTAGGAGTCAAGATGGCAGAGTGATCTGTAAATGCTACCCTCCTCCCCTTGTTGACCTTGAAAGACCCAGAGAATATTTCCCCAGGAAAAGTTCTGGGATAGTGAGGTCAGCTAAACAGTCTCTTAGCCCATGAGGCCAGAAAAATTACAGAGTTGGGGTCCCTCTTGCTGTAGCTGAAGAGAACTAGTGCAGGTCCCCAGACAGCCCCATCTCAGTGAACTGGGAGGAGATCCTGAGTCCCAGGGGGTGTGGAGCCCCCAAGTGCCAACACTAGGACCCCAAGAGTACCTCAGCACAGCCAGGGGAATCGGGAAGACACTATTTCAGATGGGGTTCACCAACTACTGAGGCTACCTGTGCTCCAGCTCAGGAGAGGAGACCTCCTGCGGCCAGACCACCCCTCCCCCACACGTCATTCTAGGATAACTCTGGAGAAACTCAGAAAGATTTCACCTGGCCTCTGCTTTGACACACTAGCCAGCTCAGCACCAGGTAAGCTATAGCACTTTAGCTTCTAGCTGAAAGAACCAGAGGTCACAATACACAAAGCCTGATGTTTCAAACTGGGAGATAGAGCATCCTGTGCCCCAGAAGCAGAAATCCACTTTAAATGCCAGGAAAAAAGCAATCATCATGAGCAGAAGCAAACTAGAAAAGAAAAGACCATAAAATCTTACTTGGGGACAAAAATCAAAACACAAATACCAAAGAGAGCAGTACTGAGACTGTACTCCCATCTGAAACTTCAGAAAGGAATATGAACTGGTCACAAACCCAAAGAGCATTTTTGGAAGAGCTCAAGATGGGTTTTAAAAGCCAAATTAGAGAAGTAGAAGAAAAACTGGCCAATGATTTTAAAAATATGAAAAAAGAATTCACTAAATTGAACAACTCCTTAAAAAGGAAAATTGGACAAATTGAAAAGGAAGCACAAAACCTAACTGGAAAAACTGGACAAACAGAAAAGGAAGTGCAAAACCTAACTGGAGAAAATAACTCCTTAAAAGGAACAATTGAACAAATGGAAAGAGAGATGCAAAAGTTAACTGAAGAAAGCAATCTATTAAAAATTAGAATTGGGCGAGTAGAAGCTAATGACTCTATGAGACATCAAGAGTCAGTCAAACAGAATCTAAAGAATGAAAAATAGAAGAAAATGTAAGATATCTCTTTGGAAAAATAACTGACCTGGAAAATAGATCCAGGAGAGAAAATCTAAGAATTATTGGTCTACCAGAAAGCCATGATGAAAAACAGAGCCTTGACAATATCTTCCAACAAATTATCAAGGAATACTGTCTAGAGGTTCTAGATCCAGAAGGCAAAGTAGTCATTGAAAGAATCCACTGATCACCTCCTGAAAGGGATCTCAAACTAAAAACATGAAGGAATATTGTTGCCAAATTCCAGAACTATCAAATGAAGGGGAAAATACTTCAAGCAGCCAGAAAGAAACAATTCAAATATCTAAGAACAATACAATCAGGACCACACAGGATCTTGCTGCTTCTACATTAAAAGACTAGAGGGATTGGAAAATGCTATTGCATAAGGCAAAGGAGCTGGGACTACAACCAAGGATCCATTATCCAGCAAAAGTGATCATAATATTTCAGGTAAGGAAATGGACATTCAATGAAATAAGGGATTTCCAGACCTTCCTGATGAAATGGCCAGAGTACAATAGAAAATTCTATTTTCAAACACAATTCTCAAGATAAACATAAAAAGGTAAACAGGGAGGAAAACAAACAAAAAAAAAAACTTGTTATTCAATATGGGCAAACTGCTTACATCCCTATAAGGGAAGATGACACTTGTTAATCTTGAGAACTGTATATTTATTATGATATTTAAAAGGGATATACATAGATAGAGGGAGTGGGTATAAATTAAATTATGTGATGAAAAAAATGTGATTTAAGGATGTGAAGGAATTGTAATGGGAAAAAGGTAAATTGCATCACAGGAAGAGTCACAGAAGTATATTACAGTAGAGGGAAAGAGGGGAACTGTTTTAGATTTGCTCTCATCTGATTTGGTTCAAGGAGGGAACCACAAACTCAGTTAAATATAGAAATCTAACTAGCTGTATAGTAGGAGGGAAAAGGGGAAAGAAAATGGAGGGGAGGCTAAAAGGGAGGGATGAAGTAGTAAGTGAAAAGGGGAGTAAAAGGGAGGGGAGCTGAAAGAAGGGAGGAAAGACTGAAGGATGCAGCGGTCAAAAATTAAAACTCTGTGGTGGAGGGGAAGGGGGAAGGGAGAACTAAAAGCATAAATGGGGGAAGTAGGATGGAGGGAAAGACACAGAGAATAATCATAACTGTGAATGTGAATGGGATGAACTCTCCCATAAAACAGAGGCAGATAGCAGAATGGATTAAAACTATAATCCAACAATATGTTGTTTTCAAGAAACACTTTGGAAATGGGGAGATACACACAGGGTAAAGGTAAAAGGTTGGAGCAGAATATATCATGCTTCAGATGATATAAAAAAAGCAGGGGTAGCAATTCTAATCTCAGACAAAGCAAAAGCAAAAATAGATCTAATTAAAAGAGATAAGAAAGGAAACTATATCCTATTAAAAGGCTGTAGGCATGGACCCTAGACAATGAAGCAATATCATTACTAAACATATATGCACCAACTGGTATAGTATCCAAATTCTTAGAGGAGAAGTTCTTGCTACAGGAAGAAATGGAGAGCAAAATTATACCATTGGGGACCCGCCCCCTCTCTGGACTTGATAAATCTAACCTCAAAATAAACAAGAAAGAAGTTAAGGAGGTGAATAAAACTCTGGATAAGGTAGATGTGATGGATCTCTGGAGAAAATTGAATGGGGATAGAAAGGAATATACCTTTTTCTCAGAGGTACATGGCACATATACAAAAACTGACCATGCACTAGGGCATAAAACCCTCACAATCCAGTGCAGAAAGGCAGAGATAGTCAGTGCTTCCTTCTCAGATCATAATGCAATAAAAATTATATGTAATAAAATGCCATGGAAAGATAGACCAAAAATTTATTGGAAACTAAATAATCTAATCCTAAAGAATGAGTGGGTTAAACAACAAATCATAGAAACAATCAACAACTTCACTCAAGAGAATGTCAGTAATGAGACAATCTACCAAAACTTATGGGATACTACAAAAGCAGTACTTAGGGGAAGTTTTATATCATTGAACGCCTATATGAATAAAATAGAGAAGGAGGAGATCAATGAATTGGGCATGAGGCTGAAAAAGATAGAAAAAGAACAAATTGAAAATCCCCAAGTAAATACCAAATTAGAAATATTGAAAACCAAAGGAGAGATTAATAAAATTGAAATTAAGAAAACTATTGAACTAATAAATAAAACTAAGGGTTAGTTTTATGAAAAAAACAATAAAATTGATAAACCTTTGATCAATTTGATGGAAAAAAGAAGAAAACCAAATTACCAATATCAAAAATGAAAAGGGTGAACTCACTTCCAATGAAGAGGAAATTAAAACAATAATTAGAAATTACTTTGCCCAACAGCATGCCCATAAATTTGACAATCTAAGTGAGATGAATGAATATTTTAAAAAATATAAATTGCCCAGATTAACAGAAGAAGAAGTTAAATACTTAAATAACCTCATCTCAGTAAAAAAATTGAACAAGCCATCAATGACGTCTCTAGGAAAACATCTCCAAGGCCAGATGGATCTATCTACAAGTGAATTTTACCAAACATTTAAAGAACAGTTCATTCCAATACTATATTAACTATTTGGGGAAATTGGTGAAGAAGGAATCCTACCAAATTCTTTTTATGATACAAATATGGTTCTGATACCTAAACCAGGAAGAACCAAAAGAGAGAAAGAAAATTATAGACCAATTTCTCTAATGAATATAGATGCAAAAATTTTAAATAAGATATTAGCAAAAAGAATATGCAACTTATCATAAGAATAATGCGTATGATCAAGTAGGATTTATACCAGGAATGCAGGGCTGGTTCAGTATTAGGAAAGCTATCAGTATTATTGATCACATCAACAACAAAACTAACAGAAGCCACATGATTATCTCAATAGATGCAGAAAAAGCTTTTGACAAAATACAACACCCATTCCTATTGAAAACACTGGAGAGCATAGGACTAAATGGAACTTTCCATTAAAAAATAAACAATATTATTTGAATTGAATAGGCCTATTTAAGAAGTAGCCAAGGCATGGCCCCTTTAATGAGGTCAAGAAAAACAAAGACATCAGGCTAGGTGGAAAAAAGCAACACTTACTACTGATAATCACTGAAAAGCTGGGGGGGGGGGGGCGGGTCCAGGAGTCCTTCACAGGGACCTTTTAGAGTCCCAATTCAATGAATGGGCATTGCCTCACCCTAAGACAGTACCTGCAAAGACCTTGACCTAAAGGGCCCAAGGTCTCCCAGTACATCCTGGGCCATCTCCAGTCATCCTGATAAATATCTGGTCACTGGATTCAGATGGCTCTGGAGGAGAACTGAGGCTGGTGACCTGCACAGCCCCCTTCACTCAAAACAAAGTCAAGTGCAAGTCATGTCATCATTTCTTTGATGGCATGATCTTCTTCGGCAATGAAGGACAAACATGTTCCTGTGAGTAGATGCAGCTGGCTGAATGCTGGCTGGGTACCTCACCTCCTCTTCTTCTGTCTTCCTCTAAGCTTAGATGCATTTCCAATAAGATCAAGGGTGAAACAAGGATGTTCATTTTTACCACTGCTATTCAATATGGTACTAGAAATGTTAACTCTAGCAATAAGAAAAGAAAAAGAAATTGAAGGAATTTGAATAGGCAAAGAAGAAACTAAGTTATCACTCTGCAGATGATATGATAATATACTTAGAGAATTAAAGAGAGAAAAAACTACCTGAAATAATAAACAACTTTGGCAAAGTTGCAGGTTATAAAATAAACCTACATAAATCATCTACATTTCTATATATTACTAATAAAGTACAACAGCAAGAGATAGAAAGAGAAATCCCATTTAAAGGTACAGTAGGTACTATAAAATATCTGGGAGTCTACCTGCCAAAACAAAACCAGGCACTATATGAATACAATTACAAAACACTTTTCACACAACTGAAGTCAGATCTAAGTAAGAGGGAAAACATCAATTGCTCATGGGTAGGCCAAGCTAATATAATAAAAATGACAATTCTACCTAAATTAATTTACTTATTCAATGCCATAGCAATCAAACTACCAGATAATTATATTCCAGAGCTAGAAAAAAATAATATCAAAATTCATCTGGAAGA
>CM053773.1:193255429-193393701 GCA_028658325.1 Potorous gilbertii
ATTGATACTATAAACAAATTCGGGGAGCAAGGAATATTGTATTTGTCAGATTTATGGAGAATGGAGAAATTTTTGACAAAACAAAAGATAGAGAACATTATGAAGTGCAAAATGGATAATTTTGATTACATTAAATTGAAAATATTTTGCACAAACAAATCCAGTGCAACCAAGATTAGGAGGAAAGCAGAAAATTGGGAAAGAATTTTTTCAACTGGTATCTGTGATAAAGGCCCCATTTCCAAAATATATAGAGAACTGAGTCAAGAATACAAGTCATTCCCCAACTGATAAATGGTCAAAGGATATGCACAGGCAGTTTTCAGAGGAAGAAATTAAAGCCATCTATAGTCACATGAAAAAAAATGCTCTAAATCACTATTGATTACAGAGATTCAAATCAAAACAACTCTGAGGTACCACATCACACCTATCAGGTTTGTTACTATAACAAAAGAGGAAGATAGTAAATGTTGGAGAGGATGTGGGAGAATTGGAACACTAATTCATTGTTGGTGGAGCTGTGGGCTGATGCAACCATTTTGGAGAGCAATTTGGAACTATGCCCAAAAGGCTACAAAAACATGCATACTCTTTGATCCAGCAATATAGCTTCTATGACTGTATCCCCAAGAGAGCATAAAAATGGGAAAGGGTCCCACATGGACAAAAATATTTATAGCAGCTCTCGTTGTGGTGGCCAAGAACTGGAAATCAAGGGAATGCCCATCAATTGGGGAATGGCTGAATAAATTATGGTATATGAATGTAAGGGAATACTATTGTGCTATAAGAAATGATGAAGAGGAAGACTTCAGAGAGGCCTGGAAGGACTTACATGCACTGTTGCTGAATGAAAGGAGCAGAACCAGTAGAACTTTGTACACAGCAACAACCACAGTGTGTGAGGAATTTTTCTGGTAGACTTAGCACTTCACAGCAATGCAAGAATCTAAAAAATTCCCAGTTAACTCGAGGCAAAATGCCTTCCACATCCAGAGAAAGAACTATGGGAATTAGATTGAAGAATGAAGCAGAATATTTTCTCTTGTGTTATGTTTTGTTTTGGTTTTTCTCATGGTTTCTCCCAATCATTTTAATTCTTCTATGCGACATGACTAAGGTGAAAATATATTTAGTAAGAATGCATGTGTAGAACCTATATAAGATTGCACGTCATCTTGGGGAGGAGAGGAGAAAGGAGTAGGGAGGGAGGGGAGAAAATCTAAGATTTATGGAAGTGATTGTTGAAAACTGAAAACAAATAAATTAACTTTTAAAAAAGATTTTTTTAAAGTTCTCCTTTATAAAGGTCCCTCATAAGCCAGCCCCTTCCCACCTTTCTCATATTCTTATACTCAACTCTCTTCCACATAGTCTCTAATCCAGCTGGACTCCTTGCTATTCCTTATACATGATGCTCCATCTCCCACCTCCATACCTTTGCACTGGCTGTCCCCCATACCTGGAATGCTTTTCCTCCTCCCTTCTGCCTCATAGCACCCCTGGCTTCCTTAAAGACTCAGGATCCACCTTCTGGACTAAGTCTTTCTGGTCCATCTTCCCTCTTCCCTTCCCTTCACCATTCTTAGTGTGGTCCCTTTGAGATTTCCTTCTGTATATTCTGCCTATATATCTTGTTATTTACATGTTGTCTCCTCCATTAAAAAGTGAGCTTCTTGAGGATAGAGATGGTGTTTTTGTCTTTCTTTATATCCCTAGCATTTAGCACAGGGCCTGGCACATTTCAAGTGTGTAATAAATGTGTGCTGAATGATTCATTAGAGCTTTCCTATCTTTTTCAAAAGGGGGAACCATATCTCTTTCCCCAATCTCTAGAGATCTGTATCTCCTCTTCCATCTCTCTCCTTTTTCAGGACTGATTAAGTTTATTGGAGAAGAGGAGGATGGTGAGCAGGCAGGGGGACGAGCTAATGGACTCTTGAAGGAGCCACAGACTGATTACTAGAGAAGGTAGCATAGGCCAGAGCTCAGCCTTCATTGGAGAGGGAGGACGTCCTCACCTGATGCTCCTGAGGATCTCCCTGGGGCACAGGCCCTGTTCCTGTGCCATCCGAGTCAGATCCAACACTGCCAGGCTCAGGCACTCTCCCTGCTCCTTGAGGCTCAGCGTCAGATTCATCCTCCCACTGATCAGGTCACTGCGGGACTGTGGGAAGAAACCCCTCACTTTCCACAGGGAAAGAGGCAGGAGCCCTCTGGAGCCATGTCCTCCTGAACTCCTCCTCCAGATAGAACTCTGGATTTGGAGTTAGGTGACCTGACTTCACACACACACACACACACACACACACACACACACACACACACACACACACACAAACATACACATACACATACATACACACACACAAGCACACACATACACACACAATACAAACATACACATACAAACACACGTTCACACACACACAAGCACACACATACACACACAAATACAAACATACACATACAAACACACACATACACAAGCACACATACACAAGCACACACATACACACACACACATACACCATTGACTCATTTACTTTCTATGTGACCTTGGACAAATTACTTCCCCTCCCTGGGCCTCTGTTCTCTCATTTATAAAATGAGATGCAACTGAATGACTTCTGAGTTCTCTTTCAGATCCTATGACTCTATGGTCTTGGCTTCCTCATTTTTATTTTAAGCTTCTTATTACCCTATGACCTGTGCCTGCCAACCACATTCCCACCCAGGGCACCTTGGCCTGCACCAGCCCCTTTTTCCATCCTGACCACAGTGCAGACAAAGTCCTTCTCCCCTACACGCTGGGGCTGGGCTGAGAAGAAAAATGTGTTCAGAATCTGGGAGCCCCGAAATCCCGACTAGAACCTGAAGTGGCGGCTTGACTTGGTTGCTGTAGATGACAATGATAATGACAATTGCTCCTATTTCTTAAAGATTTTCAAAGCATTTCCTTATAATAAACTTTTGAAGTTGGTGGGTCAAGGATTATTATACCCATTTTACAAAGAGGAAAACTGAATTTGTATTTGCATCAGAAAATCATTCTGATACTTTAGGCTCTCGAGGCTACCATTACAACCGTGACTAGTGTGTGGCCATTAAGACTTTGTCACAAGGCGCTGATATGTGATAGAGCAGGTTTCTTTCCTGTGATTTGCCTTAAGTCAAGATTACCATTACAGCCTCCCAGTCCTTTACACGCTCTATCACGTATCTTACTGCTCTGACTCTTGCTCCATCTCCTGTTCCCCCTACCCTCACCTCCACCTCACTCTATGTTGATGTGACCATGGGCAGCTTAGTGGGCTGCCTGCTAGGGTTGGAGACACACATTCCCCTTGAGATCAGGGCAAGTACTCCCTTGCATCAATCATTAGACCTCTCTACTCAACTGAATTCTAGGGTATTTTATGGTTACTGTTCAAGCTCCTATATTTTATTTTTTCTTCAAAGAGTTTCTCATCAATGTATGAGCTTCTTCAAAGATTGTCAATCATATCTTAGCAGAACTAAGAAGTCAACCCATGCATACCAGTATTATATGTCTAATGAAGGCTGAGCCCTGATCTTGGCCCCAGGCCTACAAGGCTTGAATGGCTTGTTGTAGTGCCTCCATCCTGCTGGGAAATGCCTTTAGAGGCATTCTGGGGAAGACCCTGGGGAGGGTCACTGATGTCTCACAAATGATTCCTGCCTTGTACTAGAAAAGGGCCTGGAGAAGAGGAACTGACCTGAGCAAAGAGATACTCGAGGACTGGGAAGTCCAGGATGGCATTGGCTCTGTCCTTCTGCAGCCCAAAGCGATAACATTTCTCCAGGCCAAGCCAGTTTGGGAAGAAAAAGCTGATGGAAGAGTAAGACAAAGCCTGAGTCATGGCAGGAAGGAGTGAGATAGGGTCCTGTTCTACCTGGTCTGTAGATTCTGAGGGGACCAGAAATGGTCATTTAGAGCCCCTGAGCCCCCACCTCAGAGGGGAGAAGAGAGGCTGTGTCCTTTACTGGGAGCTAGGGAAAGAAGGGGAGATGTCCAGGTCTCTCCTGAAACTCCATTCCTGGTTCCCCCATGCACTGGGAGACACTCAATACTGCTGAGATGACATGATCTTGGGCAAGTCTCCTCTTCACCCTGGATCTCTGTTTCTTTATAAAATGAGGGAGTTGAACTTAATGATTCCTAAAGGACCTTCCAGTTTTGAAATTCTGTGTCCTAAGGTTCCTTCCAAGTCAGACATTCCATGCTTAAAGGAGTTATCTAAGACAATCTATGTGTCATGTCCTAAAGTTCTTCCCATCCCTGACATCCTGTGTTGGAAAGGCCCTCCCAGCTCTGACATCCTGGGTTCTAAGGGCCCTCCCAATGCTGACATTCTGTGTTCTAAGGGCCCTCCCAGCTCTAACAGTCTATGTTTTGAGGGTCCTCCCATCCCTGATATTCTATGTTCTGATTGCACTCCCCTCCTCCCAATCAAGAGTGTGTTATGATTTAAGGTAGTGGGTGACATTTTGGCCTAGATGACAAGCAAGGACTAGGGGCAGGCTTGTGTGATGAAGGCATCTGTGCAGATAGCATCTGGAGGAAACCTCAGACCCTTTCCTCACAGCCGCCCTTCTGCCTTACTTGTTCTGTCCCCGCCCACCCCAATCTTATACCGGATCCTGTAAAGGAGGACTTGGATTGTAGAGTCTTCCACTGTGAAGATGTGGTTAGGTGGGAACCAGCAGGACAGGTCTTCAGTAGCCAGGGCAAAGAGAGAATGGCATACAGGTAGTATCCCTGCAAAGAAGCAGACAGTTGGGCCAGTCAGGCTGGAGGCTAGGCAGAGAGAAGAGAGACCTACCTCGACCTCAAAAGGAACACAGGTCTGGGCAGGGGGAGATGGGCAGTATTAGTGATGGGATAGGGACTCTGGAGCAATAGAGAGCCCAAGGAAAGGGGAGGGAGTTCAGTGGGACTCAGGAGGGAAATGGAGGCTCAGTAAGTCAAGCAAAATCAACAAGCATTCATTAAGTGCCTCCTGTATGCCAGCTACTGTGCTAAGCACTAGAGTAAGGAAAATGGGAGCTCAGTGAGAGGATAGGGCTTTAGTGTGGGTCACAGGACTTCAGTGAGGCATAGGGCTCAGTAAGGTTATGGGGGCTGAGAACAGAGTTCAGAAAAAGGGGTAGGGCCTCAACTCCCACGGGATTGGGAGTGCAATAGTGGGGGAGAGCATCAAGTGGGGAGATGGGGGTTCGGTTAGGGGGGAGGATGGAGTCTCACTGAAGGGATGGGAGCTCAATAGGGAGATGGAGACTCGGTTAGGGGGGGATGGGGACTCAATGAGGGGATCATAGTTTTCCTAAATCTGCTCCTGTTCCAAGTTTGGAATCAACAGCCCTCCCCCCCTGTGCTCACCACAGGCCTTGGCAGCCTGCACACAAAGCTGCTCAGCAGAGTATTCCCCAAAAGAGAAGGTGAGGACCTGTGGGGACCCTGGGTTTCGGGGACACAGGAACACTTGCAGAGAGCCAGCCTCACTGGAGGACAGGCTATAGGACCGCTGCTCAATCAGTGGGGTGTCCTCCCCCAGAGGCGCCATGACAGCTTCAAGCCTGGGAAAAGGGAGAGCAGAAAATAGAGGCACCCTCTGCCCTGGCCTCAGCTGGGGAGGTAATGATGCCCAAATGGGTAGGAAACCCAAGAGAAGAAGGGGGCAGACAGCTCCTCCCTCTCACTTTGTGGGCAACCCTCCCTCTGGGTTTTCAGCCACCCTTGTGTTGGCTAGGGTTTGGGGTTTCCCTACTCCTCTGAGTCAAGGGTGGCCCCTATCCTCCTCAGAAACACATATCAGGAGGAGAAATACGACCAGGGAGATGGCATCCCAGGGAGGTGAGTTGGGCAGCAAGCCAGAAGACAGAGGATTTGAAAACAAACCAAAACATAATAAACAGCCAAAGTCGGTACCCACTCCATTCATCCGGGAGTTACTCACTGTCCCAGGAACGCTGCATCTACACTTTTGGGTCTGTCAAGTCTGTGACTGTGGTCAGTTCCCTGCTCATTTAGACACCTTCTATGACAGCCCCCACCAGATAGAGTCTAAACCCCTGGGTTTGGCATTCAAAGCCTCCATGATCTGGACTCAACCAAACCAGGTTTTAGGCTGGCCAAAGAATGAGTGGAGTAAAGAGAAGCAGTGAGGGTCCAAGAAGCAAGCTAATATATGATAGGATGGGGGTGGGGAGGAGGAGGAAGGTGAAGGAGTTTGGGGTGTAGGAAGTAAAGAGTGAGAGGCTGATAATTCTGAGCAGCTGTGGTCAGAGATCATAGACTGAGAGCTATAAGGAAACTTATAGGTCTAGTCCTATCCCATTGTTTTATAGGAAAGAAAATGAAGGCAAAGGAAGCCTACGGAAGCTATTTGAAAGAATTTAAGCTACTGAGGCAAAGCCTCCTATAGCCCCCTATAACACCAGATGGTCTCCCACCCACAGTACCCAACCCTGCTCACCTTCTCACCAAAGACAAGACAGGGCATGCTCCAGATGGCCTGGCCTTGGCCGGGGAAGAATGTCTACAAGGTGAGTGGCTGCTCCTTGTGTTGTGCTCTTCTGGGACTGTCAAGAAGTCAGTTTACTAGAACACACGGTCCCCGTTCCCATGAACCTCACAACCTAGCCAAGGATGAGGCAGAGGAAGGAGAATCGTATGTAAGTAAGGTTAAGTGAGGAGTTCCCCCTTTCTTAAAAGTAGAGGTAAAACTGAAGCTACGTGGATTGTAGACATGGGGAGATAGCCAGACCTCAAGTCAGGGGAAGGTGGATTTGGACCAAGCGAATCACCTAAGCTCTCAGACCTCAGTTTCTGCATCCCTGAAATGAGAGATATGAACTCCATGACACTTTTGCTTTGGAGTCTCCAGTCACAAGACTGAGGGACAGCCACTGCCATCTGAATACTTTTGCTTTTGGTTTCAAGGTCTTTCTGCTCCCAGTTACACACTACATCCCCTCCCATCCCCATCATGGGGCCCTAACCCAAGCCTGCTTCTACCACACCACAGGACAGGCCTGGGCCACCTACCTGGCTGAGGTTATCCGAAGGGAGTCAATCCCTATGGAGAAGGCAGCTGTGAAAATCTCCGTGGATCCCTTCTTACTGAGTGAGAAGAAAACCCCCTAAACCCATGGGCTCTTTTCCTTTAGCCTCTGACTGGACTCCCCCTTCCCCCTCACTACTTAGTTTCCTGCCTAAACGCTTTGACTTACAGAAAGTCTGAAGGGGTGGGGGAGCATGTCTGAAAGGAAGCTCAAGGCCGGAAGGCATCCTACACACAAACCAATCCTCTCCACTCAACAACAGAGGGGGAAACCGAGAGTCCCAGAGAAGGTACTTGCCCAAGGTCAGAATGAGTCAGGGACAGAATGAAGGCCAGAACTCGGGCACTGTGGCTTCTAGAATAGAATTCCATCCACAAGAATTTTATTGAGCAATTACTATGTGCTATATATAAAGGGCCCAGCTGCAGAAGGAATAGATTGGTCAAATTCTAGAGGCCCAGAGCATTAGAGGAGGCAGAATACTGAAGTGCAAGAGTTAGGCCCTGGCGGCCAGTATCCAGGAGCTCTGGTCAGGCTGAGCCCCTTTTCCTGTGATGGGAATAAGGAGACTAGGGAGGAAGTCAAGGAAGGGTGGCAGGCAATGAATATTCTGTCATTCTGGTGTTTCCCAGGATGAGAAGAAAGACCTTCCAGGCAGAGGGAACTGTGTAAACAAAGTAGTAGAGGTGCAACAGCTGTAGGACAGAATGCATGTAGTAAGAGCAGGGGGCTGGAAAGGCAGATGGGGGGCTAGGCATGAAGAACCTGTATTGGTAGTCTGTGGAGCTGCAACATTTTTCTGTGGAATGTCCAGTGTGGGGGAGGGCAACTCTGAAAGGATGGGATTTGAGGTGGGTTTTGAGATGAGTCCTCTGGTATTAAAACATAGATGAAATGTTCCCCCAGAAAAAGGTAAGAAACCAGGAGTAAGAGAGTTACTGAGGAGAGAGGCAAGATAAGGAGAAGGGAAGGTTTGCAGTTACATTGGATAGGAGGAAAATGTTCACATGGGCTATTTGTGCCCGGCTTGTGGTAAAGCATTCCGAGCTTGTATTGGTCTAATTGGCCATAGTCATCCACATTGTAACTTGACTCTAGCACAGTGCCGCCATTTTGGTCCTCTTCAAGAAAGGACAACAACCAACCAAATACAGAAGGAAGATGGGTATAAAAACTGAAAACCATGGACCTGTGAGAGTCCCAGGGATACTGCTTTGCCATTTGAGAGTCTGGGAATAAATATAACTGGATCTTAGATCCAGGACTGAAAGGGAACTTCAGAGGCTATCTGTTCCCATTTCCTTATTGTACAAGTGAGGAAGGTAAAGTCTAGAAACCCTACATGACTTGTCCAAAGTTGCACACGTATTCATTGTCAAAGGACTTGAATCTGGTCCTCTAACTCAGGAGTGGAGAAGATGCTGGATTAGAATCAGGCTGGAAGAGACCTTGGAACAGGCAATGTAAGAGCTCGAGAAAACCTGGGAGATCCCAGTGAAGGTGTTAGCCAGCATATCATCTCATTTCTTACACGTTTGCTGTATCACTTGATTCCTATGAATGTGTTTTCTCACCTAGGAGGACTGCGAATAACTGTCATATTTGCTTCCCAAGGTAAATTGAGGTTATACATGTAAAGAAAGAAGTGGTCCAAGGACAAGTAGTCACTAGCCTGTTATCATTTTTCAATATTTAATGTCCTGTGGACAGCTGAAGCAGAGGATAGACTTTTATAATTGAATAGAGCGTCATGATGTAATTTCATCTGCTGTAGTCTGACCAAAAGTATTTTGGTAACTCTAGTAGAAGACAAAATTACAAGAATAACACATACCCTGTCTTATTCACCTATGGCTATAATTTTTTTGATTAGTTCTCTATATCTGGAATGTTTCTCATTTCACATAGTTTGAATATTTATTATAGTGACATCTAGCAAAAAAAATACCCTTTGTTCTTAATTTTTTATGAATCTACGTTATGTTTGGGCAGTTGTGGGCAACCGTTCTGTTTGTTACAGTGTGCTGGCTTTAGGAGAGTTTACCTGCTAAATTCTCAAGGATATACTGGGGGTGGTGGTAGTGTATTTGTAGTAAGGAAATTTGTTGTGTTAGTTTAGAAAGGATAGTGAACTTGGTGAGTCATTCTAGCCATGCCATCATGTCTGGTCATCTCATCGTGTCATCCTATCAAGTATGTGGTGGGCGCTACATTTATGCAACTTGCAGTAATAAGTTACACAGGTAGGCAACTTCATTGCATAATCTGTATCAATCAGTATGGTAAACTTTCTGTAATTTTTGGTGGCAATGATTTGATCTTGGATAAATATAAATCTCTCCATTTCTAAAAGCAAATTGGTCTGACAGCCATTTGGTCAATATCTTTGTTGATATATTATTGGTAGAGTTCATGGGTTTATTTTCTGTGGAGGACCCTTTGATTTCACACTTCTTTTTTTCCAAAGAAAAATGACACTTTCAGTTGTATTAGAAAAAATACAGAGGTATCTATCTGTTGTCTGATTTTGTTTTTCCTTTATAAATTGAGATATGTTCCCTTCAAATGTATTTCTATAAAATTTGTGTGCTCTGAAAACATCTTATTCTTATTCTTTTTCCTTTTTCACAAAAAAATATTAATCTTTCCATAGATGTCTTGGTAAATGAGCCCTGTGTTTTATTAACATTATTAACATTGTGCAGGTTTTATTTGGACAGCTCTGAGATTAGTTGTTACCTTTCTTACTATACCAAATGTATAAGTTAAGCCTGGTAGTACACAGGTATTTGGGATTTTTTTTTTTGTTCTGTTTTGTGAGGCAATCAGGGTTAAGTAACTTGTCCAGGGTCACACAGCTAGTCTGAGGTTAGATTTGAACTCAGATCTTCCTGACACCAGAGCCAGTACTCTATCCACGACACCACCATGATGCCCCTTCACAGGTGTTAATTATTCTAAATGTGTTAGGTTTAACTTGAGGATGCCAGTTATTCTCTTGACAAACACAACCTCAGTTTTCTCCCTGATAGTTTATGCTCAATATGTCAAGCATGGAGAAGAATAAGCTATTTATAAGTATCTCCTTCATCCATTAGTCTCTTGATTCATCTCCTGATTTAAATTCAGGGCCTTCAAGCTCTATTTTTGCTTGGTGCACGTTAATTTGAAACTTGATCCAAATGATGTTTTGATATGATAAGAGAAGTGGTTGATTATTGTGCGTTTTAGTGAAGTCATAGGACGCGATGTTATCCATGTATGTTGTACTTAATAGAATATGATTAGTAGATATGAAACATGATAGCATTCTCAGAATGCCTGAATTCATTTTACATATGTAATATATATGTGTGTGTATTTCATGCATACTCATATCTCTTAAGGTGGTAGTAGCATGTGGAGAACATTAAGAACCTGTTTTTGGAAGATATTCAGCATTCCCCTACCTCATGAGTGGGGACAGACTTTTCCACTGGCTGTCAAACTGGAACAGGCTGCATTTTTCAAACTACCAGACTGGGACAGTCTTGCTGACTTTCTAGTAATATCCAAAGGGTAAAGGTCCTGTTCACCTACAGCATGAATACCATGAACTAAGCTGGATGGAGGGAAGGACTACCTCCCCTCCACCCCCTTTTAGGCCCTGAGAACTGAGTCTGAGGTTTTGGTCTGTTTCACTTGTCCTTTTCAACTCTAGGCACCTCTAGTGGAGTCCTTGGTAATAGAAGTTCAAACTATGATGGTCTTGGAGGCAGAATTCCAGGCCAGATGTTGCTGAAAGTCCCACAAGGAAGCCTTAAGAAGCCAGAGTACCAGAAGGTAAGCCCTTGCGCTTTGGACTTGGAATCTGGTAGGACTGATGTTATATAAGAACTGAGTTAAGTTGCAAACCTAATTCCCCTTCCCTCCCTAAAGATAGAAGTGGCATGAGGGCAGGGGGAGAGGGATTATATCTCTATGTATTAGAGGGTTATACCTTTGAAGGTAATATTCCATTGTAAAAGCTAAGCTAATTGTTAAAGGCACAAAGGACCTCTAAAATTGGTTGGGGGGACACCATTGTGCAGACGTAAACCAGTGGCGGAGAGATTGGCCAAACGCAAACCCTCTTGGGAACCAATAACATCACTGGTTGTTGTCTTGACTTCCGCATGAACTGGATTTAAGTGAGTCAGAGTTGCACATAGTCAGCCTCAGCCTCACTCTCTCATTCCGAGTCACTGAAACCCAGTGGCAAGGCAAAAGTCAAGAGAACTGGAGATGGCCCAGGATGCAGGGGAAGACCTTGGCATCCTCCATGTCTGACCAAGCTCTAAGCACTCCACAGTGTCTGTGGAGTCACCCCGGTCACCTTCCTGACCATTGGAACAAATTGTTCTCATCCACCCATTCTACTAGGTGAAATCTTCACTTGCTTGGGATAGACTTCCCCTTAACTCACTGATGGATCTGAGGGCCCCTGGTTACCTTCAACCTATTTAGCCTGTGAATACTACAGCTTCTTGGAGCCACAGATAAGAGTTGGGTGAAGGTGGACACCAAAGGTGGATGAGCAGCCTTGAAAAGGGCCTCAGCAAGCCCTCACACCAGAGGTGCTAGTCCTCCTTGGACACCCCCATACTCCCCACTTAAGGGTACCAGAGAACCCTGGGGGAGTAATGAAATGTAAACAAGCTGACCTTCAGACAGTTGGGGCCAGGATTGTCATCACTGTTACATGTATTTACAATACATGACTAAGAAAGTCATGAATGGAGAACTAAGTTGAAAGCTTTGCAATAGTCAATAAAGGTGGGACGTTTTATTATGGTGCTTCTCACTGAAATATTCAACAAATTGACAAGTCACTCTTTAGTCCCCCAGGGCCCTTAACGCTTTGTATAAAGTATATAAACACATAATTGACATATCTGTAAGGATAAATAGAGTTCTTATCTTCTAGCAATAAAAATGTGATGCCTTATGTTAAGAAAGATGAGGTCCAGAGACTTCTGGTTAAGATATTGACATAAAAGTCCTTAGTAAAGACAAATTCTCCTGCTAAACATCCCAATGACAATGTAAATGGGTGTCATTGAGGCAATAATCAGGAAAACCAAAGAGAAATGCTGACAAATCCCTCTATATAGGCAAGAGCTGCAAAAGATGTCTGGCAGCCTGAGGGCACTCTGAACAAAGATGGGCCATGGGGCCCCAATCAGCCAAATCTCTTGTAAATATGGCCCCAAACCAGTAGAATCTTGTCCTTGGTCTTTGGAAGGGACAATCAGAGATGACTGTCATCAGCAAACTTTTCACACAGAAATAGAGCCAGGCAGTGGACTCATGCTTCCAGGGGTTTCTCAGAAGCCAGTGCTCTCTCAGAGACACAGAAGAGGTTAGTGCCAACCAGTTCACAGTAGTTGGAGGCTCAGGAAATGAGATAGCAAAGCATCTGAGATGCTCATACATAGAGGGCCTCCAGGAAGCCTAAAACCATTACCAACTTTGATATCCACTTAAGGACTTGCAGAGAGAGAGAAAGAGACTGAGAGACAGAGAGAGAGAGAGAGAGAGAGATAGTAGAGTTGGTAATTGTCCAGAAAGAAAAGCAGAGCATTTTAGATATACTACTTCAAAATTTTCTCTTTCTTATGGCAGTTGCAGCACAGTCTTATGTGATCCTGACTATATTTCTTGGTACCCCTTTTCTGGCTACTTACAGCATTTTTTCTTTGGGTTGGGGGCTCTGGATTTTGGTAATGGCATTGTTAGATGTTTTCAGTTTGGAGTTTCAGGAGGTGATTGGTGGATCATTTCTATTTTCATTTTTTCCTCTGTTTCTAATAGATCTGAAAAATAAGATTTTCTTAGGATTCTTGAAATAATGGCATCTAGGTTTGGATTTTTTTTTGGTTTGGTCTTGGTTTCCAGGGAATATCAATTAGACATCACTCAATGTAATTGATGGTCCCCTATTGACTTCCTACATTTGGTAGTAAAGACCTCTCCAAATGAATGATTATATGAAAACTCAGTGTCCACACTAAAAGAATAGGAAAGGGATGTATGCATGCCTTATGTGTTCAGCAACAAAAAAGTTACTGAAGGGTATTCTGTACAGCTGTGCCCATAGAAGGACTAAAGAATGAGCACACTGACACAGTCCTCCAAATCTGTGTACAAATTAGGATGGTGGTGTGACAGCTTCACAGATATCTGCAGATATCTTTCCAGCTACACTTTCTATATAGTAAAAGTTCCATCTATGATGTGTGTAACAGATTTTAGGGGATGAGGGTGGGCTCCAAGGTTATCTGATACCTTTGCTTTTAGATCTACACTTTGGGATCTTTAAGTATAGTAACAGGCTGAAGGAGATGACAAGGGAGTGGAATGTTCCCTGATTTACTCAAGGTTGACTAACAAGGAGGATAAAGAGGGTTTTATCTCTGATGGCACTTGCTATGGGGCTGTTTGAGCCAAGATGGACACTTTATTGGGTTATTATTAGGAAAAGAGGGGAGATTAATACTTATAGGATACATGCAAAATGATATAGACATAATCTTCCCAGGGAGTTCTCTTAAGCCATTTGGCAAATGCTAGAAGAAAGACCTTAATCTTTCAGGTGCCTTATTGAGGTACTTATGGAGCTTTTTCAAAGTAAACCTTGAGAGTTTACTTGTGAAATGCTTACACTTCATAGGGAAGGAAAAGTGAATTTTTTTTAAAGTCCCTACCTTTCTTTTTTTTTTTTTTTAGGAATTACTAATCCATGTGATGTACCTCCATCAAAAATTCAAGAAACTCTATTTGAAACTTATGTATACATGCTTATGTACAAAGAGAAATGGTCTCATCTTTCTTCCACTTGGAGAAAGCAGCACTGACTAATAGGAGGAAGTAGAATGTAAGAGTTAGAAAGCCAGAAGCTCCAGTCTGGAAAAAGCAGAGACCAACTATATTCAGGTGAGTATCAACCAAGTTATCTAAGATTAAATTATTGAAGGTTCCACATAATCTTCTTATTTTTATTCCCAGATCACACTCTAGGACAGCCTTGAATGCTCGTATTAAGGCGGGTAGAATCCTTGAACGGATATTTTCTGCCTCATTTATAAATTGTCATCAGATACCAGTGTGAAGAACACGGAGACAAACTTCCAACATGATATACTATAGGAAAAGGCATGGAGTTGTCTAAGGATGCCCTCTTGTGGAAGGGAAAGGCAATGTTCCAGCTAAAGCAATAAAAGATTCTTTTGGGTGGGCTCCCCCGAGAAACCAGGAGAGTTAGGAGAGGCCATCCATCACCTTGCCCCAAAAAGGTTTGCAACTGGATCCAGATACAATATCATTTTACAGGCAGTAATTTCATATATATATATATGTGTGTGTGTGTGTGTGTGTGTGTGTGTGTGTGTGTAAATGTATGTGTGTATGCATATATACATACGTATGTATATGTGTTGTGTATGTGCATGTATATGTAAATGTATAATTTATGTATATGCACACGTGTGTGTGCAAACATGTATGTGTATGTGTTGTGTATATACTTGTATGTGTGTTGTGTATATGTGTGTTATATGTGTGTGTGTGTATGTGTATTGCCTCTCATTCTTATACATTGCCCCCTTTACAAAGGGCTTTCTGAGTTTAAGTCCCCAGCCTGGGGATGCAAAGCCTCACTCACGTACTCTTTTCACCATTGTCTAACAAAGCCTTGTTTCTCGCACAATGTTTTCCCTTTCCTTCTCTCCTATGGAATGTCTCCAGAACAGCCAAGAACAAAACCTGTAATCTCACTCACAGGAGAGAAAGTGTATTTTAAGGAGCTGCCCATCACTGACAGGAACCATTTTCTGTTTTATTCTTGTAGGATTTCCGTATCCATTTGTAGTCATGAAGAGCTGGAAAGTGGCAGAATTTGGCATGGCAGGAAGAGAGTTTCGGAAGAAACAGGCATTTGTAAATACAGGAAATGAAATCTTCATTCCAAGAAGTACTCAGTCCCAACTCCCAAATCCTGGAGTTATATAACAATAGAGAGAGAGAGAGAGAGAGAGAGAGAGAGAGAGAGAGAGAGAGAGAGAGAGAGAGAGAGAGAGAAACAGAGAGACAGAGAGAGACAGAGAGAGAGAGACAAAGAGAAAGACAGAGAGAAACAGAGAGGGAGAGACAGAAACAGAGGGAGGAGAGATAGAGACAGAGACAGAGGAGACGGACAGACAGAGACAGAAGTGCAATGGATGAAAAAAAATCTACCTTTTTTTCTTCAGTCCTTCAAATCCCTGGGAAAGATCAAAGTCAATATTCTCAGGTACTGAAGTGTTGCCATCAGACCATTTGGTTGGTTGTGTATTTGGGACAGATTACAACTCAGGCAATACAGAGTCAAAGATATCAGTAGTTTTTAAGGAGGATCTTACAGGAGATTCTGGTTCAGGGCCACAAACAGTTCATGCAGAAGGAACATTCTTATCAGCATTAACTTCATCAACAAATTCAAACCTTGGGGGAGAGAGGTCAGCTGGTGTCAGAGGTGGCAGCACACTGGAAATGAAAGATAAGTCTCCATTGGCAAAATCTGATAGACCCTTTAGAGGTGGGATATAAGAAAGGAAAACTTGGTAATGGCGTGGGCCTAGAAATAGGCATAGATATGTTCCATTGGGACTCAACAACTGGTACTGTGAACATACTACCTCCTTCTCTTTCTCTTTCATGACTAGCTTATTTTCTTTTGCAAAAAAAAAAAAGGTACATTTTTACATGAATTTATAATCTGTTCCTCCCACACACCATAGAGTGCTACCCATTACCTCTGAAATTGTCTCTTTTGTCATTTCTTATGGTTATCATAATATTCCATTCCATTCATATTTATTTGTTTAACTATTCTCAAGTAAGTTTCTGGAATACCACAAAAAGAGCTGCTAGAAATATTTTTGCACATTTTGATCCCTTTCCTCATTCTTTGATCTCTTTGAGGTATAGGCCTAATAGTGGTATAGATGGGTCAGTTTAGTAACTTTTTTTACATGGTTCTAAATTGCTTTCTAGAATTGCTAGAGCCATTGCCTCAAGGCTACAGGTTCCCCACTCCTGGGCTAGACCAATACAATGCACCAACAAGGCATTAGTGCCTGTTTTCCCTCAGCATTGCCAACATTTGTCACTGACATCGTTTGTCATCTTTGCCTGTCTTTTAGGTATGAGGAAGAACCCCAAAGGTGCTTTTATTTGCATTTCTCTGATTATTAGCAATTTAGGGCATTTTTTTCACCTGGTTATTGATAGTTTGAACTTTTTGCTTTGAAAACTGCCTGGTTACATGCTTTGATTATCAGAAAGTGGCTTTGTTTAAAAGTTGGATTTGCTTAAGATTGACTAAAAAGGGGGCTATGGAGAATCTTATCTCTGATGCCATTTGCTATGGGGCTGTTTGGGTCAAGATCAACACTTTATCTAATAATGTTATTATTAGGAAAGGGGAGAAACACTTTTTGAATGTTTTATGATAAATAAAATCAACAAGTTTCTTAAATATCTTGTGTATAAGACCTTTATCAGAGAAACTTGTTGCAAAGATTTTTTCCCATTTACCAGATTTCTCTTCTCACTTTTAAGTGTATTAGATTTGTTTGTACAAAATAATATATAATGAAAATTTTCTATTTTACCTTGATGATTCTCTCTGTTTCTTTTGGTAAGGAACTCTTTGGGGGAGCTTGGTGGCTCCATGGATAAAATGCTAGGCCTGGAGTCAGGTTGACTCATTTTCCTGAGTTCAAATCCAGTCCTAAACACTTACTAGTTGTGTAACCCTGGGTATATCATTTAACCATATTTGCTTCAGTTTCCTCATCTGCAAAATGAGGTGAAAAGGGAAATGGCAAACCACTTTAGTGTTTCTGCCAAGAAAACCCCAAATGGGGTCACAAAGAGCGAGACATGACAGAACAACAAAAAATGAACTCTTCCCTTATCCACAGATCTGAAAGGCAATTTCTTCCATGCTTTTCTTTTTGTTTGTGATATCACCTTTTATGTCTAAGTCATGAATTCATTTGGAGTTTGTCTTAGTATTATAAAGTATAAAATGTTGACATGACCATCTCTTTTTTTTCACATTATCTGTGAATCCAACATTGATAAAAATCTGTCTCCACTCCTGGAGGAGCTTCTGCCATGGTGACAGTCAGGATTATAAAGAACACTGTAGTTTGGGGAAATCTCAGGCAAGTATCTCTCTATCAGAATTTTGGGTGGAACCTCTACATTTCATTTGTGTGTTAGCCTGTCATTCACTCTTCCCCACTGGTCAGTGCTACAGAATCTATCACATTCCTTGCTAAACTCAGCACAAAGCTGATCCACAGCTATTTTCAACTCAGCTGCTTCAGACTGCAGTCCAGGAGCAGAAGATCAGTGTGGATGCAGATTTAGCCAGCCCAGAATCTAATTCCTTCATGTACCAGGCCAGGCCAAATGAGGTGAAGAGCAGGTCATGGTTGAGGTCTAATACCTCAATGCCCTTTGCAAGAGAATCTTCCCTTAATCATGTGCTCCACATGGCTCCAAGCCCTCTACATAATCTACAAACTGCTTCCTTGCTTTCTGGGCCAGTTCCATTTTTATTTCTCCCAGCAGTTTGAGGTGAATTAAGACCAGATGCAAATTGATTCTTAAGTATTCAGCTTCCAACCCAGAAATTAGTATGGTACATATGCTTTGGCCTCATTTACCAGGGTTAGGCTACAACCCCTCAGGCTTACTAAAGGATTTTGGAGGGTAGCTTTTCTTTCCTTCACTGGCTTTTTCCCCTGCATCATTAGGGGCCTTTGCTTAGTAGCCCCAGTTCCATTTAACCACTTAATATCAATTACCTTTTACAAAGGGTTGGTTGGTGGGTTGTTGTTCTTCATGCTCGAAGAGGAACAAAATGACATCACTATGTTGGGGTCAAGGAACAGTGTTTCTGATTGAACTGTTTGTGCTCAACCTGTGGTAGAGCCTTCCAAGTTCATATTGGTCTGATCAGTCACAGTCAGATGCATTATACATTTATAAAGGGAAATTCACTGCAAAGTCACAGGGTGTTCAAAAGTCTTAGGGACGCACAATTTGGTACATAGCTTAAAACTGTTCTGAGAATTTTGGGACACTATAGCAAGAACAGAAGTACAACTGGGACATACACTACCTTAGAACACCTTGGTCTCTGGAGGAGAGTAGGTTCAACTTAACTCAGTCCCTACATAGCACTATTTGTACCAAGTTTATGTCCAGATACATCAAGAATTCCAGATGAATCCTTGTCTCAGTTTCTGATGGCCTAGGACCAGAAGGTCACTCTTTCATCCTCAGGGTATTGATGCTAGGCTGAGGACAATATGTGGTCACAAGGACCTTTAAAACTCACTAGGTCCTGAGGCTGCACTCTCTTCATCTAGAACAAAGACCAAATTAAAAAGGCCAAGCACCGAGGCCTGTTTCTTGGTACCACATCACCTCCAAGGGGAGAAGGCCTTAAGGTCCTTACTTCTCCTTCTCACATGATCTTTCACTAGATGCAGTAAGCAAGGGAATTATTGAGATCCTCCTAAGTAACTGAGGGATAGAAAAACCTAGAAAGACTTATATGAACTGATGCAAAGTGAAATAAGCAAAACCAGAAGAACATTGTACACAGTAACAGCAATAGTGTAAGATGTTCATCTATAAATGACTTAGTACAATGATCCAAGACTACTCTAAAGGACTTAGGATGAAAAATGCTATCCATCCCCAGAGAAAGAACTCATATGTCTGAATACAGATTGAAGCATACTTTTTTAACTTTATTTTTCTTGAGCCTTTTTTATCTGTTTTCTTTTACAAGACTATTATGTATATGTTTTGCATGACTACACATGTATAAACTTTATTGAATTGCTTATGTTCTCAATGTGGGGGCAGGAGGGAATGGAGCAAGGGAGCCAATTTGGAACTCAAAGTTTTAAAAATGAGTGTTAAAAATTATTTTTACATGTACTTGCAGAAAAATAAAATACTAAATAACTGTGACAAAAGAAGCTGTGACTGAAGAGGATGAAGATAAAACGGTTAGCTGATTGGGAATCAATTACAGAATTATCTACACCTACTCCAAGTCTCTCTAAGGCATTTCTCTCATACTTCATCATAATTCTCCCGGAACAAAGCTCCCTAGTGTTCTGCATGTGGAGAGCTTGCATTGGCTGGTGAAGGTGATGGGATCTGCTCACGTGTTGTTGTTCAGTCTACATGACCCCATTTAGGGTTTACTTGGCAAAGAGACTGGAGTGGTCCACCATTTCCTTTTCCAGCTCATTTTACAGATGACGAAACTGAGGCAAACAGAGTTAAGTGACTAGCTCAGGGTCATACAGTAACTAAGTGTCTGAGGCTGGATTTGAACTCAAGAAAATGAGACTTCCTGACTCCAGGCCCAGTACAGTATGCACTATGGTGCCACCTAGTGGACCCTTCTGCTTATGTAATAGATATGTATTTCCATCCCAAAAGCATGGTACTTCCGTCCTAAGAGCCATGGCCACAGTTTTGGGGAATGAATTTCTAATACAAAAAGACTAATACACAAGAGACTTTTAATACACAAAGGACACACTTATATACCTGTGTATAAATGTGCTTCCATAAAAACATACACACAGGCATATATATATATATATGTATATTTTATATATGTATATATATATACACATGCATATATAATATGTGTGTATATAATATACATGTCCTATAGCAAGTAATATTGATTAATTTATGTTTTATGTATTTTATAACACATAATATTTTATTGGGTTTTTCCCTACTTAATAGTATTTTTCCAATTAGATATAAAAATAGTTTTCAGCACTCAACTTTCGTAAGATTTTGAATTCCAAATTTTTTCTCCCTCCTCTTTCCCCTTTACCCTCTCTAAGACAGCATGTAATCTGATATGGCTTATACATGTACAATCATATTAAACATATTGTCATATTAGTCATGTTGTGAAAAAAGAATTAGAACAAAATGGAAAAACTATGAGAAAGAAAAAAAAGTGAAAAGAGTCTGCTTCCATCTCCATTCAGATTCCAAAATTCTTTCTCTGGATGTAGATAACATCCATCTTTTTCCATCTTGAGTCTTTTGGAGTTGTCGCAGGTCCTTGCATTGATAAGAAAAACTAAGTCTATCAAGGTCAGCTATCACACAATGTTGCGGTTACTGTGTACGATGTTCTCCTGGTTCTGCTCACTTCACTCAGCATTAGTTCATGTAAGTCTTTCCAGGTTTTTCTGAAATCTGCCTGCTCATTATTTCTTATTTAAGAACATAATAGTATTCCATTACACTCATATACCACAACTTTTTCAACCATTCCCCAACTGATGGGCATCCCCTCAATTTCCCATTCTTTGCTACCACAAAAAGAGCTGCTTATTGCAAATAATATTAATTTATACTCTGCAGAGTGAAAAAGGACAGGAATTGCAGTAGCAAAACTATAATTATTAAACGCATCACAGTAGTCATATTGTAATATGCCCTACAACAGAGTTTGAGGATTCTCTTCTTGACCCACTTTATAGGTCAGTTATTTTTGATACACATTTTTCTAATTTTTCAATCTTTTGACTTTGTTCTAATAATGAGACATTTGTACAGCACAGTGAATAGAGGAGTAGACCTACAGTCAGGAAGATGAGTTCAAATCCTGTCCCAAACACATACCAGCCCTACGGTGCTGGGCAAGGCATTTGACCTCTGTTTCCTCAATGATAAAACGGGGGTTATAAGGTCACCTGTCTTCCAGGGTTGTTTAAGATCTGTAAAATGGGAGATTTCCTCAGAGGAGCAAATGGGATAATTTGTGTAAAGTCTCTGTAATTCTAAAAGTGTCATATAAATCATAAAGTTCTCTTATTATCATTCTATTTTTTGTTGTTTTATAGATTAATTGAGTTCTGTTTGATTCATTCTGTTTTTCAGGGAGCTCATTACTTGGGAAAGATTTGCATTTTCTATTCTAAACGATTTATTCTCCTTCCAAATTTTTCTTCAAGGCTCTCATTTAAATTGTAGTTCCATTCCAGCCACTCTTGGAGTCCTTGTGGCCAAGTCACTCTTTCTCAGAGGTTCTACTTATCCTTGTGAAGATGCTGTCTTCTGGGTTTATCTCCTGGGCCTCTCTTCACCCATCATATTTCTTCACCATGGTTGATATTTTCTTCTGTTTGCACAAATCTCTAGCCTCAGAGCCTCAGTTTCTGGACTGGGGCATTGTGCTAGGGCCAGACGCTGCTCCACAGTTGCACTCCTTAGATGGAGCAGGCCGGCCCTGGTTGGTACTGTGTCCTCTGTGGTTTGAACATTTCTGCAGTCATGGCTGGAATGGCTGGCACCAGGCCCTGCCATCTGCCTAAACCTCTGACTTTTGCCTCCTTTCTGTTGGCCCAATTTGGATGGCTGGCCTTATCACTATCTCTCCTTATGCAATCTCCAACCCAGAATTGGTTTCGTCCCCTCGTGTTGGAAATCTTGCTTGGCTCAGGTTTCCTACAAAGCTCCCAGCATGTGTATATGGTTGGTGAGATGGCTTTGTCTCCTGCTTGTTAGAAGTGTGCACTTCCCCCAATCCCAAACTCTTGCCTTCCTGGGTAATGACTAACAGGGGCTGACTCTCTTCCTTGCTGCTATCCCAACAGACCAGTGCCAAGGTCCTGCTGGCATTAGGTTGTGATTACCCACAGCTTACAATGACTTCTGCCTTTCTTGGTGTGTCCCTGATCAGAGCACCCACATGTCTTAGGCTCTATGGAATAAGGTTGGGTTTGAGGTCCCTGGAGAGTTTGTAGCTTTTGCAGGCTTCATGCTGGCTTCCTTCTGCCCTCCACCTGCATCTGGGGCAGTCCTAGACCACATGGAGGAGCTGACCATGTCTCTCATCTTGGTCACTGTTCTATCTGGGATCTTTTTGGATGTCTGTTGGAGCATAATTGGGTGATCTGGATTCTATGACACTGAGATGAGGAGTGTACTTCAGGTAGGAGGAGCAGTCTATAAAAAGGCTTGAAAACAGAAATGACAGGCTGAATTGGGGGATTTAGAAGAACATTAAGTAGACCAGTTTGGCTTGAAAGGAAATTAATAATAAACCTAGAAAGATAGACTAGAGCCAGACTGTGAAAGGTTCATCATGATATCAATAAGCAAATCAATCAATCAACAAACATTGATCAAGTACCTACTATGTGCCTGGCATTGTGCTAGGCCTTAGACTACAAATGTAAAGAATGAAACAATCCCTACTCTCAAGGTGCTTACATCCTAGAAGACTGTATATAAGATACACCCTGTAGAGAGAAGAAATACAAACTTCTTAAATACAAGGAAGTTTGGAAGTTTAGCAGTTGAGGGGATTAGGAAAGGCAGAAAAGAACAGCTTTGCTGCAGTGAGGGTCCATTTGGAATTATTTAAATTGAATTTACTGAATTGAATTGAAATTATTTAACATTAATTTATAATATAACCAATTAGCAGGGTTGTATGACTTTTTCCAGCTGTTCAGCAGCAAGTTAGTAGGAGCAGAGGAGGGGGATGATAGGAGTAGTATGGAACTAAGATTTGAAAAGGAATAACAGACAACAGGACAAAGAGGTGGAGGGACTTGAGAGTAAAGGCCCATGTGGACTGGATTGGCTAACTAGAGAGTACAATTTGGAAAAGGAGGAAAGTGGCCCAAAATGGGGCATTGTCAGGGGAAGCTGGCTGGTAGGTAGAAATGAGAGAGAAAAGCATCCCGAAGATCTGTTTATCATAGAACAGGAATTCTAGAGGGCAGAGTGAATGGGATAGGCCATAAGTAGCATAAAGTTGAGAAAAATGAGGATGAGATCCCAGGAAGGGGGTATATGGAGTTTGGTTTGTCCTATGTGGCTCCTATAACTGAGTAACATAGGGAGAGAGAATGAAATAGGTGGCAGGAAATTGTTAGACACAGGGAGAGTCCTGGATGAACAATAAAACTGGTGCTGCCAAACAAGGCCTTGGAAGGAGCAAAGAGAAGAGGGTGCACCTCTTTTTTAGGGTGTGCTGCCTAATATCAGGAAGAGTCTTCTAGAGATGTCTCTACAGAAAGAGAAGAGCTCCCAGTCCCAGAGCAGGTTAGTGGGGGAAAGAAAGAAGCCTAATCATTTTCTCCACCTCTAGCTTCTCTTCCTCTATACCTTCTTCAGAGGTTGCCAGTTTCCAAAAAAAGTCCAGCTCTAATGGTTCCATCCCTGCTTAGTCATCTTCTGTGGTTCCCTGTGGCTCACAACATCATTTGGGTTCCTTCTCCCGTTCTCCCTTCTTATATTTTCAATCTTTCACTATTAGAAATATAAACTTCTGGAGTGAAGGAACTATCTTGGGGTTTATTTTGGTTTTTATATCCCTAGCATTTATCAGAGTGCCTGGCATACAGTAAGTACTTAATAAATGCTTTGAGTCCAAACTGGCCAGAAGGACATTCAGATACAAGCCAAGTCGAAGGAGCTGGGCCTCTAGAGGGAAAGAAGGAGGCAGCATTTATGGGCTAGGTCAAACCACTGCTTTGTGGCCATCTCCCTTCACAGCAGGGTACAGCCAGCCCAGGACTCCATGGCACCCAGGAGCAGAAGTGTTCCAGGTGTTGGCTTTCCCCTTGAATAAGCTTCTTTTTTATCAAATTAAAGGGGTCATCCCCTGAGTAATTAAAGAAGCCTATTCATTGAGTGAGTATATCTCACTCAAAGCCAAAATATGGTAAGACTTAGCCTGAAAGGGCCAGGGTCTCCCATTGCATGACGGGCCATCTTCAGTCATCTTGATGAAGATCTGGTCACTGGACCTAGATAGCTCTGGAGGAGAAGTGAGGCTGGGGACCTGCACAGCCCTCCCTCACTCCAATCTAAGTCAACTGCAAGGTATGTCACCATCTTGAAGTCATGGTCCTCTTGGAGAATGCAGGACAGACACACAACAAAGCTCCTGGTGGACAGCGACCATGGTGGGTCTCTCTGGGGGCTCAGCAGGGCGCCTCACAGGTAGTGGGTGCTTCATACATGTATACTTATTATCGACAGGTGGCACTTCTGGTCTTCCCCCACCCTCTCCAACGTAAACTCCGCTAGCGCAGGCACTTTTTCAGCTCACAGCGCCTAGGACGGGCGTATCCTACTCTCAGTGACCTCATTTCGGCTTTCTTTTGGCAGAGATGATGGAGGGAATCGTCATTTGCTTCTCATTTTACAGATAAGGAAACTGAGGCCAACGGGGTGAAGCGACTTGCTCAGGAGCGCAGAGCCCGCGCAGAGCCCGCGCAGAGCCCGCGCAGAGCCCGCGCAGAGCCCGCGCAGAGCCCGCGCAGAGCCCGCGCAGAGCCCGCGAGCGTCTGGAGCGTTCTCAGTTCTAAGCCCAGTATCCGCAGCGCCACCTAGCGGCCCCTTGAGGGCACGTTTAGTGCTTCCTAAATGCCATGGCGGCTGTAAAGTCGCCGGGCCTGGTTCCCCGTCCGTACAAGAGTTGCCATATCTATGTGAATCCATAGAATTCTACTAGTTTCGACACCACCCAGCAGGGTTCCCGTCCTGGGAATTCTAAACTGTGGGCCTAAGGCAGAGCCCCGTGCGAAGGGATGAGGGAACGGTAAGAGAAAGGAAAGGGAAGACTACTACTCCCGGAACGCCCTGAAGGTTCCCGCCTCTTCCGGCATTGGAGAAAGAGGGCGGGGACAGGAGTTGGTTGGAGGAAAGGAGCGTATTAGCCTTTGAGTTTTCCTTTCGTAAGTGCCCCGTTGACTACCGGAAGGAGTTACCATCCAGTCTCGTGGGCGGAGCTGCATGACGGGAATTGTAGTCTATTCTGAAGGGGCGGTGGGACGAGGACCACGCAGATTTACCCAATAAGAAGAGCAGTTGTCTTGAGAGGCGGGCGTTCCCACCTATGAGAATAAGGATGCCCGTACTCCTGCCGAAAAGGGCGGGATTTCCTGTAGCGCCAGGGTGGTGAGACGCTGCACGCCGGTGCATTACTTCCTTTTGCGGGTTGGCGGGGACTGAGGCGGCCGCACCATGAAGGCCTCGGGCACCGTAAGCGTCTTGCATCTTGGGTGGGACCGGACTGGGTCGGGTCCTGAGGGAAAGGAGGGAAACCTTCCCGGAGTCCGGCCGATGGGGCAGGCTGGCTTGTGGTGCGGTGAACGGGCCGGCCCACGCGGCGGGCACCGCGGCCTCTCTCGTCGCGCTTGCGCACGAGGGTCCCTAGGGTGCGGGCCAACATGGCGGCCCCGCGTGGAGGCGGCGGGTGCTGGGGATCGCCTTCCCCTTGTCAGGCTGGGGAGCTCCGCGGAGGCCCCCCCTTGGACCCTGGGTCCGCCCCGTCCCTGTACGTACGTCACCGAGAGGTCTCCACTTAGAGTGGGGGCGGTGGGAGTGGGAGGGGTCCTAAAACGTCCATTACTCAGGGCTCCCCTGGGGAGTTGGGGGGGCGCGCTGGGCCAGGATGGCTCCCGTAGGACGAGGCGGGTCCGCGTAGACAGGTGAGAGGCTCCTGGCTCGTGGGGGTGAACGTTCCTGTCCAGCCTCAGTCCCTTCTGAAGGAGCGCCCCGGCCATGCAGTGGGGAGATGTCGCAGCTTTGGTCTGCCCTGTTTTAGTCATTGTACCCTGCTGGTGCGTAGTCAGCCGAACCTCGGTCAGGCCACTTGAGCTCTCGGAGTGTAACTAAAAAGAAAAACCTAAACCCATTAGGACGGTAGGGGTGGGGAAAGCCCAGGCCTTGCCAGGCTTGGGTTGAACTGTGGTCTCGTTTCTGCAGCTCCCCTGGAAGAAAGGGCAAAGTGGAAGTACAAGGCCCTCTCCTGGGATTTCTTTATGACATTTTGGCAGAGTATCTTAGCTTGCACGTATGTGGACAGTATACTCTACACAAACCAATTATCTAGGGAGTTTGAACCCCATTTTGCAGAAGAGGTTTTTTTTTTTGATGATGTTCCCCAGGCTGGTAAGGAGTAGAACCCCAGACAGAAAGCCCACTGGATTTGTATTTGGCCTTGTGATTTTATAGCATAGGTCTACAGTTTCTGCCTCTACGAGGAGGGAGGAGGGCGGGAGTTTGATTTCTAAGGTCAATTCAGGCCCTTTATCTTAGGAATTCAGTAGGCCCACTGAGCATCGCACTGTACTGTTTATACCAAATAAACCCCTTGACTCCAGACTTCTCAGTTGAGGGGGGCATGGGAGGGACTTGGTTACACCTTGTTGTCCTCTGTCATTTCAGCTGAGAGAGTATAAGGTAGTTGGCCGCTGCCTGCCTACTCCCAAGAGTCCTGTGCCACCTCTTTATCGCATGCGGATCTTTGCTCCTAATCATGTTGTGGCAAAGTCCCGGTTCTGGTACTTCGTTTCCCAGTTGAAAAAGATGAAGAAGTCCTCTGGGGAAATCGTATACTGTGGACAGGTACCTGACCTCCCTGGAGAAACTTGGAGTGGGTGGAGCCACTGTGGCATCTTTCCTATTCCTGTAGATGGCACTCTTGCCCTCCCAAGTTAACTTGACTTTTCTTTCGCTAATGGAGCCTTCTTTCAGGGAAGGTTTGGTCATAACTGGTGCTGGGGTAAGTGAAAAGTAATTAAAGATTCTTAGTGAGTTTTTCTTGTATTATTTGCTTTTATTTAATAGGTCTTTGAAAAGTCCCCTCTTAGAGTGAAAAATTTTGGCATCTGGCTGCGCTATGATTCCAGGAGTGGGACCCACAACATGTACAGGGAGTACAGGGACCTGACCACTGCTGGTGCCGTCACTCAGTGCTGTAAGGACATTCTAAGCTGATCTTCATTTGGTATTGGGAGGCTAAGTGGGCATTAAATCAAGCTAACATTAGCTTTTGTGGGCAGGGCTCTGACAACCTTGCCAGTTTGCCTCTTGGAGGGGAAGAGGGAGGTGGGTGCTTAAGTGGACACAAGTGGTCATGACAGTCTTTTTTTATTGGAGACATTTTCCCTAAAAAACCTGGTCTCCTGTGGACCCAGGGTTTCCTATCTTAGCCTTGTGCTAAATGCCTAGGCTTTCAGTTAATATGCTTATTACCTGAAAAGTATTAAAAGTCAGAACACTCCAGGCAGCTTATCCTGTCATTAAGGAAATGAAGCTAGCACATTTTTATTTACTGCTTGACAAATGCATGTTGAGCCATTTAGTATGTGTTCATATTACATGAAACTTAAGTGAAAAAATAGTGATCATTCAGACATAGCCTCTTCATCCTAGGAGCTCACAGGCTGATGATGGTTAGCATAGTAGCTTACACTTAGGTCATACTTTTAAGTTTGCAACACAAAACCGGGGTGAGGGGTGGGAGTGGGCAGGGTTGCAAATGACAGGTTAACTGACTTGCCTGGGGTTACATGGTGAGGAAGTTTGAGGCAGGATCTGAACCCAGGACTCTTGTCCTCCAAGTCACCTGCCTGCCCAGTGTTAGACACAAAAATAATCGAAGTCTTTGTGATGGGGGAGGAACAAAAATTTAGGCAAGGAAGAAATAAGTCATTTTGTGTAGGAAAACCTTGGGGTGGGGTGGCATTTGAGGTGAAGCTTGGAGGATGTGATAGAATGTTGGAAGAACATTTGGGCAAAGGGGTGATCACTGTCTGACTCCATTCACAGCAGGTTGGGGGCAGATGATGAGATCCTGAAAGGGAGTGTTAGAGTTAGGGGGGTGTTGGTGTTAGCTTGGACTTAAAAAGATTGGAGGTCAGGGGACACACAGTTTTGGCAGTTGTCGTAGTTCAAGTAAGAAGGTTTGGAGCATAAGACAAAAAGGCAGGGATCTGTTCCAGTAGAGGATTTGGCAACCATTTGGATTGTGGGGAATGAAGAAAGGAGGGTCTCAGCACTCTGAGAAGGGATTCTTCATCTGGCGTCCACTGGGCCAAAACTTCAGGGAGTCTTTGCAGTTGGATGGGGGAAGTAGCTTTTTTAATTTTCATTAACTTTTAAGTGAAACCTAGTATTTCCTTCAGTTATTCATTTAGGAGACAACATTCTGAGAAGGGGTCCAAGATACCCAAAAATGCGAAGAACACTCTTAGAGCTTGGGTGACAGGATGCCTGGTACCTTTCACAGAAAGGATGAAGTCAGTGGACACTGAGAATTAATGTTATTTGGGGTCTAATCATACTCCAAAAGGTCAATGGATTGGGTTTTCCTATCCATTTATTTACTTCATTTCACAGCAGTTGCTCTAGGAGTGTTTTTAAATTATTGATCACCAATTTCTTGGATCTTACTCCATTACATGTGCTTTTAAGAATTTGTGCATAGAGCAATTTAAGAATGTTAAATTAACATAGATTGGCTCTAATATTTATCATAACGTATTTGGGAGAGTCTCCTGAAGCAATCGGAGGATTTACTGTTAAGAGGGGAAGGAGGCATCTCACAGAAATGCTGGATGATATGGTCAGGTCTCAGTCTCAAAGGCAGAGTGAGTGTTCCCAAATGTGCTGGGACTACTCTCCCTCCACTTCAATCCAGATTTTTGGAGGATCTAATTTTTTTTCTGGGACATTTTATGGACCAAGATTTCAAGAACAGTCAGATGAATTCAAGAAACATTAATTGCATGCTGTGTGCCAACAGGAAGGGATGATTTTTCTCTTGAACAAAGAGGAATGCTTAGGAGAGGCCAGAACTGGGGTGCCACCTGTTTAGTGATCCAGTGGACACCCCACCACCACCACCCCCTACACTTGTGGCCACTCAAAGCAGGCCTTCTAAGTTTCCCTTGTGGAGAAGGTTGATGATTACTCAACAACTGAGGTATAGGTAGTAAGCTGGGTAGTACCTAAGATGCCAGGAGGCATTAGCTCACCCAGTAAGTTATACTCTTTACAGTTTAGGCAGTGGTTTCCAAGTTGATGACAGGACCAGTAGTTGGGAATTGGTTTGTAGCTATATCATAAATACAGGACCAGCTTTTGTAGCCTCCCTTTGAACCTTCACAGCTCGTAGGGAAGGACATTGTGGGTGTAGAAAAGAAAGCTGGATTCTCAGTGACAGGAAGACCCATTTAAAACTCTGGCACTGACCTCTCAGGGTTAGTGTTTATGGACCCTCATGGGGATGACTTGAGTCCTGGGGGATGTCCTGATAACAATTAAAGGAGTAGTTCCCAAAGTAAGAGAAGTTGAGGGATGCTTCAAGCCTGGTCAGGGGCTTTATGTGCTGTCTCAAGACAGTTCTTGGGGCAACCCCATGGCTGAGCACCACAAGCTCTTGATGAGGAAACTGAGACCTGAGTTGGGCTAATAAGCCTGGAGGGGACAGCAAGGACTTGGGACATTTTTTCACTAACCTGAGGGTTATTGTTGCTCACAAGATTTAAAGACTGGAAGTGTCTTCCTGTATCTGTTCTGTGTCCTGGTGTCTGGTACAGGACCACAGGTGTCTCAGCAGAAGTTGTTCCCTTGCTTGGACCTGCTGATTTTATAGATAATTCAAAGGTTCTGTGAAGTTGGTGTTACTGACTTTGGTGGCAGTCGTCTCTGCAGGCTAGATGCAGCAGTTCACATTCTCACAGATTTAGCTTTACAGACAGGAATGCAGATTTATAGACTTATATTGTACATTGGGAAAATTTCAGCTCCCAAATGACCATCCAGCAGCTTAATTGACACAGCTTCCAACAATAAATCGCACCCGCCCACATTCTGTGCTGAGATGAGACAGCAATAAAAATGCCTTCACCATTCTGTGGGAGGAATATCTGTCATGTGAAAGAAAAATCAGCTAAACAGCCCCCTGCTCTGGAATAGCAGGAAGGCATCTGTTCTGTGCCCAAGAGCCTACCAGCATTGCTTTCCCTTGAAAGTTGGATAACAGTTCAGTAAGAGATGATTGAGAGAAGAGGGGCATGTTTTATGTTGTCTATTTACCAGTCTGGGGAGGGAGTGAGGGAGATGAGGGTCAAGGAAGGTGCTGCCCCTTGGGAAAGGCCCTTGGAACTAGAGCCAGTCGGTAGCCAGGGCTGCCAGCCTGATGGACTTTCTTTTCTTTACTACTGCTGAGTGCACAGACCAGGGGCTTTCTCCTGTACATTGCACCCAAACCCCAAAGACCTTTGTTTCCCCTTAACAATGATCTTATCTTGGGTGCAGACAGTAAATGGGCCTTGTCGCCTTTCTGGAGCTTATGAAAGTGCTCCAGAAAGTGAAATGGTAGGTTCTACACTCCTGAGAGACTTTGGTCCTTCTGGGGCTGACCCCAGACTTGTCAGGAACAGGCAGCATTTGTCCTGATTGCACTTGTTTCTTTCATCCATTTCCATGAAGGCAGAACTGGAAAGATCCTTCTTGCAGGTCAGCTGAGAATACTATGAATTGCCTGTGTGCAGGAGCCCTGTCAGGAAGGAAATTGAAAAATCAGACTTAGTCTGTGTCCTTGTGTAGTTGACCGTCCACATGCAAAGAAACGTGCAGATGAGGAAATTAGTCCAGTGCCACAACTCTGGGGTGGAAGGGGGCGGTGAAGGATTAATGGAAGAGGTGTTTGATCTGGGCTTGGATTATATCAAGGGAAGGGATAGGCGGTGTGTCCCCTGGGGTGGTCCAGACCATGGCTGTAGCTGTCCTAGTGGTCTGATGCAACTCCTTAGTAGAACTGGTCACAGAAATTGTCAAAAAGTATGAGCGAAGCAGCTAGTTGGTGAAGTGGGTAGAGCTGCAGCACTAGTCAGGAGGACCCAAGTTCAAATGTGGCCTCAGACGCTTGATACTTAGAAGCTGTGTGACTGACCCTGGGCAAGTCACTTAACCCTGATTGTGTCACAAGTGTGTGTATGAGACTTGCCTTTTTATTTTAAAAGTGAATATCATGCTGGCCTGGTTTGAAGATAGGAAAATAGGTTCTGGTTATCTTGGCAGACCGAGATATGGGAGCCCGTCACCGTGCCCGGGCCCACTCCATCCAGATCATGAAAGTGGAAGAAATTCCTGCCAGCAAGTGCCGCCGGCCCGCAGTCAAGCAGTTTCACGTAAGTGAGAGCTGGGATATATCACGGTTTCCCTGAAGTGGATAGTTTCTAAGCTTTCCACTTCTCTAGGACCTTGATTAAATGGCCAGGCCTACAGTAACTGATTTCTAAGGCCTTATTGAGCAGTGTGTAGTGGGTGTTTTTGTGAGGCTGTTCGACAGTGTGACTGTACTAATAGAATTACATGCTATAAAATGGATACTTAGAAAACTCTGGATCAGCCAACCTTGGTCACTGCAGCGTTGATTAGTCTGTATGAAAAGGCTTCTCCTGAGACAGTAAACAGACTCAGTGAGTGGCAGGTCATGTGGCAGTAACACCTCACCCTTCCATATTTTCTGATTGCAAAGTATTTTTACAATCTTGACACCCACTCTTGGTGGCCCAAAGAGGAGGAAGGTAGTGCACCACACCCAGCTAACCAATGAGGAAGCATTCCCAGAGTCAGGTAGCTTACCCAGGGTCCACACAGCAAACCCAGGGTGCAGCTAGGGACTTAACTTAGTAAGGTGACAAGGCCAAGCCTGAACTGTGTGGTTTGTAACCCTTTAAATTGAAAGTGGGGAACCAAGAAGGGTGAGATGAGACAAATTGGGGGTGGGTGACCATTTTTACTTTGCTTTGTATCCTCAAGTGTTTAACACAGTGACTGGCACAGACTGGGTCAGCAGCCACCTGCCCTGATAAATAAATGTGACTTTATAGTGAGAGTGCTACTAAAGTCTAATTGAAGAGCTTCATGCCACCTCTTCCCCTCCATGAGTGAGGGTAGGGTGAGGCTAAGGGGGCCCTCTTAACAATCTCTTTGGTTTGCAGGACTCCAAAATCAAGTTCCCTCTGCCCCACAGAGTTCTGCGTCGCCAACACAAACCACGCTTTACTACCAAGAGGCCCAACACCTTCTTCTAAGTGCAGAAACACGGAGGCACCTGTTTTATTTGATCTGTTTAAATAAACTTCTCAATTGGAAACCCAAGAGCAGACTGATTTTTAGAACATTGTTAACCAGGGAAGCGGGGGAGAGGTGGAGCTTTATATTAGAAGACAGATGAGGTGACTATTGTCCTAGGATCTCAAACTCTTTCCACTGCAGTATCACTGATTCTGCTCCTTCTTGTGGGTCATACAGGGTGGGTTCCTGTTCTGGGGCTGATCATCTCCAACTTTCCTGGCATGATTTCAGATATAAGCTGTGGCCAAGATAAAGGAAGTAGGAGGGAAATGGGGGAGGTGCACCAATTTAGGCCACCAACCAAGTTCCCTTAAGACAGGAAGGTGTTTGTCTTTACAGTGTTATTGCATAAATTGTTTACCTGATTCTCGCTTCCTTCTGAATGATTCATATGAGTCTCAGGTTTCTCTAAAAATCAACCTTTTTTTTCATTTCTTAAAAGTTTTCCATTACATTTATGTACCATAATCTGTTCAGCCATTCCTCCATTGATGAGCACCCTGTTTTAGTTTTCAGTTCTTTTAAGCGCGGCAAAAAGAGTTGCTCCGCACATTTTGTGTGTGTGTATGTGAAACACTCACTTTACAGCTCTGGGAAGCTGAGATCCAGGGAAGGATTTGGGATTTGATCTTGAGTTTGTGACTCCAAATAGAGCATTCTTTCCTCTGCATCATACCACCTTCAGTCCTGACCCTGACACTTAGGTGATCTTGGACAAGTCAGCCTCGCAGAACCTTAGACTGACCTCCTGAAAACCTCCTTGGTCTCTCCTTGAGGGTAGCTTTTCTTCTCATTGAAAAGGGGAACCCTAGTGGTTCTGCCCTTTGACTCTCAAAGGAGCTTAGGTGGGAGTGAGTGCTGTAGGCAGAGGGAGTGATCTGCTCAACCCCTTACTTGATCCACCCACAACTCCCAGAGTCACAGTGGGACCAAGGCTTTGGCCAATTCCAGAGCCTGTGATAGCTTTTGTAGAAATTCCTTACTCCTCACTCCCCTCCTCCAACTAAGGAAGAGCTTTTATCCAATCTAATTTTCCATGTGTAAATCGTAGCAGAAGGTGTGTTGGAACATTTCACAATCCATCCTATGAGAAAATAAGCCAGATTAGGCAGCTTTGGGTGGGGAGAGGTCCCCTGGAATCAGTCAGACCAAAGGCAGGGGTCTCTGGCAGGCTTCTGATCTGGGTGACTCCAGGGCAAATCATTTAATTTTTCCACCTCAACTGCTTTCATTTATGAAATCAGAAGGTTACCTAACAATACTGGAACTTTCCCTCTATGTTGCTTTATTGAATATAAATGCATTTGATATTCTCATAAATACGTCATCAAATTTTAATTTATAGAATTTAGTATATTTTCTACATTTATGTGTATAAGTACACATACACATCCATGTATACATATATACACGTGTATATGCATCTATATAGATGTGTGTATGCATGTTTGTATGTGTATAATATGTATATGTACATGTGCATATGTTTGTTTATATGGATGTATATTAATATATTTATCTTTCCTTATATAAATCAATCTCATCTATCCATCTGACCAAGGTTAGTTTGTCTCTCCTTAAAGCAACCTGGTTGCTCTCTCCTCTCTTCTTTCCCAAGAAGGGAAAGGGGCTTACCATATTTGTACCCTGTTTTCACAGAAACTTGGAACCCCAGCCTTAGCTTCCCCAGCCACCTCCCCTGCACCTTCTGGCCTAGCCAAGGTCCTCATCCAGTAGAATTCAAGCTTGGCCAAACAGGTCTCATGATAGATTGTAGGTCCATTTTCTGGGAATTGTGAAGAAGCTCATCCTAGAAAAAAAATCTTAATATAATAACATACTAAATAATAAAGTGATAATAGCTCATTAAATTCTATATGATTTTTCTATGCTTACAACAGGGAGCATTCTAACCTAATTTTACCAATTAAAAAAAACGACATGGGCATCACAGGAGGTAAACGGATGGGGTGGGATTCAAACTTGGGTCTTCATGATTCCAACTCCAAACTGCTCCCCACTACAGTGGAATTGTCATAGAAGTTGTAGAGGGGTTGGTTGGGGAAGAGAATCTACACCAACAAACCCCCAGCTATTTTGAAGTATTGGCACCTTCAAGACAAAGCCTCCAGATACACTGTTCTAGGCCCAGGTCCAGCTGGAGACCCGGAAGGGGAGGATTTAGGAGGGAAGCGGGCCCCTGGACTCACAGGACCTTGTGCATGGAGGGCTGGGATCGGAGGCTGGAGCATACTTACCCAACAGGAGTTGAACCTAGAGGGGGCTGATTCTGTCCTGTTAAATCGGCTTTACTCCATGAGGAATTCCAAACATGAAGTCCCTCATTCCAGAACCTGGCTAATCCATCCCCTGTTGGTTTCCTGGATCCTAAACCTGGAGCAAAGTGGCATGTTGCAGGGGAGAAGTGGGTTTAATGTAAAGAGTCCCGGACCAGTAGCAGACTCTGGACCTGGCGCAGCCTTTACTAACTATATTCTTGGACAAATTACTTCCCTTCTTTTAATTGGGGTGATAGTGGTGGTTCTTGTCCTATTTTGTGTTCTGAATGCTTTTGGTAATCTGGTGAAGCCTGTGGGCAGGTTTCTTTTCAGAATAAGGTTCTTAAGTTTCTGAATAAGATTTGTAATACCTGATTTTAACTTTTTGCTCTAAGAACCCTTCCATCTTGACATCTAGTGTCCCAAGGGCCCTCCCAGCGTTGACATTCTGTGTTCTAAGGGTCATCCCAGTTACGGTGTTCTATAACCTAAAGGTCTTCCCAGCTCTGACATCCTGTGTTCTAAGGACCCTCCCAGTTCTGACATTCTGGGTTCTAAGGTCCTGACAACTGTCAAAATCTGTTTCTGATTAATGGGAATTTTAGGCGGGATGCAAGCTGTAAAAGAAAAGACAAGAGTATTAGCTGAGATGAGGCTTAATCTGATTTTCTCCCTGTGCATCTTTTCTTTCTCTCTACCTTCCAACATTGGCCCTTCCTTGATCAACGTTTTTCCTTGACTTGAGACCATGGCCCAGCGAGGGAAGAGAAGGAAGGGTAGAGGGTGTCAAGGTATTAGGAGACATCTTGTTTTCCAGAACTAAGGCCCAGCAAGCAAGCTGTACCCTCAGCTTGGCATCACAACAATCCTTTGCGCTCAACCTCTAGCAAAATCACATAACAATTGTATTGCTTTGATCCAAGCACTGCACAAGTAAGTACTCATGTTTGGATCCTGAACCCCTATTATGAATCCCACTTGTCTTCACTGTCAGGGCTGCAGCTCACTACATAGCCATAGGGGTAAGTATTGAGAACTGCCTGCACTAAATTGAGTGCCCCTAGTAGGGGTGGGGCTCTGGCACCTACGTCTAGATCCCCTCCTTGCTTGGAAGCTGTTTCCCTCACGTTGAACTCAAACTCTATCGGATTCCTGACTCTCCTGTCTCTAGCCTGCTCTGTTCGGCTTCGGACACCCAAGGTTAGAAACTGGTTCTGTCCAGCTGGCAAGAGGCAGAACAGGCTGGTGTCTATTCAGACAGCATGTCCACTTTACCTTGTACTTTATAAGCAAGTCTAATGCATCCTCAAGTCTTATACATCCTTATTAGGTGTTCACCCCCATAGAGGCACAACCTAGGAGAAGGGCAGAAGGGAGGAAGATAGGATCCTGAGGTTAGCCAAAACCACACCCTAGCTTCCTTTTGGGTACTGGTCCAATACCTCAGGGCTTGGCAACTTCTCCAAAAACTGATGTCAAGAGATAGATGAGAGTCCCCTGGGCTCCAGGCCCAGGGCAACCAGTTCACTCCTCAGAGGGCATTACTCAGCTTTTCTCTGTGTGCTCTGGGGAGAGGGAGGGAGAGGAAGCTTATCAGGGAGCAAGGAGGCCTGAATTCCAGGCCAGGCCATGCCAACAACTCACTCTGTGACCTTGGGCCAGAACTGTCTCTTCTCTGAGGTCACAAGTTTCCTCATCTTTAAAATGGAAAATTATGGGATTCATAATATCATAACCTTAGAACTTGAAGGCAAAATGAGAGTCTAACTGGTCCAATCCCCTCATTTATAGATGAAGAAAGAGGCCCAGGGCAGTCAAGATCACATCGGAGGTAGGGTTTATACCCTCCTCCTGTAACTCCATACCCATCGTTCTTTCTGCTGAAGTACACTGCCTCCCTTAGACAGTGCCTGTTGGCCCTGTTGCCACTCATCTCCCTTCCCCTCCCAGTGTCCCAACCCTCCTCAAAAGAAGGTTGTTTGGAGACTCGCAGTTATAATTCATTGCACCCAAGAAATATTCCCTGATCCCACCTCTGGGTTTGTCCAAAATAACTTAGGGCCACTGCAATAAGGCGTCACCTCCTGGCTGCAATCTGGGATTCTTGTAGGATCTGGTGTTGAGAGGGAAATAAAAGCATTCTTAATTCAGGTCTGAGTATCATACATTCATGGTACTTCAGTCCAGATCCATCTTCCCTCACCTGTGTCCCAGTCTTTGATGGTTCCTGTGGGTGCTGGGGCTTCCCAAGTTTGTATCTAAGAGTCCCAAGGCTTGCAAGTTTCTCACATTGAGGCCCAGTTGATTCCCCTCTTTGGGTCTCAGCTTCCCCTTCTGAAAAATGGCAGGTTTGGACTATATGATCTCTAAGAGCCCCTTCTAGCTCTGATAGTCTGTACTCTGTGTCCCCACTTTTGGTCTTTCCAATTCCCCCTTTACCTACCTCCACTCAGAAAAGGTGTGTGTTGGACACTGGCCTACCTTAATGGAGCCTCTGATCCATGGGAAGTTGTTGACTGGTCCTTTTTCTCTTCTGCTCTGTGCTGACCTGACCACTCACCTTCGGAGGTACCAGGCAAGATGCTGATGGGTACTCCATGAGCAGGGCTTTGGGTTCCCAGGAGAACAGCCCCTCCCTTTGCCTTGTCCTCATCCAGACATGAACTGAGAGGCTCCAGAGTCAGGACCTGTCTGTCCATCACTAGCTCTGTTCAGCCTTGCAGGCACCTTTCCAACTTTGAGTTGGCTGGCTCAACTGAGCCCAAGCTATGAGCAGAGGCATGGAGTGGGAGATTAGGAAACACTGCAAAAAGGGTGTGGGATGGTAACTACCTCCTTCCCCATCGCCCACCAGCCCAAATATGAGTTGGATCAAAGCCATGTAAGGATTGTTACAGTGAGGACAGAGCAGAATGGGAGCCTTCCACCAAAGCTCTCTTCCCTGGGATCTTGGGCAACTTATATTACCTCTTTGAGCCTCAGTTTCTTCTGATATAAAACAAGAATGTTGAATTAGGTGAAAGATAAAGGCCCTCCAAACTCTGAAAGTTTGTGTTCTAAGGTCCCTTCTGGTTCTGACATACGTTTTAAGTATTTTCCTTGAATTGACATTCTCTGTCCCAAGATCCGTCCTGTCATTGACACTGCTCTAAGGGACCTTCTGGTTCTGACACCTTGGGTTCTAAGGGCCCTCCCAGGTCTGACACTCAGTGTTCTAAGGGCCCTCTTAGATCTGACCTCCTGGATTCTACAACACTCCCAGCTCTGACTCTGTTCTCAGGGTCCTTACAACTCTGACATTTTAATGGTTCTGTAATCTTTTTTCGTCAGACCTTCTAGCTCTCACCCTTCTTCCCAGGAGGGGGCAGTGGAGACACATGGAGAGGAAAACTAGCTCCTCATAGTATCCACACACACCTGGGACGTTGGGGTCCACAAAGAACCTTCCCCTTCCATCCCCTCATCCAGTGTTTAGCCAGCCCCGAGAAGTGGGAGTACACCCCAGGGTTATTTTCCCTACGGCCTGGATGAGAATGGACCCTAGAGAAGGACCTCAATCAGGACTGAACAAGTTAATGGCCAAACAGGCTCTTAGACTTAGCTGATGTGCCAGTTTCCTCATTGACCTCTAAGATCCCTTCCAAATCTCTGTCCTTGAGCCTGCTGTGCTGGCCTGGCATGGAGCAAAAGGACCCAACAGGTCATGGGAGAAGATCCCCTCCCACAAGAACTTTGATGGTATGGACAGTTAGGTAGGCTCTGGGAATCCCTGAGGTGGGGGAGTGAGAGAAGAGGATAGTGGTCAAGGCCCTTCTGTCACCCGAAGGTCACGGATAAGACCTTACCATCCTTCAGTCTGGTCTGTTTGCCTGCCTCCCACCCTGCCACACACATACCCACTCCCCAGTCTGTTCTCTGGAAATCCCAGGACCTGGGAGTACATAGAATGTGGAGATGGAAGAAGAAATCTCAGAGCATTTATTTCTTCCTTTTCCCTTTCCTCTTACACCACACACACACACACACACACACACACACACACACACACACACACACACACACACACCCTTCCTTATGGACAACTCCAGTCTCCTCCCCCACCTCTTGCTCCAGAACAGTCTGTCTCAATTTCAGGACCTAAAGGGTGCCTGTCACCCCGCCTCCCCCCAGGGAGACACCCTCTCCTTGGGATGTCATGAGTGGGCGGGGTTTAAGTAACCCCTAACAGGACTATTAAAGCTCTGGGGCCCTTTCCCTTCCCTGAGTCCTTGGAATTCCCAGCTCTGACTTCAGTTTCAGCCCCATTCTTTCAGGCTGGTGTGTGGGAAGGCTGTCAGCCAGCAGGACAGCTGGTATTTACTGGCCGCAGAGACAATTGGGGGACTCCAAGAGCCAACCTTTCTCACTACAGGGTACCCCCTTCCCAAAGTTGACAGACTGGGAGCCAGTAAGGTTTCTAGACAGGGTGGGCTGAGTGGTGTCCAGGACCTAGAGAGGGGGAAATCAGGGAGGAAGCTCTCTCATAGGGTGAGGACTCCAAGGTCCTTATCTAGAGGTGGGTCTTTAAGCATCCTTCCTCTGACTGAGCTTAGAGGAGCCCCTTAGTCAAGCAGGGGACCCTCCTTTCCCCTTGTTTGTCCCTGTTTACTTTCTTTGGGCTGATTCTACCTGCTTCTTTCCTTCCAAGTCTTTAGCCAGGTCAACTAGAGGGGAGACTGGACTTAGAAGGCAAGAGGTGTAGACAGGGAAGGCAAGGAACCAGAAGCCCTGGCAGGTAGAGCAGTGGGGATGGAGGCCTGGACCCCTGAGCGGCCTACTTTTGGCTTTTGGGACTATGGTGTCTTTGGTCTCATGCTGCTGGTCTCCACGGCCATTGGACTCTTCTTCGGGCTGGCCCGGGGTGGGCAGAAGACAGCAGAGGACTTCTTCACAGGCGGACGGCAGATGGGAGCTGTGCCAGTGGGCCTCTCACTGGCAGCCAGCTTCATGTCAGCCATCCAGGTGCTGGGAGTGCCTGCTGAGGCTTACCGTTACGGGCTCAAATTCCTCTGGATGTGCCTGGGTCAGCTGCTCAACACCCTTCTCACTGCCTACCTCTTCCTCCCCATCTTCTACCGCCTGGGCCTCACCAGCACATACCAGGTAACCAGGGAGGGCTGAGGGATTCCTGGGGGTGAGGAGCACTCTTAGAGACTGGCCCTCTCCCCTCACTGTCCAATGGCCACCTTCCTCAGCCTTCAGGCCTGGCACCTGGCCAACAGTGCTCTGTGGTCAGCCCAGCCTGCAATACCAGGAGGGTCTGGAATCAGTGCTAGGGTTAGAGTGGGCAAGGATGGGCATTGAAGATTGCACTGGAGCCCAGATAGGCAAAAGAATAGTGCTCCTGGGAAGTGGAGGTATCCCAGAGGCCACCCTGGCTTCGGCTGTCTATGGGTAAGATATTGGTCTATATACGGTCCATCCACCTGAAAGCATTCCCTGGCACATGAACTCTATCATCACTGGGCAGGGAGAAGGAAAGTTCTATCTGTGCACATGTATGGATAGGTGCACATGAGTATCTGTTTATGTGCTGATAGCTTTGTGAAGGCCCAGGGAGGGGCTGGGACATGATATGACTGATGTATCTTCCTGGATGTGTGCACAACGGTGTGAGAGGCAAGCTAGTGGTGTGAAAAAAAACCTGAACCAGGGCCAAGAGACAGGAAATCTCAGGTCTGTCCCTGGCTGGGTAACCTCAAGTGAGGGTTCCTTTCTCCTAGCCTCAGCTGTTTCCTCTGCAAAATGGGGTTATTCTAGTGCTTAAAGGTCTCTGCATTTTGTTGCTCCAGTGCAGAGGCCCTCTCATTAGAGAGCAGAGGGGGGAGAGAGCTGGTGAATGTTCTTCAAGGCAAGGCAGGCCATAATGGCTTTGGGTCCTGTCCCAGGGTGGTGGAGGGGATATAACCTTGCCTTCCAATACCCCTTTCAGTATCTGGAGCTGAGATTTAGCCGCTGTGTTCGTCTGTGTGGCACCATCCAGTACATCATTGCAACGGTGAGCCACCCTCTGTTCCTTCCCTCTGCAGTCCCCAGTCCCAAACCTACCCCTTTGTTCACTCTGTCTCCTAAGCTTTTACTCCCTGGGTCCTCCAGATGAGTCACTCCGGGTCCTTCCCCTTTGGGTTACCTCTCAGTTCCACAGTGGAAAAAAGGTGTTCAGGGCTTGGAGCAGGGCCAGGAAAGTCTCAGTGAAAATCTCCCACTTACAGGTGACTCCTTCTTGCCTCAGCTTCTAAAACCCTTGGAGGCTGAGGTCAGGACAGGTCAATGGAAGTGGGAGAACCAGAAAGGATAGGGAGTGAGGACAGACAACAGAAATTCCTATTTGAACATGTGCAAGGCCCCCAGGGAAGGCCAAAGGAGGGCTGAGATGCTCATCACTCCCAAAGCCTGGGTGCCTGGGAGGTCACCTCCAGCCCACATTGTAGATGAGGGCTGATGTTTGACAGGAAGGTCCCTGACGGGGATGGGGGGAGGGGAGAAATGGAGTAGGGTCCTTCTACTCAGTCCCCATTAGGCATAACTGGGTGTCATATCCCTACCTTCCTGGACAGATGCTATACACAGGAATTGTCATCTATGCTCCTGCCCTGATTCTCAATCAAGGTATGACCCAGAGTGAGACCTACAGGTGTCTCCTGCCCTCCTGGAAGACCTCAGGCTGAGAGATATGGCCCTGACTTCAGGCAACCCCCAATCTGAGGGGAGACGTGGCCCTGCCCTCAGAGGGTCTCCAATTTGAGGGGAGACATAGCCCTGACCTCAGGGAGTCCCCAGTTTGAAGGGAGATATGGTCCTGGTGAGGCTGGACATTGTCTGAGGACAGACATGACCCCTAACTTTGGAGAGCCCCCAGTCTAGGGGGTGGGGCAGCATGACCTCTTCTCTCCCTCAAACTACCTGCCCACTGTGATTTTCTTGCTTCCAGTAACAGGGCTGGATATCTGGGCGTCTCTCCTTTCGACCGGGGCCATCTGCACCTTTTACACCACTGTGGTAAGTATCCCCAGGGGACCCAGCCCAGCCCAATAGTAACTCTGATCATTCAAGACTCCTCCCCACCCCACCCACCTCATGCTGATGTATTCTCCAAAAACTTGGGGTGTCTTCGGTGTCACCAGAGAAAAAGTGCCCATTGATTGTCAAGAGACATCCAGGACACCTTGAAGAGCCCTGAACTGGTACTGAAGAGACCTAGGCTTCTACTTCTGACTGGCTGTGTGACCTCAGACAAATCATGTCTTGTCTCTGGGCCTCAATTTCCTCATCTGTAAAATAGGGCTAACAACCTCCTACTTCTCTCTAAGGATTGTCACGAGAATTAGAATAAATAACACATGGGGGGAAATAGCCATTTGTAAACTGGAGCTGCATTAGGTGAACTCAAACATTTCTTCCATTTCTAAATCTGTGTAAAGGGTTAAAATAATGTAAGGGATTCTTATCACCAAGTAGGTCAGGACATTTCAAGGGCCATGATACTGGGGCACCATCTGGGGTACCAATGGTCAGGGGCTTCTTCATAGGGTGAATTTCTACCAAAGTGGGACCTCTTTTCTCAAGCTGTTCAGGCCCACGCCCCTTATGCCAGGCACAGGAAGAGGCAGCGGAGGGGCATGGTCATTTCTTCCCTCCAGGAAGATCCTGGGATGCACATCCTTTGCCTCCTCCCACCTCCATCCTCCCATGTGCCCCATCTTCCCCAACAGGTTTGGGGTATTGAACAAGCCCTATCTCTCTCTCCTCTGCTTTCTCCACACGTGCCCTACAGGGAGGCATGAAGGCTGTCATCTGGACAGACGTCTTTCAGGTGTTTGTGATGCTCTCTGGGTTCATCGCCATCTTGATCCAGGGCACACTTCTGGTTGGTGGTGTTCAGCGGGTGATGGATATTGCCCACAATCACTCCCGGATCAACCTGCTTGAGTGAGTGTTCCCCTTACCTAGAACCCTTCATGCCAATGACGAAGGGGGTGGGAGTGAATCCCAGGGGAGGTGGAAATTAATTGAGGCGAAATTCGATTCAGTAATTGGCTATTAATCCAATCTACTGCCCAATGGCTTGACTCAACATCCCTGTGACTTCCCAGACCAAAATGCCCTCCCCTTTAGATGCTATCTCCCTCCATTAGAATGGGTGCTCTTTGGGGTAACAGATTATGTTTCTCTGTATTTGCATCTCCAGTTCCTGCCACGTAGGGAGCTCTTAATAAGTCCTTTTTTTAATTCATTCATATAATACCCCACATTGTGCTAGACTCTGGGTGTAGGGAGACAAAACAATCAGCCTCCCTTCAGAGTGTGCATTCTGCAGTAGAGAACATCTAGACAGAGAAACAAATATGAAATAATTTTTTTAAGGCAAAGTAAAATTTTTGGAGAGAGTACTAAGCACTTGGAGGGGTAGGGCATGGGGGTGGAGGATGGGCCAAAGGCTTCATGGAGCTGTGGCAGCTGGGCTGAGCTTGAGAGGAAAATAGGAATTCCAAGAGGTGGGAAGTGAGGATGGCACATATTCCAGGAAATGGGAATGGGCATAGGCAGAGCAAGCTTCAGAATGAAAAAAGACTGTGCAAAGATGCATAAGTGGATGACAGAATGTCTTCTATGGAGAAGAGCAAGTCAGCTCTGGAATGTAGAGTAAAGGGGAGACATTGAAGCTTCTGGGAGAAGGAGTGATCTGGTTAGTCTTCTGCTTTAGGATTATCTATTTGGTAACTGGTTGGAGGATGGATCTGAGAGGGAAAGGTTTTGTTTTTTGGCTTTTGTATTTTTTTTAGAAAATTTTTTAGAAGCTTATTATAATAGGTCCAGGAGAGAGGTGATAAGGGTCTAATATGATAAGCTGTGCAGATGGGGAGAAGGGGATGGATGCAACAGATGTGAAGAGGGAGAAGGCAAGTCCTTACTGGTGTATTCAGCACATCCTCAGCCAATTTGGTTCTGGGAAATAGAAGAGTTTTGAATCTAGTGACAGAATCCAGCAACATGGGTCTTGAGGTCTTGGAGGGAGGGGAGCATGGAACCCAAAGACAAGAGGAATAGCAGAATCTTTGGAGCAAAAGAAGGGAAAGTTAACCAGTTTTCATATTAAAAATTACTGCATATGAGAATGATGTGAAATATACACATTGCTTCATCTGTTTTTGTCCTTTGTTCCTGAAAAGGACCATGACATCAGGAAGATGAGGCCATGACTTGCAAATGACTTGGATTTCAGTGGGGGAGGGCTGTGCAAGGTTACCAGCCTCCCTTTCTCCTCCAGAGCCATCTGGGTCCAGTGGAGATATAGATCAGGACAACTGGAGATGGCCAGTTGGCTCCATTTTTTAAAAGGAAAAAGTATTCCAGGTCTCAGGATGTTCTCAGAGAACATGACCACCGCTGGAATGCTGGTAGCTCCAACGCAAGGGTGTTGAATTTCAATAGAAATGTTTCCCTGTGACAGACTTGATTTAGGAAACCACAAACTAACATTTTCTGTGTTGTATTGTATTTTTATTTATTTTTGTTAAACATTTCCCTATTAGATTTTAATCTGCTTTGGGCTGCACTCTGAGTTTGGAGAGCCTCTGCTCCAAGGGACTAAGGACAGGAGCCAGAGCCAGTGTTAGAGATAAAGAAGGACATGGTTTGAGGGTTAGCATGAAGATTAAGGAATAAGTTTGGGGCTGGCAATGGTTCAAGGGAACCAAAAATGACATCTTTATTTTCACTAATATCTAACTCAAACTTAGTATTTCCTTCAATTATGGATTTTAAAGTCATATGTTCTGAGAAGAGGTTCATAGACTTCAAAGGGGTCCACGCACCAAAAAGGTAAAGGACTCCTGCTCTAAATATGACTTAACCCTTGGTACGAGCCAAGACAAAGTCACCTAACTGCTGTCTGCCTCAGTTTCTTCATTGTAAAATTCATTGTAAAAATTTCTTCATTGTAAAATGAATCATAATAGCACTTACCTCCCAGAGTTGTTGTGAGAATAAGAATATTTGTAAAGTGCTTCAGAAACTAAAGTGCTGTGTAAATACTGAAAAAAAAATCTGAAGTTTGACTGGTAGGGAGCAATGTCCAAACCAGAATGGAAAGGTCTTTAAATGTTGGGGTAAGGAATTTAAATCCTTGACCTAGAGGTAAGAGGGAGTCACGGATGATTTTTGAACATCATCCAGACTAGTGCCTTAGAAAAATTAGTTTGACATATCAGAGGCAAAGCAAGAACATTAATTGGCCCTGTTATTATTTGATAGTGATGTAGAAATCCAAGCTATAACAGCAAGAGAAGAAAAAGAGACTAATACGTGTAAAAAGAGTGAAGGCAAAATTATCTCTTTGCAGATGACCCAGTGGTTTACATAAAGGATCCTAGAGATTTGATGAAACATTTAATTGAAATAATAGTCTCAGTAGAGTTTCAAGATTAAAAAAATAGTCCTGGAAAAATCATCAACTTTTCTTTAGAGGAATAACAAAGCCCAACAGGGGGAAGATAGAAAAAGAAATTCCATTCAAGATTATTTTGGCAGCTGTGTAGCGGATAGGTTGGATTGTAGCAAGGAGAGATGGGAAGCGGTGAGTGCCATCAGGAGGCTAGCAAAATAAACCAGGAGAGAGGAGATAAAGGTCCAAACCAGGTTTGACATTAGGTTAAAGGATAGGCAGGCCCCAGACTTCATGTAGAACAGGGACTAAATATAAGTTTATTAAATTACTTTAAGATCATGGAATAAATTTAGGGTCTGAGGTGAGGAATGAGTTTGGAGTTTGGTCTAGGGTGGATAAAGAAACGCTTTGGGCCTTGGGTTTGGAGGTGGGTTAAGACTTTGATTACGGACAGGTGAGGAAAGAGGTTCCTTCCTTTCTGAACTTAGGTGATGGACATATCTTCTCACATGGTCAATATGTTGATTTATTTTGTCCAACTTCACTTGGTTACAAGGGAGTGGATTATTGTTTTGAACTGGGAGTCATCAAGGAGTGTTGGTATTGTTGACTTGTTTCAGTCATGTCTAACTCTTTGTGACCCCATCTGGGATTATAAAAAGAGCACTGTTGAGAAAAAGAATTAACCCTGGATGGATTTAGAATCTCTTGAGGACTGAGGTCAGAGAGCTGTCCTTAGAGACCAGGTGGGTCATAGTCAGGGTAGGAGCCAGGCTGATGTCAGGGCTACTGGGGCCTGCAGACTGTTTACTGACCCCATGTACCCCCCACCTTTCCCTCCAGTCAGGCTTCTTCTCCATCTCTTCTCTCTCCCCCCATCCCCCAAAAGACAAGGACCCAGATGAGGCAGAGACAATGGGGCATAGTGAAGTGAATGCCAGATCTGGCCCAGATTCTTCCTCTCATACTCACTAGCTGTGGGACTCTGAATGAATGTCTTAAATGCTCTATGCCTCAGTTTCCCCATATGGTAAATGAGGGGGTTGGACCCAAAGGCCTCTGAGGCCACTTCCCATCTGTGACTCAGCAGAGTTAATATTTGATGCTTCTTTAGGAAGTAGGAGACTGATCCCCAGGGGGCCCTGGAAGGATCTGGCTATGGCCAGAGCCCTTGCCTGGAGGCTGCCTCTGATGAGGGGCAGTCCCTGGACTCCATGCCCTATTCCCACCTCAATCTTCCTAGTGAATAGCTTTGAACCTACTCTCTCCCCATCACCCCAAACTTCTCCCTACAGCTTTGACCTGGACCCAAGGAGACGCTATACCTTCTGGACCTTTGTGGTGGGAGGCACTCTGGTGTGGCTGTCCATGTATGGGGTGAACCAGGCCCAGGTCCAACGCTACGTGGCCTGTAGGAGTGAGCGAGAGGCCAAACTGTGAGTCTCTGGGTGCAGGGGCTGGGACATAGGGGAGGAGAACAGCACCACAAAACAGCCAGAATCTCATCAGAGCAGCTCTGATCATTAGGAAATTCTCCCTTACATTTAGCCTAAATGGCCCACTTTGTCACATGGCCCCATTGTTCCAGGACTTGCCCTATCTCAGAGCCAAGCAAACCATACACAATCCTTTCCCAGTCAGATCCTGGCAGAAAATAATCATATTCTCCTAAACTCAGGTCTCTTGGTCCCCATCTCAGAGCTCTTGGTCACCATCTCAGAGCTCTGATTCTTGGATGTCCATGTTTCCGATCCCTCCAGCCTTCACCCCACATCTGGCTCCCATAAGGGTGGGTTCTCCAGTCCACTGGCCATCCAGTGTTGCTGACATGCCCACTTCCATCTCCAACTCCAGGTCACTGCTGATCAACCAGACAGGTCTCTTCCTCATTGTGGGCAGCGCAGCAGCCTGTGGTACCATCATGTTTGCCCTGTACAGAGATTGTGATCCACTGCAGGCTGGGCACATCTCTGCTCCTGACCAGGTAAACTCTCCTGGAAAATGGTCCAGTCCCTGGGGCACTGAGGAGGTGAAGAAATTGCCCAGATGAGCCAGGGAGGGCAGTAGTCTTTAAAATGGGAAGATTTTAAAAACATAGAATATCAGGGATGAAGGGTCCTTGGAGAACAATGTCAGAGCTAGTAGGTGTCTGAGAACAAATCTGAACTCAGGTCTTCCTGACTCCAGGCTCCAAACTCTATCGATTGTGCCACCTGGAAGAGACAGCTGGCAGTTAAGTAGGTGGGTAGGAGCTATAGAAAGGCCTCCACTAAGCTTGACAGAGTTGCTCTCTAAACCTTCATTTCCTTCCTCTGCTAAATCAGGGGTTGGCACACTGTGGCATGAGGGCCAGATCTGGCCAATTGCTTTGCTTTTCTACAACATGACTGAAAATTGCAAAAACCATTCTTTGGTTGAGGGAAAAACAAAAGCAGACAGCCCCAAATTTGGCCTGAGAGGCAGCCCTTGTTCTCAGTGACATACAGATTCCTCCAATCCTGCCTTGTCCAACAGAGAAGAAGTGTGGTACAGTGGAAAGAACCCTAAACCGGGAGTCTCAGGTCTTGAGTTCAAATCCCATCACTGCTAATTCCCAGCTGGTGATGTTAGACGAGTCACCTAGCCTTTTCAGTCATGCTTCCTTGGGTAAGATGAGGCAGTTGGACTCAATGAAGTATTTCCTATATGCCAAGATCTGGGCTAAGTACTTTTTAAATATTCTCTCATTTGATTCTCACAGCAGCCCTGTTGGGGTGGGTCCTATCATGATCCCCAGTTTACAGTTGAGGAAACTGAAGCAAATTGAGGTTAAATGACTTGCCCAGGGGACCATAGCTAATAAGGATGTGAGTGCAGATTTGAATTCAGGGCTTCCTGACTCCAGGACCAGAGCTCTAACCGCTGGACCACCTGGCTGCCTGACAGCTCTAGACCCCATAATCCTTCCTTCCTTCCTTTAATAAGTCACCATTCTCAAGAGGACAGCTCATCTATCGGAGTGAATTCTTGAGTGTCAGTTCAGCTGGTCTGGCTAGCAGGCAGAAGGACTCTTGTGAGCTTAGGCTGAGTGAATAGAGATCCTCCCTCCGGAATGAGGGAGGCCTGCTCCCCGAATCTTCTGCCCTGTTCTGAGTCTACCTAGAGCATAGTGGTCAATCCTCTGATCCTCCTTTTGCCAGGGAGCCTAGCAGGAAAAGCCTGTATTCAGAGGCCCCAGGTTTCGAGGCCCATCTCTTATGCTAACTGCCTGTGGGACCTTGGACAAATCCCTCAATTTCCTCATCTGTAAAATTGGGGTGTCAGGCTCAGTGACCTCTGAGGTTCCTTCCAGCCCTAAATCTATGATCCTGTGTCCAAAGGAAGGCAAGTGAGATGTTAGAGGTTTGGACAACAAACCATGTCAGGATCAGCTGCAGGGACTGGGGTTATTTGGGCTGGAAAAGAGATGTGGTGGGGGATGAGGTGAGGGGGAAGGGAAGTGACCCTCTTCTTCATAAGAGTAACGGACTTTACATAGCCCTTCGAGGTTTGTATCTGAACCCCATAGTAGTCAGGGAGGCTTTAGCGTCACTCTCCACATTTGGAAGAGGAGAAAATTGAATTCCCAGAGAGGGTAGGCTGTTTGCCCAGAGAGGTAGTAAGTGTAACAAAGGTGGAATTTGAATCCAAAGTTTCCCTACTCTGTTCCATCAAGACCCCTCTGGGTCCTAGACTCCTTCAATGTGTAAACTGGCTGCCCAGCCAGGATGGACTTCGGTGTTCTAAGAATTCTTCCCTCCCGGACATTGTAGGCAGCATCCGTGGGGAGAAAACTTGATCTGTGACCCCAGGGGGCAGAACTAGGGACAGCGTCAGTGCTGGAAAAGTCCCCAGGAGGCAGATTTCAATGTTTATTATTACTGTTAATTACTCTTATGACTATTGGTGGTAACGGGGTTTGGACCTGTGATCTCACTCCTGCTGAAGGATTCCGGCTCCCTCCTCCACGAATGGGAATCCTTCAACCACCTAGTCTTATAGTTACCCAGAACACTGAGGAATGAAGGGATAAGGTCCCACATGCCCTCCAGGCAGTATGACAAAGAGACAAAATGTTATTATTCCTTTTTCATAGATGAATGAACAGAAATCTATAGTACCCAAGGTCACGCAGCTAGTGGGAGGCAATATGTATGTTCAGAGAAATGAATCTGGAATCAAAAAACCTGGGTTGGAATCCAGCCTCTTCTATGTACTAGTTGTGTGTCCCTGGCAAGTCATTGTTTCACCTCTTTTTGCCTCAATTTCTTCATTTGTAAAATGAGAAGGTCTTCTCCTGGTGCTTGTAATTCTGTGATGGCCTCCTATGGTCCATGGTCTGCCTCTTTATCGTGGGTTTCTCTGAGTCCCCAAGTCAGCAGGTCCTTTTTCTGACCTTGTCTCCCAGTCCATTATACACAGATTCTATGGCCAGCCCCCCTCTCCACTCCCATCTTGAATCTCTATGTTCATCCTGCTCCCCCCAGGAGGATGTGGGCACCACTGCTTAGCCAGGACATCCTGGGAGAGAACAACAGGAGAGTTTGCTGTGTGTCCAAACAGGAGGAGCAGATAAGCTGTGGACCTTCTCACATTTTCTCTCTTCCCCTCAGTACGTTCCCTACCTGGTGCTGGACATCTTCCAGGATTACCCAGGTGTTCCTGGACTCTTCCTTGCCTGTGCCTACAGTGGTACCTTAAGGTAAGATTTACTATCCCCTGGGTGGAACGGGCCAGGGCCCCAATTTTTACAGTATCTCACAAAACTCCATATAGACACATACCTTTCGGAGGACTGTCTCCAATTCCACCGTCTGGAAGTTCCACCCCCAGCTCAGTCATTTCATGTTCTAAAGGCACTCCCAAACCTTGAAATTCTATTTTCTGAGGTCTCTCCTAGCCATGACATTCTGTGTCCTAAGAGCCCTCCCTCCTAACTCGGACATTCTGCTTTTTAAAATCCCTCTCAGCTGTGACAATGTATGTTCTAGGGGTCCTCTGAGCTCTAATAGCCCTCCTAGATCTGACATTCTATGGGCACTCCCAAATCTAACCTGCTATATTCTAGGCATTAAGATTCCTTCCAGATCTGATATTCTGTGTTCTAAGCTCTGATGTCCTAATGTTCTAGGTACCAAGGACTCTCTTAGGTACAATAGTCTGGGTTTTGAGTTCTCAGGGTGTTTTATTTTGTTTTTGCAGCAGTATTCTAGGATCTTTTGTGGTTAGTGATCTAGGAAGGGGCTCCATATTTGGGGGGAGGAAAGTAGGTAGCCTGCTCTCATGCCCAATATCTCCCCAGCACGGCATCCACCAGCATCAATGCCATGGCTGCTGTCACTGTGGAGGATTTGATCAAACCCCGGCTACCAAACCTCAGTCCTCGAAAACTGACTCTGATCTCCAAAGGGCTGTGTAAGTTCTGACTGGAGGCAAGCAGGGAGGGATAAGCTCTCTTGAAGCAAAGGGGAAGGGGTAGACTATGCATCTGGGTCTCATCCTGGGGATGATGGTTCAAGGCTAGACCGTTGGGGGCCTCCAGGCATCAGGTCCCCAAAACCAAAGTGGGACACCCCTGGCAACTGGCTGGATCTGAGACTCAGACGCTTGAGGGGAATCCTAGGGGTCCAGAAGCCCCCTCTCTGATGGGCAACCCTGCTAATGGCCCTTCCTCCTTGTCTCTGACATTTACCAGCTCTCATCTATGGTTCAGCCTGTCTGACAGTGGCTGCCCTGTCCTCCTTGCTTGGAGGTGGTGTCCTTCAGGTGAGCCCCTTGCCCTGGGGATGGTCCATGCCCCAGCAGGCTGATGCTGCCTCTCAACAACCAGAGGAAGCTAGCCCCCAGAGAGGAAGAGGGAGAGCCACTGTCCTGTCTACGGGGAGCCCCCAATGTGACTCTTCTGTCAGGGAGCAGCTCCCACCCTTGAACCAGGGATTCACAGAATGATTTCTTGTCCATTTTTTTTCCTGTTTAATTCTCTCAACCATGGGAGGAACACCATGCCCAAAGAAACTGAGGAGAAGGGAAGGGAAGAGAATGGATTTACCTTAAGTCCCAGAGAAACAATGGCAGACAGGACTAATTTCATTCTATTCAATTATACAAACATTTACTATTTATTGAAATGAAGGCATTCCAGTCTCTTGATTCCCAGGAAGCCAGGGCTCTTTCCCTGATACCAGACCCAGCTCTTTCTGAGGGCAGAGCCCATCTCTCAGGTAGTGAAGAAGGGGAGAGGTCTGAAATGTGACCACCCTCTTCCCTCCCCAGGGATCTTTCACTGTTATGGGAGTGATCAGTGGCCCACTGCTTGGAGCCTTCATCTTGGGCATGTTCATACCAGCCTGCAACACTGCGGTAAGTTGTTTCCACAGCCGCAAGTCTGGTCAGATAGGACAGCACCTTGAAAAGCATCGGATCTGAGCCTCCTATTTGAGAGATGGGAAAACTGAGGCCCAGGAAAGGGTGAAGTCTAGCTCAAGTCCAAGACACTAAACTAAAATCTACCCTTCTATTTACCACGTCTGACTCCCAAGGTGGAGTTTTAGGGTTTAGGGGTACCCACATAGAGTGGAATGTCCCTGGCAGGAGGTCTCAATAATAGATCAATCATTTCATCTGGTCTCAGTTTTCTCATCTGTAAAATGGGGGAAGTTGACTTAGATGATCTCTAAGGTCGCTTGTACTTTTAAATGATGTAATTCTCTTCCAGGGTGTCTTCTCAGGCCTGGGTGCAGGTTTCCTGCTATCCTTCTGGGTAGCCGTGGGGGCCACTCTGTACCCACCGAGCGCACAGACCATGGGCGTGTTACCTACATTCACAGATCACTGTGCACTCTACAATGCCACCAAGGACCTAAATATCACTGTGATCATGGGGACGCTGCCACCAAGGACTGTGTCTGCCCCAGGAGACAGGTGAGGAAAGGAGAGGTGACCCAAGCCTCAGATAGTCCGTAGTCTGAGAGAGAGAAACAGAATAATAAATGTCAGTGAGGAGGAACCTCAGCAGTCACCTCTTCAATATTCTCCATACATGGTCATTCAGTCTCTGCTTGGAGATGTCCAAAGAGAGGCCGCTCAATATTACTGAAGGCAACCCAACCCACTTCTAGACATGGCCTTGCCCTCAGAGATCTTCCAGTTTCAAGAAAAGATGGGGAAAAACAAAGTTTGTTGACTGAATTTGAGAGGAAACAGGCAGGGGATATCTGGGCTGGAGGCCCAGTGGAATGGGGTCAGGGCTGTGTCTTGGGCAAGGTGGTGGGTAGGAGGGGCAAGGGGTGGCTGAGCTGATGACAGTCCTCTCCACACAGGCCTGCTATTGCTGATGACTTCTACGCCATCTCATACCTGTACTATGGGGCCCTAGGCACACTGACCACAGTGCTAGGTGGCATTCTTGTCAGCTACTTGACAGGTAACACAACCTTGGGCTAGGCTTCCTGGAGGCAACTGGGTCTTGGGAGCATGGTCATCCAGACCACCTTCTGGTGTTGTGCAGGTCTTCTCAGCCATCAGTCTGCTTCCAGGAAAGGAAGTACCTGAGTCGTCTGTGACAGATATCAAATAAGAGCTTAAACTTTATTGTGTGTCCTGAACCTTTCCAGGAGATTGGCTAAAACCTATGTTTTAAAATGCATACAGCAAAATACATAGGATTACAAAAGGAATCAATTATATTGAGATACACTTATCAAAATACATTTTTAAATAATAAAAAAACAAAATTCATAGACCTCAGCTTGAGAAGGTATGGCTTAGATGGCTTAGAGAGAGAAACTTTAGACTAGGCCTCAAGGCTAAAGGTTCCCCAACTCTGCTTTAGAACACAGAATGGCAGAAATTAAAGGTGAACTTTCTAAAAGCTAGCCTGTCAGGGCTGGGAGGAACCTGGATGTCTTAAGAGTTCAACCTCAACCCAGCTGGTCATAAATGGTGTGCTTACCTCAGGGGTCGTTGGGGTGGTAGGAGGTGGGGAGGGTCTGTACCTTCCTGTCCTGCAAGCTGCTGGGGCTGTGGTTCAGGCTACGTATTTTATCCTTTTCCTCCCTCTTCCACAGGCCCCACCAAACGTAATGACCTGGGTCCTGGCCTTCTGTGGTGGGATGTCATGAAGCAGACATCCTCTGTGGCACCCATGGGGAAGTTGATGCCCCTGGAGGATGGCTTGTCTAATTCCAAGGTAAAAACCAGATCCATCCCACAATCAGGCAGCACTGGGGTAGCACAGTGGAGGGGGATGCACTGGGTCTGGGCCTGGACTGAAGGGCCACAGGCTGCCCCATAGCCTCTAGGAAGGTTGTTGAATGAGTCCCTGTGAACTTCAGGTTTAGGAGCTAGCCAAGAATGAAATTTTTCATATTACAGTGGTGCTGAGTATACCTTTGTGAAAATTATCAAAGTATATAAGGACATTAGCCACTAATATACAGATCCAAAATCAGACCTGCTCCCCGTGGCAATCAGAAGTGGTTCGCCTTGACTCATTTTGTGCCCCAGTCATAGCCTGCATGAATGGTGAGGGTCTCGATTGCTTTTATTCCCCCAAACACGTCATGGCACATTGGCCTAGAGGTCACTCAGGCAATCGTCAAAGCAGAGTTTGTGTCATTCAGTCAGTCAACAAGCATTGACTAAGAGCCTATGTTGTGCCAGGCATTGTGCTAAACTCTGAGCTACAAAGGCCCCTCCCTCAAGGAGTTCATGATCTAAGGGGAGAGATAAGCAAATAAACATGTACAAACCAGCTATATACAGGATAGATAGAAGAGAAGGAAGGCATCGAAGATAAGCTTTAAGAAAGCCAGGAGAAGCAGGAAGTAGAGATGAGGGGAGAGCAGACCAGACATGGGGGTCAGCCAGAGAAAAGGCTTGGGGCCCAGAGATGCAGGGTCTTGTTCATGGAACAGCCAGGAGACCAAGACACTGGATTGAAACATACATGGTGAGAGAACTGAAAGGGGAGGGGGAGCTTGGTGACTAGGTCTAAGGGATACCAGGCTTTTTGTCTCTCGACTCTCCCCCTCTCCCATTTTATAATATTGTTTTTCACATGGTTAATTTTCTACTGAGTCTCTGCCCTGTGAATACTTGCTTATCCTGATTCTATGGAAACAATCTGGTCACAGCATAGGGTGTGTTGTCTCTGGTCAAAGCCCACCACAGTGGCAAAACCCACCCTTGGTGACCAGAGCTTAAGTCCTCAGAGATGATAGAGCTCCTAGGAGACTGGGAATTCCACCTGACTTGCCTACCAGATAAATACTCCATTTATTAATCCTTCCCCTATCCCTAGAGAACCTACAGGCTTGAGGCCATATGTGGCCCTCTAGGTCCTCAAGTACAGCCCTTTGACTGAATGGATTCGAGGCCACAGGCTCCCCACCCCTGCCCCTATGCCTTACTTGCCCCATGAGGGACCTTTGGGAGGAAGAATTCTGGAAGAGACATATTGGCCATTCTCAAAGGGGCCCAATTCTACTTACAGTTTCTGAAGCATCTTTCTATTTTTTCTTCTGATTTTTCATAACAACTTGAAAGAAAGACAGGGCAAATCATCTTCTAAAACCGCAGTAGGTCTTTTGGGACACCCTATAAGAACCAATACTGATAGAGTATCTTCAGGACCCCTAATCAGGGCTGGACCTGTTTCTGATCTTCTCGCTCTTATCCCTTGTAGGATTCCAACGAGTATCCTCATGAGGTCAAGAAGCCCCCATCCTTCTGGCCCCATGATCAGCTGGTACAAAAGGAGGCAGAGGAAAGCAACCTGCTTAGGGAAACTGACATCTAAGTCGACTCATACATGGACTGAGAGACTGAAAAACCCAACCTGAGGGGGTTAGACCAGAACTTTGGCCCGGCCAAGAACCTGCTCTCCATGTCTCTGATGGGTCAGGGATTGTTTTATGTTTATGAGCCTGGGGCCCTCTGGATCTTGTAGAATGAAGGATGGCGGAGAAAGGGCTGGGCCCTCCTTGACTCATGACCTTTCCTTTATCTGAACCTTTCCTGCACAGGGAAAGCAGTGGGTTTGGGTCAAGTTTGTGTGTGTAATAAGGGGAGGAGAGTATCTTCCTGTCCCCTGCACACTCCATGCATCCACTCCCCTCCTCAGCTGCTCCTTAGAACCTCAAGCTCATCTTCTAGGCTTAAAGTTTCCTACAAGATGCCTTCCCTGCTTCTTCCATGGGCCTTCTCCCTCCCCTGCACCTTCTCCCAGAATCATTTTGTATTTAATATTTTGTTTTTGATTATCTGTGTAGACACTGGTTTTCTTCTGGTACAAAGTAAGCTCTCTGAGGACGGGAACTATTTTGTTTTGTTCCATGAATCTCTGGGGCCTACTGTGTGATTAATAAATGCTTGTCAAATTGAATTGAATTGAATTGAATGGGGTAGGAAGGAAGGAATGGGGCAAAGGATGGGTGGAATACTGGTCCTAGCTCCAAAAGAAGCTACATCTTCGAGATCATCCAGCCTTATCAGACTGCCCCATCCCCAGTCCACCCCTTATTACTTAAGGGAACTGGATAGAGCTCTGGGCCTAGAGTGAAGAGGACCTAAGTTCAAATCCAGCCTCAGACACTAGCTGTGTGACTCTGAGTAGTTCACTTAACCACTCACTGCCTGCTTCAGTTGCTTCATCTGCAAAATAGGGGTGATAAAGATAGCACTTAACTCCCAGAGCTGTTACAAGGATCAGATGAGATATTATTTGGCACAGTGCCTGCTACACAGTAGGCTCCTGCCCCCTTCTCAATCCCACCTTTCAAACAGGTCCTACTCAACCTCGGAAGGAGTCCCAATTAAAACAACTTTCCTGGGTCAGCTCCCACTTGCTGACCACATAGGCATTTGCTCTCTGTGGTTGTTTATACTTCATTGTGTTTGTTTATATATGTGTGCTGTCTCAGGAAATTGCTAGAAGGGGACTGAGCTTCCCCTTTGGCATCTCTTCCCCCACTGTACTTGGTACAGTACTGGGTATTTGTTAGGACTCAGACAATGCAGTTGTTAACAGTTTGGTGATCCCATGGTCCTGACTCTCTGTAGCACACTGTGGTGCCATCTCCCCTGGGGCCTCCTGAAGTGAAATGTCTGCCCCACCTCAGGGTCCCAAGGTACAGTGAACCTAATTCAGTTTGGCTTATTTTGAGGGGTTGAGGATATATCTTTATCAGGCTTGGGACTGAAAAGGAAGCCCAGAGAAAACTAAGGATTCCTAGGATTTTCAAGCTGGAAGTGACCCTTTTATTTGGGGGAATTTTAAAAATACATCCATATCTTGTTTCTATGTTCATATGATTTTCCCCCTTTCCCCATCCCAGAGCTATCCCATATAACAAAAAAGAAAAAAAGGAGTAAATTGAGCAAACCAAGAAACAAAATGGAGTCTTAACATAAGGGAGTATTATGTCTCTTCTTCAGAGCCAAACTTGGTCATTAGAGTTAAATGCCCCATTGAGTTTGGACACTGCTCTCCCCTGGTTCTCCTGGCTTACCTGGCTGACTGGTCTTTAGTCTCCTTAGCTCAGTCTTCCTCTGGATCACTAACTATTAACTATGGGTGTCCCCCAACACTGTCCTGAAATCTTTTCTCTTCTCCTTCTATACTATTTCACTTGGTAATTTCATCAGCTCACCTGGGTTCAATTATCATCTCTACACAGATGGTTCTTAGATCAATTAATCCAGCCCTAAACTCTCTCCTGAGCTTTATGGTCTCAAATGACTGTTATTGGATATCTTGAACTGGATGTCGCAATATTTCCTAAACAGAACTCATTACCTTTCCCTTCAAACTCTCCCCTCTGGGATGGTTTCAGAAAAACCTAGGAAGACTTCTAAGAACTGATGCAAAGTCAAGTGAAAAGAACAAGGAGATCTTCGTATGTTGTAGCCACAATAGTGCAATGATGGTCAAGCTATGAAAGACTTAGATACTCAGATTAATATAATGATCCAAGACAATTCCAAAGGCCCCCTGGACAAAAAATGCTTTCTATACCGAGAGAGAGCTAATGAACTCTGGGTGCAGAGTGAAGCATACTTTTTCACTTTTTAATTTTTCTTGCTTTCTTTTTTGCAACATGGCTAATATGAAAATCTGTTTTGCATAACTTCCCATGAGGAGTTGACATATTGCTTGCCTTCTCAATGAGGGAGAGATGGGCAGGAGGAAGGGAGAAATTTGGAAATTCAAAAATTTTAAAAATGAATGTTCAAGGGGCAGTCAGTGGTACAATGGATGGAGCGTTGGCACTGGAGTCAGGAGGACTTGAATTCAAATCCAGCCTCTGACACTTACTAGCTGTGTGACTCTGGGCAAGTCACTTAGCCCTGATTGCTTCCAAAAAAGAAAGTATAATTATTTAAAAAAACAAAAAATAACTCTCCCCTCTTTCCAAGGGACCCTTCCTAATTACTGTGGAGGGTATCTCCCAGTCACTAGTCTCCCAACCTCAATATAGTCTTCAAGTCCATCTTTAAACATTTCCTTTCCCACTCCTTCCCTCTTCTGGCTCTCAGTGAAGCCTAACTCTCTCCTGATGATGTAGCCTCCCTAGCTACCTTTTTTCAATATTGTTTGCACTTTCACTCATCACCATCCCAACACTTACTCACTGGTCAAAGTCGGGGAATTGCTTCCCTTTGCCATGTCCACATTATCCCCCCAATACCATCATTCGGTAAATCTCTTCCTTTGAAGTTCATTCAATGCATATCTACCATCCAATCTCAGGCCTCAAATCCATTGGTAAATTAGGGAGCTATCTACATCAACCACATATAGACTCCCTTGCCTGAATGGGGTGGGGGGGTGAAAAAATTTGTTCCAATGGTTCATGAAGGTGGCTGAAGCAGACACTGTGGAGTGCTTAGAGCTTGGTCAGATATCAAAGGCTCCAAGGTCATCTACCACATCCTGAGCTATCACCAGTCATCCTGACTTTTCTCTTGCCATTAGACTTTGATGACTCAGAAAGAGAGGGTGAGGCTCACAATTTGGTGCAGTTCTGGCTTGCTTAAATCGAATTAATGTGCAGGTCAAAACATAGCCCCATGATGTCATGGGTCCTCTTTGGAAATGAAGGACAAACACCAACAACACCTAGTCAAAATTCTAGTAACTGTTGTCTACTGACTTCCAGGGCATTCCCCTGCATTCCTCAGTGAGTTTAGTGCTCACAGTCTTTCTCTCTTCCCCAATTGCCCTCATACTTGAGAACTTCAAAATACATACAGATAGGTAGAGAGATAGATAGATAGATGGGTAGATAGATGGATAGAGAGAGAGATAGCTAGACAGATGGGTATTTAGCTAGATAGATGGATGGATGGATGGATGGATGGATGGATAGATAGATAGATGGGTAGATAGATGGATAGAGAGAGAGATAGCTAGACAGATGGGTATTTAGATAGATGGATGGATGGATGGATGGATGGATAGATAGATGGGTAGATAGATGGATAGATGGGTAGATGGGTAGATGGGTAGATAGGTAGATAAATACTCTTCCAAACAGTCTAACCTCTCAGTTCCTCAATTTACTCATTTCCCATGACCTACTCCTCTACCCCACCTTAGCTACACACAGAAATAGTCATGCCATTTATCTTGCCATCATCTACTTCCATGTTCATGGACTCTAAAATGTCCTTCTCTTATCCTAATCTATTGTCATCCCTCCTCTCCCTATGTTTTTCAACCCTATGCTTGTTTTTTGTCTTCCTCAATCCCTTCAGTCTTTCCCAGGCCATCACTCCTGTAATGGCTACACTCTCCATTCTTACCCATCTTGACTCCCTTGGTGAGTCAGTTCAACTCTATGCTGTTCTCTCTAGCCCCTTGACCTCTTATCTCATCACCAGTCTTGCCCTGTCAAACCTAAACCTTGGATTACTCCCTCCATCTGCTGCCTTTACTCCTACTTATATGTTGCCAAAATAAGGTAGAGGAAATCATGAAACCATGCTGACTGGGTCCACTACCAATTTATGTTTCATCATCCCAACTGAACCCCTTACTCCAGCAGGACAATCTAAACCCTCACTTGGTCTATCCTTCTAAATGGATGCCTCTACTTCCTTTCTTCTCACTAATATTATTTAAGGGAGCAGATAGATATAACTCTATCTTGGTAACCCCTCTGTCTGAGAAAAGAAGAATGGCCAGCCTCTGGTTCCAATCTTCCATTTCCCCTCTAGGCAAGATGAAAAATCTCCCTTGGAGAAAGGTAGAAAGTCATATCTAGACAGATCTATGCAGACACATATAACCTACATGGATAAAACAGCACAGTTCCCCCCCAACACACACATACTTCTTGCATACTTATCCAGCATAATCTCTCTTTTCAAGCTCCAGTTACTTATTTCCAACTGCCTCTTACACATCTCAAATTGGACATCTCATAAATATCTAAAATTCAACATGAATAGACTGAATTCATCATCTTTTCTCCCAAACCTTCCTCTCTTCCTAACTTCCTTATTACTGTGCAGGAAACCACCATCCTCCCTACTTCAGACTCACAACCTAGGGGACAGCCTCAGCTCCTCATTTTATCTTGGCCCCCAGATCCAATCTGTTGCCAAATCTTGACTCTTTCCATGCTATACACCACCTTCTTTCCATGGGATATACCACCTTCTTTCCATGGTATACAACACTTTCCTTCCATAATAAACACCACTTTTTCCATAGTATACACTACCTTCTTTCCATGCCATACACCACCTTCTTTCCATGGTATGCACCACCTTCCTTCCATGATAAACACCACTTTTTCTATAGTATACACCACCTTCTTCCCATAGTATACACCATTTTCTTGCCATGGTATATATCACTTCTTTCCATCAACACTACTACCATCTTGATTTGGGCCCTCATCCCCTTGTGCCTAGACTGTTTCAATAGCCTACCAGTTGATTTTCCAGCCTTAAGGTTCTTCTCTCTTCAGTCTATCCTCCACTCAGCTGTCAAAAGGCTCTTTCCAAAGTGAAGAACTAACCATGTTATCTCCCCTCTCCCCTATTCAATATAATCCAGTGACTCCCTTATGACCTCCAGGACCAAATATAAAAATCTCTGTTTGGCTTTTAAAGCATCTTGCAACCTGTCCCTTTCCCGTCTTGTTACACCTTATACACCACCATATACTTTTCAATACAGTGACACAGACTTCTTTGCTGTTCCTCACACTAGACATTCCATCTTCTGACTGTACATTTTCACTGACTGTCCCCCATGCCTGGAATACTCCCCCTCCCCCTCTTCCTCCAGACCTTCCTGATTCCTTCAAGTCTCATCTCTCTTTACAAGAGGCCTTTCCCTGTCCTTCCTCCATCTTATTTCATGTTAGAGTCTTCTTTCTGATATTACCTCCAATTTGCTTGTATATATCTATATCTGAATCTACATATTTGTCTGTATGTTGTCCTCCCCACTAGAAGGTATACTCCTTGAAGGCAGGATACATGTTTTTCTCCCTTTGTATCATTAGTGCTTATCACAATATCTGGTAAATAGTAGGTGCATAATAAATGCTTGTTGACTTACTGAGTGATTTCCTTTGTCCAATCCCTTCACTTTACAGAAGGGAAACTGAAACATTAGGGAGAGAGAAGGAACTTGGCAAGGTTACACAGGGAATCAGGGCTAGGATGCTATGATAAGGCTATCTTTCTAAAGTTCAAGTCCCCAGGTTTGGTGCCTAGGGAAATCAGAAGAATATTGAAAAGAGAAAAGACTTAGTTCCTACCTTCTTCTTCTCCCCACCCCAGTCCATGGAAGACTCCATAAATTTCCATCTTTGACCCCCTTGGATCAATGACTTCTACTGGAACCATTTGAACCTCAAGGCATCTTAGGGATCACTGAATACAACCCCCTCATTTTGCAAATAAGGCTCAGAGAGAGGAATAAACTTGCTCAAGGTCTAACAGAAGTAGTAAAGAGATGAACCAGACGGGTCTCCACCTGGGGTTCAGATACTTAGCTTAGAGTCAGATCTCATTTAAAATGCTAACTCTTGACACTGAAGTTGTGTGTTCTTGGACAAGTATCTTCACTTCTCTGATACCCATTTTTCTCAATTAACTGCATGGGGTGGAGGAGGTAAGGTAGAATGGGACTTGCCTAAGGTCATATGGAAGATTAGGGGTGGAGCTGGAGAGCACTCTCCTCCCCCTTCTGTCCTTCCTTTTTACTCCCCCTAACCTGGGAAGAAGGAAGGACAGAAGGAAGGAAGGGAGGGAGGGAGGGAAGGGGGAAGGGAAGGAGGGAGGGAAAGAGAAAAGAAAGAAAGAAGGGAAGGAGGAAGAGAGAGAAGGAGGGAAGGGAAAGTGAGAGAGAGAGAAGATCCCAGGAGACGGAAGGGAATAATCTCTGGCCTCTTTTCCTCAGCACTTCAAGCCCAGGAGTCCTTTGAGTTTGCCTTGGCTCCAGGAAATCTTTGGGACTATCTCTGAAGGCTAGAAGAGAGATTTCTCAGCATCTCAGGGGAGATAAGGGGCCTTGGCCTCCCAGACTGAAGGAAGGTGTGACATCACAGCAGAGGCTGAGGGAGGAAGGGAGGGATTGTTAAAGAATCCAGTTCAGCCAGCAAATACCTGGGCTGGGTTTGGCCCCCAGGCAGCTTAGTTATGCTAGGGCCTAGGTGATGACATCCACGATATTTCCTGGTGAGGATCACCTTCAGAGCAGCCCCTGAAACTCCAGCCCTCCCTGAGTTCCCCCCCATTTAGATCTGAAGCTAGGGACCTCTCCTCTCTGCCTATTTTTTGACCTCTCCCCCCAGGGTTTCCTCAGCATTGGTGATCATTTGGTCCTGTCCTAGAAAGCCAACTCAATTGTTTAGGGAAGAGCTCTGGGTTGGGAGTCCAAAGTCCTGGGCCCCAGGCTTTGTTCCTACCTCTCTGAGCCTCAGTTTCCTCATATTTAAACTGAAGATAACCCGTGTACCATTTCCCCTCGGGGCATCTTGAGAGCATTTTGTAAGCACTGAAGCCCTATATAACAGCTGAGTTCCTATCCTTAATAATCCTGGTTCCATGTCCCAAGGCAAGTAAATTCTCTTCCCTGAGTGTCAATTTTTTCTTTTACAAAAAAAAAGGAAAAATATATTCTATTGTGAGGACCCCTTGTAGATTATCAAACATTGGATAAAGGAAAACTCTGTCGCCTGAAATATCTGAGACTTCTGACAAGTTATCCTTTCTGAGCATCTGAGGGTCCTCGAATCATAGGATATCAGTCCTTAAAACAAACTGTCAGAGCTAGGTGGGCTCTTAGGACATAGAACATGGGCTATTAGAACCAGGAGGGATCTTAGAACATAGAGCATGGAATTCTAATGCCTTCCTAGAATATCTGGTAGGGCCTTTGAATGAATAAATAAGTATTTATTAAGCACTTACTTACTATGGGTCTGACAGACCCTAAGGTTCCTTCTTGTTTCAGATTCTTTACCTAACATAGTTGCCCTCATAGAACAGTGGATGAGTAAAAAAGGGAAGGGAAGGGGGGGGACAAGAGGAGAGGAAGAGGGAGGAGGAGGAGAAGGAGGGGCTAGGCTGAGGCTTTGGGGACTTGTCCCCTGGACTTGAGGAGAACTTGACTTTCAGATCGATGCCCCTGAGGGAGCTCAGGAGGAGGTTACAAGTCCCAGGAAGCACTGGTTGTCCATGACCATTCACCTATGCTGTCCCCCACTGAGAAACTGCTGGAAACAAAATCCTAGCAGGAAGAGACTTTCAAGGAGCATAAAGTCCAACCCCCATTCATCCCTATCTCCACCTCCCTGCCCCCATTTTATACAGGAGGAAGGAAACTAGAGGTTCAGAAAAGAAAGGGACTTCCCCAAGGTCAAACAGTAGTTCAGTGAGAGTAGGGGTGGGGATAGAGCCTTGAGAACCCCGTATCTTCTGGCTGCTGGCTAGGGAATGATGTTAGTGTTAGCAGATTCCTGACAAGGAAGACCCAGGATGCTAGGTCCAGCAGCTGGGTGGGACCCTGGCGTGCCAAGGGGTTCTCGACTTGCCCTGGACTGCTTATGAGGAAATAGACATTTTTGCATCTCATTTGCATAAAATTCCTTTAATCTGCACCTGAGTCCAAAAGTGTCTACTCCTTTCCCATCTTTAGCCTGAGGAAATCCTTTCCTACAAAACCATAGTATCCTCCCATCCCCCAAACCCTACTTCAGTCTCTCCCATTCTGGGACCCCCCTGGGAGACTGGCAGCTATCGAAGTAGAAAGAGTAAAGTGTGCAGGTGTTTGGAAAAAGAGCTCCTTCTTCTACCCTGGGGATCTCTTCAAAGGCTCTGCTCCAATGGCCTCTTCTCTCCAGGCCACAAAACAAGGAAAACAGGTTTTGTCTTAACACTGACTGAGTGACCTTATTCAAGTCCCTTCCCCTTTCAAGGTCTCAGTTTCCTCTTCCGATAAACAAAAGAGTTGGGTTTAATGGTCTCTGAGGTCACTTGTAGTTTTGACACTTTGCATTCAATTAAATTCAACACATATTTACAAATACCTGCTATTATCCAAGCTAGGCACTGTACTGGGCATTGGGGATACTGTACAAAAAATTAACTGCAATCTTTACCTTCAAAGAACTTACATTCGTCCTTTAAGCTGAAAGGTAACACCAAGATCATATGAGGAGGCCACGAACATTAAAATGGTGGATCAGTAAAAGCCTCATGTAAGAATTAAGCCTCGGAAGACAAGGCATTCTTAGAGGCAAAGGAGAGAAGGGAGTGCCTTCCAGGAATAGGAGACAGCCCGGGCAAAGGTTTGTGGGCAGGAAATGTCCTTGGGTTTGGGAAATGGCAAAAACATGTTCTGATGAGGGTGGGGATGAGTTAGGGAAAACTGGAGTGGGAGACAGGAGACTTCAGTTCAATTCCAACTCTGGCATTTACTGTCGTGTGACCTCATCTTTGCAGGTCTCTGTTTCCTCCTCCACAAAACTAAGGGCTGGGACTGTATTTCCTCTAAGGTTCATTTCTTCTTTAAATTGATTATGACAATGTCCAGACTTCTTTTGCTGCAACAGGATATGGGAAGAGGAATAATGCAAAAGAAATCTGGAAAGACAGGCTGGAATCAGATTGGGAAAGACTTGAAATGGTAAGCTGAGTTTAGAGGCAGTAGGGGAACCATTAAAAATTCTTAAACTGGGAAATGACATAGTCACACCTGTGCTTTAGGAAGCTTATTTTGGAAGCCATGCGGAGAACAAATGGAAGAGGAGAAACATTGGAAGCATGGAAACCATGTAATTATCTGTTGTTTGTTCAGCTGGGTCCAACTCTTTCATGACCCCATTTGGCATTTTCTTGGCAGAGATACTGGAGCAGTTTGCCATTTCCTTCTCCAGCTCATATTATAAATGAGGAAACTGAGGCAAACAGAGTGAAGTGACTTGCCCAGGTTTACACAGCTAGTAAGCATCTGAAGCTGAATTTGAACTCAGGAAGAGAAGTGAGTGTTCCTGACTCCAGGCACAGAACTCTTATCCACTGCCACCTAACTGCCCTCCCTGCACCCATATAACTATATAATCATAGATTTAGAGCTAGAAGTGACCTTAGAAGTCATCTGTGCAATTCTCTTCTGTCGCCTTAATTTTATAGAAAAGGAAAATGAAACCTAAAGAGGCTACATTACTTAATCAAGTTCCCACAAGCTGGAAAGGGATAGTATCAGAATTGGAACCCATGACTCCAAATTCCTCACTCTGAGACTATTGTAGCAGTTGAGTTGAGGAATGATGAGTGCATGAACTAGCACACTTATTCAATGTGGAAAGGGAGAGAAGGCAACGGAGGCAGGAGACACTGTGGAGGCTGAATTGCCAAGATCATGAGCTAATGAGGGGTCAAGGGAGGAGGAAGAGTTGAAGATGATTCTGAGGTTGTCATCCGTGGTGAGGGGAAAGGAAATGGTGCCTGAAATAGAAATCAACACATATGAAGTGTTTAATATGGGCAAAGCTAGGCAGCTGGGTGACACCATTCTTCATAGAGTGTCAGGTCTAGAGTCAGGACTACTTGTCTTCCTATACTCAAATCTGGCCTCAGCCACTTACTAGCTGTGTGACCCTGGGCAAGTCACTTTACCCTATTTGCCTCAGTTTCTTCATCTGTAAAATAAGTTGGAGAAGGAAATGGCAAATCCCTCCAGTCTCTTCACCAAGAAAACCCCAAATAAAGTCACAAAGAGTGGAACTCAACACAAGTAGGCTTTAATAATATGACCTCCATTTTATGAATGAGGAAATTGAAACTGAAAGAGTTTCCAAAGTCACACAGCTAGTAAGAGCTAGAGGCAGGATTTGAACCCAGGTCTTTCTGACTCCATGGTAAGGATTCTCTCCACTACCTCCCTGACTTTGAATCTTGTACTCTATCTATTATGCCACACTGCCTCTCTGAAAGTGAGGGGGTCAAACTCCACTCATGCTACTGATCATACCTGCCCACACCCAGGTAGAATGCAATGCTTCATAAATATCTTGAGGAATGCTCCAACATCTGGAGATCCTCCCTTCCTTTGTCCCAAGAGTGTATAAGATCCATTACAATGACACCTGTAGTCTGTGTTGGAAGAAGCCTGAGTTCTCTCCCCTTTAATTTCCTGGATCTTCTAGGCATCAGAAAAGGAACTGAAGGGTAGCAGTTAAATTGTCCAGAGAATTTTCACGTAAAAGCAACATCCTAAAGTTCTTGGGATGTTACAAAAGAATATAATTGATCATTTTATAACAATCAGGAGCCAAGAGAATGAACGAGAGAAACACACCTGACTGTGAACTTGCAGCTTGAGATAATGGGATTGTGATCATGAGCTCAGGACGGGAACATGTTGGGGATATCAACAAGACCCTGAAGTGACTATGGGACTCCTGTGGCAGCTGTTTGTAAACAAGAAAATGGTGGCTAGGGCTACCTGAGATTGAGATGGGGTTCGCCATCCAATTGACTTGAATCTTTTCTTTCCCTTCTTTGTGACTTTGATGGAGAGAGGATGCCTGATTTCTCTTCTATACAAATAGCCTCTGGGCACATCTGTTCCACTGGTGAAAGTGAATTTGAGAACTCAGAGATTCAGGCAACAGCTGTAGTTGCTGGGGATTTGCAAGTTTAGACCTTACATGGCCCTGGGACCCTTCTTTTTTCAGCTGCTCAGGAATATTAATGTATCTTTAATTTCAGTTCCATTCATTAAGTGTAGAGTACTCCAATCTGGAATGTGTGTGTGTATAGTCCTTGTAGGATGGGAAGACATCAAGAATCTTAATGAGAATGGGGGCAAAAAGGGACAAATAAATTATTATACTCTTGGTATGAAAGACTTGTTGCTGTTGAGTCTTGTCTGACTCTTGGTGACTCCATTTAGTGTTTTCTTGGCAAAGACACTAGAGTGGTTTACAATTTCCTCTTCCATCTCATTTTACAGATGAAGAAACTGAGGTAAGCTGAGTGAAGTGACTTGCCCAGGGTCACATAGTTAGTAAGTGTCTGAGGCCAGAGTAGAACAGAGGTCTTTCTGATTAGTTCTTTCTGACTCCAGGACTGGCATACTACTCACTGAGCCATCTAGCAGCCTTATTAAATTCCTGTTCTAGACCAGGGTTAGTTTATCTTTTTCTACTCCCAACCTGGCAGCTTAGTTGGCATTATGTGGCCAGAAGACATGGGCACTATAAAGTGCACATGCTTTGTGTTCAGAACCAAGGCTGCAATGAAGTTGTGCAATGCCCCATGGACAAGTGCTGCCAAAAACGCCTCAGATTCATTATCCCTTTGATTTTTAATTCATTTTTGGTCATTACGTGTTCAGAAACCTTTTACTGTTGCCAAATTTTTTGTGACCCCATACTGGGTTGCAACCCACAGTTTAAGAAGTTCTAGACTAAATGAAATGAAATAGAATCTGAGCCAAGGTACTCAGAGTCTGGAAGCCATGGAGAACCCAGGTTCCTGAGATCCCACCAGTGAAGATGGGTAGGCAGGAAGCTTGAGTTTGTCATGGAGACACAAATGGTATCCAGGTAGGCAGTCCATAACCTTGCATGGGCAAAAAGGATTGTAGGGAACTAGGGAGCAGAAACAGCTAAAGCACCACCTGGTGATTGATGCTGAGATCACACTGAGTGGTCTTTCTATCTTCCACTTCACATCATCGTTCTTGATAGACATGGAAGGCAAATAATTGCTCTTGTGAAGAGAATTTCTGTGTCTTACATGTATACAGCAATACTCAATGCCACCAATGTAATACCTTCCCACGACTGTTTCAGGGAACAACATGTTCCCCACAGATGCAGGGAACACCAGCACCCATACAAAAATCTTTGCACCTAGAAAGATGTATGTGGAAGGGTGTATTTCATAATGATATAATGCCTTTAATCCCAGATGTCTGACAGATGCCTAAAACTGATAAGTTGGTTCAGCCAATCCTGGCGGGGGCGGGACTTAAAATAAAACTATTCAAGCAGTAATTCAGAGTGCAGAGGGTCCCACTTCCTTCCAATAAACGCTACCTCTCAAATATTGTGAGCAGTTCCCAGCATGGAAAATGACTGAAGAAGACTTCTGGCCAAGATGGTTGCTTTAATGGAAGCAGACCATTCAGGTCCCATTCCCCTACTCCAGCAAAACCTCAGAATCACACCATGCTGCCTAATGGTCATGACATCCAAAAAGAAACTATAGTCAGTGAGTTCTTCCACCCCAGAACTGCAAAAGAAGCCAATCAGAAGGCCACAGGCGATAGGAAAGGGGTCCTCCAGCAAAGAAACACCAGTACAATGACAAGTGATAATAAAGTCAGACTCCCACTACAACCCTCTTGGGCCAGTGAAAGGTGAAGAGTTGTTTTAACATGTGAAAGTTAGTTATTTTCTGCCTTTTAGAGGTAGCAAGGGGGCCCAGTGGATAGAAAGCTGGATATGGAGTCAGGGAAGACCCATTTTCAAATCTGGCCTTGGAAACTTACTAGCTATGTGACTCTGGGAAAGCCACTTCACCTTAGTTTTGCCCCAGTTTCTTCAACTGTAAAATGTGGATAACAATACCATCTCTCACATAGAACTGTTGTGAGGGTTAAATGAAATAATCACTGGAAAGCAAAGAGCACAATGTCTGATATATAGTAGGAGCTTAATGAATGCTTGTTCCCTCCTCCTTCCTTTTTTTGCATCCTAACTGAAGGAGAGAATAGACCACAGCATGAGAACTGATGAAAGTGTGGCTCACATTGTGCCCTTCTTTGGTGCAATTTTGGAAAAAATCCAGCAGTACTTCCTTGCTTTTAGGATAAAATGCAAACTTCTCTGGCTTTTAAAGTCTTTCACAATCTGGCTTCAGTCTACCTTTTCATACTATTCTCCTTTATACACTCCATGGTCCATCCTGCTACCCTCCCATAGGTAACATTCCATCTTCTTCCCATCTTGGTACCTTTGTCCAGGTTTTTCCTCAAGCTTAGAATGCACTATTGTTTCACCTCTTAGAATCCTACCTTCCTTCTAAGCTCTTCTTTTTATCCTCAGATTACTCATATTTTATTCTCAGATTACTCAGATCTCCCTGATTTCCTTTAAGTCCCAATTAAAATCCAGTCTTCTACAGGAAGCCTTCCCTCTTACTTCTAGTGCCTTTCCTCTATTAATTATCTCCTATTTATCTTCTATGTAGTTTATTTTGTATGTATTTGTTTGCGAAAAAAATATTGTTGGCAGTGTGTGCTAGGGAAGGATGAAGTTGGAAACAGCAACAGCAATAGTCACTTACTACTAAAGACTTGTGCATCTCATGACCTTCTCATCACTAACACTGTCTTCTGTTTTCCTAAATGCAATAAAACTTCATGGATACATTCTCACAGCAAATATTGGCATTTAGTAGACTATGTGACTGTAAGGAGAAGAGATAGACAGGGTGTGAGAGTGACAAAACAATGTGTGGTTCAGAGTGCTGGACTGATCACAGACTTATCCTCTCCAAGTTAAATATTCTCATTCAACAAGAGCAGCAGCCTCAAGGCAAAATGACTACCAGAAGAATAATGTCAACAAATTAGAGCTCTTCTCTGAGTGTGAACAGTTTGTTGCTCACTTGGAGGGAAAGTTGAGCCAATATACAGTTGGCAACAATGGGTAGCTTTCAGAGATTTGGTGTACAGCACTGCATTTGCTCACCTGGGTCAGAACACTCACAAACATCAAGACTGGTTTGATGAGAATGATGAGGAAATTCAGAAGCTGCTAAATGAAAAATGAGACCTCCAGAACTCCACAGGGTTTACCAACAGGATAGTTCATCAATCTCTAAGAAAGTGGCATTTAATTCCATTAAAAGTAAAGTGCAAGCAAAATTGAGAGAAATGCAGGATTCTTGGATCAGTAAGAAGGCAGATGAAATTCAGTTTTATACTAACCCTAACCCTCAAGGCTATTTATGGGCCAAAGACCTATGGTGCATTTCAACTATTCAGTGCTGATGGAATCACATTAATTAATGATTCTTGCCAGGTGCTCCATCAGCCACCACCACATCATTCCTATGTGGAACCATTGGTTACAACAAATGGAGAAGTTTTGAATGCTGTGGATAAGTTCACTTACCATAGTATTGTACTTTTCAGGGATGTACACAGAGATGATGAGGCTGATGCATGCATTGCCAGAGCTAGATCAGTGTTTGGGAGATTCTGAAGGAAAATGTGAGGGAGAAGGGGTATTAGACTAAAGTCTTTGTGCTGATGTCATTGTTGTACGCCTGTGAAACCTGGACCAGCGCCATGCCAGGAAACTGAATCACTTCCATTTGAGTTGTCTTAGGAAGATTCTAAAGATCAACTGACAGGATAAGGTACGAGACACTAAGGTTGTTACTGGAATTAAACTGCCAAGCATTCAAACTCTGCTTCAGAGAGTGCAACTCCAAGTAGCTGGCCTTGGTGTTCAAATGCAAGACATACACTTGCCAAAAAGACTATTTTATGGAGAACTCACACAGGTGGTCAGAAGAAGTGATACAAGGACACTCTCAAGGTCTCTCTAAAGAACTTTGGATTTGATTACATGGCATGGGAGATGCTGGCACAGGACACTCAGCATGGCATGCCAACATTAGAGAAGGTGCTGTGCTCTATGAGCAAAGCAAAATTGAAGTAGCTCAAAAGAAACATGATATAAACAAATTTAGATTATCTACCCCAAATATGCACATGGACTATTTGTGCCTGCCTTGTGGTAGAACATCCCGAGCTCATACTGGTCTGATCAGTCATAGTAGGGCACACTGTAACTTGACTCTAGCATACTGATGTCATTTTGGTCCTCTTCTAGAATGAAGGACGATAACCAAGCAACCAATTTTTTTTCATATTGTCTTCCCTTTAAGACAGTGAACTCCTTAAGGGCAGAGACTGTCTTTTGCCTCGTTTTGTATCTTCAATGCTTGGCATGGTGCCTGAAACATAAGAGGTGCTTAATAAATGTTGACTAATTGTCCATAGAGAACATCAGGCACATCTTCCTAGAAATCTAGAATGAATGCTGCGGATAAATTCTCCTACTTTGGTAGTGTACTTTCCAGGAGGTACATTGTGCTATGCTGATGGCTGCAAATTATGCCCCACCTTTTAGGTTTTATCCTTGGTGCAACTTCTCAAGCATGAATCTCTCTGATCTCAACCTCTTGAGGTGATTTTCCTTGTTCTTCCTATATCATTCAACTGGCTCTCCATTAGCTCTCCATTTCTGAATTACTCTTTTACTCCCAAGTGAGACAATATGTCTTTTGGTTAACAATTTTAGAGATAATAGAAGTTATGCCAACTTCTACTTTACTTAATCCAGAAGTAGGGAACTTGTGACCTCACCTTCTAGGAACTTGGGTGCGGCCTTTTGACTGAGTCCGTTTTACAGAACAAATCCTTTTATTAAGAGGATTTCTTCTGTGACGTTTGGATTCAGTCAAAGGGCTGCAGTTGAGGACCTAGAAGACCACATATGACCTCAACATGTCAGGTTCCCCACCCCTGGTTAATCAATTAAGAAGATTATATATCTACTTCTCTAATACATTCAAAACACACTGAGACCATTACAAGAGGCAATTTATGGCTCACTGGCCCTACTATGAGGCAGGATCTCACCATTGCTTCCTCAATTATGTTCCCCCATAGGCTTCTAACCTAAGAACAGTCAGTAGGTCACCTGTTGCCCTGTTTGAATCTATGCCATTAGAATCTATGTCATTTCTGAGCCAAGTTCAGTGTTATAAAAATCTTAAGAATTATTATTGCCGAATTGCATCATTATGGTAATATATATGGGTAGCTCTCTGCTATATAGATAAGACTGGTTCATGTGAAGCATGGATTGCTCTCGGATTTGGGATCTGACTCACCGCATTTCCAAAGACTGCAATTTCTGCCTTGTGGGCAACAAGTGGATGGCCAAACCTGCATTTAGATAGGGAGAGGCAGCAGGCTCTGGTATTGCCTTGGCCAGGCTCTCTCTCCTAAAATCTCCTGTCTCCTAAAGTGTCGTTGGAAAAGAATTGTATCTCTCTTTCATATATCAACTATTTTTAGCTAATAAATGGAATAAAAAGCACTTTCTCTGATCACTGTCAAGGGGAGGGGAGCACTCTGCTTCCTGTCACCAACTATGCGGTCAGGGATTGGGGTTTGTCAGCCCTTGGCTCACTTCCTGGCATGTAGCAGGAGCTTAATAAATGCTTGTTGACTGATCAAACACTGTGGTTATACAAAAGATCATCACAAAAAGTGAGTAAACATCTTTGTCAAAATAAGCATGAAAAAGAAATCAGAGAAGTTACATGAATCAGAGTAAGGAATCAATGCACCAGTGTAGATTAGCTCTTCAACTCTGAAGCAAGATAAAAATCTGAACTCAACCAAGGAGAGAAGGATCTAGGGATGGGGGAGGGAGTGGAGGGAGTTGCAAGTGTTGAAAAACAGGGACATAGTATAAGATGATTTCCCGAAGTTCTGGGGAGGTCTGCCATTTTAGAGGCATTTCTTGGTCACCTCTTCTAAAGTCTGACAACAATCTGAAGTCACATTTCTATCACACAAAGTTACATAGCGTCTTGGCCTCACAGGTCTCTTAGTCAATCAAGAATCCTGTTCTTCTACACCTATGGATTAGCAGGATACAGTCTGATGGGTTTGTCCCTCATCGAAACTTCTCCAGGCTTGGGTAGAAGTGATGACAATATCACAGGTTTGATCTAATCTCAAAGGGAAAAAAAAACCCTTAGTAATCTTTTAAAAATACTATCACTGCCAAGGAGATAATGTCCTACTCTGAAGTCTTTGGATTTCCCTGGAATCAAAGATACAATCAGTTTGTTTTTGTTTTTAATCTAATAGAAGACCGTCAAGTTCAGGAAGAGACACTGATTGTCTGAAACAAAGAGCTAGTCTAATTTATGGTTATCAAACTAGGAGTAGAAATGCCTTCATTCAATTCAACTAAGAGAAGGCTCTCTTTATTTACCTTTGTATTTCAACAGAGTTAGTAAAAAATGGCAAATTAAAGTTTGTAAAATACTTCATAAATATTGTATCATATTTATTACAGCTCCAGAAGATAAGATCTATTATATTCTCATTTTACAAATGAGGACATTGAATCAGACAGAGATTAAGTAACATGCCTAGGGTCCCACAGCTGCTAAGTGTCTGAGGCAGGATTTGAACTCAATTGTTCCTGACTTCAAATTCAGAACTTTATTCATTGGACTACCTACAGGAGTGATTGGTTGAAGTATTTTCTGCAAGGATGGACCAGCATTAACCTTATTATTGCTCTATTTGTTAAACACGGAAATTCTAAACTTGGTGTTTTGTTCTATCTTTCTGGGGGAGTTTTGTCTTTCGTTTCTTGATCACTGTAAAATGCAAGAAGACATTGCTTGAGTTGGGAGAAAATTCCAATTATCAAGGAAAATTTTTGCCTTGAAAAATATATAATAAAAATATACATATTAAATATATATAAATAAAAAATATATAATAAAAATATAAATTTTTATATCTCCCTCCAAGCAGTTTCTGGTGTGTGAATAATTGGTCTCTGACAGATAATGAATAGCTAAAATGCAGAGTACTGACTTTTTCTCCCACAGTTAAATGGTAGTGCCTTGCAACATGGATGCCAAGTGCTTGATGGGCACCAGTCTGGTCTTGAACTTCAAAAACTTCACAACCAACTGAATAGAAATAAGGATCTTTTTAAAGACCCCTGAGGAGTTTATATCCAAGCAGAAATACCCATCTTGCTGACCCTTCCTTTAATCTCAGGGAATCTGGTGAATCTAAGAAGAAAAGTCATGTCCCCCAGAGACTCTGAGCTGTATCAGGCCATGTTTCTGTCCATGACTGCACCTGGAGATTCTGTTAATTATTTCCTTATTTGCACATATTTATTTGCTTATTATTAGATTTCTGTATGTATTTGTTTGCAATCTGTTACACTGTTCATTCCCTTGAGGGCAGGAACTCCCTTTTGCCTCTTTTCTGTATGCTCAGCATAATGTCTGGCACATAGTAGGCGCTTAACAAAATGTTTATTGACTGATTGACTTGACTTATGTACATACATTGGGAAGTCTAAGTAATGCCAAGTGATAGCTCACCTATCCAAGACTGAGACAGTTTAAGCCATACTGGACTGTTTGTGATACCATTAGGGTAAGGACTGAATCTGAAGTCAAAGGGAGATTGGACCAGCTTCATGAATAGGTGATGGAGACACTTTCCCCTCTTTATCTCTGCATTGAATGGAGATCAAACCTGGAGTTAGTGACTCCAGTCAGTCAGTGACCAGGAGCATAACTTCTTTCAATTTTTTCTGAGGATTCTATGAAATTCATGGTTCTCTATCCAAGGTTTCCCAATGTACACAGAAATGGCAAACTTACCTTTCTCCCCACACTGTTTTTGGTGACTTGTTTGACCTATGTACACCTGCCCTGGGTCCAGATACAGACTGGGCAAGGGCATTATGACTGTCCCCACAAAGAGCTGGCACACTCTGCAAGAAATTCAGCAGAACCTCAATGAGTACTAAGGACCAGTTCCCTGTTACTCAGGTGAGGTTGGTACCAGGTTCCTGCTACACAGTGAAGTCTAGAACTAGATTTCCATAGTCTTTAAGATAGATCAAAAACCAAATTTACCAAGTGGGTGAGGTCTGAATCAGGATCTTGTGGGCTGCTGAGTTTTGAGGCTACACTCCCTACTATTCAGATCAGGTCAGAATGAAAAAGTTGTAAGAGTTTACAGGATGGGAAATGAGGATCCAAGGATCAGAATAGCTCTGTCTGGTCATGGAATCAGACACGACTTCAAATCTAGCTTCCAGTAATAACTGGACAAGTCATTTAGTCTCTCTGTGCCTCAGTTTCCTCATCTGTAAAATGAAGATGACAATGATAGCACCTCCTTCCCAAGGTGATCAAATGAGATCACATCTGGAAAGTGCTTTGCAAACGTTAACATACTGTAGCTATTATCACTACTGTCATTATGTGATCCAAGAAAGGTTAGCATTTTATACACACCTACACGTTACAGAAATAAAAACTTGAAAATCCTTGCACAAACAGAATTGGGATGCTAGAGATCACTAGGTTAAAAAGTCCTCAAAATAAATTCTTTGATTAAAAAAATAACATATTCAACAGATGTGCATTGGGCAAATGAATAATTGTAGACAGAAACACTCTTTTATATCCTTTCTATATGTCTGCAATGAAATCAGTTCAGGTAAAAAACGGGGGTAGGGGGGCTGGGGTTACAAGGTTTTAAGCCCCTAAAAGAAGTGAAGGCTTTTAAGGTTTATTTTTAGTGACTTCAGAAGTGGAAAAAGCTTGAAGATTTTGTGATTAAGAGTCTTGCTTGGCAAATATTGGCTTTTTCATTTTTGTTTTGTTTTGATCTTTAACTTGGAAAGGGACATTTAATCTTTTAACTGTTAGAAAATGGTCCAAGGTACGGGAAAGGTGAGGCAAACAGTGAAATACCACTTGTGGAAGAGGCAATTCTTCAATCTTAGAAGATCTGAACCTACCTGTCCACAAAGTTGAATAATTTTTCAGTTAGAATCTTAGAAACAAAGTGTGGATTGATTGTGATGACTCGGGAAACAAAAGTTGGAGCTTCTGTGCATGTCAGCAGATTAAGCAATGCATGCCAATTACATAACAAATCGGGATCAGGTCTCCTCCTCTTATGGCTGGACCCGAAACCCAGGGGCAGACAGATTTTTATGCATTAAAGATAATCAAATAAGGCCAATAAATCGAAAGAAAACAATTAGCTAGGATACAAAATTAGATAATCTGATTGCTAATTGGAGGAAAGATTAAGGACTTTCCATTGGGAGGGAGAGAGCAAAATAATCCAGTTCCCTGAAATCAGAAAAAGAGATGTCCCGCTCCCCACAAATGTCTGCAAACAATCAAAGGAACAAGGAAACAATATTGATTGACCAGGATGGGGACAGTTTTCAGATAAGACATATGGGTTGCTTGAGATGTACAATTGTGAGAAAACTCCTTGCATCAATCTGTGGATCTGACTGGGTTTCTAGTCAGTGTAACATGAGTCCTTAGTTAAAGGTCTCTAAGGAACAGGTAGGGCAGCAAGGTGGCACAGTGCATAGAATGTTTGGACTGGAGTCAGGAACTCTTCTTCCTGAGTTCAAATCTGGCCTCAGATACTTAATAGCTGTGTGACCTTGGACAAGTCACTTAACCCTATTTGCCTCAGTTTCCTCATCTGTAAAATGAGAAGGAAATGTCAAAACTACTCCAGTGATCTTTGCCAAAAAAATCCCAAATAGGATCACAAAGACTTGGACATGACTGAAAACAACTGAACAAAAAGTAGTGGCCAGCTTCTCCGTCACTTGGGGCTAGGCTCAAATAATGCAATTAAGTTTTCTCACAAATCCTATAATTAAATAAAGTTTTCTCACAAGACAGAAACTGGACTAGAATCATAACTGAACAGAAAGGGAACTAAACTAGCTCCAGAATTGAGTCACAAGATGGAGTCAGTGTGGTTCCCTCAATTCCCATAATTCCCTCAAAAGTCAAACTAAAAGGAATTAGAAAGAAAGAAAAAAAAAACCATGTCAGACTATATAGCATCAGGTTCTTAAGTTAAAAAAAAAAAAGGAAAATATTTTATTTCATCCAGTCAATGAGCCTATTAAGTGCCTTTAAGGGCACAATCTAATGGGGAGACAACATGCAAACAACTACGAACAAACAAGCTAAAGAAAGGATAATTTAGAGGTAATCTCAGAGGGAAAGTGCTACCAGTAAAGAGGATGTAGAAAGATTTATCACAGAAGGTGGGATTTTTGTTGTTGTTCAGACTTGTTCAACTCTTTTGGGGTTTTCTTGGCAGAGATATTACAGTGGTTTTACCATTTCTTTTTACAGATGAGGAAATGGAGGTAAGCAGAGTTAAGTGACTTGTCCAAGATCATACAGTGAGTATATGTCTTCTGTGAAGTTTAGATTAAGTCCAAAAGGCCACACCTGAGATCTTAGAGGGCCTCAAGGGTGCAGGTTCACCACCCCTGCCTAGACCAATAATATTTAAGGGAGCAGATAGATAGAATTCCATTTGAGTTCCCCACCTCTCTGGGGAGAATGGAATAACCAATCTTTCAGTTCCAACCTCTCACTTCCCCTGCCCCCAGAGGGAATTTGTGTCCCTAGAAGAAGAGTTGGGGGAGAAGAGACTCAAAATAACTAATCCCCATCCCTCTAAGCCACACAGTGACACTCTCTGCTTCACATAGGGCACAGCCTTATTCTATTGAGAAAAGACCATGGGATTTGACAATTAAGAGATGATGGGTCATTTTGGAGAGAGCAGTTTCAGTCAAATGATGAAGACAGAAGTCAGACATCAGAGTTTAGAAAAGGGGAATTAAGGAAGGGTGGAAGAGTTTAAGTATGAAAGGGAAGAGAAATAGCTGGTGGGGATAGGAATATCAAGTGAAGGTATTTTAGTGATAGGGGACCAAGGACTTGTTTGTAGGCATTAGGGAAGTAACCAGAAGACAAGGAGACATGGAGAATTAGTGAGAGAACAGAAAAGATGGAGGAAGCAACCTGCTGGAGAAGACAGGATGGAAGAGGATCAATCACTCATACTCATGCGTGTAGAAGGGTTTGCTTTAGCAAGGAGAGGGGCTATTCCTTCATGTGAGACAGGAGACAGTGCCTGAAGGCATATGAGTGATATGAGATGAAGAAAAAAGGAATGACCTCAACATCAGTGAAATACCTCAACAACTCTCCATAGGTCACCCACCACCCTCTTTTCCCCTTTGAATCTCTTATCCCCTATTGCTCTTTGAGTATTCTCTTATACCTAGGCTGGGCAAGAGATGGAAGTCACTTCCTGTTTATTTTTTTTCCTGTTGAACCCAGTAAAAGTGAACCTGCAACTCCCTTTAGTGCCTTCCTTCTTCCCTATTTGAGTGACTTTTCTCTTACTCCGCCTCCCACTTCCACGCAAAATAGTGATTTACTTACAGGGGAGTTTGGACGTTAGTCTATGAAATGTCAATTCAATTCTTCCTCATTCTTTTTTACTCCTAAGTCATTTAGAATCTTTAGTTCTCTTATCCCTAAGTGCTTATTTCCTGGTTTTCTGTTCAACCATTTACCAGAGTGAGGGTTTTTGTGTTTTGCTTTTCTTTTTTTACAGTTGCTTTGTCTTATTCTAGAAACATAAGAACATTGATTTCACTACTTAACTTTTGTTTATTATACTTATTTACCCTTCTGGTTTCTCTTCTATGAAGTGTTCCACATATTTACATTATAGCTTATGGTATTTATTGAATGGAATTGAAAATCAAAGGTACTTTGGGGGAATGTTATTGACCTCTGTCATTCCAGAGAAGAGAGAGAGATAAAGAGAGAAGATGAGAGAGAGAGAGAAGATGAGAGAGAGTATAATGAGGAAAAGTTTCCAGTCACTTGACTTGTTCTCTTTCCTACCTGGCTGCACCTGAGGTGAGGAAGCAATAAATACTAGAAGCCTTTGAGTGGATAGAAAAAGCAAGCACCAATTGTCTATTTTCCCAGCCTTGGTCAGCACAGAACCATGAACACATGACTCAGATAGTACACCTGCTACCGTTAGATCTATTCTTTCCTGCTTTAGGCAAAAGAGTATTGAAAACAGAATGGACTAGGCTGTAACCACATCTACTTCCCAGTATGAGGAGAATGCCAGGGCTCTAAGACCTAGAGTCTATTCCAGAGACTATAGATCTCTACAGAGGTAGAATTTTCAGAGCAAGGTTCTGTCTTTCCCTCAAGGTTCTAATGATACCTTTGAAGGGTTAAGGATATATCTTTCTAATGATATTAGCAATAGCAGTTCACCTACCTCCCAGGATTGTTTAAAATAAGGCACTATGTGTAAATTGCATTGCAAACCTTAAAATTCCATATAAATACTAGGTATTATCATTCTAAGTTTTCTCCAACATCAAATACCATTGTTTTCACTGAATATCACTTAACAGTTAATATCTTTTTGCTTTTACAAGGGATATTTACTGAGAAGATATAGCAAGGACAGACATACAAAAACATACCTACACCCCCCCCCCCCAACATTTAGCTCAGTGCCTCGCTTGGAACATAGTAAACACTGAACAAATGCTTTTGTAGCCAATATATTCAAGGTAGAGTGGGAATATTTGAATATATTGACTATACTTCTATTTCCTTTGAAGTGAAGAATAATCTTTAAATTAGAAAGGCTTGCCCCAAAAATGATGACCAGGGAATTGATACCAAAGATAAGTAAGGAGTTAAAAAGAAAGTCTCTAATTGCTCTTAATGAATACAAATCACCAGGACTAGATGAGCAACATTCCAGGACACTGAAAGAACCATTACACCACTCTCATTGAGTTTTGAAAGAGCACAGAGAGGTCCTCCAGAACTAAAGAAAAGCAAACAGAGGTGCAACTAGGGTGGGGTGATCAGGGTTATGTCCCAGAGCATATAAATTCAGAGAATACTGACAGCCTTTGTACACCTTCTGTAGTAGAAACAAATAAGACAAGTGCTTTTTCAATAAAAAATAATTAGTTATAACAGGATGACCTGTTAGACCTGTTAGACCAGATGACCTGTACTTTCTCTCCATAGTGGCACCTAATTTGAGCTCTTTCCAATCTGATTGGTTCCATGCCCCAGCAGTGACCTTCCCAGCAGTGACCACATGGCATCCTGGGTTCTCTCTGGCCTTACTTGTATCTCAGGATCAAGAATCTTCTCTCTCTTCTCAACTGACAATATTTACTACTTTCCTACCCTTCCACTATCTAGAATTGTTAGCTAAAATTCTAAAGACATACATCTAATTTTTACCCCCACCCACAAGGGAAAATAATCCAAATACTTATTGCTGATGGATTTGACTTTGTTTTTTGAGAAAAATTCCAGAATAAATTATTAATGAGAATGCTAGTGAGATCCTCTGGAAAAGAAAATGGTTACAAAAAGCCAATGTGGCTTTATCAAGGCATTTGAGGCTCCCTTTTCCTTTTCTAACTGGTAGGCAAGGAATGCTATAGATATGGCTTACCATGATTTTGGAGCAAAGCATCTGACAGAGATTTTTATGCTTTTCTAGTGTCTCAGGGACAAGATGGAGAGACAGCATATGGTTATGTGTAGTCATAATGTGTTTAGTAGACATACCTCAAAAGTCATATTGATAGTTTGATGTCAGCTTGGAAGGAGATCCCTAGTGAGATCCTGACCCATTCGGTCATTTCTCCTATGCTGGTCGATTTTTTCTAAAAAAATCAACTACTTGAGTAAAGATAAGGGCAATACAGCAATCAAATATGTAGCTGCAGCAGAGTTGGGAAGCATAGTTAGCATAGTAGACGCCAGACTCAGAATGATTGAATAAATGAATGAATGGAAAAGCGGTTAACAATCACAAAGTGTCAAGCATTATGCTAAGTGTCAGGGGTACAAATCTCAAAGCAGAGAGCCCCTTGCTTTCTAGTAAAGCTAGACAACCAGAAGGAGGGGCACTTTGGCCTAGAAAGTTACAGTGTTGGTGAATGGGGCCATCATGGAGCCAATTGATGGCATCCCTTCCAGGAGTAATGGACTGAATTGATTTGATCATGGTCCTAGAAGAAAGTAGAAAGAAGGTAAGGTGGGCTGAGGGAGTGGGGAAGAGACATAAGGGCACATAGGTCATGGAGGCATAGGTGGATCATAGTTGGTTGGTGCTGTCAGTCACTGATCAGGACAGAGGGAGCCCAGAGGCAGAAGTTCAGAAGATGAAAGGGACAAAACCTCTAGGGCATGATGTTTGGACTAGGAAGCAAGGCTGCTGAGAATGTAAGTGCTCTGAATTGACTTTCCTAGACTTGGGAAGGCTATATATACATGCATATACACATGCAAACATGTATATATGTATACACAATATGTGTATATGTGTATACATGTATGTATGCATGTACGTATATGTGTGTATACACACATATATGTATAAAATTCCGATGGGCTGGCCATGTTGTTCGACTGCAAAATATACTCTTGCAAGAAAAGACTATTTTATGAAGAACTCACATGGAGCAGGAGATCACATGGTGGAAAGAAGAAGTGATAGAAAGACACTCTCAAGAACTTTGGATTTGATTGTGTGACATGGGAGATACTGGCACAGTACCTCTCAGCCTGGTGTACCCACATCAGAAAGGGTGCTGTGCTCTATGAGTAAAGCAGAATTGAAATAACACAAAGGAAAGGTAGGATGTGCAAATTTGGAATATCCACTCAAATATTCATACAAACCATCTGTGCCCAACCTGTGGTAGAGCATTCTGAGCTCATACTGGTCTGATCAGCCCCAGTCAGGCACACTGAAACTTCACTTTATTGTGGTGATGTCATTTTAGTCCTCTTCAAGAACAAAAGACAAAAACCAACCAATATATGTATATGAATATGTATATATATGTATGTATATACACACACACACATATATATGTATATATATATATATACACATCCCCCACAGGATTCTAGGGGATCCCCCTGAGGGATTGGAGGTATCTTTTCTTAATGCTATGAATGTAAACTCCCTTCAGGTATATTCCCCTCACTGTTACCTGCCAATGATGAACACTCTAGTTGAGTTTAACCAATTAATGTCAGTTAGTTTTTACATAAGGAAATTTACTTTGAAGATAGAGCAAAAACAGAATGACTAACATTCCTCTCTGTGCCTGGGTGGAACTCTCTTGGCTGTCTTCACAGGCTATATACATGGACTTCTGATGGGAAGGGCCCAAGGCCTCTCCCCTTATAGCTTTGTTTCCTTTCTCTCAAGGAAATTCAGGCAGACAAGGAGTCAGACCAAAAAGGATTAGTGCTGGCTGACTATTGCTTTTTGGAAGCATCTTATAATTCCAGCTGTGCAGTCAATCAAAGAGTCTCCTTTTCATCAGGGGGTTTAGCCAATAGGATCCAGTTATGGTAAGTCTGCATAGGCTCTCAATCACTCCAAGACACTTCTATGACATGTCATCATACCTCTCTAGAAGCAGGCTCCTCAGCTTTTTCTACATTAGAGATTGCATTAATCAAACATGCTGATGCCTGCTCACCAATTTCTTGTTAACCAGGAGGACTGTGAATAGGGATGAAGTCACACGTGGCCTGGCCCTGCCTGACAGGCTAGAATGTGGAGCCAAAGCAAAAAAGTAAAATTTGTTAAGGATTAAAGAGCAAATGGGATTGATTAGGAGAGCCAGTGGTCAATTTCAAGAGCTCCCCAATTAATTCGAGATGATAGGAAATGGATGTCTGTCTGAGGGTACCTCTTATACTAAGATGAGGTCAGACTAGATACATGATTTAAATGTAAAGGGTGATACCATAAGTAAATTAGGAGAGCAAGGAATAGTTTACCTGTCAGATCTATGGAGAAGGGGAGAATTTATGACCAAACAAGAAATAGAGAACATTAAGAAATGGAAAATGAATAATTTTCATTACATTAAATTTAAAAGTTTTTTTCACAAATAAAACAAATGTAACCAAGATTAGAAGTGAAAAAGAAATCTGGGAAACAAGTTTTACAGCCAGTGTCTCTGATAAAGACCTCACTGAGTCAAATTTGTAAGAATACAAGTCATTCCCCAATCGATAACTGGTCAAAGAATATGAACAGGCAGTTTTCAGATGAAGAAATTAAAACTATCGGTAGTCATATAAAAATATGCTAAATCACTATTGATTAGATAAATGTAAATTAAAATAACTCAGAGGTAATATCTCACACATATCAGATTGGCTAATATGACAAAAAAGGAAAAATGATAAATGCTAGAGAAGATGTGAGAAAACTGGAACACTAATACATTGTTGGTGGAGTTGAGAACTGATCTAACCATTCTGGAGAGTGATTTGAAATTATGCACAAAGGACTATAAAATTGTGTATACCCTTTGTTCCAGCAATACTATTACTAGGTCTGTATCCCAATAAGAACATAAAAAAAGGGAAAAGGACCCACACATACAAAAAAAAATTTATAACACCTCTTTTTGTGGTGGCAAAGAATTGGAAATTGAGGGAATTCTCATCAATTGGGGAATGGTTGAACAAGTTGTGGTATATGAATGTAATGGAATACTATTGTTCCATAAGAAATGATAAGCAGGTGAATTTCAGATAAACCTCAAAAGACTTACATGCACTGAAACTGAGTGAAGTGAGCAGAACCAGGAGAACATTGTACACAGTAAAAGCAACATTGTGCAATGATCAACTATGATAGACTTCACTCTTCTCAGCAATGCAATGACCTAAGACAATTCCAAAAGACTCATGATGTTATCCACATCCAGAGAAAGAACTATGGCAGAGTAGAAACAGGGACTTGCTGTGACCGAAGCAAATCTGCAACCCAAGATAGCCTGGAAGGTCAATGGGAAACATCTATCATGCCATGCTGGGAGCAGAGTGAAGTCCAGCATGGGCCACCCTGGCATAGATGGCACTTGAGAAGGTGTTGAGAGGACTTAATCTCTGGCACCTGTGGAGATTTCCAGACTTCCTAACCCCAAAATACCAAGGACAAATTAGACGGTCAGTGGAAGACATCTGTCAGACCTGTGTGAGAGAGTAGATGGTCTGGTTCCAGCCCCAGAGCAGAGGAGGGAGTAGAGGAGCCCAAGGCAACAGCAGGGGCAGTGACAGTGGTTGTTTCTGGGGCTCTAGGCCCATAGATTGTGGAGGGAGCAAGCAGTTGACAGTACAATCCCCCACTTCCAATGGAAGCATAGAACTACCTTGACAAAAAGCTCAAAAGTCAAGTAAATGACTGGGGAAATTAGCAAAAACCAGAAAAAGAATCAGACTATAGAATCTTATTTTGTTGACAAGGAAGACCAAAATATACAAACAGAAGAAGACAACAAAGTCTAAGCTCCTACATCCAAAGGCTCCAAGAAAAATATGAATTGGTCTCAAGCCATGGAAGAGCTCAAAAAGGATTTTGAAAATCAAGTAAGAGAGTAGAGTTAAAATTGGGAAGAGAAATGAGAGTGATGAAAGAAAATCATGAATACTGAGTCAACTGCTTGCTAAAGGGGAGCCAAAAAAATGCTGAAGAAAATTACACCTTAAAAAAAATAGATTGACCCAAATGCCAACAGAGATCTAAAAAACCAATGAGGAGAAGAATGCCTTAAAAAGTAGAATTGGTCAGATGGAAAAGGAGGTACAAAAACTCACTGAAGAAAATAATTCCTTAAAGATTAGAATGGAGCAGATGGAAACTAACGACTTTATAAAAGAATCAAGAAATTATAAAACAAATCCAAAGGAATGAAAAAATAGTAGACAATGTGAACTATCTCACTGGAAAAATAATTGACCTAGAAAATAGATCCAGGAGAGACAATTGAAAAATTATTGGACTACCTGAAAGTCATGATCAAAAAAAGAGCCTAGACATCATCTTTCATAAAATTATCAAGGAAAACTGCCCTGATATTCTAGAACCAGAAGGTAAAATAAATATTGAAAGAATCCACTTCCTAAAAGAGATCTCAAAAGGAAAACTCCCAGGAATATTGTAGCCAAATTCCAGAACTCCCAGGTCAAGGATAAAATATCTCAAGCAGCCAGAAAGAAGCAATTTGAGTATTGTAGAAACACAATCAGAATAACACAAGATCTAGCAACTTCTACATTAAGAGGGCTTGGAATATGATATTTCAGAGGTCAAAGAAGTTAGGATTAAAACCAAGAACCACCTACCCAGCAAAACTGAGTGTAATACTTCAGGGGGAAAAATGGTCATTCAATGAAATAGAGGACTTTCAAGTATCCTTGATGAAAAAACCAGAGCTGAATAGAAAATTTGACTTTCAAAAACAAGAATTAAGAGAAATATGAAAAGGTAAACAGGAAAGAGAAATCATGGAGGACTTACTAAAGCTGAAACTACATGGAAAGTTCCTACCTAGAAAGATAATATTTGTAACTCTTGAGACTTTTCTCAGTTGTTTGGGTAGTTGGAGGGATCACATACATATAGACTGAGGGTACAGTGTGAGTTGAATATGAAGAGAAGATATCTAAAAAAATAAAATTAAGGGGTGAGGGACGAATATATTGGGAGGAGAAAGGGAGAAATAGAATGGAGTAAATTACAAAAGGGATAAGAAAAAGCTTTTTCAATGGAGGGGAAGAGCGGGGAGGTGAGAGGGAAAAAGTGAACCTTAATTTCATCAGATTTGATTTGTGGAAGGAATAACATGCATATTCAATTTGTTATGAAAATCTATCTTACACTACAGGAAAGCAGGGGGGGAGGGGATAAGTGGGAGAATGGGGGGATGATAGTTGGGAGGGCAAATGGGAGGAAGGGGTAATTAGAAGTAAACACTTCAGGAGGAACAGGGTAAAAGAAAGAATAGAATAAATAGGGAGCAGGATAGGATGGAGGGAAATATAGTTAGTCTTACACAACATGACTGTTATGGAAATGTTCTGCATGACTATTCATGTATAACCTATATTGAATTGTTTACTTTCTCAGTGGGGATGGGTTAGGAGGGAGGAAGGGAGAGAAGTTGAAACTCAAAGTTTTAAAAACAAATGCTAAAAATTGTTTTACACGCAACTGGGAAATAAGATATGCAGGTAATGGGGTATAGAAATCTATATTTCCCTACAAGAAAATAGAGGAGAAGGGGATGAGAGAAGGGAGAGGTGTGATAGAAAGAAGGGCAGATTGGGGGGAGGGGTCATCGGAATGAACGACATCTTGGAGTGGGTGGAGGGAAGAGATGGGGAGAAAATTTGGAACTCAAAATCTTGTGGAAGTGAATGTTGAAAACTTAAATTTAATTAATTATTTTTTAAAAAATAAATTAAAAATACTCTACAGAGTGTGAATGCAAATTGAAGCATACTATTTTCTGTTTTGTTTTGTTATTTCTTTCTCATTTTTCCCCATTTTGTTCTATTCTTATTTCACAATAATAATTAATATGGAAATATGTTTAATATGATTGTACATATATAGCCTATATAGCCTATATCAGATTGCACGTCATCATGGGGAGGGAGGGAGAAAAAATTTTGAAACTCAAAATGTGAATGTTGAAAATTGTCTTCACATGTAATTGGAAAAAATAAAATACTATTAAGTGGAAAAATAAATAAAACAATTTTGACTCTCAAAAAAGAAAAAAGATATCTCTCATGCAGATATGGGGTGAATAATCTTGCTAAGAGGAAACAGGAAGCTGCTCTAATTGGTTCCCAGTTACTAGTACCAACTCCAAGATGATTGATAAAAGAAAACAATATTGACAATAGCTACAACGATGTAATCAGAAAGAAAAACCACAAACAATAAGAAGTGGATGTAACTGGGGTGGTGGTGGGAGTGGGGGTGGGGAGTAGGTAGGAGACACAGTGGACAGAGCATGGTCCTGGAGTCAGGAGGACCCAAGTTCTAATCACAAAGTCAATTACTAGCTGTGTGACCCCTGGACAAAATGATTATCTCCCTCAAAAAGAAAAAAATGAATGTAATGAAATTCCACCAAAAAAAGCATGATCCCAAGAGGAATCATGAGAAGATATTCCTTTTCTGCCCTTTTGCACAGGTAGGAAGTTCATGGCATAGTACACTGTGATATTTACAGACTTTTTCAATTATTGATCAATTTTGCTGTTCTTCCTTAAAAAATGTTATTTGTATATGGGATGGGTTTCTGGGAAGAGGAAGGGAAGGAAAACCTATGGAAATTTTGGTGATTAAAAAAACCCCACAAACTATAAATAAATTTTATATTTTTTTTAAAAAGTGATTGATGACTCAGAGTTGAGAGACTAGCATCTTTTTCCCTCTCCCAAACTCCCAGGAGCAGTTAATGGCAATTGAAGGAGAAGCATTTGGCAATCTGCAGGCATGGGCTTGTGCTCAGCCTGAGGTGAAAGTTACTAAAAGTGGACTTCTTTAACTTTGGGGTGATCATATAATTTAGAAAGGTCAAGGTCATCCATTGTATCCTGGGCCATCACCACAAAGTTTAGATCAAGGTGACCAAGTTGAAAGGACTTCAGGATCAGGCCATGACAAATGACTAAAGCACCTGGAGCAGGAGGGGAGTAGGGGGACATGACAGCTATGTTCAAGGGTTTGAAGGGCTGTTATATGGAAGATAATTAAACTTTTTTTTTTGTTTTCTCCCAGAGAGCAGAAGTAGGAGCTGTGGGTGCATGTTGTACCCATCTTTGGATTTAGATTTAAATGTAGACTTGGTGATAGGGGAAAAAATCTTAGCAATTAGAGCTGTCCAAAAGAACTGATTTCTTTAAGATGAAGTGTGCAGTGGGTAGAGTATAAAATCTGGAATCAAGAAGATCTTAGGTTCAAATATAGCCTCAGACACTTCCTAGCTGTATGACCATCTATCTGCTTCAGTTTCCTCATCTATAAAGTTAGGATAATCATTATACCTGCCTTTTAGTGGTGTTGGAGAATCAAAAAGCTAATAGTTGTAAAGGCCTAGGAGCAGTCCCTGGCCCGTGTAAGTGCTACGTAAATGTTAATCACTATTAACTACTATTATTGGGAGGGTTTTCCCCTCACTGGTTATCGTTTCTTTTTTATTTGATTTATTTGTGTGTTTATTTCTAAATTTAATTTATTTTTGAATGGACAAAAATTAATTTTCTTTCCTACCATTGGAAAAAACAAACAAAACTTTTGCAATAAATAGGTCTGGTCAAACAAAACAAATTCCCTCATTAGTTGTATCCAAAAAATACATCTCAATCTGCACCCTGATGCCATCTCCAGTCTTTCAGAAGGTAGGTATTAGGATTCATCACTGATCTTCTGGAGTCTTGGTCGATTATTACATCCGTCGGGATTCATAAGACTTCCAAAGTTTGTTTCTAGAGTGGTGTTATTGTTATGCAATGTATTAACATATAAGTGGTTATGGTATATTATCACCTTATATCAGCATTGACAGGAATATTTATGACTTTCAAAATTGTTTACTTTCAGAGTGTTGTTTTTGAATAAATTATTTTCATAGTTTTGCTCGCTTCACTCTGCATCCGTTCAAAAAAGTCTTCCCAGTTTTCTTTGCAACCACCCCTTCATCATTTGTAATGATACTACAGTCATTATATAAATCATTATATACCACTATATTACATCAATATACCATAATTTGTCCATCCATTCCTCTATGAATGGGTACCCCCTTGGCTCCCAGTTCTTTGTCATTACTAAAAAAAAAAAAAAGCTACCATAAAAAGTTTTGTACACATGGGTTTTTTCCTCTTTCTTTTATCTCTTTGGGAGTATAAGCTTAGTAGTGAAATTGCTAGGTCCAAAGGTAGGTAAAGTTGAAGTTACTTTTGAAGCATAGTTCAGAACTCTTGGCTCCTCCAACAGCCCATTAGAGTGCCTGTTTTGCTACAGCTTCTCCAGCAATTGTCATTTTCCTTTTTTGTCCATTTTTTCACATCTAACAGCAAAAACAAAACAAAACTTAACCTACATGACTTCCCCTCACATTCTTTCCATATTCTTTAATTCAGGGAAATCTGGATGTCTCTGGAAGATATTGTATGCCTAGACTCCCTCTTTTATATAGGGTGTTCCCTCCTACCCTGTTGCACTTAGGAAGCAGACACTGCATACCTAATGCTCATGAAGGCTACTTCAGGTCATCCCTCAGTCACCAACGCCCATCAATTTCTCCTATTTTGAGATTCATTCTTAGTCACTATCCAGTCATCTATCAACTTCACTCTTCCTCCTTTATAAGAAATTCAAGACCTTATTCTTAGAATTCTAGTTAAAATGTTTTAAATAAATATTTTATTCATATTCTTATGAGATAGCTCAAAACCAGAGGTGTTGACAGCCAGATATATACATAAATAAAGACAGGAATTTGAAAGGATTGAGAAGACTAGAGAAAATCAAAGTTATTCCCTCTAGGAATTTTGTTTCTTTATTTCCACTATACTTACTCATTTGCATGAGAAATCAAAAAGAATCTCAGGATTGAGACAATCAGGAGGACATCCATCCCAGACAGCTTTTGTCATTATGGTGAAAGGGAAGTCTCTTAAGGAGCACATTTTGGCAACTGGACCTTCTAACTCTAGGTCAGATGAAGGTTTGGAACAGTCTCCTTGAAGAGGAAGTTAAGGTTTTTAAAAAAAAGTTAGACAATGGCTATGAGTTCTACTTAATTGACTGGCTGGCCCTGTTTTCCAAAAAGAAAGTAACCCCCTGGAGTCAAAGACTCTCTTTTTGCAGGTGTGTGTTCATCCTTCGTTGCTGAAGAAGACTATGCCCTCAAGAAATGATGACATGACCTGCACTTTACTTTGTTTTGAGTGAGGGCTGCGCAGGTCATCAGTCTCACTTCTCCTCCAGAGCCATCTGAAGCCAGTGACCAGATATTCATCAGGATGACTGGAGATGACCCAGATTGAGGCAACTGGGGTTAAGTGACTTGCCCAAGGTCACATGGCCAGTGAGTGCCAAGTGTCTGAGGTGAAATTTGAGAACTCTAGTCCTCCTGACTCCAGCACTGGTGCTCTATCCACTGCACCACCTAGCTGCCTTTTGGAGGGGAAAAGTTTATTATAACCAAGGGTCTGAGAAATGACAAACTCTCTTACGGAGAAGCAGTTTTGCCTTTGACTGATACTGGATGTATGAAGGCTCTGCTGAAACTCTCAGTGAGTAGAGAGGGTAGAGCCCTCTCCTCTCCCTCTTCTAGGTCAGAAGTAATAGGTAGATCAGCTCAAAGTTTCACTTGAAGCCAGATGAAAGGAACATAGAGAAGCTACTCAATCTCATACCCAGCAAAGCCATTCTTGAGAGTAAGCAACTCTATGGAAATAGTTAACAATTCATTGATAGGCACTGCTGCTAATCATATTTATCAACTCTCAGTGATATTTTATAACCAGATTTTATTATGCTCAGAACACAGGCTCAGAGGTTCTAAATTACCTCTGGGCAATAGATAAGGTTCTCATAAGGCTTACATACTTGTTGTTCTAGTTTGTCCTTCACTCTCAAAGAGGACCATGAATCAGGAAGACCATGACTTGCAAGTGAATTAGATTTAAGTGAGGGAGGAATGTGCAAAGTCACCAGCTTCACTTTCTCTTCCAGAGCTTCCAGTGGCAAGATATAGATCAGGATGACTGGAGATGACCCAGATTGCAGAGGGAGACCTTAGCCTTTTTAAGATAATGTCTTTCGGGAGTTCTCACTTTGACTAAGGCAACACCCATTCAGTGATTAAAGTTAGGTAAGAAATGAGCCAGGGAGTAAACTCTTTTACCTAATAAAAAAATAAAAAATCAATCTGGGAGTGGAAAACCCCCAGGGTTTCTGGCCAAATCAGAAACAGTTGCTATTTACATTCACTCTGAGCCATCAGTTACTGTAACAGTTGTAGGAAAAAAAGAAGGTACAGAAGCTAAAAGGAAAAGGTGAAGATATATATATTTCCAAGATAAACTTATAAAATTTATAGCAGGCAATTGGGAAGAAGGAGGTTTACATATCAAATAATAGAAGGAGAAAATTACATCAGACCTAGTTGTAAAGTGATCATCAGACATAGATAGGAGTTTTGCTAGAAAATGGTACAGCCAGAATTCTTTTACCCCTAAGCAATTAATCATCTTGAGTTAATTATTGGCAGTTTCTGCTAAATTTCATTGCCTCAGCTGGCTATATGATTTTCCTTACCAATAATATGATCGTGTTAAAGATAAATAGGAAGGAAATTTTGAAACATAAACCTAGAACCAATGGAGCCCTACAGAGCAGTGACCATATGTGACCAGCAGGCGGCAAAACTCAGTAGAGATAATGTACAACATCCCAATCCTAGCAGAGACTACATGTCTTACAGAAATTGCCTGCCATGCTAGCCCAATGGGAACAGTGCAATGACAGCCTTAGGAGACAATGGTGGTCTTGCAGTGCTGACAGCATGCTGTTCATCCATATGTGGACCCAGACCACAAGTGTTCACTACAAATATGCCCCTCCACTTGTGAGCTGATCTGGAAAGTAATTTGGAACTATGCCCAAAGGACTATACCCTTTGACTCAACAATACCAAAGAAATCATAAAAATGGGAAAAGGCCCCAAATGTATAAGAATATTTATAGCAGCTCTTTTCTTATGGCCAAGAACTGATAATTGAGGGGATGCCCATCAATTGGAGAATGGCTGAACAAGTTGTGGTTTATGAATGTAATGGAATACTATTGTACTATAAGAAATGATGAGCAGGAAGACTTCAAAGAGGCCTGGAAAGACTTACATGAACCAATGCTGAGTGAAGTGAGCAGAACCAGGAGAACATTGCACACAGTAACAGCCATAGTGTTCGAGGACTGTCTCTGGTAAGCTTAGCCCTTCTCAGCAATGCAAGGACCCAAAAACCATTTCCAAGGGAATCATGATGGAAAATGCCATCCAAATCCAGAGAAAGAACTATGGAGTCTGAATGCAGGATAAAGCATATTATTTTCCTTTTTTGTTTTGTTTTGCTTTTTTCTCTCTCATGGTTCCTCCCATTCTTCTATACAACAAGACTAATTTGAAAATATTTTTAATAGGAATGTCTGTGTAAAGCCTATATCAGATTGAATGTGGTTTTAGGGAGGGGGTAGAGGAGGCAGGGGGAGAAAATTTAAAACTTATGGAAGTGAAAGTTAAAAACTAAAAATAAATAAAATAACAAAAAAAGTATGCCCCTCCACAGAAGCACAGTGATCATATGTGTTCATTATATATGTATATCATTTCCCACCAACTTAATCATGTCCCAAGAATCTCTTATTTCTACAAGATCACATCAGCCCTGGATCTCACAGGTCATCAGTGCCCTCTACCCTTCGATCTCTCTGCATAGAGGGCAGAGTGGGAGGCTCCTCCAAAGACCTCCATTTAAGAAGAGTACCCAGGCCAGCCATTTCTTCATTTCTGCCCCTAGCTACACTCCTAACCCTAACCTTAAATCCCTCTGTCATGACCATGAGCAGAGTATTTCTCTTCTCAGTTTCCATTGGTGATGTGTGTTCATTTATAGCAGTTCAGGTGGCCAAGAACTGGAAATTGAGGTAAACATGATCATGAGGGCAGCTAGGTGCTGCAGTACAGAGTACTGGGCTTGGATACAGGAAGGCCTATTTTCCTGAGTTGAAATCCGGCCTTAGACACTTATTAGTTGTGTGACCCTGGGCAAGTCACTTCACCCTGTTTGCCTCAGTTTCCTCATCTGTAAAATGAGCTGGAGAAGGAAATGGCAAACTCCTCCAAGATCTTTACCAAGAAAACCCCAGATAGTATCACAAAGAGTCAGACTCGACTGACAAGACTCAGCAACAACAAAATTAAGTCATAAGCTCCTTGAGGGCAAGGACTGCCTTTTGACTTTCTTTGTAACTCCAACCCTCAGCACAGTACCTGGAGCATAGTAGGTGTTTCATAGATGTTTACTGACTAACATGTGCCTTGGCCACACATTCCAATGTATGTATCCCTCTGTGTTCTCTGAAGTGTCCATTGTTCTTACGGATGGTGTGAGAGAGAGAATGTGTCCCAGATTACAAGGGAAATATTCTATTGCTACTTTAAAAAAAAAAACTATACTGTTTGATTAAATGTCTTTACTTTGAGCTAACCTCCATGAACTGGCTCCCCATCAGCCTGGAACATTCCACCTACAGGTGGCCTGGACTCAACTTCCAAAAAGTCAGCCCTCCTGCCAGCCCCAAACATTCCACAAAGAAGCCTCCATGAGGTGATCCCTCCCCCACCAGCTCAGAGCATTCCAACAAGCTGAGACCCCCCCACCAGCCTGGAGCATTCTACAAAGAAGAGGCCAGGACCTGAGCACCATGAGCTGTCCACCCCACCAGCCTAGAGCATTCCACAAAGAAGAGAGCTGGACCCCATCTCCATGGAATAGCTCTTCCCCACCCCCACCACACACACACACACACACACACACACACACACACACACACTCTCACACATACACTTTGCAAAGAATCTACCTGGACCTAAACCTCCATAGAATCACTGAAAGGACTCAGGAGGAGCCAGACCAGCATCACATAGAAGCAGCTGGTGGTACAATACATCGAGCACTTAACCTGGAGTCAGGAAGACCTGAGTTCAAATCCAGCCTTGGACACTTAACTAGCTGTGTAACCCTAAGCAAGTAACTTAACTTCAGTCTGCTTTACATTTTTCAACCCTAGAATATGGAGAAAAACAGCACCTCCCCCCTCCCCACAAAGCTGCTGTGAGGAGCAAATAAGATAACATTTGTAAAGTACTTAACATAGTGTCTAGCACATTATATTTATAAATGCTTACTCCTTTCCCTTTCCCCTCCTGGTACTGTGAATCAATGCTCTATCCTCCACCTCCACCCCTCGATTCCAACCTATATTATGGAATTGACTGCTACCCTGCTCTGGCCAAGGGTGCTTGATTTTGAATCAGAGGTGCTGAGTTCAAACCCTGGTTTTGACATTACAGTGCGGCTTCTTTCTTTGTATATATGGCTTAGAGGAGATGGCCATTGAAGTCTCTTCCAGCTCTCAAATTCTATCATTCTGATTTTGCCATTTACATCCCGTGTGATGTTGGGTAAATCCTTTGCCCTCCCTAGGTCTCAGTTTCTTCGTCTGTAAAATGAGGTCTTTCTGAGGTCCCATCTGACTCTAGATTGATGATTCCCATGATACCTCACCACTAGGCTACCTGCACCATTCCCATTTAGTTCCAGAGTCTTCTTTTATTCTATTCCCAAATCAAACCATCATAAGAACTTGATCCTAGGGCTAAGTCACCAGTCTTGAAGAGGAAGGGTTCTCCAATCAACCAAGTCTCAGCTTCTTGCGTTGATCCAGGGACCCTGATGGCAGACATCTCAAAAATCCTAGCAGCTGCCTAGGTGGAGCTGCAGTCACCCACAGAGCAGGGTGCGATAACCTTCTGCACCTCAGTCAGCAAACTCTCCCTACCTCCTCTCCACCCCTCTACTGGTGCCCTTGCTGCCTCTCATTCTCTCTTCCCTCTTCCAAGAGCATATCTATTTAATTATTTTCTCTCTTTCCCCCCACAATCCTTAATCTCTCTTTATCCACATTGACATTTCCTGCTGCTTACAAACATGGCCAATCTCCCTCATCATTAGAAAAAAAAAGCCTTTATTTGACCCTGACATTCCCTTAAAGCTATTATCTTATCTCCCTTTTAACAGTAAAAGTTGTAGAAAAAGCCATCTACCATTCTTGACTCTTCCTTCTCTTCCTACTTCTTAACCCTTTGAAATCTACTTTCTGGGCACATCAACTGACCAAAACTGCCTCTACCTTGGTCACCAATGACCTTTTTGACCAAATCCAATGTTCCTTCTTTAGTGCTCATTTTTCTTGACCTTTCTGGCAATGTTTACCTTGTCAGCCATCTCCTCCCATGAGATATTCTCTCCTCATTGGGTTTTCATGGCGCTGCTCTCTCTCTTATCTGTCTAGCTACTGCTCCCTCTCTTTGACTAAATACGTAAGACTCTCTCCTAGGCCCTCTTCTCTTCTCTCCCTACCATCTCTCTCAGTGATCTCAGCAGCAGCTTCCATATCCCAGTTACCATCACTGCACAAATGACTCCTAAATTTATATACAGCCAGGTTCTGAATATTGCCAATAATGAATTCCCTTGAAGTGGTTCCTGGATCCATATTTGCAATATTTGATGTTTATAATTATGTGAAAACATGTTCATTTGTTCTAGCTCAATGGAAATATGCAGTGCAAATTTAAATAATGCTGCCAATTCAGAGAGATTCATTGTTCAAACTAATCAGAACCTAGCTTTTGCTGGGGGCAGTTAGGTGGCACAGTTTCAAATCTGACCTCAAACTTACTAGCTGTGTGACCCTGGGCAAAGTCATTTAACCCTGTCTGCCTCAGTTTCCTCATTTGTAAAATAAACTGGAGAAGGAAATGGCAAATCACTTCAGTCTCTTTGCCAAGAAAACCCCAAATGGGGTCACAGAAAGTCCAGATACAACTGAAATGACTGAACAACAGCAAGCCTGTGTCTAGTCCCCATCTGTCTCCTGACTTCCCATCTCACATTACCAACTGATTCCTAGGCCTCTTCACCTGGATGTTTGATAGCCACCCCAAACACAAAATGTCCAAGACAGAACTCGTTTTCTTATTCCAGAAACCTCTTCCAAAGTCCTGTTTCTGTTAAGGATGCCACTGTTCCTTCAGTCACTCAGATTCACAATCTTAGAGTCATTCTAGACACTTCCTCCTCTTTAGTTTCTCATAAAATGCAATCAGTTGCCAAGTCTTCTCAATTCTACCTCCAATGCATCTTCTCTCCACCCTGACAGACACAGAGCATGTCTACAATATAGCCATACCCTACAAGTATTACATTAGCAGTCCAGAGATGAGGGAAAGAAATGGGCTAGGATGATACAAAGTCTGACTCAGTTTGCAATCAACGCAAAACCAATTGTGCTGGACAGTGGCTTTCAAGGGGTCATTACTACATTTCAGTTACACTCTAAGAGACATTTACAGAAGATAAGCAGGAAAGAGAACTCTTTGATCTGAGAGGGACTATCTGTATTTGCACTGCATTAGAATAATTTTAAAGAAATCATAGGTATCTGCAAGAAAGTAAATAATTTGACCCTGCTATGTCCTGACCTAGTGAATATCCCTTGTATAGCAGCACTGATTGGGACCAATTCCAGTCGATTTAAATATAATGTTGTTAATTCTGGTGGTGGTTACCCCAACTTCTTCTCCTGCCATTGAGTAGGGTTCCTGCTCCTAGGTTGTCACCATTAACTTTAAGGGGTTAGGAGAGCTTTGCTTTAATGCCACTGACTTGAGTTCCCATTCCAAAGTGTTCTCTCCAAGATTTATTATCAATTAACATTTCGTTAATTTAAGAGACTGATTCAATAATTAGCACTCCAATATTATTTAATTAACATCATTTAGCTTTTACAAATGGATATTTACTGATGTTATAGCATCACAACTCCCCATTACTGAGGACATGCTATACTCTCTGTCACCTCAGTCACAGGGCAAAGTGTGCACTGATTTAAAGCAGCAGCAACAAAGAATTTGCCCCGTCAAATTTGCTTCCAAATATGGTTTGGCCACTACACAATTTCTGAGCATATCTTAGCTACTGGGTGTTTGACTAGATCCCAAAGGTTTCAATGATACCTTACCTGCCTTAATTACTGTCAAACCCTGGTATGAACTCGGGTTTCTGGATTCCTGGCACACCTCCAACTTTCTTAAATTTACAAGGGAGTAGATTTGTCCATTAATCTCTAGTTAGAGATCTAATTAGATCTTCACTTAAGATGGAAAAGTTTAGACCCAATAGGGTAAGAAGCAACAATAAGATCATGTACTGACAACTTCCTATGGACTCCAGGTAGGAGAAGTCCTGATGCCTGTCACCTACCCAAAGGCCCATAACAGTTCAATTTCCTCACCTGAGCACAGCCAGGGAGTTGTACCAGCAGCCAACTGAGAAGCCTTTCCTTATACGTGTTCTAAGTATAGGGCTTTCACTGCACAAGATATTAGCAGAATATTGCAGGAATCAACCTAACTTAATACACAGAAATCCTGACCATTCATGCCCCATTGCCTCAATTGATCCTCACAACTCTGAGAGGCAGATGCTACCATTACCCCCATTTTACAGATGAGGAATCTGAGGCAAGCAAAAGTTAAGCCCGAGGTCATAAAGCTAGCAAGTGTCTGAAGCTGGATTTGAAAGAGTGCCTTAGCGAAAAGATCTATTTGTTCTCATTATGTGGATGGGACATAGGATGTATCCATTGTGAAATTTACAAAACATTCTCTTCAGTGAGTCCCAACCTCTTTGAGAATGACCTGGAAAGATTTTTCTATCCGAGATAGAAGTTTTCAGAAGCTACCTAAAAGAATTACTGGTCAACAGCATCATCACAGAGTCCTATGGCCTTTATGCATCACCCATGTTGATGGTACAAAGAATTCTGTAGTTTGGGGTTTGTGTAGACTACCGGATTTTGAACAAGAGAATTAAAGTATACCTACACCATCACCAAGAGTTCAAGATGCCCTAGACCAGTTGCTAGGAAGCTGATGGTTTTGAGTAGTGAGTTTATGTAGGGAATTGCTGTCAGATCCCAAAGATGAAAGAAGACTAGAAGAAGACAACTTTCATCTGCTTGGAAGGACTCTACCAAGTTGAATCTATGCCCCAGTGAATCTCAGGGTGCCACTTTTCAAAAGATTATGGAGAAGGTGGTTTGAGTCACAAACCTCACAGGTGTGTTAGTAGACCTGGATGATTTCCTTGACCTTACACAACCCCTGGAGGAATATGAAGAAAGGCTAACAAAAGAGTTAGGCTGCCTAGAAGGAGTTTGTCTCAAGTGATCAGTTGGCAGGTGCCAGTTTTGGACAGCCCTTTACATAGGTAATGGTGTCTCAAGGGAGAACCAGACCCAGAGGAGATAAAGGCATGTGTTGCTTGGCCATATCTGAAGAATTCAGCAACACAAAACTTTTCTAGGATTTAAGGATTTCTCATTAGAAATTCATTAAGCATCTTGCCTTTGTTACTAAATCAAGTAAAAATTTCACTTATGAGTTTATGGAGCGGAAGACATAAAAGTGAAAGAGCAAAAATGGTTAATGAATACCTTTAATTCCTTAACTCTCAATCCCTTATTTACTCAACTTTAGACCTCTGTATTTGACATTCAATAGGATGGAAGTGGAAAGCACATAGATGTTACATGGTGCACACATTTTTGAACTTTTTCAGTGTAGTGATCTATTGTGCTGACCTTTTTTTTCCTCTACAAGAAATGCTGTTTGTGATATGGGATGACTTTCTAGGAGAGGGAGGCAGAAGGATACATGAGATCCTATGGTGATTGGAAAAATAGAAGATATTAATAAAAAACTTATTTTTAAAAAAGAAAAGCAACAAATTAAAGAAAACAATTAAATATCACAATAGGAATCCTGAAAAATCAAGCATTCAACTGAAACTTTTCTCTGAAGTTACTGATGATAACTACCAAACTTAATGTCCTTTCCACAATTCTCTTCCTTCTTGACCTCTCTGCAGCCTCCTAGCACTGTCGGTCTCCCTCTTCTTCCTAGGTTGTCAGGACACTGCTCTCTCCTGGTTCTCCTACCTAGTTGACCCCTCTGTTTCAGTTTCCTTTGCTGCTACCTCTTCATCAAAGTTGCACGCGCTAACTGTGGGTATCTACTAACACTCCATCCTGGGATCTCTTTGCTTCTCCTTTGCTATTTTCCTCAACAATTCCCCATGAATCCAGTTGTTTATGTCATGTCCAACTCTTCATTACCCCCTTTGGGGTTTTCTTGGCAAAGATCCTAGAGGTGTTGGCCATTTCCTTCTCTAGCTCATTTTACAGATGGGAAAACTGAGACAAGCATGGTTAAGTGACTTGTCCAGGATCACACAGCTAGTAAGTGTCTGAGGCAAGATTTGAACTTAATAAAACTCAATAGACTTCCTAACTCCGGGCCTGATTCAATTATTATTTTTATACTGATGATTTTCAGATCAATTTTCCTGCCCTAATCTTGAGGCTCAAATCTCCAACTGCTTATTAAACATCTTGAACTGGATATACTATAGACATCTTTAAACTCAACATGTCCAAAACTGAAATAATTTGCTTTCCCTACTTTCTAACTTTTCTATTTCTGTCAAGAGTAACACCATCCTCCCAGTCTCCCAAGCTCACACTTTCTATGCCTTACTCTCTCTCAATCTCCACATCCAATCTATTGCTGAGGCCTGTTCATTTTACCTTCATATCTCTTGTTTCCTCTGACACTGCCATACACTTGGTACAGGCTGAGAATTGAAGGAAACCAGCAATGTGAAGAAGCAGAGATGAGGAAAGAGAATATTCCAGCCATAGGTGAAAGCTAGAGAGAATGCCCGAAGTTGGGAGATGGAGTGTCTTGTTTCCAGAGCAGGGAGAATTCCAGTGTCATTGGATCAAAGAGGACATGGAGGAGAGAAGTGTAAGATGTAAGGAAATTAAAATGTTAGAAGTGGGCCACATTACAAAGGACTTTGCATACCAAAAAACTTTTTTAATTTGATCCTAGAGGTGGATAGGAAACCACTGGAGTTTATTAAATAGGAAAAATGACATCAGATCTATACTTTTGGAAGAAACTGAGTGGAAGGTAGAGTAGGCAGAGACTTGAGGCAAGCAGACCTACCACCAGTCAATTGCAATAATCAAGGTATGTGGTCTTAAAGGCCCACACCAGAGGGATGACAGTGTCAGAGGAGAGAAGGGGACATATTGGAGAAATGATGCAAAGTTGAAATCAACAGACTCTGGCAACAGAATGGATATGGCCAGAGTGGGGTGTCAGGTGAAAGAGTGGTGTAGTCTCTTCGCCAATTTTAAAAAATTATTATTGCACCATTAAATGTCACTAAAGACCCTGGTCTATAGTTTTCTTTCTCTGTTTTTTTTTAAAAGTTTTTTTTTATTTTTTAATATAAATTTATTTATTTAACTTTTTACATTCATTTTCACAAAATTTTGGGTTCCAAAATTTTCTCCCCATTTGTCCCCTCCCCCCCCACCCCAGTACACTGAGCATTCTAATTTCCCCTATCACCAATCTGCCCTCTCTTCTGTCATCCCTCCCTTCTTCTTTCTCTGTTTTGACTCTCCTGCGTTTTAGTGTATCAAAACTAGAGGAATTTGGTAGGATCCCTTCCTTTGCTATTTTTGCAAACAATTTATTGAAATTAATTTTTCTTTGAATGTTTGATAGAATTCATTTGGGAAAACTTCTGTTCCTTTTCCTTTCATTTGTGGCTTCTTCAATCACTTTCTGAGATAATGTTTAAATCCTCTATTTCTTGTTCTATTTTATGTTTTTGTAAATATTCCTTCAACTCACTTAAGTTGCCAGTTTTATTGGCATGTGCTTGGGCAAAATCGCTTCTAATAATATCCTTTGTTTCTTCTTCATCTGTTGAGAATTCTCCTTTTTCATTTTTTTATGCTGATAATTTGGTTTTTCTCTTTCTTTTAAATCAAATGAGATCATGGTTTATCTATTTTAATATTTTTCTTTTTAAAAGCTCCAGGTTCTATTTATTAATTTAGTATGGTTTTTCTTTTAAGTGTGTTATTCTTTTCCTTGATTTTTCAGGATTCCTGTTATGGAATTTAATTGGAGGATATTTTGTTTGTTGCTTTTTTTAAATAAGTTTTTTAAAATTAATATCTTCTATTTTTCCAGTCACCATAGTATCCCATGTATCCCTCTGCCTCCCTCTCTCAGAAAACCATCCCATATCACAAGTGGTATTTTTTGTAGAGAAAAAAACAGTCAGCACAACAGATCAATACATTGAGAAAGTTAAAAAACATGTGCACCATATAACATCTATGAACATTCCACCTCCATGAAAGGAATGGGTTTAGGATGTCTCTTTATATCTTCACATCATTTGAATTCTGTTTGATTTTTATAATTTTGTTATATTAACTTTTGATTTGGGGGGGATATCATTCTTTCCATTAACATTGCTGTAGCCATTATGTATGTTGTTTTCTTGGCTCTGCTTACTCAACTCTGAATCAGTTTATATACATCTCTCCATGCTTCTCTATATTCATCACACATTATTTTTTACAGCACCGTAATATTCCATTACATTCATTTGCCATGATTTGTTTAGCCATTTCCCAATTGATAGGCATCTACTTTGCTTGAAATTCTTAACTATCACAAAGTTAACCTCAATAGATTAGAGCTCTTCTCTGAGAAGGAATAGTTTACTGCTTACTTAGAAGGGAAGCCAATCCAACACATGGTGGGCAACAGTGGAGCAGAAAAGGAATGGACAGCTTGCAGAGATTTAATGTATAAAACTGAATTTGCTCATCTGGGTCAGAGCACTCCCAAACATAAAGACTGGCTAGATGAAAATGATGGGGAAATTCATAAGCTGCTGAATGAAAGAAGAGAACTTCACAGGGTTTACCAGCAGTGTAATCCATCCATCTCCAAGAAAGCAGTATTTAATTCCATAAAAAGTAAAGTACAAATGAAGCTTAAAGAGATGCAGGATTCTTAGCTCAGTAAGAAGGCAGATGAAATAAAGTTTTATGCTGCCAGTAACAATCCAAAACACTTTTATGATGCCCTTAAGGCTATTTAGGGGCCAAAGATGGTGCATCTCAACTACTCAGTGCTGATGGAGTCACATTGATTAGTGAAAAGGACATGGTCCTAGAGAGATGGGCTGAATACTTCTATAGTATTCTCAACAGACCATCATCAATCAATGCTGAAGTCATTGATCATATACCTCAAGTTGAAGAAAATCCTTCTTTAGCCAGATTTCCAATGAAGAAGTAGTTTCGAATGCTATTTGGTAACTTGTGTGGCAAAGCTCTGGGTGTTGTTTCTGTTCCAACTGAGATTTACAAGGCAGGAGGGCTTTATTCATACAAAAGCTGATGAAAAATTTCCAGGTTATATGGCAAGAGGAGGTTATCCCTCAAAAGTTCAGGAAAATTTCCATTGAACATCTCTATAAAGACAAAGATCACCTTTATAGATTGTCCTGCAACAATCACAGCGGGGGGTCTGTCTCTTAGTCATTGCTGGCTAGATTCTTGCCAGAGTCCTCCTTAATAGGCTGAAAGATGGTCATCTACCTGAGAGTCAGTGTGGCTTCAGAAATGGCTGAGGAATAGTTGATACAGTGTTTGCTGCCCAACAATTCTAGGTTTGTACACAACATTCATTGATCCGACCAAGGCCTTTGATATTGTCAGTCATGAGAACTTGTGGAAAATTATGTCAAACCTTGACTGCCCAAGAGAAGTTCATTAGTATTGTAGATCAGTTCCATGGTGGCATGCCTACATGGCTTCTGGATAATGAACAATGCTCTCACACTTTCCCACAAAAGCAGGGCTCTGTGCTGGCTCTCATGCTTTTTAACATGATGTTTTCAGTCATGTTGTCAGAGGCCTTCAATGAGGATGAAACAGCATCAAGGTCAGCTACTGCACTGACAGTAAATTATTTAACTTGAAAAGTCCACAAGCCAAGATTAAAGAGAGTTGGTGCGTGATTTTTTTACTCACAGATTATTGTGCACTCAATGGAACTTCTATAATTGAGATTAACAAAAATAACAAAATTATATTAACATATTAACAAAATATGGATCATTTCTTTGCTTCCTGTGCTAATTTTGACCTAACAATTAACACCAAGAAAATACAGGTTCACCATTAGCCAGTATCACACCATCCATATGTGGAACTATCAGTTATAGCAAATGGAGAAATAATTGAATTCTGTGGAGAAGTTCACTTACTTTGGCAGTATACTTTCCAGGATGTACACAGAGATGATGAGGTTGATATACACATTATCAGAGCTAGCTCAGTGTTTGAGAGGCTCTAAAGAAAAGTGTGTGAGAGAAGAGGTATGTTTGGCTGCCTGACAAACTGAAGGTCTACAGAGCCATTGTGCTGACCTTATTGTTTTATGCCTGAGAAATTTGGACAGTATGCCAGTGCCATGCCAGGAGACTGAATTGCTTCCATCTGAATTGTCTTAGAAAGATTCTGAAGATCACCTAGCAGGATATGGTACTGGACATTAAGGTCCTTTCTCGAGCTGAACTGCCAAGCATTCAAACTACTGCAGACAGCACAGCTCTGATGGGCTGACCACATTGTTTGAATGCCAAACGTATACTTACTTAAAAGTCTATTTTACAGAGAACTCATGCAAGGAAGATGCTCCCCTGGTGGTCAGAAGAAGTAATACAAGGACACTCAAGGTCTCTCTGAAGAACTTTGGAATTGATTGTGTGACATGGGAGACGCTGGCAAAGGATCACCCAGTATAGAGTGTATGCATCAAAGAAGACTCTGTGCTCTATGAGCAAAGCAGAATTGCAGTAGCCCAAAAGAAACATGAGATGCCCAAATTTAGAAATATCTCCACTCCAAATGTTCATGTGGAGTATTTGTGGTAGAGCCTTCCAGACTCATATTGGTTTGATTGGCCATAGTCGGACACATTTTATCTTGACTCCAATATAGTGTTATCATTTTGGTCTTTTTTAAAACTGAAGGACAACAATCAACCAATTCAAGTCATCTATTTTACCTTTTATAATTGCCTCTAACACTTGTTTGGTTAAAAATATATCCCCTAGTTTATTAGATATTTCTCTTGTGCACAAGTAATAAAAGAATTAAAAATAATTTGTGAGTCACTTGTTTCCAACGAGTTTTTTTAGTCCTATAAGAATAGTTGAACATTATGCTTTTCAGAGGCTCAGAGAGGAGACATTTTGGAGGAAATCTGCCTCCAAATTGGACCAGGATTATACCTGGTAACCCAGAATCTATTTGAATTGAAATGGATATTGGGTAATGTAGAAATGTAATTTACAGATAAAAGATCAAGATTCTAACTATATAGTAAGAAGATTGGGCTTTTTTTATACAGCCTTTCTTCCAGAGAAATCCTATCTGCCTAATTCTCAAACTATTAGGGTGGTACATTCCTTTAGGATCAATTCAAAGATGACTTACAAGTTAGCCATATATTTGACTGACTGGTTCAGCATTCTCTTAGGTCAATTTTTTTCCCTTGTGTGTGGTTTTAAAAATCTGAAATATGTTCAAGTAACATGGGTGCAGACCAATAAAATCAAGGGAAATATTCTATTAATATTTTATTTATTAACATAAATACATTAATATTCAACTCTATTACTTCTGTAACTGCTTGCTACAAAAAAAAAAAAAGGTTGTGGAGGCCATATTGCCCCACTGATCTGTACAGAAATTTTTCTTTGGAGAGAATAATGTGCAGTACACAGGCATGAAGAGTAAAAATTGAGTTACCAATGATATTCACATCTCTGCTCTTTCTATCTTGTTCCTCAGTCTGCTTAAGAACCAACTTCTATACTAGTGAATGGTGGTATTGAGTTGTGGGAAAGTGTCATAACCAATCTGACAATTTATTAATCATAAAATAACAATAAATCTCTAACTTTTACAAAAAAAGAATATATCTCCTACTGAGAGGTCTAAGAGGTATAAGATATTTATCTTCTAATTTTTTTATGGTATGATATCTAATACTAAAATCATATAACCATTTAGAATGTGTTATGGAATATGGTGTGGAGTGTTGGTCTAAACCTAATTTCTGTCACATTACTTTCCAGTTTTTCCAGCAATTTTTATCAAATAGGGATTTTTTTCCCCCTAGATAATTTAAGTTTTCCACTTTGTCAGATACTGGATTATTGAGTTCTATTATTTCTGAATTTCCCTTATCTAGTCTGTTTCATTGATCTATCTCTCTGTTCCTTAACCAGTAACAGATGGTTTTGATAATAAAGTTTCAAATCTGGAAGTGCCATTCCCCCTGTGTTTTTACTTCCTTTTATCATTTTCTTTAATATTCTAGATCTTTGAGTTTTCCCAATTAATTTTGTTGTTATTTTATCAAATTCTATAAAATATCCACTTGACAATTGAATTGGTAAAGCATTAAAAGTGTGAATTTATTTTGGTCATTTTTAGTATATTGTCATAGTCATAACCACTGAAAATTCCTTCAGCTTTTTTAAGCTATTTTTTATTTCTTTAAGGAGTACAGTGTAACTGAACCTATACAAGTCTTTTGCATGCTTTGGTAAGTCAGTCCCCAGATTTTTTATGCATTTTATAATATGGAATGGGATTTTCCTTTCTATAATTACTTCTGGGATTTTGTTATTGTTATATAGAAATGCAGTTGACTTTTGAGGATATTTTTGTAGCCTGCAACTTTGCTGAAGTTATTGTCTTAATTGGGTCTTTGCTGATTTCCTAGAATTTTCCAGGAAAATTATATCATATTTATTTGAATAGATCAAGTGGTAGCTGTTGTAAGTATATGCAATGACTTTATATTTTTATTCCCAACTAGATGTTAATTAAGTAAATAGTCTGGCCATACAATATCAACATCCTCCACATTATTCTCACTTTAATAACAAGACATTTCCATTCTTTTGATATATTCATTTTCTTTCATATATATATATATATATATATATATATATATATATATATATATATATATTTATAGACATATATACAGATTATCTATCTATCTATCCATCACCGGTTCTGTATAGCTCTGTTTAGCATCTGATTCTCCTCTGAAAAAAAGTATAACCTAAATAGGGAGAAGTCTTCTAAAAGCCTTTGACCTCTTGTTTCTCAAAGTTGACCCATATTTTCCAGTCTTTTGTTGTTGTTGTCGTTGTTACTATCTTCACTATTCCCACACTGATTTTGAAGTCACTACACATTCAGGTGTATGCTTGTGTAAAGTGCCTTTCACAGTTTCTCTGCATCTTCATCCTCTTTAATGGATGCTGATAAATAAGTTGTTATTATCTCTATAATAGTCTTTTTACTCATGCTAATAATGAACATTTAAAGATGAGATGACAGGGGAGTGCAGGGAAGAAAACCGTATCATCAGGATAGAGATAGTTTTATCTCCTCTTTACCTTTATTTATACCTTTAATTAGTTTCTCTTGCTTTATTACTGTTGACATTTTCAGAACTGTAGCAAATAATACTGGGGAGAGTAGGAATCCTTACTTCATGCCCTTATTGGAAAAGATTCTAATATAGCTCTAATGCATATGATGCTTACTTTAGTGTTATATACTTTTCATGATATTAAAAAAAGATTCCTCTGTGCTTATACTTTGTAGGATTTTTAGTATAAACAATGTCATACTTTGTCAAAGGCTTTTCTGCATCATAATCATGAGGTTTTGGATGTTTTTGGTTTTTAATACGATTAATTATGTTGTTTTCCTAATGTAAATAATCCTTACATAACTGATATAAATTTCACTTGATCATAGTGAATGATTTCTTGGATAAACTTCTGTAGTCTGACAAGATTTTATTTAAAATTTTTTGGTCAATTTTTATTAATGATATTGGATTATAGGGTTTTTTCCTGTGTTTCATTTTTCCCTTGTCTAGATATTGGGACTATATTAGTCTCATAAGAGGATTAAGTTAGAGTGCTTTCTTTCTCAATTTTAAGAAGAATTTGTGAAATACGAGTACTAATTGTTCTTTAAAAACTTGAGAGGCTTCTCCTGTGAATTTATTAGGATCAGGAGATTTTTTTTTTCCCTCCCTTTGGTAGTTCTTTTATAGCCAGATCTATTTTCTTTTCTTAGATTAGGTTATTTAAGATTTCTATTTGGTCTTTTTATAGTTTGGGTAGTTTTTTTTATTTTTGGAGGTATTTATTTATTTTGTGGTCTCAGTTTTGTTAGTATCTAGCTTGCATAATGTGTTCTGATTCATTTTATTTTTTTCTGGTTTTGCTGCGATTTCACCTTGCTTATTTACTATTTTATTGGTTTGATTTTCTACTCTCTTCTCTTTAATCAGATTAACTAAGGGTTTATCAATTTATTAGTCTTTTCAAAGAAATAACTTTTAGTTTTATTTATCATTTCCATGGTTTTTAAATTCCATTTTATCTATTTCTCCTCTATTATTTAATATTTTCTCTTTTGTGCTTACTTTAGGATTGTCTATTTATTGACTTCCTAATTTATTAAATGCATATTCAATTCATTAATCCTCTCTTTTGTTAGTGTATGTTTGTAAGGGTATAATTTCCCCCCAGACGACTACTTTACCTGCATCCCAGAAATTTTGGTATGTTGTTTCATCATTATCATTTTCTTTTACATTCTTATTCATTGTTTCATGAAAGAACATGATTTGTTCTTTGACCTGCTCATTATTTAGAATTTCATTATTGATTTTCTATTTGGTTCTGTATCCTGTTATTAGTGGACTCTGAACCAAATAAGTATCTTTTTTATCTGTAAAGGAAGTATCAACTATTTTTGCCTTTTTGTATTTGCAAAACCTCTGTGCCCTCATACAGTTAATTTTTGTAAAATTCCACATGCTGCCAAAGAATATATATATATTCCTTTGCTGTCCTTTTTTAGAAGATGTCATAAGTCCTTTCTGTTTATCTTTCTCTTACACTTATTGACATATCCTGTCATTATTGTGTTACTTTGCTTCTGTGTAGCTCAAATAATGTTTCCCTTATGATGTTAGATCCTAGTGCATTTGGAATGTATAAGATTTTTATTGATACTGATTTTTCATCTATTGTTCCTTTCAGCATATATAGTATCCTTATTTGTCCTTTTAAAAAAAAAGTTTGTATTTACTTTGTCAAATAGTATAATTGTAACAACTGGGTTTTTTGAAGATTTCATTTAACACACAGTAAAATCCCTTTTACATTCCCTCACTTTTATTTTGTGCATGCTTTTGTCTTGCTTAAAAATGTGTTTCTTATAAGCAGCAGATTGTGTGGTTTTGTTTTCTTATCCAATTTGTCACTCTTTTTCATTTCATTGGATTGTTTAATCCTTTCACATTTAAAGCTATGATACATTTATATTTTCCTCCATTTCTAATATTAGGTTTTTGTTAAGTTTTATGATTTTCCCCTGCTTCTGATTTGAGCACAGTACTATGTTCATTCAGTTACTATATCTTAATATTTTTCAAAGTGGTCCTTTTCCTACTGGTTCTCTTTCTCTCATCCCTGATCTTTCCTTATTAGATACCCTTTTTCCTTTGGAGTTTTGCTAATTGGTTCTTTCTCTCCTCCTTTTATCTAGTTATATGATTTTCTCCGCATACTTTTCCTCTTCTCAGTCAAATAGATTCTCTCTTCCTCGCTTCCTCTTCAACTAGTCCTTTTCACTAGATTTTAAATTTCATTTTTTGCACACCTTTCAAAAAAATGTTTTTCCCAGTCTCTTCATTATCCATCCTACCTTTCTGTCTGCTCTAGACCTTCATTCTCTGATTCTTGGCCTCTAAAATTATCTGGTCTTTCTCTTTTATTTCTCATGCAATCAAAGCACCCAGTTCAAGGCTCTCCACTCTAGACAGTTTCTGTTACTGACTTATAGAGCTTACCTTTTCACTGTGGATTCACTCACAGAGTAATGCCAGGTATTTCAGGTGTCAGAGATGATGACACCTTTCCCTCACACACCCAATTACACAACCCATCATGAATTTATACCCTCCTCTGGTTTGCTTCAAAATTTCCTTCCTTGGACCATGCTTTCTTGTACCCCCTAATGTCAATTGCCCCTAGGATTTCCAACTTTTCCCCTCATAAGGTAGGACAAGTAGATTTTTCAAGAACCAAATTCCCCAGTCCACACTCAGTGCAAGGTTCCCATCTCCTTTCACAGACCATCTCTCTTCATTCATAGAAGCATTCATCAATGAACCTTTCCCACTACCAAAGCAAGATCTCCTTCTTTCCCCACCTATCCATTATTCCCCTTTCTCCTCACCATTTCTCCTGGAGGCTCTTCTCTTTCTAAGACCACAGGGATCACCTTCCCTTTGTTGACAGTCAATTTGATCCCAGAGCATCATTCACTTCTCACTATCCCCCTACTCCTCTACTCTTCCACCTTTTGTATACCCTCCCATGCTGGAATGTTGTCCCAGGGGGAAAAAAAGCAGTAATTCACCTGTTGGCAGGATATTGCAGGTTCAATTCATAATGCCCCCAGCCAGCCTCTTCACTGTTACCTTCAGGACACTTCTGCCATCACCCCTGTCTCCTTGCATACATTTAGAAAGATGTTTTTTATTGGTATCTCTGTTGTCACTCTGTTACTATTGCTGTCCTGGGCTGCTACATTCATTCTCTTATTCTGCATTTGTGATGTTTGGGGATGTCCAAGAAGTATATAATTTCTTCAGTTCTCATTTTCTTCCTAAAAGTGTTTCAGATACCTCTTTATAGGACATCCATCTTTTCTTCATGTACCATTAAGTTCAAATTTTCAAGGTGGGTCACATTGTATCCTGAGTTCCATTGCTCTTCCAAACACATTATTCCTTTCCCCACTATATTTTTTTGGTGGATGTAGAATCATCTTATGTTATTTTAATGCCCTTTCCTTTATATTTGAAGGTCTTTCTCATATTTCTGAACTTAATTGTTATGTTTGGCCACTATGTTTCTTGGAGCTTGAAGCCTTGGGTTTCTTTCTATATGTGATCTGAGAACTCTTTCCACTAATATTTTATTCTCTATGGAGAGAGAGAAAGAGAGAGAGAGAGAGAGAGAGAGAGAGAGAGAGAGAGAGAGAGAGAGAAGGAGGGAGGGAGAGAGAGAGAGAGAGAGAGAGAGAGAGTTTTTGTCTATTGTTTTCTGTATTATGGTGTTTAGTTTTTTGTCTTGTCATGTTCCTTTGGAAAACCTCCCATTCTTAGGTGATCTTGATATATCTTGTGTTCAAATTAGTATGTCTTGCTTGTGTAATGAACATTTTTTTAAAACATTAGATTTTTCAAAATTCTCTTCTTCTAGATTGTCCTTTATTTCTTTATGTTTGTATTCCCAATTTATTGTTCTCGCTTTTGTTTCTTTTGTGAAACTTGCCATCACAAATTCCAGTTTTTCTATTCTTCCCAATATTTTTGCTATATAGGACATTAATTCTAGTTTCATAATTCTCATTTCTCTTTTAAACCACTCAGAATCAGCATGTTGTGGTTTCATGTTCTCTTCAAATTCCACAGGGTCCTCTCTCCTCATAAAGTGTTCAATCATTTTCCTTTGTTTTGCAATATTTATTCATAGATGCCTGAACTAGTCTACTAGATCCGGAGGTCATATTTCCTTCTGTTGTCACTATTTTCCCTATTAATTTATCAACTTATGTTCAAGGTCTTTGGATTTTCTTCCTTCTGTGCTCTTTGGCAATTTCTCTTTCCCCTGGATTTTCCCCTCTTCACTTTCTGAACCCTGTGTTGGTGTTTTCCTTGGGTGTTGGATCTCAAAGTATTTCAGCCTCCCTTGTGTTGGGCAATTCATGGTTCAATAGCCCAAGTCTCTGTTACAAAGTGGCTTTTGGGTTACCATAACGCATCTCAACTGGATTCTGTGTTCTTTCCCTTGGGTTTAATGGAGTACTACACAGCCCTCCCACATAGCTGGTGTCCTATTCTGGTATCTTGTCCCAATCCTTCTGTTTCTAAGTTCTCTGATCCACCATCTGCAGAATTGTCATGCTAGTTCTATGGGGTTGTCTGACCCCCCTGCCCAAGAACAAAAAGTTCATAGCTCTGCAGCTATTTACAGTGTTGCTCTTTGTAGGCTATGACTGTGCTAGCTATTTTTTAGGGCAAATTTATGCAGCCTGAAGCCAGGTTTTTCCATAGCCTTGAAAAAAAGAGGGGGTAAAATGAGTGCCTCTGGGGGGTTCGTTGTGGTTCCTGGGTTTGCCAGTGTAGCTCCACTGTGGCAGTATAGGAAGTAGGGGAAGGATCTTGACTGAATTCAGGGTCACTGAGCATCAGTTCCTGAGTACTTTTCAATCTTCTTGTGGATTTGAGGTGTTCCAGAGCATAAAGAGAGATGAAGTTGCTTTATCTTTGGCACATGATTTCTATTTTGGAAAGGTTTGAGAAGTCTTAGGAAATATCTAGTCGTCTACCTTATCACTTATGTGATCTGGATGAACCCCTAGTACTTTTTATTCTAACTTATGCTGCCAACAACTCATATCAGGGGCAGCCCAAGATTCTAGGGTTAAATTCTGATATTGAATAAGGCTGTCCAAGGTCTTAGTCAGCCAGCTGATGGGGACTCATGTTTGAATAGGAGGAAACCATGATTAACATCCCGTTGGAAAATATCTGGGCAAGGGTAAAATCAATACTAGAAGAGAAAATATTGGGAAGACTAAGAAATTTTCTTGATAATTGTGTATCACACCCTGATAACGGGTCTAGGACAAGGCTAATACTTCATTATCACTTTCTGTTGTTACTGGTCAGTCTGATTTCTACAATCAGAGAGCAGTTATACATTAACACTAGCTAGAAACACCAAGATTGGTGTAGGAGCCGATCCTAATGACCAGATAAGTTTCCTTGTTGACAGAGACTCAACCCCAAGTCCTGTGAACTTTCCCCTGTTGAGGACATGTTTGAGGTAAGGGCCACTATAGCAAACAAAAACTCCCAAGTTCACCGGACAAGAACACCCATCAATAAGCTAAAATGGGAGTGGCCACCAGACTAGGCTTGACCCTGCCCTAGAATTGTAACCTCTAAAGAAATCAGTACTAAAAGATCCTCAGAGGACATTAATCCCAACCCAAGTCTAAGCAGTGAACCTATCCACAGCATCTTCTAGAAGTGGTGACCCAGACCCCAGCTGAAGACCTTCAGTAATGGTGAGGAGGGGCAGCTAAAACCCCTCCTGAGTTAGTCCCTTCCACTTTGGGAAGTTAGAAAAAACTGGGAGACTTAGTATGGTATATGGAAAGCACACTACATTTAGAGAGGACCTGAGTTCAAATCACACTTCACTACTTATTAGCTGTGTGATCTTAGAGAAGTTACTTGCTCTCTCTAGACTTGAGTTTCCTCACCTATAAAAAGAGAGGAATAGGATTTATCAAGCAAACAAGTATTTAATAAGGGTCTACTGTGTTTTAGTTACTAGGAGTACCAAGACTAAAGGAAAACTGTCCTTGGTCTCAAAGGCCATTTCTGTCAGTGAGTGTGGAGAAGGAGGATGAACACGAGTACTCTGAACTGGGGGCACATATCTTTTCTCCAGATAAAGAAACCACTAAGGCCGAAGTAACAGTTATAGGAATCAATAGAAGCCGCAAGATTTTATTTTATTCTTTTCCTTACTGGCAATAAAATGAGTCGGACTGATTCTTGAATCTTTAAGAAGTACTCCACTGTCCTAGAGATTATTAACTACAGAGAAATTTATAACTTAACAGGAAATCCCAACTGGTCTTTATCAACTTTGATGATTTAGGGCCTTTTACACTTCCCTCCCTCCCTTTCCATGTCATTCTTTTTTCTGCCTCAGAATACAGGTAATAAGCAAGGAGACTAAGACACAATCAGAATCCAATCTGTATCCTAGGATGCTGAAGCTGCTACTAACTAGAGTAGTCTTCCTTAGTGCTAATAAATCTTTTTTTCTTTTTTTCAGGTTTTAAATTTTTATTTGCATATTTTAAAAATTGTGGGGGCAGCTAGGTGGTACAGTGGATAGAGCAACAGACTGGAATTAGGAAAACTGAGTTCAAATCCAGCCTCAAAACTTACTACCTCTATGATACTAGGTAAGTGACAACCAGGTTTTCCTCAGTTTCCTCATCTGTAAAATGGGCTGGAGAAGGAAATAGCAAACCCCTCCTCTATCTTTGCCAAGAAAACCCCAAATGGGGTCACAAAAAGTCAGGTTCAACTGAAATTACCATACCACACCACCTTACCAGGACTTTGGTTACAAAGTATCCAAATACAGTATACTAATACTGGTAATATAACTTTGCATTTTACTGTCAATTACATTTTCTGTAGTCCCATCTGGGTTCTTCTTTTCACCAACATGCAAGCTCTTTTGTTAATGTTATCAGGACCCAACTAGCCAGGACAGGCGGATGGACAGAAGGAGCTGGCTCAGCCTTCCTTAAATTCACAGTCAATAGCTCTTTATTTTTTTGGTGTTGAAAGGGGCAGTCCAGGCATTTAAACTTTATCCAGCTTCTTTGCATCTTACAAAGTTACACAGCTAAAAGAAATACACTTAGACCAATGATTGTGGAATGTATGGTGCATATTGGCAGGGCAGGTTTTATTATGATTCATCTGTTTGTTTTTTCTGTTCAATTGTTTCTTTTGAAGACAGTGAGTTTTTCTCTTATGTTTCTGTCTTCTTCAGTTTAGACTTAACAAATTTCTGAATCTCAGCTATATTTGGTTTCTCAGACATTTTTGCAGATTAAGTATTGATGGGTGGGGAGCACCAGTAAGTCAGGTCTCCGAGGTGGCAGCTTTGAACTAATAAGTCTTCTTATTTTTCATTCTTTTCATTTATTTAAGCTACTCAAGTTATTTAATCACCCCCACTACTCCCCAGTCAGCAGATCCAGATGATGGGTAAAATTTTTTCTGGGATCTCCAGGAACTCAGACCAAGGAAACTCCCATGACAGGAAAGAACATGTATCTACATTGCTTATGCAAAATCTATGAAGTTATTCCTCTCCCCCCAACTTGTACCCCCAGGTTAATTTCCCAGGGAGTGACTAGTTCAACCCCCAACAGTGCCTTTAATAGACAACCAAGAGATAAAATTAGCTCCAAGCAAAGGCATTGCCTGAGATGATATCTTAAGAGCAACAATAACAAAACATTTCTTCTATTTCCCTGAAATGCATTGTCCCACAACTGCACCAAGCAATGTTTCAGGACCAAGAAATGCTTAATTTCTTCAATGCTTTCCATACTATCTGATCTCAGCAGTTCTTGGTCCCTTTTTTTATTGTGTATAGGGGTAGGATTTTATTTCTTAGAATTTTGAATATAAATAAACCAATATTGCTTGCTATAGAATAATAATAGCTAACTTTTACATAGTACTTTAAAGTTTGTAAAGCGATTTACATATGTTGACTCACTGAATCCACAGAATAACCCTGTGAGAAAAGTGCTATTATTAACTTCAGTTTTACAGATGAGGAAACTGAGGCACAAAGAAACTTACCTAGAGTCACAAAGCCAGTAAGTATCTGAGGCAGGATTTGAATTTAGGTCTTCCTGACTTCAAGTCTCAAGCTCCACCTACTTTGCCAGCTGCTTATATGTATACACATGTATGTGCATGTATATATTTACAAGTGTGTAATACTCTTGTAAGCATACACATGTGTGTATTTATACATGCATATATGTTCTATTGCGTGTGTCTATATAAAAGATGGTGGGGTTCCAGGTCTTGTTGCCATGAAGAAACCCTGCAAAATGTATTGCATGCATATTTGTATACACATATATAGGTATATATGCATGTATGTATATAGGCATATATAGGTGTAGATGCGTGCATGTATGTGTGTATGTATATATGTGTATGTGTAGACATGCAGGTATACGTGCACATACACATGTACATATATGTGCCTATATATTTATGCATGCATGTACATTTTGTCAGGGTTGCCCCATGACAACAAGCCCTGAACCCCACTGCTTTCTAAGAATTCAAGATGACCATTGCACAGAGGGTAGTGGAAAGGTAGTGGAAAGGGTCATGGTGACAGTTCAGGCTATAATCAATAACCAATCAAGAATTCCAAAGAAAAACAAAAAAGCAAAGGATGCGTGAAAGAACTGCATGATAGAAAAGGAAGGTAGCCTTATCCCATGGTGAAAGTAAAAGATGGCGTGAGGGTGGCCAGAGTATCCCACAGGGGCCCTCACAACATAGAGAAAAAGTCAGACTAGCCCGCTGCATTTCAGCCCGCCCCCTGGCGGTGAGCTGTTGCCACCAGCGCAAATGGAAATGTATGGAAAGGCGGGGATGGATGGTAATCTGTATCATTGAAGGAAACCCTTATATCAGGAAGATCCCAGATCAATTTTAGTATATTGATCATTAAGGGTTACTTTTGTTGAGAGTCTTCGTGTACTGCAAGTTTATTCTACCTCCCCTATGAAGACTCAGCATTTCACATGGCTGGGAGGGCGGGGGAGCGGGGACTTAAATACATCTATGAAGCTTTTGTTTCTGTCCATGAGGAAATAACCCAGAGCCATTCTCTTAGCACTCACATCGTGTAGCTGGTGTGTATCCCATTATGAGGAAGTTATCCTTTGCTTTTTGTTTCCATCAATAAAACCAGCTGAGGTCTCCCAAAATTTTTCTGGAAGAACCATTTGCTCTGCACTGCAGGTACAAGTCTGCCAGAAACAATTTAATTTAACATTAATTGAATATGTAAGCCTATGTAAGAGGGTAGGGGTGTGGGGAGAGAGGGAGGGAGAGAGAGATAGGGAGAGACAGAGACAGGGACGGACAGAGAGAGAGAGAGAGAGAAGGAGAGGGAAAGGGGGAGGGAGGAGAGGGAAAGACAGAGGGAAAGGGAAAGAAAGGAGAGGAAAGGAGAGAGAGACAGGGATGGACCGAGGGAGGGAGACAAAGACAGAGAGAAAGATATTCAAGCTGTCTTGGTCTCCACTCCCCTCCTCCTCCCTCACCCCAACCCATGAACTCAGACATGGCTCTCTACTTTAAGAGAATTTGAGTTAATAATTATAAAAAGCTTGAGCAAGTCGAGCCTCATATGGTGTTAAATACAGTTTCAGATTAATATTCCCCAAACAGTAGTCACTCCTTTTTTTCTGAGGCCACTCCCTGACAGGTTCTTTCCCTCAGATCAAGATCTTAATCCTTTCTAAATAACAGGGGGAGGAGTACTTGTAGGTGGGTCACAGGGCTATGCCTTCTGGGGTTGAGTAAGGCTAGGGATCTTATCTAGAACTAAATTTAGAACTATTAGAATAAATTTAGTGAGCACCGTAAAATGTTTCCCCAAAGAAAGGTTTTTTACTCTTGTTGGCCTTCTTTGAGGTACACTTCAAAACAAAAAAAAAGTCTAGAAAGATTTTAGACGGGAAGTATACTATTTCTCTCTTCTGATTTTGTTGGGCAGCTAGGTGGTGCAATGGATAGAGAACCAGTGCTCTATCAGGAGCAGGAGGAGTCAAGAGGACCTGAGTTCAAATCTCACCTCAGACACTTGACACTCACTAGCTATGTGACCTTGGGCAAGTCACTTAACCCCAATTGCCTCATCCTGGGTCATTTCCAGTCATCCTGATGAATATCTGGTCACTGGATTCAGATGGCTCTGGAGGAGAAGTGAGCCTAGTGACAGTGTGGTCTTCTTCGGCAATGAAGGATACACACACACACACACACACACACACAATCTGATTCTGCCATCAGTCTAGATGAAACCACATTGATTAGTGATAAGGACATGATCCTAGAGAGGTAGGATGAACACTTCAGATCATCATCAATCAATGCTGAGGCCATTGACTGTTTACCTCAGGTTGAAGTCAATCCCTCCTTAGCTGAACTTCCAACTGAAGAAGAGGTTTTGAGGGCCATTAGGCTCCTTTCATGTGCCAAAGCACCTGGTGCTGATTCTATTTCAGCTGAGATTTACAGGACCATTGCTCATACAAAAGCTGACAGAAATTTTCCAGGTTATATGGAAGAGGAAGTTATCCTCTAGGAGTTCAAAGATACCTCCATTGTCCATCTCTATAAAGGTAAAGGGAATAGATTGCCCTGCAACAATCACAGGGGGAGTCTCTCTCTTAGTCATTACTGGCAAGATTCTTTCTAGAGTTCTCCTTAATAGGCTGATCCTTCACCTGGAAGGTGGTTATATACCTTAAAGCCAATGTGGCTTCAGAAAGAACCGAGTAACAATTGATATGGTGTGTGCTGCCAGACAACTCTAAGAGAAACCAGGAGCAGAACGGATATCTGTACACAACCTTTATAGATCTGACCAAGGCCTTTGACACTTAGTCGTGAGAGCTTATGGAAATGTGGTTGCCCAGAGAAGTTCATCAGTATTGCACATCAATTTCATGATGCCATGTTTATCTGGATTCTGGATAGTGGGCAATGCTCTGGTGCCTTTCCAGTCACCAATGGAGTGAAACAAGGCTGTGTGCTTGCTCCCATACTTTTTAGCATGATATTTTCAGTCATATTGTCAAATGCTTTCAATGAAGATGAAGCCAGCATCAAGGTCAACTTGATGGCAAGTTCTTGAAAAGGCTACAAATCAAGACCAAAGTGGAGGGAGTGTTGGTGCATGATTTTCTGTTTGCAGATGATTGTGCACTCAATGCAGCCTCTGAAACTGAGATGCAACGAAGTATGGATCAATTCTCTGCTGCCTGTGCTAATTTTGGCCTAATAATTAACACCAAGAAAACACAGGTGCTCCATCAGCCACCACCACACCATCCATACATGGGACCATTGGTTATAGCAAATGCCCAAGTTTTGAATGCTGTGGATAAGTTCATTTACTTTGGTAGTGTACTTTCCCCAGATGTATACATTGACAATGAGGATGATGCACTTATTGCCAGAGCTAGCTCAGTGTTTTGGGAGGCTCTGAAGAAAAGTTTTGGAGAGAAGAGGTATTAGACTGACTACCATACTGAAGATCTACAGAGCCGTTGTGCTGACCTCATTGTTGTATGCCTGTGAAACATGGACAGTCTACCAGCGCCATGCCAGGAAATTTGAACTGTCCATTTGAACTGTCTTAGGAAGAATTGGAAGATCACCTGGCAGGATAAGGTACAAGACACTGAAGTCCTTGCTTGAGTTGAACTGCCAAGCGTTCAAACTCTGCTTCAGAGAGGGCAACTCTGATGGGCTGACCATTTTGTCCAAATGTGAAATGTACACTTGCCAAAAAGACTATTTTATGGAGAACTCACATGGGGCAGGAGATCACATGGTGGTCAGAAGAAGCAATATAAAGGCACACTCAAGGTCTCTCTCAAGAACTTTGGATTTGACTGTGCAACATGAGAAATACTAGCACAGGACCGCTCAACATGGTGTGCCCACTTCAGAAAGGACGCTGTGCTCTAAGAGCAAAGTAGAATTGAGACAGCACAAAGTAAACGGAGGATGCACAAACTTGGAGTATCCATCCCAAATATTCACATGGACTATCTGTGCCCAACCTGTGATAGAGTATTTCGAGTTCCTATTAGATCAACCACAATCGGACACCCTGAAACTTGACTTTATCATGGTGATGTCATTTTGGTGCTCTTTGAAAATGAAGGACAACAACCAACCAACCAACCAGTACAGACCCTCATCACTTCAGGCCTGGACTGTTGTAATAGCTGTTGATGGATCCACCTGCCTCCAGTCTCTCCCCACTCTAATCCATCCTTCATTCAATCTCCAAAGTGGTTCTTCTAAAGGGCAGGTCTTTGAACACCACTCCATGCCCCTTCTCCCCACCATTTACTCCCCAGTCCAGTGACACTGGCCTGCTGGAACACACTCCATCATTCGGCTCAGCTTGGGGCATTTTCTCTGAATGTCCACAGTGCCTGGAATGCTCTTCCTCCTCATATCCTCCTTACAGCCTTCCTCAGTTTCCTTTAAGTACCAATTAAAAGCCCATCTTCTATAGGAATTTAATTGTCCTCTCTTAATCCCAGTGCCTTTTCATGTTAATGATTCCCTACTAATCCTCTATATAACTTGTTTGTACATATTTGTTTGTGGGTTGTCTCCTCTGTAAGATAAACTGCCTCTTTTTGTATCTCTAGCACTTATCACAGTGCCTGGCATAAAGTAAGTGGCTGATAAAATGCTTGTTGACTAAGGGATTAAGTAACTCAAAATAAGACTGTATGCTTTCATGCTATAAAGTACACAAGTGGACTCACAGCCCCATAGCACCTGACAGAGATATTCTCTATATGTCTCCCCCTTGTGTCAGATAGGTGGTAGTGGATAAAGTTCTGGTCCTGCAGTCAGGAAAATCTGAATTCAAACGTAGCCTCAGACACTAGCTGCGCGATCTCGAGCAAATCACTTAACCTCTGAATACTTCGGTTTCCTCGGCGCAAAATGTGGATAATAACAGCATCTGCCTCACAGAGTTAGTTATTGTGAGACTCAAACGAGATCATATTAATAAAACATTTAGCAAAATGCCTGGTACATGGTAGGCACTAGTAGTCAATCAATAAACATTTATTGCCCTGCCCCCTCTAAAAGGAATTTATAATTTAATGGGGGAGAACTGTGCAAAAAATGTGTGCAAACAAGCCATATGGAGGATAAATAGGTAGTAATTAACATAGGTAAGGCACCAGAATTAAGAGGAGTTGGGGTAGACTTCCAGTAAAAAAATGGGCTTTTAATTAGTACTTAAAGAAAACCAAGGAAGTTAGTAATTGGAGGGAAAAAGGGAGAGCATTTCAGGCCTGGGAAACCAACAAAGAAAATGCTTCGAGCCAACAAGAATGTCTTGTTCATGGAACAGTCAGGAAGCCAATGTCACTGAATGTTTTGGGTGAGTAAGGTAAGAGAAGAATGAAAAGATGGGAGGGGGTACTGTATAAATGGTTGTTGTTGATTCTTAAGGTAATAGGGAACCACTGGAGTCTACTGAGTAAGAGAGTGACATGGTGAGGCCGGTAGTTTAGGAAAATCTCTTTGGCTACTGCTTGGAAGATCTAGTGGGCTTGAAAGAAACTTCGGGGGGGCGGGCCTTTTCCAATTCTTAATCTATGATCCCCCTCAGTGAGACAAAACCATTCTCCTTGTAAGTCCCAGCTACTGCTCTTGGGTTTGCCCTCCTAGCTCAGCCAGGCAGAAAAAGTCCAAAAGTCAGATTAGATCCCAAGGAGGTCATTGACAAAAAATAAAGTTCTCCACACACCAAAATATTTAGAGCAACACTTTTTGTGTTAACATTGTGCGGCTTGTCCTTAGTTCTCAAAAAGAACCATCAGGAAGATAATGTCATGACTTGCAACTGAACAAAGTAGATACTCACTGATCAGGAAATAGTTCAATAAATTATGGTTACATTAATATTTTTAGAATGTTAAAATGCTGTAAGAGACAAGGTGATGAACATTTAGTAAGCACTTATTATGTTCCAGGCACTGCTGAATACTGGGGATTCTAAAAGAGGCAAAAGATAGTCCCTGCCCTCAAGGAACTTACAATCTAATGGGGGAACAACATACAAACAAATACATACAAAGCAAGACTACCTATATACAGGATAAATAGGAAATATTTAACAGAGAGAAGAAGCTAAAATAAAAGGGGCTGGGGAAGGCGTCTAGTAAAAGAAGAGATTTCAATTAGGACTTAATATAGAAAAAATGAAAAGATTTAGATGAACTGATGCAAAGTGAAGAGAGCAGAGCCAGGAGAACAATATACAAGATGACAATAGCAATGTAAATAGAAAGAACTACAAAACAATCTAAAGTGAATGCTACAAAATTATATATATTATAAAAAAAACAAGCTTGGCTCCCTCAAAAAGAGGTGTTAGAAAATATCTTTCCCTACTATTTACTTAGTTTTGCAGAGTCCGTGAATATAAAACATTACATATAATTTTTCAATGCTTTTATTGATTTGGCTGGTTTTTCTCCTTTTTTTAAAATTTTAATTTAAATTAATTTAATTTAAATTTAAATTGTTTAAGATTTAAGAAAAAAATTAGAAAAACAAATACAAAATAGATGAAAAATAATTAGACAGCAGTTCTTATTGTAATGGGGAATTGGAGAAACATTGGCTCATGAGGGCCTATCCTTAAAGTACATCTTAGATTTCCTTGTCTGGTTTCAGTCTGAGAAACCAGGCAGAAACTTTGGGGAGCCAATTCCCAGTCTGAGTGACCAGGGATTGGTAGAATGTGATGATAAAAATTTGTCTGATTGACTCTAGAGATGGAATAACTTATGACTCAGAAGGTGCTGGGTCTGATCTGAATGTTCACACAAACGCAAAACAAGATTCATCTGAGCTGGTCTTGAGAACCATATGGGAGAAGGGCATCAGTCCCATCTCTCACCTACCCATGGAGATTGTGAGCCTACATATGGATTCCTCTGACTCTGATATTTGTTTGTTTTGTGATCCTAGGTAAACAAGTTTTCTGAGGTAGCGTCCAAGGCAAACACCTTGTGAGTTCAAGAAACCCAAAGGTTTCACTGGCAATTGGATGAGGTAACATAGAGCCCAGGAACTAATAACTTTAGGATTAGGTAACCGGGCAACAACCTTGAAACAGGTGTTCTCAGGCAGTGGCTTATTGATCATTGCAGGAGCCAGAGAGATTACAGGGTAGCAACTGAATGACTTAGGTCAGCAGCAGATTGATTCAACACCTTTGGCATCATGCTCTTCCAGGAGAAACCCCAGATGAGGAGTGGGGCAGCTCATCAACCCTAATAGCATACCCTACAATGAACTTCATGAGGGTTCTGAAAATGGAGAAAAGGACTTCCAGGGCCAGGAATCAGAATGAACCCTTTTGCCATACATATTCTCTATATGTGTGCCTCAATGCCATTGTTCTTGAGGTTTGAGTCCTATGTGTTCAGGAAGAGAGTGAGCTCCTGGTTTGGGGGGAATATTTTGTACCAACTTTTCATACCCTAGTTTCTCAATAAATCCTTTTCCTAAAAACTAGTGGAGTTTAATTGGTTGGTTGGTAATGAAGGTGTACACCAGTGGGGGCTTGTGAATAATAGTCTTTAAAACCCTTCAGGGTTATTCCTAGAGCTCTCAATGAGTAGTAACAACCATCCCTCTGGGGACCTCGAACCTCCAGAGAGAGAGAAAATGTATTTTGGGGGAGTGTATCCAGAGGGAGTGATACATTATGAAAAGAGCATGAGGGACTAAATTAGGGCCACTCCATAGATGATAAGAGAGCTATGATTTTGAAAGGTTTCATGAAAAGGAGACTTGATGAGCATTTTCCTATCCATTTCTATTCCTTCGTTTGGCAGCAAATTCTTCTCCAAATGAATGATATGAACTAGAAATGGAAAAGGGAAATTCACACAAGACTCATGCATGAAAAAGAGGTTTATTGAAGAATATTCTTTTTGTGGTTGTTGCATTGTTTATTTTTAAATTTTATTTATTTATTTTTAGTTTTCAACATTTACTTTTATAAGATTTTGAATTCTGAAATTTTTCCCACTCCCCATGATGGCAAGCAGTCTGATATAAGTTATACATGAACAATCATATTAAACATATGTTTACATTAGTCATGTTGTGAAAAAAGAACCAGAACAAAAGGGAAAAACCACTAGAAAGAAAAAAGTAAACATGGTATGCTTCTATCTGCATTCAGATTCGATAGTTCTTTCTCTGGATGTGGATAGCATTTTCCATCACAAATCTTTTATGGAATTGTCTTAGATCATTGCATAGATGAGAAAAGCTAAGTCTATCAAAGTTGGTCATTGAAAAATGGTGGTGTTACTGTATACAATGTTTAAATAACATTCTCAACAGTTGGCTGGAGATGATAGTGGGACATTCCAGGGCTCCAAATGAGCAATAGTGTGGCAATTTCCCAGAGTGAAGCAATAATGTAACCACTTCCGAGAGAAATCCCCAGCTTTACCTTTTTTACTTCTCTGAATAGGAAAAGTTCCATCTTTGACATGTATTACAAACACTACCTATTTTTTGGATTGATGGAGATTGAATATTATCTACTACCTTCACTGTTATATAAATTGTATGGAAAGAAATATTGATTCATTTACATTCCCTAGAAAGAAGATAACACTTGCAGTTATAAAATTCTAACCAGCAAATATTTACTATAGACATATAATTTAAAGGGTCACAAAAGTGACCTACCAAACAAGGTGAAGTAAATTACGGCAGCCACAGTTTAACAGGCCCTACGATGGACATCCAATGCTCAAAAACTCAAGACCACAAATTACCCAGGGAAGGATTCCTATTTGACAAGAACTGCTGGGAAAACTAGAAAACAATTTGGCACACATTAGCTTTAGTCTATATACTATAATAATAAGTACTAAATGAATGTAACATCTTGACATTTAAAAATCATATAATAAAAAAAGTTGAAGGGAAACCGAAGGGGGTACCTTTCATAATTATGACAAGATAAAAAAGCTCAACTAAACAGAAGATAGAGGTAACCAAAATAATTTTTCCATCAAAAATCTCTGAGACTTCTTACAATCAAGACTTGTTGACAAGTGTCCATCTGGGACAAACTTTCCCAAAACACCTTAGATCATAGATAAACGCCTCCACATCTTCCTTATTACTTAATCTTGAGTAAATTATGTAACAATTTAATCTCATATATATCTCAAGATATATAGGCAACTATCATAAATATGGAAGTCAGAGAGCCATCCCTCAATAGATAATGGCTAAAGGATATGAACAATTTCCAAAGAATTACAAGCTATTAACAATATTGTGCAAAATGCTCCAAATTGCTAACATGAGAGAAATAATAAAAACAATTGAGGTTCCACTTCACTAAAATTAAATCTGCAAAGATGATAGAAGATGGAAATAATCAATGTTAGAGGAGGCTATGTGAAGATTGGCACAATAGACATTCGGTAGAGCAGTGAAGTGGTCCAACAATTCTGGTTCAAAATTAGTTTGGAATTATAGAAGAAAAGTGACTAACCTGTCTAGTCCTTTGACCCAGTTGTTAGGTGACAGCTAAGTGGCACCCAATACTGGGCTTGGAATCAGGAAGACTCATCTTCCTGAGTTCAAATCTGGCCTCAGACTTACTAGCTGCGTGACCCTGGGCAAGTCACTTATTCCTGTTTGCCTCAGTTCCTTATCTATACAAAAGACTAGAGAAGGAAATGGCAAATCATTGCAGTACCCCTGCTAAGAAAACCCCAGATGGGGTCACAAAGAGTCAGACACAACTGAAATGACCAAACAACAGCTACCCAGTGATCTTATTATTGGCATATACCTGAAGAAAGCCAATGACAAAAACAAAGGTCCCATATATCTCATAACAGCACTTTTTGTGGTAGCAAAGAACTAGAACCAAAGTGAAGTGATTCTTAGTATCATTCTAGAGCAGATCATTAAAGAGATAGGTGGTAGACATGTATATAAAAGTAGTGTAAAGGAAACTAAGTGGATGTTTATACTTTATTCCTTTAAGAGATATAAAGAAATTCATCAATCATCTTAATGAATTTATATAATGGTTAGCCATTGTTTTCTTAAAGGATCAATGGTCCCTTTGGTGGCCTTTAAAAAGCCAGAGTCAGTTCTGAATCAGCAGAGTAGCTCCTGGATCATCTTTGGCAACCAAGGAAAGAATCAGCTGAGGAGGAAGAATCCAGCTCTTGAAAGGTAATTTTCCCCTCTTCTTCTCTCAAAATGCAAATAAGAGGTGGGAGAAAGAGAGTATTTTTTCTCCTTTTCTAGAAGCAGCTCAGTGTTACAGTGGATAGAAGGCTAGGTCTAGAGTCAGGATTACCAGAGTTTAAATCAAACCCTTACCAGACATGTGACCCTGAGTAAGTCATTGAACTTCTGTTTGCCTCAGTTTCCATAACTATAAAATAAGGCTAAAAACAGCAGGTATCTCACCGGGACTTTTGTGAGAATCAAACAAGATGATAATCATAGGGTGCTTAGCACAGTGCCTGGAGCATAGTAGGTGCTATATAAATACTTTTTCCACCTCTTCTTCCTGTCTCATTGGCAATAGCACCTCAGTGAGTGACCTGCCCAGCAAGTGATGCTGCTAGCAGCAGACATCAGGACCAGAGTCTGACTACAGAGAGGAGCAAGCCCAGTGGAGAAAACATGCCCAACAGAAATACTGCCCATAAAGGGAGTGTTATGAGTAGGTGATAAAAATAAAGATATTGGAATCCTGTAGTGCTGAGATATGATTTTCCTTGGCTATATGTGTGCCTTTCTACTGGCAGTATTTGTAGGAACATGAACCCCTGTTTCATGGGGGGAATGGTTTATTATCAGTGTTTATATGGTACCATTTTAGTAAATACCTTTGTTTTAAGCTAATTGTTTCAACTGGCTGACTGTTAAACACACCAGTGGGGGTTTGTGAACTATAGTTTTAGGATTTTGAACCCACAAAAAGGTACTTACTTATTCCTCTCAGTTACCTAACCTGTGAATGTGAGTTGGGAAAATAGCTTACTTTCTAACGGGTAGGACAACCTTTAAGTAATTGGGTGAATGCAAGATACACACAGAGTAAGTGGAAATGAAAAGGTAACTAAAAGGAAAATGAATTGTGAGTAATTTAAAACCAGTGAGGGCCTAAGAGATCACATATAATTAAGCAAATATCCCAATCATGGCAGAAAATTGGAGAACTACTATGGCAGAATGTGGTATAAATTATGAGTTTGTATACTATGTTGAATTTTTTTACTTGACTTTTTCTACATCATAGGGAATATTTCAGTTGTGAGGAAGAGAGCAACAGTTTTAATGGTTATAATATAAGGTTATAATATATAAAATATATTTTTACATGTCATCTATGACCTAAGTAACATTTAAATGGCACTTAGAAACCCCCAAGGTGCTATAGGATCACATGGAACAGGTTTGTTCCTGGGGCTTTACTCTATCACTCTGCCCCCATGCCGAAGTAAAATTCTAGGAAATCCCTAAATAAAGTTTAGGCATGGCTTGTTTCTAGGAGTTTCTTCAAAGTAAGCAAAATCTCCCTAATTCCCATATAAGCATACAATGTACCATATGAATATCAAGAATGGGATAGCCTTTAGTATCTGCACTATGGAAAATGAATAAGATGCAAGGGACTTATAAGCATACATAGATATATACAGGCAGCTAGATGGCTCCGTGGATAGAGCACTGGGTTTGGAATCATGAAGACTCATTTTTATGAATTTAAATCCGGCCTCAGACACTTACTAGATGTGTGACCTTGCATAAGTCATTTAACCCTGTTTGCCTAAAATAAGGTGGAGAAAGAAATGGCAAACCATGCCAGTATCTTTGCCAAGAAAACCTCAGATGGGATTATAAAGAGTTGGACACAACTGAAAAATAACTGAACTGAAAATATATAAAGAAAATGTAAGACATTGAAGTACCTCACTAGACTCACTTACACTGCCCCACCCACACCAACATGAAGCTTGTAAACTGAGTTTTTCACCTTCCTCAGCATCTGATCTTTTCCGTTTTAGGTGAAGAGATTGAAGACTCCAAACTTGTGAGTTTTACAAGGGCAGAAGAACACTGTCTTGTCATCCAAAAAATCTGGGTTTTGCTCCCAGACCTGCATTGATGTCCCAAGGAGCAAAAAATGACATTATTTATGCACCGGTGTTAAAAATAATTAGACCTGTCTCTAGACAGGTCAAGAATCCAAACAAGGTAAACACTTTATGAACTAATACCTCACATTTTATGAAATAATACCTCACATTTCTTCACTCAGCATCTCCTTCTCTCTTCCCCAGCCCACTGGTTCCCAGAGCAGGGCTGCACAAGCTGACCCAGTCAACTGTTCACTCTGCCTCTCCCTCCACACACACACATACCCAGTGCTTTGAAGAACCAAATTTTAAACTCATAAATTTGCTGTTTGGTTCAGAGAACTGAGAAAGAACCGAGGAACAGAGGGAATGGAGTAGGATGTATGTGTAGGGAATTGTAGGGTGCTCTACTAAGACTGAAAGAGCCAAGCATCCATATGAGGCCACTTTTATTCTCCCAGAAGTCACCTGAGGCACAGACCTAATCTATTAACTGTGAATTGCTCTGTATGGAAGGAGGTTAAAATGCTTTGACATCCACCGCCAGAGGAAATTGTCATGAAAGGGGAAGGAGTTAGAAAGTAAGCAAAAGGGAAAAAGTAAAGGGAAGAAAAGAATGAAATTACCAAAGAGCTCAGTAGAAAGAAAATTCCAAGACCTTGAGCATAAGTACATAGACCAACAGGAAAGATATTAACAGCAGAAGGAAATAGAGCCTCCAGGTCAATTAAATATGTTCAGGTATCTACGAATAAGTACTGAAAAACAAAGGAAAATTGCTCAACATCTGATGAAACAGATGACTCAGTGAATTTTGAGGAGAGCCTAGAACCATAGTCCACTGCTCCTGAATGGTTTAAAAGAGAAATAAGAATGGTGAGAGCAGAATTATATGGATTGTACAGCAAAAATCATTGGCAAAAATAGAGAAGTTTCAATCTATAAGTCTCACCAAAGAAACAAATAACTGATTGGAAATGCAGGACAGCCTGTAAGAAAAGAAACAAAAACCAATAATACTAAAAGAAAATATATCCTCCATACAAGCAAAACATAAGGATCTCAAAGACAGGATGCAGAGAGGATAACTGAAACCCCGCCCCCCAAGAAAATCTAACAAATCAAAAAATCTGAGCACTATTATGTAAGAAATAATACAAGAAAATTGTCCTAAACTTCTGAACACAGAAAATCAAGTACCAATTGTAAGAATCGATAGATCATCTCTAGAAAGAAATTTGAGGCTGCAAGTGCCAAGACACATGGTGATTAAACTACAACTCCAATAAGAGACAACCAATTCTGCAAGTGACAAGGAGAATGACTTTCAAAGACAAAGGGAATTTTAATAACACTAAACCATTCTGCAACAACAAAAAAATTTAAGGAGAAAATGGAATAATGTGTATCAAAGAGCAATGGAGCTCAAAATATAGAGCAGGATGACCTACCCTGCAAATCTGAGCATAATCATTGATAGAAAAAGATGGATGTTCAATAATAAAGAGGCATTTTAAACATAGAAAGGAAACCAGACCTAAAGAGATTGCTTTTCATACATCCCAGACAACAGAAGTACCATAAGAATAAATAAATATAGCAACTAAAAGCAACAATAAAACAAGAGACATAGTATTAAGAGACTTCTTTTTAAATGTACACAAAGAGACAAAGGTGAAAGCAGAAGTCAAGCAGAAGTGATGAAGAAGAAATAGGCACAACACTGTCCTACCCCCACAGGTAAATCAATATTTTTTTACTAAATTATATAATGGGACTGTGCATAAAAAAAAAGAAAATGAGTAAAAATATAAAGGAGAATATGTGATTTACCCTAATCATACCAAAGGCTAATAACAATTTGCATAATCTCTCAGGAAAAAAAGAACCCATAGTAGAATGGTTGAGAAGGCAAAGGGATGGATTGAAAAAGAAGGAAAGAAAGAGAGGTATTACTGATGAATCCTATGTGAGAAGATAATCTATAAAAGGAGAGGAGGACCTTATAATGTATTTTATTTGCAATAATTTGGTGTTTAAAGAGCTTGTTCATTTTGCCTTAGGAGAGAGGGAATCAGAGCTCCTGGGGGCAACTGAAAGCCAGGAGAGTGGGAGGATATGGACCCATGGAAGAGATCTTGGGGCAGATGAGAGACAAATGACCAGGGAGAGAACAAAAATTAACAAATCAAGGACATGGGAAAGATCCTACTCTGGGGCAATATCTTCTCTATCACCTGCAGAAATTAATATTTTTCTAAGGATGAGGCATAACCAAACAAGGGGAATCAGAAGGCAAGCTGTATGAGACAAGAACAGAAAATAAAAAGGAGAGTCAAATACGGGTAGCTCAAAAGTTTTAGTTCCAAGAGGAATACAGAAAATAAAGGACTAATTAAGTATAAAGACCAAAGGATAAAAGTCTAGAGAAGACAGAAAGGGAAGATAAATAACGAAGAAAGTAAAGGGAAGAAATATATAAAAAGGTGCAGAAATTGACATTTCCAAAACTAACCGGTCCTCCCTGAACACACTCTAATATTATACCTAATATGATAGGCAAGTGATGAAGCAGCAGGTACACTGGGAATCACAACCTTGCACACAGGTAGTCCAGGCCATAGGGTCATTTTTCACTGGAAGCAGCTGTGGGATTCTGCAGTCCTCTAGGTATCTAAGCAGCCTTTTAAAGACCGCACTGCTCACCTCTTGGTGTAAGCTAGAAAATGTGCCTTAAACGTTGTCTGCTTACCCAACCCTGGCCTGATTACTACCACAGGCAAGGATTCCCACTCTGTGGTCAAAAAACAAAAAAAGTACAAAATGTACAAAAACATCTGCAAAGATGATTCCACTTACCATCGGCACATGGAATGTGCTCACACTTATAGACAACACAAAATTCAGTAGACCTGAAAGACAAACTGCTCTTGCTGCAAGAGAACTCAACAGGTATTGCATCCAAATAGCAGCCCTGAATGAAACAAGGTTGACCAATGAAGTCCAGCTTACTGAAGTTGAAGCTGGATACACATTTTTCTGGAGTGGGCACAGTGAAGGGGAGTACCATGAAGCTGGAGTAGGTTTTGCAATCAAAACTAATCTAGTCAGTAAGCTGGTATGTCTGCCAAAAGGAGTGAATGATAGGCTCATGACAATGTGATTGCCACTCACAGGAAAATGCCATGCCACCATCATCAGTGCCTGTATTCCCTCCATGACAAACCCTGATGAGGTCAAGGAAAAATTTTATGGAGACCTAGAGACACTTATCATCAGTGTGCCAAAAATGGACATGCTTATTATCATTCTGGGAGATTTTAATGCTAGAGTAGGTTCAAACTATGAGACTTGGCACAGAGTCCTAGGGAGGAATGGAGTTGGAAACAGCATCAGCAATAGTCATTTACTGCTGAAGACTTGTGCATCGCATGACCTTCTCATCACCAACACTGTTTTCCATTTACCTAAACACAATAAAACTTCATGGATGCACCCTTGCAGCAAAGATTGACTATGTGATTGTAAGGAGAAGAGACAGACAAGATGTGAGAGTGACAAAGGCAAAGTACAAGCAAAACTTAGAGAGATGCAGGATTCCTGGCTCAGTAAGAAGGCAGATGAAATTCAGTTTTATGCTGATAGTAACAATCCAAAGCTCTTTTATGATTCCTTGAAATCTCTTTATGGACCAAAATCCTATAGTGCCTCACAACTACTCAGTGCTGATGGAGTCACATTGATTAGCAATAAGGATGTGAACCTAGAGAGATGGGCTGAATACGTCCATAGTGTTCTCAACAGACTATCATCAATCTGATCAGATATTATGTCTTCTCCCCATCTTCCCAATTTCTAGTTTTGAATGAATTTCTTCTATAGTATTCCAATAAATTGGAAAAAGTTTTCATTCTTCACCAAGGAGACAAGGTCATTGAGCAAATAAAAAGAACATTTATGAGTGAAAGTCAAACAAAAATAGCCCTGGTTAAGATAAGGCTAAGAAAAGCTGAATTACTATTTCTTGGAATTGTTATATATGAAAGTCACTCAAACCAGTAGCTAGAGGGATGGGGATGGAGTATTGGAATAGGGAGACAATGGTTCCTGAAACACATTCATATCTAGCCCAAGCAAAGAAGAAGACAAAGTAATTCCTTTTTAGAGGTCTCACTTTGTCTAAAGGTCATTGAGAGAACAAAGAGAGAACATTTAATGTAGAAGTCAGTAAAGGAATGGGAATTATCCTCCATGTTGAATATAGTGGGGAAGAAGAAGAAATTAACAGAAGCATGGTATGGGACAGGGAGGCAATTTGACTCCTCCCTTCCTTTTTCAGATCCCAGAGAACTGAGACAGAGTAATCTTGCTTGCAGGTGGTAAGTGGAAGAGCCTGGATTTATCCCAGTTCCTCATTTTCCCACTGAATCTATTGATCATCCCACCATGTTGCCTCTTTAACCTTTTAAAGAGACAGACAAGATGTGAAAGTGACAAAGGCAATGTGTGGTGCAGAGTGCTGGACTAATCATAGACATACTTTCCAAGCTAAATATTCGCATTCATCAAAAGTGCCACCCCCAAGGCAAAATGACTATCAGAAGGAAGAGATAGGAAAGGAAAGGGACAGGAGTAAGACTGGAGAAAATGGTACTGTTTCAAGAACAGGGGAGGATTGAGAGGACAAAGAGAGAGTATTTGGGATAAAGCTTTCTTCAATGGGAAAATGACAAACAAAATTACCCTAGAGGAGGGAAGGGAAAATATATTGAAGGGCTATCACAGAAAGAATAAATTAGGTTTGGCCCCATGATGAAGTAGGAAAACTGAAGAGAGACAGCTCTTGGTTATGTTTAAAGGAGAACTTCTTAATAAAAAGAGCCATCCAAAAGTGAAATGAACATCTCTCATCATAAACAGTTTCCCATCATTGAAGACTGCATGATCACTTTTCAGGGATGCTATACGAAGAAGAGCCTAGTAGAGAGTCAGAGGACCTCAGAATCCTAGCACTTAGCACCTAGGTGACCTTGGTTCAAGGTGACCTTGATCTCCATGTTTCAGTTTCTTCTTTTGTAAAATAAGGGGGTTCGATTAGGTGGCATTTGAGGTCTTCTCCAGCCCTATATCTATGATTTAATTACTCCTACACAATACAGATTCAACTAAATGAATGAAAAAGTATTTATTAAATGCTTACGATGTGCCAAGCACTGGGCAAAATGCCCTCTATTGTTATTTCCAGCTCTGAGATTCTAGAATAGTAATTCCTACACCCTATAAGAAGTAGTCAGAGAGTAGCAGAATCTCAGTTGGAAGAAAATTCAAAGATCATGTAGCCCAACTCATACCTGAACAAGGATCTCCTCTACAGAATTCAATAAGTGATTGTCCAGTCTTTAGACCATCAGTGAAGGGGAACCCACCAACTCCTGAGGCAGCCCATTCCATTCTTGGGTAGCTCTGATTGCTAATCAATCAACCAGCATTTACTAAACACCTACTATGTTCTGGGCACTATGAATACAAAGACATAAACGAAACAGTCTTGAAGAAGCTTACATTCTAATGTAAAGAGACCACCTGAACAGTATATGTACCATCCCTTTACTCGAAGGAGCTGGAGTGCACCTGAGATGGGTGTTTGCAGGATGAGACGGAAACCCTTGGTGTATTTTGATTGGAGGACTATTCAGTGTCATAACTGTGTAAGAAAAGTCAGTCTTCTCCTCTTATCCTAAAAGAGGAAGAGTACTGAAATCTCAAAAAAAAAGACAAAAAGGAGCAAGTATACTTAAGGGAGGACACAATGTCCCCCTTGACTGGGAGAGAGGGCACCCAGTTCCACTGACACTATTACTGTGACTGCTGCTGCCCTGACCGGGAATGAGCCAACAAAAAATAATTATAGTTGAACTAAGTAGAAGCCTCTCAGAAGGGATGCAGAATGGTAGTAGTTGTCCAAGGTGCTGGGACAAAAATTGGTAACAGCTCCCCTGTCCCTTACATCAATCTGACTTTCTTGCTGAGTGTATGGCCCTGAGATTAATTTATTTAAGAGTTCATTTTCTGTCTTCATCATGTGTTTTCTTAATAGTATTTTATTTACTTCTAATTACGTGTAAAAATAGTTTTCAATATTCATTTTTTGTAAGATTTTGAGTTCTAATTTTTTTCTCCCTTCTTCCTTTGCTTCCCCCCTCCACAAGAGAGCAAGCAATCTGATACAGGCTATACAAGTACAATCATGTTAAATATATTTCCACATTAGTTGTGTTGTGAAAGAAGAATCAGAACAAAATGGGGAAAACATGAGAAAGAAAAAAGTGAAAAGAGCATGCTTTGATTTGCATGCAGAATCCATAGTTCTTTCTCTGGATGTGGAGAGCATTTTCCATCATGAGTCTTTTCGAACTGACCCTTTCAGAGAAGAGCTAAGTCTTTCATAGTTAATCATCACACAATGTTGTTGTTATTGCATACAATGTTCTCCTGGTTCTGTTCCCTTCACTCAGCATCTGTTCATGTAAGTCTTTCCAGGTTTTTCTGAAATCTACTTGCTCATCATTTCTTATAGAACAATAGTGTTCCATTACATTCATATATCACAACTTATTCAGCCACTCCCCAATTGATGGGAATCCCCTCAATTTCCAATTCTTTTCCACCACAAAAAGAGCTACTACAAATATTTTTGTTCACATAGGTCCTTTTCCCTTTTTTATGATCTCTTTGGAATACAGACCTTAAAGTGGTATTGCTGGACCAATAGGTATGCACAGTTTGGTTGCCCTTAGGGAATAGTTCCAAATTGCTGTCTAGAATGGTTGGATCAGTTCACAACTCCACTAACACCATTGCTATTCCAGTTTTCCTATATCTTCTCCAACATTTATCATTTTCCTTTTCTGTCATATTAGCAATCTGATAGGTGTGAGGTGGTATCTCAGGATTGTTTTAATTTACATTTCTCTAATAGTGATTTAGAGTATTTTTTATCTGACTATAAATAGATTTACTTTATCTGAAAACAGCCTGTTTATATCCTTTGACCATTTATCAATTGGGGAATGACTTGTATTCTTATAAATTTGACTCAGTTCTCTCTCTCTCCATATATATATGTATATATATATATATATATATATATATATATATATACATATACATTCATGTACATATGTGTGTGTATGAGAAAGGAGGTCTTTATCAGAAACACTGGCTATAAAAATTGTTTCCCAGCTTTCGGCTTTCCTTCTAATCTTGGTTTTGTTTGTGGAAAAACTTTTTAATTCAATGTAATCAAAATTATCCATTTTGCATTTCATAATATTCACTATCTCTCATTTCATCATAAATTCTTCATTTCTCCATAGATCTGCACAGAAATCAACTATGCCTTGCTTTCCTAATTTGTTTATGGTATCACCTTTTATGTCTAAATCATGTACCCATTTGTAGCAACAAGCACCCTGGCATACCCAAGATGGCCTGCTAGCACAAGTTCTTGGATCTATTTTTCTTAAAGGAAAGCTACTACTAAGGAGTCGGCTATCTTCTTTAATTACATTCACTAGGTCAGGGGAAACGTTAGCATCCTGAAACTCAGAGAAAATACAAGCACAGAAATTAGCATAAAGACCAATAGACAGGGTTCTGACTACCTGAATCAAAGCAATATTGCTATACACTTTACATATACCATGAGATTGAGAGCCTTTACATCTCAGTATTTGGGGTTCTGAACATACAGCTACTCAGTCTTGACCAGAGAGTCACAAGATCCTCATAATCGAACCCCAAAGCAAAATACCAACTCAGAGTATGTATGTATATGTGTGTATATGTATATATATATATATACATACACACACACACACACACACACACACACACACACACACACATGCTTCTCAGACCCAATAGTCATCACAACCCTCATGACTCAGTGCCTAATTAGAAATTAGGAAAAGGTGTGAAAACATTTCCTACAAGCAAGCCTCCCCTAAGCAAGCTTCCCTTAATGAGATTCATGTGAGCCCTATTAATGGCCAGGGAAGATTTTAAGTTCCATTAACATCATACCATTTCAATCTTATATTGGTATAGGGTGTGAGATATCAGTCTATCCCAAGTTTCTGCCATACTATTTTCCAGGTTTCCCAGCAGTTTATGTCAAATAGTAAGTTCTTATTCCAGAAGCTGGATCCTTTGAGTTTATCAAACAGTAGATTATCATAGCCATTTACTACTGTGTCTTGTGTACCTAACCTATTCCACTGATCCATTCTATTTCTTAGCCAGTACCAAATAGTTTTGATGAATGACGTTTTAGAATATAATTTTAGATTTGGTATGGCTAGGCAACCTTCCTTTGCATTTTTTTTCATTAATTTTTTTATAGTCTTGATTTTTTGTTCTTCCAGATACATTTTTCTACCTCTAAAAAGTAATTTTTGGTAGTTTGACTGGTATGGAACTGAATAAGTAAATTAATTTAGATAGAATTGTCATTTTGATTATATTAGCTCAGTTTAGCCATAGACAATTGATATTTTTTTCCATTTGTTTAGATCTGACTTTGTGTGAAAAATGTTTTGTTATTGTGTTTATATACTTCCTGGGTTTGTCTTGGCAAGTAAACTCACAAATATTTTATATTGTCTAAAGTTATTTTAAATTGAATTTCCCTTTCTGTCTCTTGCTGATGGGCTTTGCTAGTAACATACAGAAAGGCTGATGATTTACGTGGGTTTATTTTATATCCTGCAACTTTGCTAGAGTTGTTAATTGCTTCAAGTAGCTTTTGGTTGATTTTCTAAGACTCTCTAAGTTTACCATCATATCATTCTGCAAAAAGTGATAGTTTTGTTTCCTCACTGCCTATTCTAATTCCTTCTATTTCTTTTTCTTCTATCATTACTAAAACCAACATTTCTAGTACAATATTGAATGCTAATGGACATGTTTGTTTCACTCCTGATCTTACTGGAAATGCTTCTAACTTATCCCCATTACACATAATGCTTGCTGATGTCATTTTAAAGAAAGCTCCATTTATTCCTATGCTCTCTTTTAATAGGAATGGGTGCTTTATTTTATCAAAAGTTTTTCTGCATCTATTGAGATAATCCTATGATTTCTGTTAGTTTTGTTATTGATATGGTCAATTATATAGAGAGTTTTCCTAATATTGAACCAACCCTGCATTCCTGGTATAAATCCCACCTGGTTCTTTTGCCACATATTTTCAAAAGATATGAAAGGGAGACTATGATCAGTCAGGTAGAGGAGGAAAAGAAAATTGATTCTCTAATTATTAAAACTACCAGGTAGAGATTTAAGCTATATGTAAGTATGCATATATCTATATACATACATGTATTGTGAAATATATAATGTGTATACATATATGAATATGTAATGTTATTAAAACTATTCCAAAGCAAAGAATAAGTGAATGTGAGCTACCCTGAACACAGGATAAACTAATAGTTTTCTATTGGGAGAAGGCTTCATAAGGGAGTACAAATCAGTAGACTCAGGCAATTTCTCTTCTCTATGTCTCCCCAGGGTAGGTTTAAAAGAATCTCATCCCACTTGAAGAGCAGAGTGAGGATGCTGACAAAGATCAATATTCCATGGGGATGCCTATTAAAAAGCTAGGAAAGAGTGGCACCATCCACACAAGTGTGGCAGAGTATAGAGAGAAAGTAACTAGTTTTCCTCGTCCAGACAACTTCCTTACCACTATTAGATAAAAATAAAACAAAAGGCATATTCAAAATAGAGGAAGTTTCTTCTTTTCTTCCTTTCATTTTAACTGAATGACTGTTTGACTGATGCTTTTTGTTTTTTATACAATACTCAAGAGTATTGGAACTGTAGATTTCTACCCTCACCCTAAGTAAGAAGGCCCTCACTCCTCAACTGAAGCACTCAATCACAGTTATAAACTTTACTGTAAATAACTTCTTAATCAATTTGAGTGGAGGGAAGCATTTTGATGTTAGATGAGACAAATGAAACCTCTAGATTTCTCAACAACCTCTAGATAACTCAACAAGCCAGTTTCAAAACCCAAATTCTAACAGAGTATAGTTAAATGTTGAAGGCTCCTTTAGTGAAGGACTTTTGAGAGGGAATTGCCCCATGGTAGAGAACAGATTCAGTAGTCCCTCCCATTGATCAGGTAATAACCTTGTGAACTTCAAAAGTTTAAAAAATCTAGAGTTCTGTTGGCATTAGTAATGGTTCCCCCCAAAGCAACTAGTACTGACTGAGGCAGGGTCTGAGAGACACACAAAGGATGAACAAGACACACTGAAGAAAGGCATCTTCAGTATTCTACAAAGATATCAACACTTGGAGCTTAACAAGAGAGCTATACCTAAGTAGAACTTCATGAGAACTCAACAAAAGAAAAAAGGATTTTTATCAATCGGGAATCATGAGTTTACCCTGTGACTACATGTGTTCTCTCTAAATTTGAACCCATTCTTTTCAGGGACTTTGTGCATGAAAGTGGAGAATTTGCTACTTGTTTAGGGGGCCCATCTCTGTAGTGTATGTTTACTACACTTATTTAGTGAATACCTTTTATAAAAGTTAATTAAATGCCTGAAAATAAATGGAGAACAAACACATTGGATGGGGGCTCAGAACATATAGTATTAGAGACCTGAAGGTCTCTTGGGATTAACCCCAGAACTCTGAGGACAGAATTAGTTTTCCATCTTCTGGGGACTTTGCCTGCCAATGTGAGTGAGAGTTGGGAAAGTATCCCCAGAGAGGTGTAAGATTATCATATTAAAATTAGCCCTTATGGAAGTAGTCAACTGGGAGGTGGGATTGGGAAATTTTTCTAGAAAATTTCTTATGATTTAGTATCCAAAAATGTATAAACAACTAACAGACCAGAAGCCATTCCCTAACAAAAATGGCTAATAAAGAACAGCTCTCAAAAGAAGAAATGCAAACTATTAACAGCCATAAAATAGCTCCAAATAATTAATAAGAGAAATGCAAATAAAAATATCTCTGAGGTTTAATTCCATACTTGCAAAGATGCAAAAGATTGGAATAGTCAATGGTTGTTGTCAAGGGATTGTAGAAAGATAGGCATGCTGATGCGTTGTTGGGGGAACTAAAAATTAATACAACCATTCTGGAAAGTGATTTGGAATTATGTAAAAAAAATTACTAAAATAGCCATATTCTACATGGAAACTACCCCAAATTTCCAAATTTCAATGCCAGGCATAAAACACAAGGAGATCATTATTAAAAATGTTTACAGAAGCACTCTTTGCAGTAGTAAAGATCTAGACCCAAAGAAGATGCTCAATGATTATGGAATGACCAAACTTCATGGGATCTTCAGGATGCAATATTTCCCATTTCTGCCTTAGAGGGTAAGGCACAAAACGAGGAATTAAAGGGTTCTTTACTAGAAGCTGGTGAATTTGATTTTCCTTGGAGAAAGAGATTAGGAGAGGATGACCATCTGATCCTCCTGGATTTCATATTGGTCAGCAAGGCAAGTCAACATTTCTTTCTCCCTTAGTCATCACTCTGTATCAGCTCCATCATCGAAATTGTGCTGAGCCATCATAGCTCCTTCCAGTTAAAATGTGTCACTGCTTCCTCATGTCTTCCTTTGCAAAAACCCATTCCAATCTGGGCTGATCCCTTAAACCAGAAAATGTTGGGTAAACCCTCCTAGTAACCAGGTGAGTTTCTTCACCCAAGTCCTTCCAGTCACTGGGCGTGCAGGGCCAAAAGGCAGGCATAATATATTTTTCCCTGTTAGATTTGTCTACCTCTGAGAGAGGAACATTCAAGGTGGCTCCAATGCTCAATAATTTTTTTTTCAAGACGCTGTTTTTTCAAAGGCTGACAATCTTTCGTTGCTTAAACCAAGCTGAAAGCTTTGAGACCTGATGGAAGTGACTGAACTGCAAAGGTTTCTCTGAGGGGCTCATCACCAGGTCGCTACAGGGCGATGGCTCTTTGGCCAGCTCAGCTCTCCAAGTCCAGCTGTCGATACCGGGTTTGGCACCTGGTTCTAGTCCTGGGTCACTGTGGGACCTAGATCAAGTTCACGCCCGTCTTGGGGCCTCAGCGTCGCAGTCCACGCACAGGGGATGCTAAGCCCGGGCCAGCTTTGCTACCAGCAAGGACGCGGGCTTGCGAGAGAAAGCGACGAAGCGCTTTAAAGATGGTTAACTGGTTTGTCCACTGTCGGACGCCGTAGGAGGGGAAGGGCTGTACTAGACGGCAGGCCCTGGCCAGGAAAGGTAGAAGAGGGCGAAAAGAAGCAGCCGGCCGGACACTTCTCCCACCATTTTGGAACTGGGCAGTACCTCCACCCTAACCCCTTCCCCGCTAGGAAAGGGCTAGCGAGGACGGGCCGAGCCGCCATTGTCCTGCCCCGTAGACGACTAGAAAGTGGATCCTGTTAGCCGACCCGGCGGAAGTCTCGCGATAGTTGGTCTTCGGCCCCGCCCAATGTCGTGACGTCAACAAAAGGCGCCGGCCCCGCCCCCGCTCTCTCGTCGCTGGTGACGGAGCCTACGCGCGACGCGGTCCTGAGCTCGGGGAAGGAGGTAGGAGGAGTAGGTGACGGCGGCGGGGCCTGGCTGGGGGCGGGGGGGGGGGGTCCGGAGCGGGGCGGGGCCAGACCCGAGAGGGGAAAAGTGGGGCGAAGGCCGAGGAGCCTTAAGAGACTGTGGGGAGGGGGGGCGCCTTGACATGGAAGAGGAGGGGTGTCTGCAGG
>CM053773.1:193394201-193436701 GCA_028658325.1 Potorous gilbertii
CATGGAAGAGGAGGGGTGTCTGCAGGGGGCACTGGAGGGGGAGGGGGGGGCAGAAGAAATTTGAGGGGGAGGGGCCGTCCGCGGGAGAGCCGGAGGAGGGAGCGTGGTGGGCGGGGGAGGGGCTCCGTGGTCTCATTCATTCATTCTTTCGTATCGGTGTGTCAGGCGTGCTTTGTGTCCGGGGTGGGAGGGGACCCGGCTGGAGTAGACTTGGGGACTCCCCAGTCTAGCTGGAGGCTGACAGAGCCGGGACTCGCCCGAGTAATAGGCGCTGACATGTCATGATCCTATCGTAAAATAGGCCGCCCCCCCCTTATAATATAAATCGCCTAAAATATATATAATGTAATATAAATATAATATAATACAAATATAAATAATAAATATAGTATAATATAAATAGCCTATAATAGCTTATAAATAGCCTCCTTTTTAAGAACATTGTGGCACCTAGAATCCAATAGAAGGCCGTCTAGTAAACATTGATTAAGCACCTACTGTGTGCCAGGCAGGTTGCTGCTCGCTGAGAATGTAAAGGTAAAGACAACTCCTGGATTTCCAAATCTAATGGGTCTGACAACGTGCAATCAAACAAGTATGTAAACAGATTTTCTGCAGGATACATTAGAGCACATTTAGGGTTAGGGTTAGAGTCAACAGAAAAAAGCACCGGAATCAAGAAGGATCAGGAAGGACTTCCTATGGAAGTTGGCATTTTAGGGAGGATTGGAAAGAAGCTACGGAATCTAGGGGGTTAGTTAGAAGGGAGAGCATGCTAGGCATGGAGGACAGGCACTGAAAATGTTGAGAGACAGACCTATAGTGTCCTGTCTGAGGAATGGTCAGGAGGCCAGGAGGTGAGTATAGGGAGAATGATATAAAATGTAAGAAGGTGGGGAGGAGTGAATTATAGAGGGCTTTGAATGCCAACAAATGCTGGAGATGATAGGAAGCCACTGGAGTTTATTGAGTAGGAGGAGGGGGGAGTGATGGTGTTGGACCTGCACTTTAGGCAGGTGAATGGAGGGTGGACTTGGAGTGGGAAGAGACCTGTAAGGAGCGAACCAGCAGTTTACTGCACTAGCCCAAATATAAGGTAATTTAGGGCCTATACCAGCCAGGAGCATCTGTGGAGAGTAGGAAGCATATGCTGAAATGTTGACTCCTCTGGGTGGTAACTACTTAGAACCCCAAGCAATTCTCTAAGACTGTAAATTTCAAATAGATTTTGGCTCTTCTTCAGTAGAAAGCATATCTTCACCTGGGAGTTTATCATACTTCTTTATATTTCTTGTTGAAATCACAGGTTTAGTTCCTATGCCTTTATTGATGAGGAAACCAGGCCTAGAGAGATAAAACAATCTAATAATGGCTGACATTCATATGATAATAGAAGGTTTGCATAGTGCTTCCCCTCCCTGTTCTGAATCCCATGATCAAATAACTCTGTCCTTGTTCCAGGTTGGAGTGTGTCAACCTACTCCTCTACAACCCCTCTGCAACCATCCTATAACTTCCTCTACCAAAGTGCCTTTCCTTCACCACCTTTGTCCTCAGTATGTTCTTGTTAATAATAGCACTCATATAGTGCTTTAAGGTTTGTAAAAACTTTATCTGTATTATCTCATTGGGTCCTCACAACACTCGTTTGTGGGAAGTGCCGTTATTAACCCCATTTTTCAGATGAGAAAACTGAAGCTGACTTGCCCTGGGTCACACAGCTGGTGTCAGAGGTTGAACTCAGGCCTTCCTGTCTCTAAATCCAGTCCTTTATCCACCTTGCCACCTAGCTGCCTCCCCTTATTATAGGCCTTCTTAAGTGAACTTTCAAAAAAAAATCTTTGGATAACTATTTCACTATTATGGTTTCCTTTGTAATCCTGTGTTTTATGAATTTAAAAGATTCTCAGGAGAGGTTTTACCTGATTACTTAAGGGACCCTTGACACACAAAAGGTTAAGAACCCCTCCTCCATTAGTATGTAAACACTTTGAGGGCAGGTACCATGCTTTTTTCATTTCATTCATTGATTAATGAGGAAGCAGGCCTAGAGAGATTAGAATGATTTTATAGTAGCTAACATAGAATGCTGACTCTATAATGATACGTGCCTTAAGGTTGTTTCCTTCCTTGACACGTGCTTAAGTTAAGTACTTAGTAGTAAGTACATAAAACTCTGTTTTACAAATTAAGAGACCCAATGCTGGGGATATAGACAGAAATAAAAAAGGGACTGCCCTCAGAGTAATAGAAAATAATATGTACAAAATGTGTGTGTGTGTGTGTTTGGTCATGTATCTCTATGAAATAAATACAGGCTAGTAGACATCAGAATTAGAATTCAGGGTATCTTCTGATGCCCCAGTCCAGTGCTCTTACCACTACACCAAACTGAGGACCAGGACAACAGGAGAGGAAACGACATAGCTGTGGAGATTCTCAAGGAGGGAAAGCTCTTTTTGCTGAGGTCTAGAAGATACGGAAGACTTCTTAGAAGAGGTAGTCTTTTGAGTTTTGCCCTTCAGGCTGGGAGGAGAGGGTATTCCAAGTGTGGGGAAGAGCCAAAACTGGAGACCCTGCCTTCCCTTAGACCTGAGGTCTCTTCCCCCAGAAACCCAGAAGTTCTTTTCCCAGCTAATGACTCCAGCCAAGAGCAAGACATTTACTTTGGATTTCCTGCCCACCCTCTGGCCTGGAGGTCCATGCTATCTGCCATCAACCCCCTGGACTCCAAGGCATCACTTTCAAGTATTTGAAGGCATTGTTTTAGGAAAGGCAGGATTGGACTCATTCTGCTTTTCCTCCAATAGTGTAACAAGAACCAGTGAGAAGAACTTGGGAGTGGGAAGGAGGACCATCTCATTTCAATGTAAGGAAAAACACCTACCAGTTAGAATTGCCTCCAAAGGTGGTGGATTCTCCTTGACTGCTTGTCAGGAATATTATAGAAGGGACTGCTGTTCTGGGCTTGGGGAAACCAGATATCCTCTTCCACCCCTTTAAATTCCGATTCTCAGACCTCCTGCTTCCTGGAGGAAGAGGCTGTTCATTTGGACTTAGAAGATGATAATGTAACCCAGAGAGTCAGGAGACCTAGATTTTAGTCCCTACTCTGCCACTAACCCACGGTGTGACCTTAGGTATCCACTTCCCTTCTCGGAGCCTCAGTTTTCTCACCTGTAAAATCAGGAGATTTGATGAGATGATTTATAAGCTCCTTTCTGGCTTTGACAAGTTGTGGGCCATGATTTTAGATAGATGTACCCCATAATAAAGAGCTTTTTAAAGTACTTCTGATGGTCGTAAACACACAGACCTGGTGGTTAGAATCGTATTCAAATGTTCCTTAGAACCTGGATGATCTCTTTTAATAATGTTAATAAGAGCTAACTTTATGTAACAGTTTATATGTCTAATTGGTTTATGTGCCTTTCCTCCTTAACCCTCAGAGCCCTGGGAGCCGAGTGCCATAGTTACTATATAGAAGAAGGTGAAGGTACACTACGTACCAGTGATGGAGGCTGTCATTGGGCCTCACGTCAAAGTTGTATTGTACATAAAGGAGAGCTTTGACCCTAGAGTCAGGTCTTGGGCTAACATGCCACCCTCACTACCTGATTGACCTCAGGCTGATCACTATCTGACTGGGTTTAATTCTCTTCATCTCCAAGATTGCCTCTGGGGTTTCTTCCAACTCAGGAACCATGATCTTCTTTTAAATAATGCTTTATTTCCCCTTCCAATTACACATAAAAACAATTTTTAACATTTTTTTTAATGTTTTGAGTTCCAGAGTCTATCCCTTTTCTCCCTGCTCCCTGAGCTGGTAAGCAATCTGCATTCTGGTTTCCATCCATATCACTCAACTGAAATTGCTCTCTGCAAAGTTAAAAATGTTCTCTTAATTGCCAAATTTTCTCAGTAGTCACCCTTTTTCACTTCTCTGCAAGAGTTCGCACTATTGACTATCTCCTGCTGGATGCTCTCTTCTCTTTTTCATAACTTGACTCTTCGTTCTCATCCTCCTTCTCTGATTGCTCTTTTTCAATCTCCTTTGTTGACTCTTTATCCATATCCCAGCCCCTAATGTGGCTATTCCAAGGCTTGCTATCCCAAAAAGAGGATCTCTATGTTGACTTGGAAAAACCACAAATTAACATTATCTATGTTGTATTGTATTTTTACTTATTTTGTTATGCATTTTAACCTCTGTCTTCTTCTGTGCCCTCTTCCTGCCTAATCTCTACCCTTCAGAGGGAAGAGGAATAGTGACTCAAGACCTCCCTTCTATCTGTCCGGTATCCCTAGTATCCAACCTCCCTTGCCAAGAGTAACAACTTCCACTCAATGAGGAACATTTTCACACCTGGGATTTGCCCATCCTAGTGATTCTGAACCCCTCTAGATCATCTTCCAGACCCCATTCCACACTCCCATCCTCCTCAACCCTCTCACCCCAAAGTTTCAATCAATCACTGCCACGACACACACCCCTCCCTAGCCTTTCCATCATGCCCTTCAGGATTCCTGTTCCAGAGCCAACAGACTTCCCTTCATTCTGAATCTTTTCATCTCCTACTCCTTCCATCTGCTAGCTCTTACTAAAACCTCACTTTCCCAAAATGACAACCTCCCTGACTATTTTTCCCAGTCCAGACTGTACCTTCATTCATTCTCCTCTGCTTTGTTTAAGGAGACAGGTTAGAATATTCCTTGTTCTTGATTGCCATTTTCAGGTTCTCTCCTATCTGCCTTCATTCAGAAATCTCCCCTCCTTTGAAGTTCATGCTGTTCATACCTACTACCCAGTCAAATTCCTGGTAGATATTTTCTACAGACCTTCCTGAATCGCTCCCTTTCTTCCTTAGCTGCCTCACAATTTCTCCTCCCCAATTCCTGTCCTTGCACTAGGGGTCTTTCCCTCAATTTTTGTAACCACTCACTTCCCTCCATCCCAACCTCAGCCACTTACAAAGATGGTCATACCTTTGATCTTGCCATCACCCAATGCACTGTCTCAGGAACTCCAAAATCCTCTCATCTGACCATAACTTATTGACTTTTCACTTTTCCCTGGGCTTTGTCTTACCAAACCCTACTCTATCCACATTATGCCCTCCAGTTCCTTGCCCCCTCAGTTCTCTCTCAGGCCATCTCCACTTGGGTTAGGGTTAGAGTTAGTCACTGTTTTCTCTTCTCCTCACCTTGACCCCTTGGTGATCCAATTCATTGCTATACTATCCTCTTTGGAACAACTAGCCCCCTTATATCACTGATTATACCTTGCCAAGACTTCCCCATTTGACATCTTTGCTTCTACACATGTGCTTCTGAACAAAGGTGAAGAAAATCACACAGCTATTCTGAGGCTGCTACAAACTATGTCACCCAGCCTCAGTTAGACCTTTACCACTGCTAGTCATCCTGGAGTCCTGTTTGTCAACCCTCATATACAACCTGGTATCAATTTCTGCCAGTTTCTCCTCTCTCAATTTCTCCTTTGCAACATCTCTCAAATGTGCCCCCTTCTGTCCTCTAACACTACTGGCACTACCTCTTCCAGGCCTTTAGCAACCCACACCTGGACTGTTAGAGTAGCCCGATGATTGGTCCTCCTGCCTCAGGTCTCTCCCTACTCCAACTCATTCTCTGTTAAGTCAGTTTAGTGATTTTCCTAAAATGCAGCTTGGATCATGTCCCCTTTTCCTCCTCCCAGTAAAATTGCCTCCAGGATCAAATACAAAGTGCTCTGTTTAACATTCAAAGCCCTTCAAACCTAGCCCCCACCTACCTTTCCAGTCTTTTTACACTTTACTCCCCAACCTATTTTAAACAGTGACCCTGGCCTCTGACTGTTCCACCAATAAGACAGTCTGTCTCTCAGCTTAGAGCATTTTCTCTGGCTGTCCCTCCTCAGTTATACCTACTGAATTCTATGGCTTCCTTACATCCCAACTAAAATCCTGTCTTTGACAGGAAGCCTTTCCCAACCCCTTTTAATTCTAATACCTTCCCTCTGTTAATAATTTCCTGTTCATCCTGTATGCAGCTTGTTTTGTGTATTTTTTTCATGCTGTCTCCACTATTGTATTGTAAGCTCCTTGAGGACAAGAACTGCCTTTAACATTTTTTAGTATCCCCAGCCCTTAGTGACTGGCACAAAACAGGAGCTTAATGTTTATTGACTGATTGATTTCCTGATTTCACTCTGGTTCTGGCCACTCTTGAGCTGGCAGGGAGTTTGACATCTCTGTCCTAAGGCATTGTTATGGTCCCTTTTCTTTCTACATTCTTTTACTTAGTCATCTCATTAGCTTCCATGGTTTTAACTATCATTTCTTTTTGGACTCCTAAACCTGTCTAGCTCTTGTCTCTTATCACCTACTTCCTGGTTGACATTTCAAATTGAATGTCCCAGTTTAAAACAGACATCTCAAACTCAACAAGACCAAAACAGAATTCATCTTTCCTGGCAAGCCTGTCCTCCAAAACTCCCTAATTTCTGTCAGAAGTGGCACCACTCTCAAAAACTCCTAGGCTTGCAACCTTGGCATTGTTTCTAACTGTCTCCCTTACTCTAAATATCCCTTCAGCTCCCAGATTTTATCCTTCCTTTCTCTACCATATCTTTGACATCCAACTCCTTTCTACTTGACTGGATCTCAGACATTTTTGTTCTCAGCACAGTCTTATTTGCCATGAGAAATCTCCACACACTCACTGTGTAGATTGGCAGCACCTGGGCCATTTGGGAAACTCATTTATGTATATTTTCCCCTTAATAAGAGCAAACATTTTTGTTCTTTGCAAGTTCATGGTCCGCTGTGTTTAGGGGTTGCAGCAATACATCTCATGCAAGTTTTGTTTATTTTGTAATAACATGTTTTATTTGCAGTAACAACCGAATTTTTCAACATACCTAGCAAAAAACAAAAAACAAAAAAAAAAACCCAAACCACTAAATACACTGACTACAGCACACCTGAGAGCCTCTGCTCTACTCACATTGCTAACACCACAGTGCTCCCCCGAAACCTCCTGCTTCATCTCCCTGCCTTGAGTCTCTCCCCTCCCTAATCTGACCTTCCCACCTGCTGCCAAAAGGATGTTCTTTAGGTGTGTCAGTGAAACTCTAGGGGCTCCCTGGTACCTCAAAGGTCTAATATATGGTTCTTTTGAGCCCTTCACAACCTGGTTCCAGCGCACATTTTTAATTGGATTGTACTTGACTCCCCTTCTTGCTGTTGCCATGGATAACATTACATCTCCCCACCCCCAATCCTGGAACCCCATGTTTCTTTTCCAGCTCAGCTCTAGTCCAACCTTCCTTCTACAATGAAGTCTTTCTTGAGTCCCAGAGTTGGTAGCATCATCCTCCTTGGACTTAATTACTTTTTATATACTTTCTATGTTCTCTATATACTTATTTTAGTATATTCTGTTCTGCTCCATCAGAATATAAGCCTGTTGAGGACCTAGACTACTTTGTTTTTGTCTCTGTATCCCTAGCACAATGCTTGTCACATAGTAAGTACTTTCTGATTAAAATCCCTTCCAGCTCTAAGGCCCATGATCTCCTCTGTACTGGTTTTAATCTGGACTCTGCCACTAAACTTGCTTCTGGTTTTGATCATTTGACCTCTTGGAGCTTCAGTTTCCCCATATGTAAAGTGAGGAGTTAGAACTAGATGTTCTCCAGATCCCTCCCAGTGCCCACCCTCCAAGTGCTTCTTCCTTATCTTAGTTTAAGATGGCCTTTCTAATTGATCTGAATGATCCTAAAGATGGAACTCTGTTTTGGAGTTGAAGCCCAGCCCATCAGTCTTCCTCCTCCCTCAGACAGGCCTTAACCTGATTCTCTATTGACCTGGGATAATGCTAATGCACTCCTCAAGAGGGTGAGGGTCCTCTTGTGACTTCCTGATGGACACTTAGGCTAACACCTGAAAGTCAGTCCGTGGCTTCTTTCCCCTTTGAACGTCCAGGCCACCACTGAAGCAGCCAAGAGCATACTTTGGGCTTTGAAAAAGGAGCTCTGTTTTGCAGATACAAGAGTGTTGTGGTTAGATGGGGCCATTCTTATTACAGTACTATCAGGTGCTTTGCTCTGTGGAGTCTGTGAGACAGGAAAAGAAGGAAAAATGGTCTTTTTTCTTATTTTTAGGCTTGTTTTTAGTGGTATAGTCTTTTAGCCTTTCGTCCATACATCACATACTCTTCTAAATATACCATTTCCCCCTCTTCCCCATGTCATCTTCAGCAGACCTTCCCTTATAACCAGGGTTGAAAAGGAAATCAGAACAGGTTGGAAAGCCTGACATCCACTGTAGCTGATGTCCTATGCCATCTTGTCCACCCTAATACCCTCCTCCCCACCCCCATATCTCTTACAAGAGGGAAAAAGTGCATTTTTGTATTCTTATTGTTATCTCTTGTTCTTATGTCTGAATTTTCAACTATGTGTTTCTCCACACATCCTGAGAGCCGCCCTTTTAGCCAACAAAAACTTTTTTTAGAGGAAGAAAGCAGTTCAGCAAAACAAATAAAACAAATTGGCCATAACTGACAATATAGTTTATGTCATGTTACATACCCACGCTCCCTCACCTTTACACAAAGGGGTTAGAGGTACATTTTCCTCAGGTTCCTTCCTGGGTCAAGCATGCCCATTACATTGATAGAACATCTCAGTCAAATAAAACCATTTAATTAAAAGGAAACAATACGACATTAAGTAATCTCATTTCTAATTGGAGGAAAGATTATGGACTTTCCATGTTGGGAGGGAGAGAGCCAACAGGTGAAGTTCCCTGAATTCAGAAAAAGAAGTGGCCATCCAAGTGTCCATGAGCAATCCAAGAAATATGGAAACGAGATTGATCATTGTGGGGCCAGTTTTTAGATAAGGTAGATGGGTTGCTTGAGATGTACAACTGTGAGAAAACTCTTTGTGTCAACTTTTGAATTTGACTTTCTTGTCAGCATAGCCCAGGTTCTTGGTTAAGGATCTGGTTAAGCAGTAGGGCAGATGGTCCCACTTCCCAACCGCAAACGGCCAGATTCAAACAATACAACAAGGTTTTCTCCCAGTTCCTACAACTAAATAAAGTTTTCTTTATTCTTTATTTTTCCTTTCTCCACCACCTCTCTGACATCCAACTCCTTTCTATTTGAGTAGATCTCAGACAAGACCCACAATTGAATAGAAAGAGAATTTAGCTAGCTCCAGAATTGAGTCACATGATAGAGTTAGCATGGTCCACTCAGTTCCCACAACTAACCACTTGTTCTAGGCCCCTTAATTCCCTCAGTTTCCTAATGCTGGTGGAACATTCCTTCTATTTACATGGCTATTGTGTTGTCCTATATACAGTTTTCCTGGTTCTGCTGACTTGAATCTGCATCCCTATGTCTTCACATGAATCTTGCATGTCATAGTTTGATTTATAGATACCCTAAGGCTTTAAAGAATGTTCCATTGGGACCCTGGACTACATTTTTTGATCAGGGTCTGATAGTCTCCTTTCCTGAAGTTGACCTCAAAGATTCTGGATTTTCAAAAGTTCCGGGTGCACAGCAAAGTGAACACTGACATCATGTTTACATGCAGATTTACACCTTGAAGTGGTGCTTTCCCATCCATTATTTCATCTGATCCTCAAATCAGCCAGGGAGGAAGATAGGGCTGGCATTAATCTCCCCCTTTGACAGATTGTCATTGATGTGTGAAGGTCACCCTGGGTTCTCCAAGGCTGTGCCAGTGGAGCACAAGCTCCAACAGGCCCCCCCCCCCAGTCTGAAAATGAGTCCGGGGCTGGTGATGGGCCCTGTGTGTCCCAGGACTGGCCAAGCTGAGCTTGGCTGCTTGTTACCAGGACTGGACCACAGCCCAGCCACAGCATTGCACATGTCCGCTTAGGTCTCAAAGGACTGACCTCTGCCGGTGGTGTGACTGCCTGCCCACACTGCTGAAATCATGTAATTCTTTTGTTTAAATTATCTACAATTTATCTGTGACTGAAAATGAATATTTTATTTTTCCTTTCTCCACCACCTCTCTGACATCCAACTCCTTTCTATTTGAGTAGATCTCAGACATTTTTGTTCGCAGCACAGTCTTATTTGCCACAAGAAATCTCCACACACTCACTGTTTAGATTGACAGCACCCTGGGCCAGCTGGGAAACTCATTTATGCACATTTTCCCCTCAATGAGAGCAGTCATTTTTGTTCTTTGCAAGTTCATGGTCTGATGTATTTAGGGGTTGCAGCATACGTCTCATGCAAGTTTTGTTTATTTTGTAATAAAATGTTTTATTTGCAATAATAATCGAATTTTGCAGCACACCTAGCAAAAAAAAAAAACCCACCTGATACTGACTGCAGCACCACCTTCTGTGAGCTCTGCTCTGCTCATATTGTCAGCACCACAGTGCAGACCCTTCCCATAGGAAATGATGGAAGCCTCCCTAGCTGTGTTTTCATCAAGCGTGACCTTCGGAGCCCATTAGTAACAAGGAGTTGTTTTGGTTTTGGTTCGTCTGTCTCTCCCACAGCCTCCCACATTCACTGAGCAATTTTTTTCTAAAAATTCTTCAGTACATATCTGCATAGGCAAAACAAATTCCCCTGTTAGCCTTGTGTGAAAATGTGTCCCTTTACGCATTTTAAATTAATCATGACTGTCAGAAGGTGAAATGCATGCTTGTTTTACCTTCATTCTTTTGGACTTAAGAATTTATCATTTCATTGATCAGAGTTCTGAAGTCTTCCAAAGTTGTTTTTTATCGTTAGATAGAAATGGCTGATTGTTAAAGAATTGAACCATTGACAGATGAGGAAACTAAGATCAGAAACTACTGACTCAAGAGTCACAGAACTTGTATGTTAACATATCTAGAAGCAAACTGTTCTGACCCTTTTCCCATCATTCTCCTTAATTTGTGTTGGAGTTTCCTTCTGTGAATTTAGACCCCTCTTGAATATGTTTGGGTTTTTTTTTTTTCAGCCCTCCCAGTTTCTTGGTAGTAATCAGGTTTCTACAAGTTCGTTGCTAGGTGTATATGCTAGGTAGCATCATGAATCAGAGGATTTGGAACTGGAAGGGAAGGGACCTCAGAGGTCAGCTAGTCACAGGAGCACAGAACTCTTTCATTTTTTTTCTGGTTTTAAACGTTTATTCATATCTTCATTTTCTTATGTCCTTCTTTTCTGGGTGTACTCATGCCCTTGCCCCTGCCCAGCCAGCTATCCCCTCATCATAGTAAGTAAGAGTGGCAGCAAATTCCTATGTTCTGGGCTCCCTACCCAGGGAAGAAGGGAGGCAGGCAGGTGGGCTTCTCATCTTTATGGGGTCAGGCGTGATCACCCAAATCACACATATGAGTCTATATATTTTGGTCTGCATCAGTTTATGTCTTTCCAGCTCCTGGTGGTGCCATAGTGCACAGAATGCTGAGCCAGGAGTCACAAAGACCTGAGTTCAAATGTGGTCTCCACACCTACTAGCTGGGGGACTCTTGGCAAGTTACTTTAAAAAACAAAACAAAACCAAAAAAAACCTCTGTTTACCTTAGTTTCCCCAGTTGTAAAATGGAGAGGAGCATGGTAATAAGAGCATCTACCTCCCAGGGTCATTGTGAAGATCTTAGCTTGGTGACCGGAACATAGTAGGTACTATGTAAATGTTTATATGTATTTTTTATTCTCTGAATTCTTCATTTTCAACAATTCTTGTTGTTTTAAAGATTAGAGGAAGCCTGAAAACATTAAATAATCCCTCTGGGAGCCAGCAGAATGAGAATTTGAACCCAGATCCTGATTTCCAAATCCAGTGCTCTTTCCATATTAGACCTCACCCCATCAGAACCCTTAAAAAAAAATCACTAAATGGGGCATGCTCAGTTCTCAGCTGTCCCAATTTGTTGAACAGATTAATATTCCCCCTATTTCATTGAGTCTTTGCTGTCTTCATGCCCAAGAGAGATGAAGATGAAGATGATATCCTAGGAAAAGGCATTCCTGTTAAACTGAGCAGCGTGAGCAGAGGAACATTTAGAGATTAAACTATTCAGTTTACTTGGAGCAGAAAGTATATGTTAGGGAGTATTAAAAAGTCAGGTTGGAAAGTTAACTTGGGGCTGGATCATGGTGGGCCTTGAATGCCAAACTAAGAACTCTTGAATATATGCAGTGGGAAGCCATTGAAGATTCTTAAATAATAATTACTTACACCTCTATATGCTTGATGGTATATGAAGCAACATCCCCATCACAACCCTGTGAACGGGGTAATGTAAGTAATATTAATTCCATGAAATGAAGCCCAGGGTCATGCAGCTAGTATGTCTCAGAGCCAGGGCTTCTGCCCCTGATACCAGTGCACAAAGCATGGGAGTGGCATGATCTGAGGTGGCCTGGCAGCCTGGGTAAGGTGGAATAGAGCAGGGAAGTGAGTTGGGAGGTAAAGTGAACACAGAACCCAAAGGACAGCATGCCTATGGCTGCCCACTTCACTAGGTAAAGACAACAGCACCAAATCCCTGTTCATTCAACAGGAAAGAAGTTCATGGTCTTCATAGAAATGGCGGATCACTGGTTACTCCTTTTGAGTGTCAGTGCGCACTTGTTAACAATCAGGAAGTCAAGGACAGTGATTTGACTTTTTGTTCATTCTTGTTGCTTTTTTTCTTGTTTGCACATTTGTATACTTGTTCTTGGTTATGGAATCCAAAATAAAATTTACTTTAAAAAATATGAGTGAATAAGGGCCAAAGATGGAAAGGAGGGGACAAGATTCATTTTGAATGTAGAATCCTCAGCATTTGGCAGTTTATTGCATGTGAAGACATAGGAGGGACAAGCAGACACTTCCCTGTCAGAGAGGATGATGGTGCCATTGATACAAATTGGAAGACCTAGAAGAGGGGTGGGTTTGGTGGGCAACCTGTGTACTGAGTTTTAGGAAAGATGAATTTGAGGTGTGGGCAGATGACCTGAAGACAGCTGTGTTATCGGCTAGTTGGAAATGCAGAAGCAGCACTCAGGAGAGCGATCGGGGCTCATTCCCTTGGCCTTTGATCAGACCACTTCTCGTTCTTAGACCACAGCATCATCAGGCAGAATTACTGCCAAATAATAATAGTATTTGCATGGCTCCTAGAATGTGCCAGACACTGTGCTAAACATTTTACAAATATTTCTTTCATTTGAACTTCACAGCGACACCAGGAGGTTCATGCGGTTATTATCCCCATTTTATAGTAGAAGAAACTGAGGCAAACAAGTTAAGGGACTGACGCAAGGTCAAACAGGCCAAATTTGAACTCGGGTCTCCCTTACTCTAGGCCTAGTGCTCTATCCTCTGTGCCACCAAAGCGAACTGATTACTGGAGTAATGGCCCATCAAGCCACACTAACCGTTGGCACATGCTCAAATGGTCCCTAGTCTGTACACCTCACTGACCCAACTATAGCCCCTCTGTACCTTAGTAGATGCTTTTGTGAATGAAAAGTTCGTCACCTGGTAGCCTGCCCAGTGATGGTGAACTTAACCTTTAGCTTGATCGATGCTTGTGTAACAGGCAGACCACACAATCTGGGCCAGCATGGTAGCACTTGGCAGAGCTAGCCCTCCACTGGTACATCCTGTGAGAACCTTGGTCCCCCTCTCCCCCACCCAGGGCCATGCCGAGGCATTTGGAAGAGGCCTTACACGGGTACTTCCTGGCGTATGAGCATCAGAGGAGCAGTGCTACTCTGCCTCTTATGGAATCGTAGGATCTCAGAGTTGGAAAGTCAGATGCCAAAGACCTGGCTACATTATATCATCCACAGCAATTCATAGACCCTCTCCCCAGTTGTAAAAATGAGGATAAAAATGTCTGTCCCTCCCAGGGCTGTTGGGATGGTGGGATGAAGAATTGAGTTGAGAGCTCTTTAAAGATCTTCATAAATTTGAGGCATTTAAAGACCCTAAGTCCAAACTCCAAGCATCTCTCACTTGCAGTGGCCAATATGACCTACTCCTTATTGCTTCTGGGAATGAGGAACCCATTGTCGTTAGGCAGCTTTGATGACTGAGATGCTCTTCTCTGGTCTTGTTTTAGCCATCTGAGGCCATACTTTCTACCAAATAATAGCCCTTTAAACGTGAAGATGGGAATTAGCTCCAACTCATGCCCCACCAGTCTTCTCAAGCTAAACGTCCCTGTCTCTTTCAACTGCCCCTCCTGGGACATGACCTGGTTGCTTCCCCATCCTGGCTGCACATTTTTGAACGTGGATCCAGTTGGTAAATGCCCCTTTTAAAGTGAACTTCACGAAACAGGACACGATACCCCAGTTTGGGAGTAATGGAGAAAATGGAGTCTAAAGAAGGCAGAACACTATGGAACTGTCATGTCCCTTGTTCTGACAATAGACTTCTTTAAAAAAAAAAAAAAGTCTTTGGCTTGATAAAGGCCATCTGTGTGCAAAGCAGGGGGTTTAGACTAGAGAAAGTGCAGTGGCAGGGAAGCTCCTCCTGGGCAAAGCTTTGGATTATGTGTCTGTATCCTCAGTACCTGGCACCTAAGAGACATTTAAAAGTTTTGGTGGAATTCCATGAACACTGTCCCCTGCCTCTGAGAACTTGGTCCAGCAGAGGGCATTTGACATACAGAAAATATACAATATTCATTCCAGGTAAATCTGTGAAATACTCAGTAACCTAGGAGTTACTTCACTGTTCCCTTTGCTTAGCCCTTGCCTTTTTGCATATCTCACTTCTCATTGTATCAGTCATTTGTTTACTTCTCCTTTTCTTTCCCCCATCCACCATTTTGTTTATCTTTATATCCTGGTTGTAAAGCACAGTGCCTTCTTCCTTATAGTAGGTGTTTAATAAATATTGTATTGATAGTGCAATATAGCATCCCACTTTGTGTAAACCTTTTAAACCAACAAAAGTATGGTTGAAATCTTTCCACTCATTGTAGCAAAGGGCTTCTCTGACATGTCTAATGCTTAGTGATATCTGGACACTTGAAATGAGATTGAGTTAAGAGAAAAACATCTGCCAGTTTCCATGTGGGAGATAGCTCTTTGGCTACCAGCTAGGGGACAGGAGACAGATACCTTCCCAGACCAGGGGAAGGACTGATTTCTCAAACTCCAGAAATTGCAGTAATGTGCCTTTCCCTGGATGGTCCTGGAGCTGTTTTGTTCTGCCTTGGTAGCTGTACGCTGCTGGAAGCCAGCCTCACCTCTCCTAGGGCTCCTTGGATCATTCTTAGGGCTTATTGGCCCAGGGGTCCCAAAGGGCATCTTCCCTGGTTGCTACAGGGAGAAGCTGGGGGATTTGGGTATCAGGACTGCAGTAATAACACAACTTACATCCAATAAATCCCCCTCTGGCTTTCTGTTTTGATGTTTTCTAAACTGCAAGTCATGTGTCATGTAGCCATAGTTGACACTGCTGCTTCCCTTGATAGGGGGATGTGCTTACTGTCTTTACTCAAGTCATTGGGCCTTGAAAACATTTCCAAGTCTGTCAGTTATAAAGTTCATTATTCACAATTATTTTGCAACTGGCTGTTTGATCAACTGCAAATGCTTTCCTTAAGATCCCCCAGTAGCTGTAGGAAAGGAGATTCAACCATTGAAACCCTTGGCCCTAGGTTGGAAGGTTGGAAGAAGTACGTCTGAGTTGCCTTTTCATTGCTAATCTTGGTTTCTTTTCATGCAATTTTTGATCCTGGGTAAAGAATATACATGCAGTGTCTGGCATCTCAATTTCCTCCATAAAATGAAGAGGTCTAACTAAATAATCTGTAAGATCCCCTCCAGGACAGATTGTTCTATGATTCTAAGCCAGGACTTTAGAGATCTCCTAACTCTGCAATTCAGAGTTCTTTCCATTATACCCTTGATGTTTATATGATGACCCTCAATCATAGACACATTTGATTCTGTTCTTTATACTGCTAAATAAGACAGGAGTGTGTATATATAATCAATTTCTTACTGATTTTCATCCAAAAGATTTTAAAAATTTTAAATAATGCTTATATGAGGTAAACCTTCAGTTTTCTGAAAGTCTCGGGTTTCCAGTCTCTCATTCAATGAGGGTCAAGGATGATTGGAGTTTTAACATATTTGATTTTTATTTTAAATAGCAATATTGAGATCTGTTTGAAAAGCTGTGGGAACAGGATAGTTGGCCAGTTTCTCCCCAGGAATCTGGCAGGTGTGATTGGGAGCCAGGTGGAGGAAGGTTGACTAATGGGTTGCCAATTTGGCCTATAATAGGTCTCATTTCACCCACACACACAACAATTTTAAAATCAACTCACGTAGGTTGGAAAGAAACTCCTTAGGACCTTGGCAGAGTTGTTCTTGTAAGTTACCTGGAACCCCCGCTTATCCAGGAAACTTTCCCTTAGCAGCTATCCCTCATTGTCTACCTGATTACAGTATGGCAGCTTTTAGCAAAGTATCATTCATAGTTTCGGAAGGGTCCTTAGGACCTAAGATATCAATGTTGAGAGGTTCCATAGAAGGCCTCTGGGCCAATTCCCTCACTTTGCCAGTGACAGGGGGCCATGGCATCTTCATCCTTAAGCTGTGTTGTGGGTATCTGTGCTGGGTGTTTAATCAGTGGGAACTGAAGTGGATGCACAGCCCTGAAACTTGCCCAAAACTTTGACCTTTGTTCTTCTTTTCCTGAAGTCCATGCTGAGGGATGCCCAAGAAGTTCCAGGGCGAGAACACCAAGTCGGCTGCTGCTCGAGCGAGGAAGGCCGAGGCCAAAGCAGCAGCTGATGCCAAGCGGCAGCAGGAACTGGAGGATGCCTATTGGAAAGATGATGACAAACACGTCATGAGGAAGGAGCAGAGGAAGGTCTGTGATGGAGCAGAGAATCGCCCTATTCGTGCCTTGTACTTTCTGGTGTGATTTTCCCCCAAGTCCCCTCCTATCCATAGTCAGATTTGGGTTGAAGGAATTGGGAACATTTTAATTTTAGCCTGATGAAGAAAATATAGAACACATAGGCTCACTGTTGACATTTCTGAATGACTGTCTTGGGACAGAGGGGTAGAATTCTTTTCTTTGGGCCTTGAAGAGCAGAACTGGAAAAAGGAGAGGGAATTACAAAGAGACAGATTTCTGTTAGGTATAAGGAAGACTGTTCTAACCATGGGAGCTGCCCAGCAGTGGCATGAGCTGCCTCCAGAGCAAACAAAATCCCTGTAATCAGGTGCACTCATGAAAAAGTTGGAAGCTGCGTTTTAGGTGGGCTCATTGCTTTAGCTCTGATACTCTCTGAACTGCACTCTTGCAATGGCCTTGTCTGCCATAGAAAAGACTTGCAACTTTCATCCTTTCTTCTCTAACCATCAGAAATGTGATTTCCCATCTTATCCTCAACACTTGTTGAAGTGTTACTGTTTACCGGTGGATACAGGTATAAAAGACTCATTAGAAAGTTCCCTGAAACTAGGGGTTTCTAGCTGGGAAGCCCGGATAGGTAGACCAGGAAAGGTAAGATCGGACTTGGGTGACACTCCTCCCTGATGTCTTTCCTAAGCTCTTCCATTGTAAAGTGACTTTCTTCATTGCACTGACAACATTTTAACCCTCTTATTGTACTTTCACATTGTATCGTGTGTGTGTGTGTGTGTGTGTGATATATGTAACACACAAACATATGTCAGAGTAAGAAAGTTCTCAGAACATAGGATATCAGAAATAGATTTCATTTATATCATAAGAACATAGATTAGAAAAATTGGGAGGCCCTTGGGTTCTTGTGCGGCCTCTTCATTGTCCATCACACCTTGAGTAGAATGTGAGCTTTTCAGATTGAAGACAGGAATTCCCCAGAGTGCAGTGCTTTGCCCATAGTGGATGCTTAATAAATATTTTTTTGAATCTGGTGAATTCCAAAGTGGGGAAACTGAAGCCCAGATTCAGTTTGGCCAAAATCATTCGCATACATTCGCCCCTACCCAAGTCTGTGGTAGAGTGGGATGGTCTTTCTGGCATTGGCACAAAATCTACCCATTATTCCTACTTTTCTGCCCTTTGGAACCGAAGAGGATAAATCTAATCTTTTGTCAATAGGACATCTTTTCCAGTCTCCCTCTTATACTGTTTGTTTCCTCTCAGACGATTACCGACTTTGGCCAGAAGGTGGCAGGAGAGGACCAATAGAGGTCTTCTACTTGGCCCTGCGCTTGGCTGTTGTGGGTGCCTGTGGGGAAAGGAAGCTGCCACCAATTCTCCTTTCTCCTCTGACATGTGACATTGGCCCACATGACATTGACATTGATACACCAGCCTGGCTGGCGCCTCCCCACTTGAGAGAAATCATTTTAGGGTTCGGTGGAGCTTAGCACAGTGCAGGCGGGTGGGCTCTATTTGTGCATTAGGAGACAAACGGCCCATAATAAGATGAAGTCCTGGAGATTGGGAAGTTAATGCCTGGAGGCGACATCGTGGAGAGTTAATGGACTGATTTTTGTCACCAAGACATTACTGTTTATTTGGTACTCATTTCAGCTCTCATTCTGGAAGTCCCCAAATGAATGTCTGATTTCCTTGGAGAGCCACATGCACATCCTTTGAACTAATGTAATGTTCTAAACCCCTTTTATTACATTTTTACATCATAGTCTGTACTCCGTTTTTATATTCATAGAATATCAGATCTAGATGGGCCCTTAAAACAGGAGCATAAGATATCAGAACCTGAAGGTTGTTGGAGAGTTTTTAGTTTTCAGCTTGGTGCTAGAAACTCATGTTCTAGAGACAAACGTACAGGGCCATCGCTGCTATCATCCAGAGGTAGAGAGAAGGGCAGCACTGTCAGGGTTGAGAGGAGGAAGAGGTTGCTTGGGGATTGGGGGTCCAAGGTAGCTCCCTAGAGAGCATTCTGTTCAGTGGTTCCTTCCAGCCATGCCATTGCTCTGATCCAAGGTCTCAGGGACTGTGAGAATAGACTCTCTCTGGGGTGCATTGTTCTCCAGAATAAGAGCAGGGATGAACAACCCCCCACATTTGATTCCTTTCCTTACAAGTGGAGGGTGGATAGGATTTGGGGATAGAGAGATGAGGGGAGAAGTCATTCCAGTTGTGAGGAAGTATGTCCTAAACCAAGGCACTGAACTAGAAGAGACAGGAAGGATTCAGAGAATGTCCATTACTTGTGTTTCAAACTTGGTTCTGTGTGACTTAGAGCAAGTCCCTTTAGCAATCAGAGCCTCATTTTTCTTGTCTCTGAAATGAGAGGGTTGAATTCTACAGCCCCTCAGGCTCTAAATATTTGGTAAGGCCCAAGGAGTGCAGCTTGATGGGCATGTAGAGTGGGTGAAAGAGGACTAGTCAGGGGAGAAAAGCTGGGAGAGGCAGTAGATCTGGAGTTTGAATCTCAGCTCAGCTACTCACTATCTGTCTGAGCTTTTAACAAACCCCTTCCCTTCTCTGGATCTCATTTTCTTTATCTGTAAAATGAACATGTTGAACTCGGTGATCTCTAAGATCTCTTACAACTTTAAACCCTATGGTCTTTTAAATGGAGGATCAGCTCAGAATATGACAGGCCTTATGTAGTAAGCTAAGGAGTTTACACATTTTTCCATAGGTAATAGACACCAAAGGGTTTTGAGTAGAGAGCTGGACATTAGGAAGATTACTCTAGCTGAGAGTTCCTTATCCTGAGGTCCATGAACTCTTTTTTATTTCTCAATAAATGCATAACAGTATACATGGTTTCCTTTGTAATGCTACAAGTTTTCTTTTATGCATTTAAGAACATTTTTCTGAAAGGGATCCATAGGTTTCATCAAACTTCCAAAGGAGCCAAATGACAGATAAATAAACAAAGAGATAAATAAATGGACCAGCCTCTGTTCTAGGACAGTCTTTTGGGTCAGGGGAGAGAGAGAAAGATAATGAGATCGGACTGTGTTCATTCTTGTCTGGACTCTTGGTTCACCTTTCTAACTGGTCACTCTTTAATCAGTCTTTACCCATCCAGTCACTTCTGCTAAGGCTACCGAAGTCCAGTCTTACTATTGAGCCCCTCCCCAATCCCATTTTTCCTCTGTTTGGCTCGGCCATTACCCATAAAAAGTGTTCACTGTCCTCGGGCCCCTCAGGACTCTGGTGTGGCCACTTATTTCTACTCTGAATCTACCCACTTCTGGCTCACTTTGGGCACCTAATGCTTCAACTCAAAGAGACAACTGATTCTTCACCTTAGGCTTTCCCACCTCCACACCTTTGCTCTAAACACTTAATATTAAATGAAGGAAAGAAATTTGCTATTCTCTAGAGGCTTTCTTCAGAGCACTGCTGCCTTGCTGCCTCTTAAACTTCAGGTCACCCCACTGAGGATGGCATAATCCTGCCAATGTGGATGAAGGAACACACTCAAGAAGTATCTTTGACCACTGGATTACAAAGCTGATGGTAGTGGTGGTGATAACTAGACAGTGACCATCCTCCAGAGCTAGAAGCTTGAGAGCCTCTAGTTTCTGACCCTCATGATCTCCTCATAAATATGTTGATTTAGAAACAGGGCTAGACGTCCTGGCCTCCAGTTTCCGGATATTCTAAATGGAATCGAGGACAGAGGACAGAGACTTCTGATTTCCCCAACGAGAATATGTTCTCAAGAAAACATGACTACCATTAGGGCAGGTATCCTTAACTTTTTTGTATGAACCCTTTGGCAGTCTGTTCTAGGCTATGGACCCCTTCTCAGAATAGGGTTTTTAAATGTATAAAATAAAATACATAGAATCAAGGCTAGTGAAAATAAAAAAGTGATTTTTTTTCCTTCCTTCCAGGGTCTGAAATCGGTCCATTAATACCCCAGGTTAAGAACCCCTAGGGCAAGGGTCACCGTGTCTTGAGTGTTGCTGCATTGACTTAAGTGTATGTCCTCAAGAGCCAGGACTACATTTCTTTTAAAATAGTTCCAGCTTAAAATCCCAGAACTCCCAACCTTGGAAGGGACCTTGGAGAGAGCTTCCAGGTGAGCTGTTGCCTGAATACTGCTGGTAGGAGGGACTTCACTCGCTGGCCCATCTTGGATTCTATTCCTTGCAGTGTGTGCATTCTCCATGTAGACTGTCAGAGTTAGATGGGAAGTTAGAGTACAGAGTATAGGCTGATCGTACTGGGAGGGGCTTCTCCCTTTGGGAAGTTTTTTCTTACATAGAATGAAATTTGCATCCTCGTGACTTTGGTCCTTCTCTCCTAACAGGTCCTAGTTTTGCCCAGATCTGCCCTCTGTGGATTATAGGGTTTCTTGCACATTTGAAGACAGGGGTCTTCCAGGACTGAGTAATTAAGGATAATTAAGAAACTCCTCCTTCCCCAATCATTATCTCTTATCAGGCTGAGGCTCAGCCGTCCTCGTTCCTTCAGCTAAACCTTGTATGGCGTCATTTTGAGACGTATCCTATTTGCCCTTCCTGGAAGGAGGCCGTTTATGATCTCTTAGAGAGGAGGGACGGAAAAGGTGAAATTGACTCAGGAGTTGATACTTTCCTGGATCTGTAATGTCATTGGTGCTAGTTTTCCTTCTGTCACTGCATACTCTCCAGAGAGGACCTACCCTACATCCTGGAACCTTCTACTCAGTTCACAGAGTCCCTGAATTTTCAAGTTGGAGGGGATCTCATTGACTGGCTAGTCCAGCCCACAGCTGTAAAATACTCTCTGTATGACATACCTGGTCATTCAGCCTTAGCCCAAGGACCTCCAGTGAGGGGCAGTGTACTACCTCCCAAGGCAGCCATTCCACTTTTAGACCTCTTTCGTTCCTCACCCCAGCTGCCCTTCTCTTGTTCAAACTAAATAGTCACCTGATCATTTCATGACCCTTTACCATCCTGGTCCCCCTTTTTGCCGTGTTGTCCAGCTTATCACTGCCCTTCCTAAAATGAATAGGCGGTCAGGCCAAGGAACCTCACCTTTCTTCACATAGCATGAGATCCCCTAAAGGCTATCACATGCTGCTGCCAGCTGAGGCTGAGCTCGCGGTCCACCCAAACCCCCAGATCTTTTGCAAACTGTTGACTCACCCCCGTTTTGTACCAGTGAAGTCAGCTTTTTGAACCCCTGTGTAAGACATGACATTTAATGGGGTAAATGCAGTCTTACTCAATTCTTAGCCTAAGATCTTTTTAAGCTTCTGTCATCCTGTCTGCCAGCTCTTCCGTCGCGTATTGTGTCATCTGTGGACTTGATCAAGTCTGCCATCTGTGCCTTTATTGGAATCATTGCTTCATTTCAGTCAATGTTTATTAAGCACCAGCTCTGTGCAAGGCCCTGGCCTAGGAACCAGGGGCTTAAAAATATAGGCAAACAGTCCTGCCCTGAAGGAGCACACAGTTTACTGGGGAGATGCAACATAAAGATAAATAGTGACTATTTGTAGTGGAGAGAGCACCAGACTTCCAGAGAGAAAGAGCTGAATTCAGACCCCACTCCCTGGCTGCATAGCCTTGAGCAAGTCACTGAACCCTTCTCAGGCTGCTGTGAGACTTGAATTAGAGGATATATAACAAGTGGGACACCACTGCTCACTGTTAGACTTGTTCATAAATAAATTCAAGGTGATTTGAGGAAAAGAACACTAACAACTGACTGACTCCTCAGGAAAGGTTTCCCCAGGGGGCTCGTACCTCTCTCAGTCCTTTACTTTTCTCAGGTACCAGTGCGGCCTGCTGGCCAGCCATCTGTTAGCTGTCACCTCCCTCTCCAGTCAGGCATTTCCTGTAGGCCACTTGCTGGTAGTTAAGAGATTGCAAAGCTCTCTCTCTGTATAGGAACCCTGCCGTGGGGTCACTGGGAATGGAATACAGTGATAGCATGGCTCGTGTGTTTTCCAAGACAAATCCTTGTAGAGATGTCTTCCATTTTTACGTTGTCTGACAGTCTCTCTTTGTCCCTACCCTCTCCCAGAGAGCCACTCTTAATTAAGATTTTTTTTAAAGGGGAGGGAAGAAAAAATGTCAGCAAAATAACACATCTTGTCGGCGAGTGAAGCCCCACCCTACCAAAGAGGGGAGGGCAGTGCCTGCTCTCAGCTCTTCTTTGGGGCTAGGCTTGCTCCTTGTCATTCTGCAACTTTCCATTTGGATTGTTTTGTGGTTGTTGGGTTTTCACACATTACTTGTCATCACCATATAGATTGTTTTCTTGGCGCTGTTGACTTCCCTCTGTATCAGCTCCAGGCTTTTCATGCTTCTCTGTATTCATCATATTCTTCCAGCCCAGGAGTCTTCTGTGGCAGCCATGTGCTGCGGTTGTTCAGCCAATTCCCAATTAATGGCCATTTACCTTGGTTCCAGTTCTTTGCTACAACAACAAGTGCTACTATAAATATTGGGGTGTATCTGGAGCCTTCCTTTTTGATGCTGACCTCCCTGGGGTGTGTGCCTAGCCAAGCTGGAATATCCCTGATTCACAGAAGAGGAAGAGGAGTCTCAGGGGTAAAATCATTTGCCCAAGATCATACATCCAGTGATTGGTAGAACTAGGACTAGATTTCAGGTCTCCTAGACTGCCAGATCAAGCTGGACTTTAGGCTATATTCCCTTTTCCACAATGGTGTGAAATCTCTGCATTCTGCCCAGAGGCTTGGAGCTTCCCTTCCCTTTCCTTCCCTTCCTTTCTCTTCCCTTTCCTTCCCTTCCTTTCTCTTCCCTTTCCTTCCCACAGAAGACTGGGGGGAGGGGGTCATGTAATGGAACAGCCTGGCTCTGGCCAGAGGCCCATAAGGGAGGGAAAGGAAGGAGGCAGCTGAGCTTCAAGAATGTTAATGAGTCAGTGCCCCAGTCACTGGGCAAGGACAAAGCTGTGTGCGCAGGCGTGCTGGGGCATCCAACCATACAGAATGACCGGGCCAAGGTGGAGAGAGGGGGACTTCACCCCACCTGCCCCTGTTCTAGAAGCTACAGAACCCAGTTTGTGTCCCCCTAACCTTGTTTTTTCCCTTGGCAAGGGAGTAGCTAGGGGTCTGAGCAGCCCTTGCTTGGCCTGAATATTTTGTTATATCTTTCCTCCAAAAGTCCTTGGACCTTCCAGAGACTGATGAAATGAGACTGGCCTGCTAACAGGAGTCTGTGCAGTTGAGAAATACAGGATGGTGACTTATGTGCTTTTGAATATGAAGAGAATGCCTTCATTCTTTCCTCATTATGGGATCTCTAAGACCCCTCCTAACACTGAAGTTCTGCAAACTTCTTACCAGCCAGAGCTGTTGAATCATGGGAGGGGGAGTTTATAGTTACAGTCAGGAAGAAGAAGTTAGCTGACCACTTGGTGGTCAGAAGGCCCTGTACTGGGAATCACACGCACCATCTCTGTGATTGGTCCTCTATGTGACCTTGGGTCTTGCTACCTTCCTTTGGAAATTAAAGATTTTAAAGATGCATTTGTTGGTAGGGCTAGAAGGAGCCCTGAGATCATCTGGTCCAGCCCCTTCATTTTGTCCAGGGCTGGGCTCTAATACCCAGGGCAGTGGGCTCTCATTAGGGCTTTACCTCAGGTCCTTCATAGTGCCTCACCTAGCTCTCAGTTTATAATTGTAGATGAGCTCCCAGGTCCCTTCCTGCTGTGACAGAAGCCAAGGTAGGGAAGGCAGATGTTTAATATTTTCAGCCCCTTTTCTAACTCCCTTTTACCTTCTTATCCTTCCCCTTCCCTTGCTTCCAGGTCTTTGAATACTCTTATCTTTCTACATTTCTTTTTTTTTTTAACCTTGCTATGCTGGTTTTGTCAGTAGCCTGAGGGACTCGGTTACACATCTGTCTTAATTGCCTACCTTCACAATGTTTCAAAGGCCATCAGTTGTGTAAGGATTTTTAAGAGCATCTAATGACCACAATGCATAAGTCCATTGTTCTTCTGTCTTTGGGCGGGAATGAAGAATTTTGTACAATCTCTAAAAACAGGGGTTTTTAACCTGAGCCCAGTTCATGAATTTGGGTTGTTTCAGGTGCTGTTTAAAAAATATTCTGATAGCCATATTTCAATGTATTTGGTTTCCTTTATAATCCTATATATTTTATTTTATGCTTTTTAAAATATAATTCTGAAAAAGAAGTCTATAAGCTTCATCATTTTGCCATAAGAGGTCCATGACACAAAAGAGGTTAAGAACTCCTGATCTAAAATATAATGAAAATAAAACTTCTGTATAACCCTTTCCACCTTCATTTCCTGATTGGATCTGAGCAGCCCTCTTCAGAAGAAGGAAGGGGCTTGCTAGTAAAAGGTGTTGACTGACTATTGAATTGTCCAAGGTCACACATTGAGTTAGCAGCAGATAGCTGTGATATACTGCACTGGATCTTCCAATCCCATCTCTGATTTGTCAGCTGTATGACCTTGGGCCTTGCTGCCTTTCTTTGGAAATTAAAGATTTTAAAGATGCGTTGATTGGTAGGGTTAGGAGGAGCCCTGAGATCATCTGGTCCAGCCCCTTCATTTTGTCCATGAGGAGACTAACACCCAGGGCAGTGGGCTCTCATTAGGGCTTTACCTCAGGTCCTTCATAGTGCCTCACCTAGCTCTCAGTTTATAATTGTGGATGAGCTCCCAGGTCCCTTCCAGCTCTGACAGAAGCCAAGGTGGTTTTACATATTCACTTTGCATCTCTCAGCAGGAAACCAGCTATGCAATTGTGGTTGCTACCTTAGGAGACCCAAGATAAACACCTGAAGCCTGGGGTCTTTCAGGGGCTTGGACTCTTGAGTTCCAGTAACCTAAAAACTGGTAAGACTAGCCGAGTATTTTGACCATCTGAAAAATTAGGCGCACACATGGTACAGTCATGCCAGGCAGCTGTTCACACTCACACACACCCTCCCCAAGAGGCCACAGGATGGGAAGAGGAGGTCGCAGGGATCAGAGTGTTGGAGTGGAAGGAGACAATTCTATAGACTGACTGTCCTCTGCCTGCTTCTGAATGGAGAAGCTATGGTTAGGAAAGATAGAACCTCTCTCTCTCTCTCTCTCTCTCACACACACACACACGCACACACAATCTTATGTGCCCCAACCTTATACGTCCACCCCTCAGCTCTAAGGGCCTTCTCTCTGCTCTAGTATTTTGCATTCTAAGGTTTGTCCCAGTTGTAACATTGTGTGAGTAATCTCTATACCCAGCTGGCTCTTATAGTTTGTACTCCTATGCTGACAGCCACTGATCTTCCCATTTCATAGATGGAGAAACTCATCCACTGAGTAATTGGAAGTTGCAGCTTCCGGCCTCTGGACCCTTGATTCTCTCTGGTTAGCCTCTAAAGGTGCCTCGAGATTCATAACAAGGCCACATAGATACTCTAGAACATGACTCCCCCTCCTAATGCTGGCCCCTTGGCCTGGAGAGTTGGCTGGTTTTGCCAGGGTGATGTTGTGCTGCTCTTTCAGAGCCTGAGGAAAACTCCTGAAGAAGGTTAGATGAAAGCAGGTCGCTTCCCTCCCTGCTGAGCAGCAGTGACACTCATTTTGCTTTTCTCCCTGAGCTGATGATTTTGCTATGAATCTATTGCTGTCAGATATATTTAAAACCATCATGCCATCCTGCCCAGGAAATTCTCAAAGGAGGGGATGCCTTTTTTCGTTCATTCAGTAGCCTGCCCATAAAATGGAATTATGGCCCTCTCAAATGCACCCGTTGGAAATGGAATTGCTGAGCTGTTAATGGGGAGGGGGGATGGCTTTGGGGCTGGGGAGGGAGTACAGGAGGCCCTTTCTGATTTATTCTCAGCAAACACAATAAGTACACTATAAATAAGTCAGTGACTTTGCTGCCTGCCCTGTTGGGGTGGGGGAGGAAGGGGAATAGATGATTTACAGCCTAAATAGGGGGATGCAAATCCTGCCTGTTCTGTGGTGGAACTCAGCCTGACTCAGACTCTGAGCAGCCAGGACCATCTCAGGAGAGGTGTGGATATGACTTTTCCCTAATGATGCCCATGACTCGTCTCCACCATAACTCTCTCTTCTTCCTTGACACCCCCATCCCTTTGAATCGAGAGAGCTGACTGTCACACAGGCTAAGCTCGCTTCAAGTGAGCCTGCACGTAGGCTTCCTGTCAAAAGAAGTGGCCCTTAAGATGAAAAACAAGCTGAAACAGAAGGAAGGGAGATCCTGTCGTTGTCTTAACCTTGTGACTTTGGACGAGCTCCCCCCTCTGATCTTCACTTTTCCTAATGTCCTTTAACAACTCTGGTATTCTTTGTTCAGAGGTCTTTTTCTTTGACCTTCTGTATCCTAAGAGTCCTCCCACTTCTGACCTTCTGTATCCTAAGAGCCCTCCCTTTCTGTGTTCTAAGGGCCCTCCCAGTCCTGACATTCTAAGGATTTTCCTCTCCTTCTGATTTATACCGTGTTTGGGGATTAAATCCCTTCTTTCTCAATAGGATATATTGTTACATATGATAAGCAGAGATCTCTGGTGAGCTGGTTTTCTCCAGTTTGATTTTTCAGCTCTCTTCATCCAAAAGATGCAGAGGGGTATGTGAAGAATGAGCAAGGGATCCATTTATGCCCTTCCTCAAGGTTGGTGAAGTTTTATAAAACCTGCATATTTCATATAAAAAAACACAGTAGAAGAAGAAAGGAGTCTTAGTGGAGAGCCTTCCTTCCACTGTCCCACTGCCTCATTCCAGTGATTAAACCCATTTCTCTTCCAATACTTCAGCTTAGTGTGGGGCAGTGGAACTTGGACAGCGATCCTCATTGGCCTCCTGTTTAGCCAAAGTACAGCCATGAATGGTTGAATGTTGGGTATGTGGTCCACATGTAAGAAACTTAGTTCACCCTTTACCCTGTCTATGGATGCCCAGAGTAAGTCAGTAAAGGAGTTTTCCATTCTGTGAGTAAGGCCGAAAGTTTCTTGCAGCTCCATTTTGTTCCCCAGGGATCCAGCTCAAACCTCTCTCTCTGCTCCCTTCTTCCGTTCCTGGCAGCCTGCCTGTCCACAGATGCATTACCTTCTTCTTCTGCCAGTCTCCATCAGTAGGCAGTTTCTGTGGCTACTCCCCTGGGAAGGCCTGATGCAGTGACCCAAGTGCTGGCCTTGCAAAGAACTGCTAGAACAGTTCCAGGGATGTTCAGCCAAAAAGGGAGTGGGAATAATAGCTGCTTGTCTCCCACATGCTTTTGGTTCCAAAGAACTGTGAGGTTACCACTTAAGTATCCTCATTAGGAGCTGTGATTCTGCCCTATCTGTTATCAGCTGTTGGGAGCCATATTTATAGAGGACATGCTTTCCCTTGAAAGTACCACTGGATGATATGTACCTGACCATCCCTTTCCCCCCACCCAGCCCACCGTTCGGTTCAGTCATCTGGCACGAAGCCAAGCTAGGAGGACTATACATACATTCTGAGACTTCAAGCTGCCTGGCAGGTCAAGTATGTGCACAGTGTAAAGGGTATCCTCTCAGGCCCTAGGGATTCCTAGATGAGAGGTAGAGAGGGACTGCAGAAGGAACACAGGCTCTAGAGGCCGGTGACCTGGGTTTAAATGCTACATTTAACATTCACCATCATTGTGACTTTGGGCACAATGACCCCTTGTGCCTCACTCATTTTCCTCATCTGTAAAAGGACAGGATTGAATTAGATGCCCTCTGAGGTCCCTCTGCACTCCAGTGTCCCCTAATTCATGGACTGTCAGCCAGTAAGACCTATAGGACTTAAAACACAGAATGTTAGAGCTAAAAGCAGTCGGTCATACTAAGAATGATAGCCTCCATTTATATATCCCTTTACAAAGTGCTTTACTCACATTGTTTCATTTGATTCTCAAAACAACCCTAGGAGATAAGTACTAGTATGATTCCCATTTTCCTGATAAGGAAACTGAGGCAGGGATGAAGTAACTTGCCCAGGGTCACACAGCTAAGAAGTAAGTGAAGCAGGGTTTAATTTCAGTCTTCTGTGTTCCAAGGCCAGCAATTTCCTACCCCTGGACTACGTCTTCAAGTGTGGGTGAAGCAATTGCTACGTGTGTGCCACTGAGCTAGGCCCTAGATGCAAAGTGGAGCCTCTGCTTCATGGAACACACTCCCTTTGTTTTATAGATGAAGAAAACCAGGCCCAGGCAGGGGAAGTGGTTTGCCCAAGGTCACATAGTGAGTTTGGTGGCAGTAAGTCGGAGCTCTTGGCTCCCATACCAGGGTTCCTTCCATTTTACAACTCTTACTCTTGTTGCAAAAGGATTAAGAAAAGAGCATCTCTGTCCTTCTGATTTGAATCTCGGGAACCATGACCTTTAGTGCTGACTAGAATGAATAACAGAAAATCTCTCTGTGGTTGACTGCGTAGCCAAGTCTGCCGGAAGGGCCCCTTTCGTTCCCGGCCTGAACATTCCTGTGAGAAAGAACAAGCATGTGTTCTGATCAGGGCAGGTGTCAGGCAGCAGCCTGGGCCAGGAAATGAAATCCAGCTCATTCTGTGCTGGCAAAGAAGCCTTAATGTCTTACTTCCCTGGTGTCTTTGTAAATAAACAATGAGTGTCCTTGGGGAAACAGCTCTTGAACAGATGGTTGGGTGAGGCTGGGGTGGGGAGGTGGGAGGCTTAAAAAAAGAAGTCATTGTAAACACGAGGTCTGATTTCCTTTAAATCTTAGGGCCTTTCTTCATCCAAAGATCCAGGCAGGTTTCAAAGGATGGACATGTTTATTACGTCTGTCCTACAGGAAGGATGAGCTCTCTGGCTTGGTTTCCTCTTTCACGACTTCTCTGAGGAGCTGGGTATCAGGCTGACTTAAAATATTAGTGCTGGAACCTCAGAAGTTAGCTAATTCAGCCCCTTCATTTACAGACCCAGTGGTGATTACTTGCCCAAGGTCACATGGCTGGATAGGGTGGAACTAGGACTCCAGCATAGGCCTCCTGGCCTCCCCTCCTTTTTAACATGTGGGGAAAGTGAGATGCTCAGAAGAGAGCTTGATTCTCTTCCATAACTTCTGTATCTGCTAATAGTGCCGTCATCTTCTAGTTCTCCACACTTGTTATCTTGGTATATAGTGACACTTCTCATCCTCATAGAATATCCAAATTAGAAGGGACCTACAAGGCCATCTCGTTCACTTGGTACCTGTTCCATAATCCTTCTAACACATCCAAGGAGGGCCCTCCCTTACTTCCCAGGGCAGCCACTTTGGGAGTTAAACCTGAATCTGTTTATCGGCCAGCTTCTCCCCTTTGCTCCTAGTTCCATCCGCAGGACAGGTGTGTAAACAGCTGTAAATCTCTTTGCCACAAAATAGCACTTCAAATAATCAAGCTAGCCTCTTCCCTTTTCCCACTGGAGTCAGTTCAATTGAGTTCAATCCACGCAGATACTTGCTAGTTTTGTGACCTCTTTCTTTCTCAGTTTCCTTATCAGTAAAATGGAGATAATAAAGGCTTCCACCCCCAGGGTTGTTGTGAGGATCTAGTGACTTAACGTATGTAAAGGACTTGGCCAGCCTTAAAGGGCTATGTGAGTCCTAGCTATCATCTTTACGTTGGTGATGATTGATTATCATCATTATAATCATTCTCTTCTTCAGGCCAAGCGCCCCCATTTCCTTCAGCCAGTCCTCATGGAGCAAAAGGCCCTCGCCATCTCAGACACCCTCTTGTGAATGCTTTGCAGCATGTCAGCATCCTTTCAGAATGTCTTACCTGCCTATGGTTTGGCCAGGGCAGGGTCGATGGGTCTGTATGCTACGCACTGTACTGCTCTCTTCTCTTTTGGCTTGGATTGAACCCACTGTCCACTAAAACCCCCTAATCTCTGATCTAATCCACCTCTCCCTTCTTATATCCATGATGTTAATTTTATGAGTTCATGTAGAAACTTTACATCAGAGCAGATGTGGTCCATTGTTTTAGCCTGTCAGGCCCTTACTGAGGTGTGATTCTTCCCCAGTCTCTCTCCTGGCTTTTTGTCATCTGCATACATGACAAACATGACATCCATGCCTCATTCAGACCATTGCTAAAATGTGGAGCTGTGTATGACCCCAGACAAACTGAATGTCTTCACCAGAGATCTCCATGCAAGCCGACATTGGGCATTGTTTGGTCGTTAACAGTTGTGAAGAAGAAACCTTGGTTTTATCTTTCAGTGATCATTCCTTCTACCTTTCCTCCTCTTCTTCCTCTGCTGCTTCCCTCTGTCCACCCATCCTTGCTACAGGATTATCTCACCCAGACTATTGCAGTAGCTTTCTGGTTAGTCCTCCTGGCTCAGTCCTCTCCCCACCACTCAGCTGTCAAAGTGAGCTGCAGTGCAATCTCAGGCCTCTAGGATCAAAAGAAAGCCCCTTCCTACGTTTCCAGCCTCCTTATACCTGCCTGCCCCCCACATACTCTACCACCTAGCCCATCTAGTCTTCCAGTTCTTTGCACAAGACACTGTCTCCTGATTCCAGGCATTGTCATGATCTGTCTCCCTCCTCATTTCTGCCTCCTAACTTTGTTGGTTTTCTTCAAGCCCTAGCTAAGTCCCACCGTCTGCAAGCAGCCTTTCCCACTCAGGCCAGTAGCTAGTGCCTGCACTGGAACATTACCTCCCTCCAGCTTCCCCTGTAATGTCTTGTTTTGTACACAGGTGTTTGTGTGTTGTCTCTCTCCTTGGATGGGTGAGCTTCTTGTGGATGGATTGTTTTGCCTTTCTTTGTATCCCTAGCACTTAGCACAGGGCCTGACACATAGTAGGCACCAACTAAATCCTTACAAGCTTCATGTAACTCTAAGTTCATCTAACTAACCTTTATCTTTCTCACAGGGGTGGGGTGAGACTCAGCCACTGCTCCCTAAATATAATCATCAAATCAGTCAGCAAGCATTTATTAAACTCCCACTGCATGCCAGGAATTAAATTTACAAAGACAAAAATAAGACAGACACTGTCCTCCAGGAATTCCCATTATTTGGGGGGAGGCAACATGAAGATATACATATACACATGTATACAAAATAAGCAAGCATTTATTAAACACCTGCTATGTGGCAATCACTGTGTTAAGATCTAGACATAGAAAAAAATGAAAAACGAAACTATTTCTGCTTTCAAGGAGTGTGTGTTTCTCTCCCCCCCCAGCAAAAAAAATGCAGTGTGTCCTGACCACTCTCCTTGTAAGCAAAGATAGCTGTGACAAGAAGAGATTCCATGCTCTTTGAAGTGACCCTGAGAAAGATGAGTTGAGAGTCCTGCAGAACAACTAGTAGCCTTAATCACTGCCTTCCGGGTTGACTTTCCTGTCCTTCTCTGGGCCTTGTCTCTCAAGCATCCAAGCAAGCCTAGGGACCAGACAGACAAGCCAGGCTTAACGTTTCCAGTGCTTAATGTGTCCTAGCAGAAATGGTAGCCCTGGCATCTCTGTCCTGCTGGTTTTGACAAACTACCCTGAGGTCGTTTACAAACTGACCAACTCTAGCAGCGGAGCCGAGGCGGCTGCAAAGGCTCTGTGCTCTTCCACATCTCTGTGAGTGGCGCCACAGGCTCATGGGCTAAAGGCCAGTCCCAGAATCTTGGCTTCATGAGTGAGTTGCAGCATTTCCTCTCACACAGCTTCTTCTCTGTACCTGGGAGTGAATCTGATTAGAGAACTGAGCCAGGGAACCCAGAGGGCCGGGCAGAAAACCAGGAGGAAAAAGGGTCCAATGGGAGAGATACTACTGTGACTCTGAGCACTAGGGTTCAGATCTTCTCTGTCACTGCCTTAGGCAAGCCACTGAACTCAGAAGGGTCTGGGTCCAGGGTCTCTCTGCTCTTTTCATTCTTCATGCCGAAGACTCTGTGTACTTAGGACTGCTGCAACATCTGCTGAGTTGGCCTGCTTCCAGGCCCTCCTCAGCAGTCCTCTCCCTAAAATCCATCTCTGACCACATCACTCCATTGCTCAGCCCCCGTTCATGGCATCAGCTCCATGGTCCATGGCAAAAGACTCCATTCCTCAAACAAGCATGGAGGCCCTTTGTGACTTGACCCCAGCTTCCCTTCCCAAACCAACCTCCACCATCCTCATTCTATACAGGGAGTGGAGAGAGCACTAGGCTTAGACTCAGGAAGACCTGAAGTCAGATCTGGCTGCAGACACTTAGTACCTGCTGTGTGGCCTTGGGCAAATTGTTTAGCTCCTATCTGCCCCAGTCTTCTCATTCCAAAATGGGGAGAATTATGGCACCTCCCTCCCAGCAGCGCCTTGTGGCTTAAATTAGACAGTCTTTGTCTTTTGCAAACCTAACTCTTCTATAAGATGACTGGATGGCACAATGAATACAGAACTCTGAAGACCTGACTTAAGATACTTTTGAGCTGTGTGACCCTGAGCATGTCACTTACCTTCATTTGGAAAATGAAGATAATAGCAGCACCCATCTCCCAGTGTGGTTGTGAAGAAAATGAGTTATGTTTGCAGAGCCTTCTACAAAAGTTAAACACTACTGAAAATGCTATTGTTATTCTTATATTTCAACCGGAATGAACTGTTTACTACCCCCTCTCAACTCACCCCTTCTACCCCCCCAAAAAAGCATAGAAAGGTGGAAAGTAGTGAATTTGAAGTCACATGGCCCAGATAACCAATGCCAGCTTCACTACTTACTCTCTCTGTGGTCTGGGATGAGTGGCCTAATCTCTCTGGGCCTCAACTTCCTTGTCTATAAAATGAGGGAGTGGATCTGGGCCTCTAAATTTCTGCCTAGGTTTTACATGCAGTGCTCATAAATCCTTGTTTTCCCAACTCTGCCATTGCTGACATTAACCCCTAAGCCTTCCTTATCACTTTATTCCTTCCTCTCTGCCCTTTACCATATTTCGTTTTGTAATCTAATCATTTGTGTAATGTTAGCTCCCTTACCAGATGGAGTTTCTTTAGGACAAGGGTCATGACTTATTTATCTCTGAATATGTGCAGGAGGAGATGCTTACTCGGTGGTTGTCAGTCAGTTAGCATTTCTTAAGCACTTGCTGCATACCATCCAATGTGCTATGTACTGGGGATACAGGAATGTGCTTGCCCTCAGGGATCTCTCAGTCTAATAGAGGAAGGCCACACATAGAAAGAAGGTGAAGGGGTTGGGGGAAATGAGGAAGCACCAGCCCCAGATATATGATGAAGTCATTCAGCCAAAAGTCCGGCAGGTGGCTCCCCCGGGTCTTTTTAAATGGAGGATCTGGGAGAAGTTTTCCATGGTACCCTCCCTCACCAGTCAGGGAGAGAAGAGCCACAGGGACATGAGGTACTGTGGAGGTATGAGTTTGTGATCTTGTAAGATGCTGAGATTTCTGGAAATAATGGTGAAGTCCAGGAGAACAGCCGGATGGGAAGGAAGCCCAGGCTTCATCATGAGGTTAGCTTGAGAAGGACATATTTTGGCCCTTTCTTGTTAAAAAAAAAGGTGATAGCAGTATGTTCCATTCTTGAATAATTCTATGAGTTAGAAATTTCTTTCTTAAATTGACTTGAAACTTTTCTCTATAACATCTTCATACTGGTCCTGGAAGAGTCCCCAACCCCCAGTCCAATCAGAGCAAGACTCTTCTACTGGGTAGAAATGGAGTGGGGTGAGAAGGGAACCCTAGGCCAAACATTTCTATTTGTTCTCATTCATATAGCCTTTCATTCAACAGATGTTCTAGGATATTTACAATGTACAAACTTTCGTGATACAGAAATGAATAAGGCACCAACCCTAAAGTACCCTCACATCACCTACGGTTCTATTCTCTTTTCTCCAGCCTCTCATCCCGTTCTCTTGATGGTTCGTCATATGACCTCATATGGGGAGAGGGTAATACTAGACTCACCTAGGTCTTCCTCATCTAGCATTACTCACTTGCTAGGTTGGTTGTACTGGCTCCAGCCCAGGCCCTCTCTCAGTCTTAGATTTTCAGAGCTGGCAGGTAACTTCAGAGGCCATCCATCCCAGCCTGGAGATGATGAAGAATGTCTTCTAGGACCTACCTTTCCTTAGTTTCCCCTATTGCTAATACCATCTTTCCCTAACCTTAATTCCTTTTCTAGAATAATCAAGTTCCCTGTGTTTGTATTCATTTTGCATATTTATATGTGTACTTACTTTCTCCCCCATTAGAATGTAAATTCCTTGTAACTGTGAGTAGGGATTATTTTATTCTTTGTACAGGTATCCCCAGTACCTCGCACAGAACCTGGCACATAGTAAGCTCTTGATACTTACTTATTGCTTGATCTCCAACCTGTTCCTGCCTCTTTTGCTTGAACAGCTGCCCATTACCTCTTTTTAAAAATGTATTTTAATTAACAAAAATCAGTTTACTCTCACTCATTCCCCCCTTCCTCCCCACACACACTGAAAAAAAGTAAAACAGAACTCTTTTAACAAGCATGCAGAAACAAACAAAACAAATGCCTGCCTTGGTCATGTCTAAGAGCTTTCTCTCCATTGATGTGCCAAGTCTGCTGACTCTCTGTCAGGGGGTGGGGAACATTATAGGTCCTCTGCAGTCAGGACTGATCACTGGCCTCAAGCAGAGTTCTGAAATCCTTCAGACTTGTTTGTCTTTTACAGAATGGTTACGTTGTGGTATAAATTGTTCTGGTTTTGCTTTAGCTTCGCTCTGTGTCAGTTGATAAAGACTGACCTGGTTTCTCTGAAATGATCCTGGCCCTCCCTCATCTCCAGTGGCATGGCCCTCTTCTATTCCATTCCCATACCACAGACTGTACAGCCTTTCCCTAGAGAGGGGCTCCCCCTTAGTTCTCAGTTCTTTGGCACCAAAAAAAAAAGCTGCTATAAATATTTTTGAACATGGGGCCCTTCTGTTTCTGTGATCTCTTTGAGGTGTGGACCTATTAGTATCATGGAGTAAAAGAAACTTGGCCCCTCTTAAGGTAACATTCTGTTGTTGAAATAGTTAAAGTTTTTATTTCCATCAAACCTTAAGTGTACTTCTACCATTAGTCCTTTTATCCCTGAGAACAGACCAGATCTCCTTCTTCAATGACCATTGGACCTCAGTCAGCTCAGTCATCTCTGGGCCATATGTGCCCTTCCTTGAACCGACGCTTCTGTGCCATGGTTTTCCATCTCCCTCTGGACATTCTCTGGCTGATCAGTGTCCTTTATAAAATGTCTTCCCAGTAGGTCTGAGCCCAGGACACCACACAGGCCTGATCTGACAGAAGCAGAGCACCCAGGAATTAATCAGGGCCTGTCTTCTCTTCCCACAGGAGGAGAAGGAGAAGCGCCGTCTAGAGCAACTGGAACGGAAGAAAGAGTTGCAGAGGCTGCTGGAAGAAGAAGACTCCAAGCTGAAGGGGAAGTCGCCCAAGCCCCTGACCCCAGGCAAAGTGACCCGGGCCCAGATAGAGGAGACGCTCCGCCGAGACCAGCAACAGAAGGAAAACGAGGAGACAGGTAGGCTCCTCGTTCAAGAGCCTGCCTGCTGTGGTCCTGGAGGGGCCTGCCACCCCCAGAGAGGGAGGGAAGGAGCCTCCTTCTCGCCTTCTTTGCTCCTCCTCTAGCCCATGGTTCTTCCTGGGCCCACTGCCCCCATGTTGGGTAAATTATTCAGCACCAACTCGGTACCAGACACTGCACTGAATGCTGGAGGTGTGAAGAAAAACATGATCGTTTTCGTGACACTCACCCTCTAATGGGGGAGAAAACTTAGAAACAACTGCACAAACAAGACAGAGACAGGATAGATTGGAGATAATCCAAGGAGAGAAGTTACTCACCTTGCAGGGTATCAGAAAAGCTTTCTGTAGGGACAACTAGGGGGTGCAGTGGATAGAGCACCTGCCTTGGAGTTAAGGGGACCCAAATTCAAATCTGGCTTCAGACACTTGATATTTACTGGCTATGTGACCCTGGGCAAATCAATCAACCTCAATTGCCCATCACGACCACCAAAAAGAAAGAAAGGCTTCCTGTAGAAGAAGGTGGGATTTTAGCTTCAAAGAACCAGGGAAGCCAGGAGGGAGAGCATTCCAGGCATGGAGGACAGAGTCAAGAGATAGAGTCACTGGGATGCAGAATGTGTGGTAGAAAGTCACAAAAGGCAGGCCAAAAGTGCCGTGGACTGAGGGACCTTGGTGGTAGTACAGACACTTCAGAGACCATCGAGTCCAACTCCTCCACTTTATAGAAGAGGAAATTAAGGCCTAGCAAGACAGAGTGTTTAGCCCAAGGCCAGGGGGCTAATAAGTTGCTGAGTGTGATTTGAACCCAGTTCTTTGGATTCTAAATTCATTTATCTTTCCGCTGAACCATGCCTCCTCCCCAAGAAATGCTAGTGTCCCCTAGAGGTCTGCTGAAAAGTGTGCCCCTAAGAGCCAGCAGTGGGCACTGCCCAGAGAAGTCTGGCCACAGAAGCTCCAACACCTGCCCTCTAGGGGTTGGGCACCAGCAGCTCCCAGGGGTCATAGGCCCACATGAGCAGTTTTCCTTCCCTCTAGTCCCCCTAGATAGCTCAGATCTTCGCCTCTGGGATGGAACTGGATGCAGCTGGCTGCCCAGAGCGGGGGAGGGAAGTTTACCTTTGTCTCTGAGCCTGGCTCAGCCAGGCGCCCCAGAGGGGAGGGTCAGTGCAGGCAGAGAGCCTGGGAGACTAAGTGCACTTAGCCTCTCATACATCCACCTCTTGGAGACAGATACAACTTAGCAGCTTTTATTTAAGCTCAGCAAAATCTCTCATTAAATATGTGTTATGTGCCAGGTACTGTGCTGAGAACCTCCCTTTAGGACCTCACATCCTTCATGGGGGAGTGTGGCTCCAACACTGAGGCTTCAGGAAAGTACCAGGCTGTGCTGCTCTGGACAGTTTCCAGACTCCCTCAGAACTGCCAGCTTAATGTACTGTGACTCTTTTGTCCATAATCTCCTTTTTAAAATGCCCCCCTCTCCATCCATTCTTTCTATGACAGTGGATAAACCAAAAAGTCACCTTGAAGTACCTTTAGAGGAGAACATCAACCGCCGCATCCCCGAGGAGGGGAGTGTGGAAGCCAGAACGATTGAAGATGCCATAGCTGTCCTTAGGTACCTCGTGGGATTCTGAGGGGAGTGGGTTGGGGAGGAGTGGAGATGGGAAGCAGGTACCTCCATGTCCCCAAGAGCTATTGCAGACATCTTTGCCCTTGGGTTCCTCCCTGGAGAGATGCCCACCTGCACTGGTGGACTTCCTCTGGGCATGGCCCTCACCCTGCCACATCTCCGTTGCAGCGTTAATGACGACTCTGACCGTCACCCTGAGCGCCGCATGAAAGCTGCTTTTACTGCCTTTGAGGAGCTGCACCTGCCAAGACTGAAGAAGGAGAACCCCAACATGCGTCTGTCCCAGCTGAAACAGCTGTTGAAGAAGGAGTGGATGAGGTCCCCTGACAACCCCATGAACCAGCGGACCATGGCCTACAATGCCCAGAAATAGAACTTGGGGAATGGAAACAGGCAGGGGAAGAGAGGGGACCCATCCTACACTGTATCACTGGCTCCCAGGCCCTCAAATTCAGGGTTTGGGGGACAGAGAAGAACAGCCCCAGATAGAACCAGTGGAATTTTTTTAAACACATTTTCCTCCCCTGTTCTCAGCACTACTGATTAAAAGAGGAGTCATCACCCGTCCAAGGCTCCTGCTATCTGGCCTCTCCTGCTGCCTCCCTAGGAACAAGGCCCTGCCCTTCTCTGACATCAAGGCAGAACGTCCCCATCCCAGCTTCCCTGACCCAGCATGGCAGCACTGGTCACACACCACACAGACACACACACTCTTACTGTCTCTTCCTCTCCCTCTTCCTTTCCCTCCCTCTCTCTCTCTCTCTCTCTCTCTCTCTCTCTCCCCCACTCTCCCACTCTCCCCTCTCCCCCCTCCCTCTCTCTCTCTCTCACCCCTCCCCACCCCCCATTTTGGGAGTGGAGTGGAATATACAGCTTTAGCTTTCATCTGCAGGGTCCTACAACTCAACATCAATTTCTCAGGCCTCGATGACTTTGGCAAGGCAGTTAAGGGGCCTTCTTTCTCTCTTCTTAAACTGGGAGGTTGAGTCTGTCCCAGGTGATCAGGGCCTCTACCAGAGCTGAGGTCTAGATCCTAGTTCCCCCTCTCAGCAGTTGGGCACCTGCTGCTCCTCCATGAGGCCCCTTCAAACTAGTTGGATGGACCAGTTACCAGCACACCCCACATCTCCTTCACTCTGGTCATCCACTTTCCACAGGATTTCTGCCAACTTGACTCATGCCCAGTTCCTCCTGAGCAGGTTCAGTAATAGGGGAAGCTTGCTTCCAAAGAGCTTCATTGTGGGACTCACTTATTCCCACTGCGGGGTTGTGAGCTGAGCTACTCTAGCCAATAAAAGATTTGGGGGGGTATTTTAATTTATTTTCATAACAAGTGATTTTAACTTAATTTTGCATAATTCCCACTCCAATATCAGTAACCAGAGACTAAAATCTTAGAGGTAAAAGTACCTCCTCCACCCAAACCCCCTACCACCCTCTAGTGATGGTCCAAAATTCCCAGTTCTTGGCAGCACTAAGTCACTGACTTAACTGACTGCCTTCCCCTTCCACCTCCCCATCAAAACCTAAGGGACGCAGTCCTGGGCATAGTCCAGTGTCCACCATTTGCCAAGGGATAGCCCCCACCTAGAGTTTTCCTGTTCTGGTTTGGGCCTAGCTAGTGCCAGGACCTACCTGGCACTAGAGAGATCTTGCTCCCACTAAGGGCTTCCTCCTTTCTCAAGGGCTTGGTGTGTGTGTTTGGGGTATGGCTACTGCCTCTAAAAAGCATTTGCATTTTGGGATCCTAAAGTTTTTAAGGGCATCAGAGTCTCTCACCCTTCTTGGAAGGTCATCTCCAGCAGTGGCAGAAGTGCCACTAGGGAACTGAGCGAGTAGGTAAAGGTGGGGTGACCACTCTGCATAGCCCTCAGGCTCTATCTTGACTTTTCTCCCTTTCCCCTCACCAGAGGCATAAAAAAGTTTGTCTTCTTGGTTTTAACTTGCAGACAATTGAACACCACTAAAGGACAAGGCTGAAGCCTACCCTGCTTAGTGTCAGGAGACTCCTTCCCTTTTGGCTCCCACTGAGAAGGACCTATACTGTTTGGAGGCTTAACCCTAAAAGAACCAGGGAATTGGGAACAAACCTTTTACTCCCCAGGCTGAGAGAGGGACCAGAGGGTCCCCAGGGAAACTGGAAGGGGAGAAGGGGTGGAAAGAAAAAAGCCTTTTGGTGTGAGTGGGGAAACCTGTTCTCCACACCCAAGAGATTTCTTTCTTCCATGCTGAAATCCTATCCATCCTGCAAGGTCCGCACCAAGGAAGTTCTCCAATTACCCCACTCTCCAGCAAGAAGTAAACTAGATCCCCAGCCTCATGTCTTGCCCTTCCTGCAATCTTCATCCTTTGTTGTTGTAGTTATTACATGGGCCCTCTTTTCCCAGCTAGCTTGGGCCCTCACCGTGGAGGGTCATCCATTCTCTGTCTTCCCCTCCCTATGTAGCCCATAACTGGTCCCCGCACACAGTAGGTGCTCAGTGTGCAAACCATTCATTAAAATAAACAACTGGGTCCCAATCCTGTGTCGCTATACTTTGTGTAGATGTCTGGCTATGTGTCCCATGTTGACCTGTTGCGTAACAGCTGAACTCCAGAAAGGCAGATGGCTATTTCTGCAAGAGCCGGGTCTGAGCATCAGATGTCAGGCAAGGCAATTCCCCTCCCAAGGGGAAAGCAACATGGATACAGCCTAACACGGACCACGTGGGTGGTTGTACAGCCTGCGAGAGGGAAAGGGGCCCTAGGGTGAGGAAGACCTCATGTCTGGAGGAGGTGGGCAAAGGGCCTTTCCGGAGGCAGCTGGCTGGTGGTTCTGGGCTCATGTGGTCCCCCACACATCCTGGCTGTGTCCTACTGGCCTCAGTTTCCTCACCTGTAAAATGGGGTGATAATGTTTGTAAGGAGCGCCTAACAGTGCTGTATACGTGCTTATCCCTGGCCTTCTCTGACCCTACGGGGAAGACCTTGGTGGGTGCGCCACCCACGGGGCAGCCCATTGGGGACAGTGAGGGGGTGCAGTGCGTAGAGTTCCGGACCTGTCATCCAGGTGTGAGTTCAACTCCTGCCTTAAACGTTGATTGGGTGCCGCTGGGCGGGGCCCTTCAGCTCAGCCACCCACCACCCCGGGCCGTTGGGAGGATAAAGGTCTCTCTCCAAGCCGGGCAGCACGATGGGGGTGGGGGGGGCCAGGAAAGCCTTTGGGGAAGTCCCGGGAAGCTCTCGAGGTTCGCAGCCGCAGCAGCACGAGGCGCCCCGCCCCCTCCCCACGCACTGCGGCATCCTCAAGCGGAATCCCCGGCCGCTGCGCATGCGCCGCTCCGGACGGGGGAATCCCCACACACACCCCCCCTCTTTGCAGTCGGTCGGCGAAGGTGGTTAGGGAAACCGGCTCTAACCGGAGCAACGATGAATTATTGATCCCCGCGGGTGGGGTGGGGGTGCTGTGAAGTGAGCTTAAGGGAAGGCTAGGCAACCCCCTTTCGTCTCCGCAGGCCTGCCCGTTGCCATGGCGACGGGGCGCCTCGGCCCGCTCGCGGGGGCGGCTGAAGTCGGGGAAAGCCAGGCTCGCAGGGCGCCTGCGCGAGGCGCTCAGCTCACGAGCCGGGGCTTCCCTTCGTGCCAGCCTGCCGGGGAGGGGGAGGGGGAGGGGGAGGGACTGCGGTGACGTAGCGGGGACTGCGGGGCTCCGAGGGCCAACGGGGAGAGGGGACACGGAGAGGAGGGGGAGATCCAGGGACAAAGGAAGGGGAGACATGGCGGAGGGAGACACACGAGCATGGGAAAGGGGTAGCTGGGGCTGTGGGGGGCGAGGCAGGAGAGACCTCCCAGGCCCGAGGCTGGAGGGGCGGGGGAGGGGGCGCAGGCTGGGGCCCCCGGGATGGAGACGTGAGGAGAGGCCCAGGAATGGAGCCCAGCCTTGCAGGAGGGGGAGAAACGGAGATTCACGGCCGAACACGTGCGTCGGGGGATGTCTGGCGAGGGAAGAGACTCTGGGGGCGCCCTTGCAAACGTGAGGGGGGCCTCCGCGGCACCAGCACCAGCGCGAGGAGTCCCTGCCCCCCACCCCCCGCACTGCGGCATCCTCCGCGCGGAATCCCCGGGCCCACGCGCATGCGCCGCCCCCGGACCGGGGAATCCCTCCCACCCCCATACCCTCTCTGCAGTCTGTCTCGAGGGGGGTGGTGGGGGAACTGGCTTAAACCGGAGCAGGGATGAATTATTGATTTGCTGAAAGGAGAAGACCGAGGGAACTGGAAAAGGAGTGGGGGAGGGGCGGGGGCTCTCTCTTTTCTTATGAGATTCCCTCCCCTCCCCTTCCACACCGCGGTACATCCCGGCGGGGCTGCCCGTTGCCATGACGACCGGGAGCCTCTGCTGACAGGCTGCGGGGGCGGCTGTTCAGCTGCTCGGGGAAGCCAGCAGCACTCCGCGCCTGCGCAAG
>CM053773.1:193441701-193488190 GCA_028658325.1 Potorous gilbertii
CTACCTCGAGCATATATTAGCTGTGTAAGTTTCTTGACATCTCCGGGTCCCGAGGCCGTTCTCTAGGCTAACATATAGACCTGGCAGTGAGCTTTATCACTAGAGAGTATTTCCACACTGAATATTCCATACAGGACTGAGATAATCAATCTGGACCAAATAATCCTCACCATAATGATAGCTACTGCTACTACTGTTTCTACATCATTTCTGATGCATATATTGCACCTTAAAGCTTTCCAATTTTTCCACACATCTATCTCAAGAGGATGCTCTGGCGTGGAATGGGGCAGGGAGAAGACAATGCAGACAAAAATTACATGTAAAACAGTATATAAGCAAAAGCATGGAGATAGGACATCAAGTGACATGTTTGGCAGGCAGATCATAGCCTCGCAGACCCAAAACGTTCATGGAGCAGAATGTGGCTTTTGTGGAGGACAGGAATTGTAAGACCAAAAAGGTCTCTTGGCACCAGATTGTTAGAAAGCCTTGAGTGCCAGGCAAAGAAGGTTGAATTGGATGCACTAGATAGAGCTAAAAGGGCCAGTCCCACTTCAGGACCAGGGACAGAGCAAAGTTCAGCCCCAAAACCTGGAAGAAGACTTTTGCTGCAAATGGTGCATTGGCAGGAGTGAAGACCTGTACTAGCTAGAGCAGAGGCATGGGGCACAAATATAAGAGACAGTGTGGTAAAGTGGAAAGAGCACTTGAACTCTCCCTGGATTCAGAAATCACTCTAAGCCTCACTTTCCCCATCTGCAAGATGAGAATAATAAATAGGGCCTGAAGTATCGAACCAAACAAGGCCAAGCTGTCTTGAGGATTCAGTGATGGATAGTCAAGTAACTCCTTAAAGGGCTATAAAAATGTCAGTCATCATCATCATCATCATTGAGGGAAGACACTTCAACACTTTGTTGTCTCTGAGCAGCAAGAGAGAGGAAGAAGTCAAAGATAGCACCAAAGTTTTGAACAAGAGAGAGAAGGGAAGTACTGGTGTCCATGACAAAAGAGAAAAAATCAGAAGGGGCGGGAAAAGGATTAAATGAATTTGTCCTTGGACTTGCTGAATCTGAGGTTCCAGCAGGACCTTCAGGTGAAGATGTCCTGTAGTCAGATGAAGATGGGAAACTAGAGTTCAGCTCTACACAGGGATGGCCATCCCCATGACCTGACAGTCATTCAGAATTGGTCCCCATCCATGATGGAGAATGCCAAAAGCCCTCTCTCTGATCACTGCTACCTCTCCTTCTCCTTAACTTCTCCCACACTTTCACCCACCAACCCCAATTCTCCCACCTCCATTCTTGCCTCATTTCCCTGCCTTTCTCTTCTTGACCTAACAGAAGCTCTCTGTTACTCTTTGATCCTTTGCTCCCTCATCTTATCAGCAGTTATGCTTTGCCCAGCTCCAAAGCTAGATCCCTCCATCCCTCCTCCCAATCCCATCTCTTTTTACCTACTTGTTGGTGAATGCTACTGAAGTAGCTAATTGGGTTCTCTACAAATTTATGTCCTCTGATATCAACTTGGCCTTCAAGGTTGCACAAAATGCTTTTATTCTACCATGATTGGCTACTTGTCAGAATTTCCACAGCCCCTCTTCCTGACCTTCTCTCTCCTCAAATCCTTCAACCCTTGATAGAGGACCCCAACTCCTACTGCATTGAGAAAAAAAGCCATCCATCCACCACCTCATCTACATTCTGATTCAAAACCATCATTCCTCATTCTCTCTTCCTGTGACCCAATATTTAAGGAAGAGATGACCCTTCTTGCTAAGGCCAACCCCTTTACTTTTGCCTTCAACCCCATTCTCTTCTGTATCCTCCAAGAGTTTGTTCCTTTGATCATTTCCTCTCTTTTTCTCATCTTCGAACTCTCCTTGACTGGTTTCTTTGATGCCATCTGTATACATTCCCAAGTCTCCCCATAGCCTTAAAAAAATCACTTGATCTTGCAATCCCCTCATGCTCTTGTCCTATAGTATATCTGTTCTCTCTTCTATAACTAGAAAGGGTCTCCTGTACTAATTATCCCAATTTCCTCACCTGCCACTCACTTCTCAGTCCCTTGTGATCTGATCTCCAAAGTCACTACTAGACTGAAATTTCCATCTTTAAAGTCACCATCAGTTCCTTCCCTGTTCAAACCAGTGTTCTTTCTCCATCTTTATTGCCCTTAGTATCTCTGTAGCTTTTGACACTGTCAGCCACCCCCTTCTCCCAGGCACTCTCTCTTCCATTGGTGCTTGTGATACCTCCCTTTTTTGCTTCTCCTCCTACCTGTGTGACTGCTTATCCTCACTCTGCTTTGCTGGGTCATCATCCTTCTCAATTTCACCAAGTGTAGGTGTCCAGAAAGGCTCCTTTCTGGAGCCTCATCTCTCTCCCTTGGTGATCTTGTCAGTTCCCATGGGTATACCTAAGTATCATTTCCATGCAGATCCCCACATCTACACATCCAGCCCTAAACTCTATCTCCAGTCTTACCTATGTCACTATCTTCCTGATGTCCCATCAGATTCATTTCAAATTTCTGAAACAGAACTCATTATTATATTTCCCCCAAAATCCATCCATCTTTTGAACTTCTTTACTTTTCTTGAGGTCACTGCTATAATTCCAACCCATAGAAGGTTTGTCGCCTCACCCTCATCTTCCTTTTCCATACACTTGCCAAGTTTTGTCAGTTCCCTCATCACAGCTCAGACATCCATCTCTTTTCCTCCTCTCACCTTTTACTCTAGTTCATGTCCTTATCACTTCTTGCCTTGCCTCAGAGCCTTCTCATTAGCTTTCCTGCTTCTAGTCTCTCCTCTCTCTAGCCTACTTCTACACAGCTGCCAAATTGATATTTCTAAAATATAAATCTCATGTGTTTACAAAACTCCACTGCATCCCTGTTGCCTCTGGGACAAAACACAGGCTGGTATTGAAAGCCCTCTGTAGTGTGGATCCCACCTCCTCTTCCTATCAGATTTCATAATATTCCCCCTTTTGCGCAATCTGTTACAGTCAAACTGGCCTCTAATTGTTTCCCCCCCATGACAGTACATCTTCTACTTCAATGGTTTTGTACTTATCCCTAGCATGTAGTGCCTCCTCGTTTCTATTTTGTAAAACCCTTGGTTTCCTTCAAAGCACAGCCCGGGCCTCTCTGAACTGCCTTGCTTATCTGCAGTCTCTCCTTCACTTTTGAAATTACTTAATATTTATTGATTTGCTTTCCCGTGGTCTCACCAGTAGAATAGAAAGTCCATGAGAGTGAGGATGTCTCATATTTGTCTCTCTATCCCAGGTGCCTAGTATAGTGTCTGGCTCTGAGGAACCACTTACTAAATGTTTCTTGAGCTTAATTGCCGAAGAGCTTCAGAACTGTACATAGAGATTTGGGAGTCCTCCTTAGTGGTGCTAATTGAATCCATGGCAGTGGATGAGATCACAAATAATAACAATTGACATTTATCTGGAGTTTTACATGATCTCATCTGAGGTGTCCTCAATTTCCCCAAGCCCAACCGTCCACCCATTCTGCCACCTTTTGTCTCAGTATTCCAGATGAGATCTGACCGGGGCACACATAGTTTAACAGGACCATCACCTCCTCGCTCCTGGGAGCTTTGCCTTTCCCACGGCAGCTCAAGATCACAAGAACTTTTTTGGATACCATCTTTGCCTGTTGGCTTATAATCAGTTGGTAGTCACTAAAGCACTGAGATCTTTTTTCAGACAAACTGCTATCTAACAATTGCCTCCCTCATCTCATTCTTGTAAAGTCCATTTTCTGAACCTAGATATGAGACCTGACATTTATCCCTATTATATTTTATCTTATTAACTTTATTAGATCTACATTCTAGCCAAGTAAGCTCTTTCTGTATCCTTTGCAATCCAATGTGTTAGTCACCTTCTGCAGCTTTGTGCAATTATTATGATGGGGTACTATGTTGTAAGGGGCCCCCCAGCTCTGACATTCTGTGTCCCAAGGACCCTCCCAGCTCTGACAATCTCTGTTCTAAGGCCTCTCCCAGTTCTGATATTCTGTGTTTTATGATCCCTTCTAACAGAACTTGAGGGTCACAGAATCTCAGATATGGAAGGGACCTCAAAGGTCAGCTAGCCTACCCTGCCCTTGTTTAGGAATCCCCTCTATTATATCAGTAACAGATGTCATACATATACCTCTTGAAAATTTCCAGTAAGGGAGAAATACTACTTTCCAAGGCAGCCCGTTTCATTTTTGAACAGTTCTAATTGGTAGAGACTTTTTCCTTCCATTGAATTGAAACCTATCTCTCTGCAAGGCTCCCCTTTGCTCCATGCTCTGTCCTGTGAGACCAAGCCTGTATTCTATAGCCCATTTCTGTTCCAACATTCTGTGTTTGAGGCTCCTTCCCAATTCAATGGTCTATATTCTAAGGACTCTTCCATGTCTGGGATTCTGTTTATTCAGAGAACCTCCCACCTCAGCTGTTCTAAGGGCCCTTTCAAACCTAACATTGTGAGATTTTAAGAAGGCATGACCCAGACCAACAGAGAAAGGACCACCATAGTAGATAGACTTGCTATGGGAAGCAAGATGGAGGGGCCATTCTCCCCTAAACCACCATCAATCTGGGGAAAGAAAACCTAAAATAGATGTCTGGGGTTCAGCCACCAGGCCTGGTCCACCTGCTACTTGGTGAGACTTGTTACTAGTTGCTCTACTAGCAATGCTGATTCACAGCTTAGCCCACCTCTCTCTTAGAGAGGAGAGGCAGGAGTAGCTGCCTATCATGCCTACCCTGGGTGAATCTCACCCAAGGTCAAGGCAAATGCCTGGTCCTTCTAGGCTATTGACTGGGGCATTGTATCACAGAGAGGTTCGGGCTCCCTGTCTAAAACTACTCAGCCCCTCAGCTTAAACCTATCTGACACCTGGGAACTAGCTGAGGGAAGATGGGGCAAGAAGGAAGCTGAGCAAAAGGAGGGATACCACCATCGGACTCACTTTGGTGTAGTGGAATGAGCGCTATACTGGGGGGAAGCCAGGAAGGCCTGGGTTCTAGTCCTCAGTCTTTCCTTGATGCTGTGACCTGACCAAGTGCTTTACCATGCTCTGATCCTGAGGTTCTCCAGCTATAAAAATGTAGGGTTGTTGTGAAAGTCCGGTGAGTTAACGTGTGTAAAGCTGCTCAGGCACTGTAAGGCCCTAAGTACATATCTGAGAGAGACGTGATTACGTTACTCTTTTGGGGACAACTCAAACACCCCCTTTGTCATGAAGGCAAATGACCTCTCCTTCCTCTGAAGCCCAGGAACCCTGTAGTAAGGCCGATAACGTCTTTAACGTGTAAAACTGGGAACACACAGAGTCGGGAGGGCCCTTAGAACAAGGAATGTCAGAGCTGGGAGAAGCTTTCCAAGGGTGCCTATCACCTACGGAGTGAACAGCTGGACTTCGAAAAGACCTTAGAAATCAGCCGGTGAGCTTTACACTTGTGCTTTACCCTGAGGCTGGGGCGTGCTATGGGACTTGTCCAAGGTCACATAGGGAGTGAGGAGGAAGATGGGCATCCTCACGCACGTCCTCTGATCTCCAATCCAGAGAGCACTCGCCCCGCTCCAACGGGAGTGCTCTGGGGGCCAGGCTTCCTCTCCTTTCTCGAGCTGGGGAGCCCCCTCCACCTTCCGCGCCCCACTTTCCCGTCCAGGGAGAAAAGAGACTCGCGTGGCCGAGCAGGTGAGCACACGGCAAAGAGAACGGGTGCGCATGGCACCAGCTAGAGATGCTGCCCTGCGCTCCCCCGGGCCCAGTGCTCTCCGACTCAGCACGAGCCCGGGACCCCGCAGGGGAGCGGAGATGGGAGATGGGGGGAGGCGGGGCGGGGCGGGGCGGAGCTTCGGGGCCGAGTGGGGGGCGGGGCCTGCGGGGCGGGCCGAGAACGTCACGAGGGTCTCGCGCCCGCCTGAGCCCACCAATCAGCGGGCCGGCGCGGACGTTCCCGGCCCCCGGGAGGGCGCGGGCCCCAGTCGGGCGGGCGGCAGCGGCGGCTGCAGCGGCTGCAGCCCCCAGTGGAGGTGGAGACGGCGCGAGGCGGCGCGGCTGCTGCCGGCGCGGGGCGGGGCGCGGGGCGGCCGGGCCAGGGCAGGGCATGCACCAGCCGCCGCCGCCCCCCGCAGCCCCCTGCCCGCGCCCGCCCCGCAGCCGCCCTCCGGAGTCCCCGGGCCATGGCCCGCCGCCGGGCTACTGGCACTGCCCGCCCCCGCCGCGGCCCCGGCCCGCGGCCCCGGGGGGGAGCCCGCCGGGACCCGAAGCCGCGGCTAGGACGCGTCCGCCCCCGCCACCTCCCCCAGCGCCCCTCGGAAACTTCTCCCGCTCCCCCTCCTCTTCCTCCTGCTGCTCCGCCCGCGGGCCCTGGAGCCCGAGCCCAGCCCCGCTCCAGCAGGTAGGCGGGCGGCGCGGGACGGGGAGCCTGGAGTCCTGGGGGGCCCTTGGGGGACGGGGGACAAGCGAGGAGCTGGAAGGAAGGGGCCGGGAAGGGCAGGGGCCAGCCCTGGGACTGGGGAGGAGACAGTCGCCCGGTTTCCAGTGCGCTGGACAGGGATCTGGGCGGGAAGATTGGGGGAGGGGGCGCAGGGTCCCTCAGGAAAGAATCCTGGAAGGGAGTCACCTGGGACCCTGCCCCACGCCGGGGCCTGGCAGGTGGCCCCCCCAGTGCTTCCGCGGCAGGGGCAGGTTTGAGTGCGTGTGTGTTGATGCCGCACCGGGAAAAGAGACACAGACGGAGGGCGCCCGGTGGCGGCGTCAGGCTGGCTCGGGAGAACTACCGCTAATTGCACCCTGCTGATGGGGTAGCCACTGGGGAGATGTGGGAGGGAGCCCCGAAGCCCTAGACACTTGGCTTGGGCTGAGAGAGGCGCTAGGCAATTAGTAGGGGCCGTTGCATAATGCAAAGCCCTTCCTTCTTTGTCTGGAGGGAGAGGGGAGTCAGAATCGGAGCCCCAGGTTGGCGAAGAATACAGCCCCAAGGGGAGGGGAGGGTCCTTGCATGGAGCCCAAGACCCGAAAGAAAGGGGAGGACCCTGGCAGGGTAAGCTGCGCCCGTCCTTCACCCGGTACTGCCCATCTGCTCTGTGGGAAGGCAGCTCCCATCTTTCCTGTGCCCTATCCTCCGGACGCTTCCTTCTGGGAAAGTTGAAGTCCCTTTCCCCATGGGAGGGGATGCGGAATGCTAGAGCTCTGGGTCAGTTTCAAGGGGGACTTTTGTGGATTCCTTCTGGAAAAGTTGAAGTCCCTTCCACAAGAGGAAATGGAGAGTTGAGACTGAGAGTAGGGTTTCGGAGTAGATCTAGGGTGGTTCTACCTCAATCTGATTGGGGTAGGAAAAATCAGTTCCTTTATTACCCCACCAAATTGGGAGGCCTGGGGGGAGCCTCAATCCCTCTTTTCCTCAATTCCTTTGGAGAGCTTTCTTCTCCAGGATGGTCTTTCTCCCTACCACCCCTCTGAGTCACTTAAACTAGGTCTCTGCCCTCTGCTTTGATCTTTAGAGTGGGAGATGTGCTGGGACTCCTCCCTGATCCCTTCCATGACTATGGGTCCCACATTTGACCTTGAGCAAGCCCCTTCTTTTTTTGGGGATAAAATGAGCAAGCTGGTCCCTCCCAGTTCTCATGTTCTGCGTTCTAAGGTCCTTTTCAGCTGTCATGTAGTGTTCTAATGTCTTTCCCAGCTCCTAGGATGTCTTCTAAGGGCCCTCCCAGCTCTGATATTCTAGCTTCTAGGACTAGTTTCCAGGAATTCATTCCAGCAATATCACCACTTCCCAGGGCTGGTAAACGATATAGACAGGGACCACTAACATGTGGGGGTGGGGTGGGAAGTAAAAACCCTTCTCCTCTCTCCCCAGGACCTTCTGAGGCAGCTCCCTCAGGTCTTCCACTTTACAGAAAATCCACCCTCTAATTCCAGAGTGCCTCAGCTAGAAGGGCCCTGAGACATCTCATCAACCCTCCCTCTGTCCTTTTACTCGGTTAGGAAATTGAAACCCAGAGAGGAGAAGGGACTTACTTAGTATCAGCCATAGAGTGTGACCACAACTGTCTCCTTTTACCCAAGAGACATGAGGAAGGAGGGTTTTTCCTGAAGCACACTTGGTCCATCTGACACTGAGCCCATCTGCCAGGGGTCCTTTTGGACACTCCAGCCTAGTGATGACATTGGGAATCTCCCTGAGCCTGCCTCCTAACTGAGACTCTTCAGAACTTGGGTCAGATAAAATGAGGTGGGGGGAGAAGACCAGAAACAGCATGGCAGGAGCCCCTGCTGGCTCAGGCTGGACTGTGTGTCCTGAGGCACTCAGCCGATGAGCCAGATTTCCAAATGGTAGCTTCAGCAATGCATTTCTAGAAGGTCACTTGTTCCCAGCCCTCCAACTCCCTTCCCTTCTTAAACCCTGTTAATAGCCTTCAGCCTCCACAGCCCTGGTGAGAATTCCACTGTGGTGATCCTGAGTATGGATTGAAGGTGCAGCATTTGCTGGGTGGTAGAGAGCCATGAACTTACACATAGAATGTCAGAACCAGGAAAGGCCATTAGGCCATGGGATTTCAGAACCCAGAGGGCCCTCAGGCCAGACTCAGAAGACCCTGTGAGTCAAGGGGCATAGAAAAAAACATTCAATAAATAGGGAAGGAACATCAGATTGGGAATCAAAAGAACTGAGCTGCTTCTCCCCCACCTTTGCCACCACCCAACTCCCTCAAAGCATGTGACCTTGAGCACCAGGTCCCTTGTGCTCCCTGAGCCTCAGTTTCCCTGTGTGTAAGATGAGGGCCTTGGGCCGGCCAGTCTTACCGGTCCCTTCCAGCTCTAACATTCTGGCATGTTTTGTCCATTGTAACAAGTGTTCCTTCCCTCCTTGTGGCTTGCCAGCTTTTTGCTTCGACCTTTCTTTCTCTGTCTTTTTGGTTCCTTTTCCAGGCAAAACAACATCTCTGCCTGTTCACCTTGGGAGTATTTTTAACAGGTCGTTCTGAGACTAGGGAATGAAGGGATAATTAGCCCTTTGTTTGGCTGTGGGAGCTGGGCAGGCCCATAATCATCCCTCACATAGGCACCCAGCTTTATAGTTTACAAGGTGCTTCTGCAAAGTGATTCTGAATAATCCAATATCCTTTTTTGATTCTTACAAGAGCTCCGGAAGGTAGGTGGTTGAATTTTGTTGTCCTCTTATTACTAATGGGGAAACTGAGACCCTGAAGGGGGAAGTAGCTGCCTGTTGTCCCAGGTCCAGGCAGAGTCAGGTCTGGAACCCATGTCCCTTGACTCTAGCCCCTAGGGTCTTTCATCTATAGAAAGCTGTAGAAGGTGTCTTCTTCCTATTCAGAGGTTTCCTCCACCCTGATTTTCAAGCCCTAGAAAAGAGACATCTTCTTCCCTCCATGCTGGGAGCAGGCCATCATCCTGATGCCAAGATTTATCCTCCAACAACTTTGCCCTTCTGCTTCCCTGACCCACCTCCGACAGCCTCCCTCTGCCCTGGCCCCCTCATCCCCAACCCCTACTCAGCCATGGACTCTTTCCCCAGAAGTCTGTCCCAAACTCCCCTCTTAGAAAGGCTGCACAGATGAACCTTAACCAAGTTACAGCATTGACTCAGCCCTGAGCTATCATAGGCTCAGCTGATATGGTGTTCTTGGTGGTTATTTGTTACATGGGGCCTGATCTTCCTCTGTCACACTGGGACAGCTAAAATGGAGGGGCTAGACTAGACAGCCTCAGTTCCCTTTTAGTCTGTGGCCGTGATCATATGATCCTCAGTGACTCCTCCTCTTGGGACCTCAATCTCCTCAGGTCTGAGGTCCCTGCTGGTTCTGACCCATAAGTTCTATGATTCTCTGATGGACAGGGAAGTGCCCTGCCTGCTGAGGCCTGTCTAGATAAGTGGTGTGGGTTTACCTGACAGCAGCAGGCATTAAGTTAGACTTAAGAAGGACATCCCAAGGAAAGTCTAAAACACTACTGGAGAATTGAAGTGTGAGCACTTTTCTGATGGTCTCTCTTAATCAGCCTATTCTCTGCCTCCCTGAGGTCTTCTGTTTTAGGAGCCTGAGTGAGTAATTTTGGGGACCAGAAACTTGTTCCTATACCTGGCCCAACTAACCAGGGAGTGGAAGATACTGAGGAAATTAGCATAAAAGGAATCTGCAAGTTAGATCTGTTTCCTCATATGTAAAATATGTCAGATTAGATGATTTCTAAAATCCCTTTCAACTTCAAATCCTATAACCCCTTCAGGTTTCTACCCCCGTCCCTGTGTATAGATATTAGAGGTTAGAATCTCAGAAGTAGACTCATAGGATTCCAGGAATTTACTAAGTTCCATTTCTGAGCAGGAAACCACACAATAGTATTTCTGACAGCTAGTCCCTCCATCTACTTGAGCTTTCTACCCACTGGAGTGACCCATTGTAATGTCAGCAGGCCTTTGTCACTGATAGAGGTAGTGACTCCTGTGTGGAGAGTAAAGTGGACCTGGGAGTCAAGAAACCTGGATGTTCATGTCCTGGCTCTTACCAGTTGTGTGACCCACCCTTGGAGAGGCTTTTTTACCTCTCCCATACCTCTCCCAAGCCTCAGCTTTCACATCTGTCAAATGGGGGTGCTGATCCTTTGATCACCTCCCTCCCAGGGCTTATAATGCTTAAAGAGCCCTAGAAATAGAAACTGGCATCATAAGAATTTGATTCCATTGAGATTCATGCAAAGTTCATAGGAATGGGCTGGAAGGGCTTGTAGGAATTTTAGAGCTAGACAGCAGCTCAGAGATCACTCAGCTGGCCCCCATGCCTGACTAGGAATCCCCTCTGTGGTATGTCGGAGAAATGGATCATCTTTGTTCCCATGCCATCCAATGACAGTGACCCCTGCCTTGCATCATCGATGGGGCCCTCCTGACTCACAGCCTCCCCTTGCTGCTCACAGGTTGGTGTTGACAGTGGGAGGCTGAGCCATGCCGCCTCAAGATCAGCAAGCAGTGAGCCCAATCCCTTTGTCCCGAGAGCCATGAACAGCTGCAGGTACAATGGGGGTGTGGGACAGCCCCCAGGTGGTCTTGGCTTCTCTGTTCACGAGCCTGAGGGCCAGCCCTTGCAGGCCCTCGGTGGTGGGGGCACCAGTCGAAGCTCGGGCCTGGAAGTGGTTGTGTCTAAAGGGGAGCAGGTGCGGGTGTCCCCAGCCAGCCTGCATGACCGAGTGGAGGAGGAGGAGGAGGAAGAAGAAGAGGGAGACCATACTCCCCGGAGAGGCCTCAGGAGGACTCAGAATGTTGGATACCGGCTTGGGCACCGTCGAGTCCTCTTTGAGAAGCGGAAGCGGCTTAGTGACTATGCTCTGATCTTTGGCATGTTCGGCATCGTGGTGATGGTGACTGAGACAGAGCTGTCCTGGGGCGTCTACACCAAGGTACTGCTTTCTCTTGTATAACACTCTCCCCAGCAGAGCCTGGTCTTCTGAGAGACTGGCTGATGGACTCGGTAGGGGTCTCCCCAGATGTTTTCTTCCCTGGTGTTTTCTCAGGCCCCCCTCTCTCCAGCTCCTGCCTCTTTCTCTGGTTAGCCATCCCTTCTCTTTGAACCCCAGACTTTAAAACTGTGGTGTTGGATGGGTCAGAACAGGAGTCTCACTCTGGGGTCCACGAACCCACAGGAGGGTCGTGGATCAGTGTCAGGGCATCTTTAAATGGGGATGGGAAAAAAATGACATCTTTGTTTTCACTGACTTTTAGCTGAAATGTGGTTGGTTTTTATAGTTTGTCTTTTGCCATGACTTCAGTTTATTATATGAATGAGATACACTGGTCCTACCAAGTTAAACAACAGACTCCAAGTGGATACAAGCTGGGAGGCTGGCTTATTTTAAAGTTTCTTCTAAGAAGGGACGGGTCTGTGATACAAAAAAATTTAAGAAGTCTTGGGCTAGAGGATATTGTCTGGGGAAAGAGCACCTGGCTCCAAGCGACTTGGAGGTCTTGGGTTCGATCCACTTGTGGTATTTATTACCTGCATGATCTTGGGCATGTCACAGTGTTTCAAGTGAAGAAAGCAGGGTGGGACTAGACTGTGAGGCCCCTGGGACCTTCCTTCTGAGTTGGTCTGGAGTTAAGGCTAGGGGAGGAGCCAGCTTGGCTCCTACCTACTCTTTGTCCTCAAGGCCAGAGCATTTTGTGGAAGCCTTTTCTACTTTAAGTGTCTAGGAGAGAGCCCAGAAAGACTCCAAATAGGAAAATGCCAAGGAAAGAGGAAGAAGGGAGAGAAGGAACCCAGAGGGCTGGAATCAGAGGGGAGAAGGGGCTCCTCCAGGTCCATGTGCTCCATGTTGTCTGGGCCTTTCCCCCACTGCTCTGATTCTCTAGAGGCTGGGGGACCTTAGACTTGCCCTTTCAGGTTTTCACTTTGCTTATCTGTCTGTGTAGCCCCTGGACATCAGGAGAAAGGTGTCCCCTGCTCTTCTGGCATGTTGAACTCCCTGGTTTTTCAATGAGGATGTCTAAGATCTAACTAGTTTATGGTCCAGAAAAGCTAGGATAAGAGACTTAAGGATGGCCAGCTGTGACTATGGGCAAACTAGAATCAGTTTGGCTATCTGTGAAATAAGCATGATAATACTGACCACCAGGAAATGCCTTCTGTTCATTCATTGTGTTTCCTACCCCTCCTTTTCCTCAGTTAGCCCTGGGAGATGTGGTTGGTGAGTGATGGCCAAGACCCTGGTCTGAGTGCTGGTTCTGGGCAACAGCTTTGTCTTGGAGCCACTCTGATAGTTAGACTTACACTCCAGACCCCACTTTTTCATAAGAAATGGTGGTGAACTCCAGAAGGCTCCAGATCCTTGTGATCACCTAGAGAGGAGAATGGAAGAAGGCTGAGAGCCAGCAAGGTGCCCACCCCACCCCCCAGGAGGCCAAGTCTTCTGACTGCCAGCTCATTAGGCTTCCCAGTACATCACCTGACCTCCCAGGGCACCATAAGGATTCTTCTTATTTCCTCGTGGCCCTGCTTTATCCCTAGACCTGCCTCCAACCTATTACCAGAAGGAAAAGCTGGAGGGTTTTGCTGTTGTCTAGGAAAGTCCTGGCTTTGAGGTCAGAGGGTCTGGGTTCAAATCCTGCCTCTTGTAATTAATGACTGTCTGACTTTGGGCAGACCACCTGATGTTTGTCAGTCTTCCTTTCCTCCTTTAAAATGGAGGACAGTGTAAGCCTTGTGTCCTGAAGTTCTTCCTGGCTCTAAATCTACCCCACAACTCTCATGGACCCATTTCTCTCTATTCCCAGGAGTCTTCATATTCATTTACACTAAAATGCCTTATCAGCCTCTCCACTGTCATCCTGCTGGGTCTCATCATCATGTACCACGCCAGGGAGATCCAGGTGAGTGCCCCCTGCAATCCCATCCCAGCAGCAGAGGGCAGATCCTTCTGGTCACATCCAGGCCAACGCAAGTAGGTTTACCTTGGCTTCTGCTCCAAGATGCCAGTCAACCTGGGCTTTCCAAAGTGTGCATTGGGCTTATTTAACAAACATTGATTCAATGCCTACTGTGGATGGAAAGACAAAAATATGTCAATTCTTCTTCTCTAGGAGAGTATTTCCTTCTGGGACAATAGGCATACCGTCAGAGAGGTAATGAGCAAGTAATTGGAGCAGGGGTAGGGAATGGGACGAAGGCTCTCTCAAGTGAGCCACTGGGACATGATAGTCTGTAAGGACCTCCCAGCTCTGGCATCCCAGGTTCTAAGTCTTCTCAGCTCTGACATCCTGGGTTCTAAGGCCCTCCCAACTCTGACATCCTGGGTTCTAAGGGCCCTCCCAGCTCTGATATTCTGTGTTTTAAGGGCTCTTTCAATTCTGACATACTGTGGTTTCTGTTTTTTACATTTAACCTAATTTTATTCATGCTTTCTTTGGGATACGGATCATTCAGTAAAAGCAAAAGATGTCTTACCATAAATATCTTTTAACCTACAATAATGATGTACCTTAATTATGTCTATGCACACAAGTCTAACACTACAATTTTAACAATAAACAAATACAAGTAAGACTTGTAGGAGCCTTTCATTCTGAAGTTATTCCTAATTTTTCTTTGTAGCTAGATCAAGCACCTCCAAATACATATTTCTATACCCAGTGGGTGCTTTACATAAAATGAAATCTTAAGTAAATTAAACACAAGACTCAGAACAAGCCAACGTAACATTCAGCCAGGCGGGCAACAAACCATAGTGCCAAGTGGAGGAACTTTATTTGCAAATAAATTTCAAAAGCTGTTAACTTTCTATAATTAAATAGAAAAATATATGCTGATTTACTAAAATAAATAAAGTATGGTATAGTAACACTCACTTTACAGAATGCCCACCAGATCACTATAAACAGTAACTGACTCTGGGTAAGAAGTTAATATACTAACCCTGGCTGATTAGGTTGTGAAGCACTATGAGTGGTCCATGTTTGGCCACATATCTCAGGTAACGTGGACTGATTTTGGTCTTCATTTTCAGTAGCTGCTGGTATCATGTGTTGTAAGAAATGTGTATAGTACAAAAAACTTAAATACTCAGGAATGAAAAATATTTTAGGAAAAAAAAGAGATTGTTTTTCTCCCAAGCAATTATGCACAGTCTCACTGTATAAATTTCAAGGCAAGATTTTTTTTCCCGTGTAAAACATAAGTTTTTACCAAGATGTTTTTTAATGGGTTTCGTGTGTTTCTTTTGTCTCCCTGCATTGCATTATTTTGTTCTGTTTTCTAATTTCATGTGCAAACAACATGCCAATTTCAGAGAAAAACTATTTTATGTATCAAAAGTAATTTGGGATTTTAAAAACCAAGAAGCCAAGAAATCCATACTGAAATGATACCACTTGATTTGAGGAAAAATTGACTTGTACTAGTAATAGAAAAGATGAAGCCCATTTCATGAGAAACAACTGTCTGCTCTGAGTTTAGTTCTGATGTTTCAGAATGCTGCTGTAAGTTTTATTGGGAATCTGGGGGGAAGATTTCTAGCAGAAGGTGTGAATGTGGCCAGCCCCAGTGGAACCCTCTTCCCTTTGCTTTCCCCAAACTCCCCAAACTCTACTGGCTCCCTGTTAACATTTCATTATCTTCCTTTCTGCCAAAGAATGTGTCCAAGGAACTGGTGTAAGTGTCTTCCTTCTCGGTTGGTTCATCCTTTGTTACTTCACAACAAATTGACCTATGAGAAAACTTTCCCCCACTTACAAGCCACAATGCCACGAAGATGGACACAAAGATACCAAGAGTCAGATTTGCTGTGCCTTTTTTTCATTTTTCCCACCCTCCTGACTTTGATATCAAATTTTTCTCTTCCACTTGGGACCCTGAGCTATTCAAGTCATTTAATTTATCAATTAGTTCATCAAGTCATTTTATCCATTTAGTTGATTAATTTAACACTATCACTAGACTCCTTCAGTAAAGGAATAGTCATATTGTGGATTCTTCTCCTTTTTTCAGCCAGTTGCTGCGATAATTCCTCAGGGGCTGTTTGAGCTGTAATGAATCCTTGGCTTTCCTCTCCTTTGAACTTGCCTTTATTTATCAAAATGTTCTTTCCAGTTAGAAAGCTCTGTATAAGTGTGGCTCCTAACTTCACTCTCTCTCCAAAGTTACCTAGATAGGATGACAAGCTCACTTTGTGGTTACAAGTGTGACTGTTCTAGGCCACAGTACTTCTTTTCATGGTGTTAAGGACAGGGCCAGTAAGGTTCCATAGAGAAATGGGTTGGGTATTAAAGGCAGGATCCTTCAGATACTTTTCATGATCTCCATCCAAAATTTTCAAGAATCTATGTGTACTCTCTCTTCATCAGTGACCTCAGAAAGAGTTCTTGTGTCACACTGAACCATCAAAAGTATAGGCCATTCATGGTCTGAAAATGGACACATTCTGCGTCCTTAAGGGCCCTCCCAGTCCTGATATTGTGTGTTCTAAGAGCCCCCAAGTTCTGACATTCTGCGTTCTAAGGGCCCTCCCAGCTCTGATAATTTCTTTTTTTAAAAACACTTATTAATGCTTTTATACACTGCTCCCACTTCCCGGTGTCCCTTCTCCCTAACAGAACATTCCCTTGCAAACAGACAAACCAGTCAATTGACCAAGTCTGCCTGCCTGCTCCTGGTTCTGTACCATAAGCCAGCATCCTTCTCCCAGGAGGAGAAGCCACACTGTGCATCAGGACTGTTTTCATTGATGTAATTGTGGGCCTCTCAGAGATTGCTCTGGTCTCGCCGGCCTTGCTCCCCATCACTTCCTGTGTTTCTCCAGATTCCTCACAGTCGTACATCCTTTCTGCTCGCACTCTCCTGGCGGGCTTTGTTTGGCTATTCTCAAGAGTAGGGGCGCCCCTGGTGCTTCATTCCTTTCCTGCCATGGTGAATGATGATGAGATGTTCTGGCACATAGGCCTTTCCCACCCCCTTTGATTTTCTTGGGGTGGATGCCCAACAGAGGAGCCACCAGATTAAAGAATACAGACATTGTTTTTAAACAGTGCATTTCTACTGGTGCCTTTGGCCCACCTCTGGCAGTTTACTTCCCAGCTTGCCACCAGGATGGGCCCTCCCTGGCGAGGAGACGACTCATCAGAACCATCCTCGAGAGAGAACGTGTCTGGTGTGCATCTTTCTGTTCTGTCCCAACTGTACCTGGCCTCTTTCTCCAACTATATGCCATCTACTTGTCCGTTCAGTCTGACTTGGAGAGTCAGTTTTGTGACTGGTGGTATATGTTCTTTCCCCAAGTGCTTGCCTCATCTTCACTGCTCTGCCCCTCTTCTGTTCCCTAAAGGATTTTTAGACCTGACCATCTTGTCTCAGGGGACCTTCTTTACTTGGGCCATGATAGACATGTTGGACTTGGAGTCTGGAAGACCCAAGTTCAGATCTACCCTCAGACACTACTCACTAACTAGCTGTGTGACCCCAGGCAAGTCATTTAGCCTCTGCCTCAATTTCCTCAACTGTAAAATGGGAATAATGACATCACCTACCTCCCAGGGTGGTTGTAAGGCTCAAATGAGATAATGTTTGTAACCTGGCACCATAGCAGGTGTCCCAATGCTTCTTCCCCTATCTCTCCTCACCTGCCTCAGGGGCTTGGCCGGTCCCTTCCTGCCCCTCCCCAGCACTAAGTCTTTTCCCCTCCTGCCTTTGCAGCTCTTCATGGTGGACAACGGGGCTGACGACTGGCGCATCGCCATGACATACGAACGGATCTTCTTCATTGCGCTGGAGCTGGCCGTGTGCGCAGTGCACCCCGTTCCCGGCCAGTACCTGTTCACGTGGACAGCCCGCCTGGCTTTTACCTACACCACGTCAGTGGCCGATGCAGACGTGGATGTCATCCTCTCCATCCCCATGTTCCTGCGCCTCTACCTCATCGGCCGCGTCATGCTCCTCCACAGCAAGCTTTTCACAGATGCCTCGTCCAGAAGCATTGGGGCCCTCAACAAGATCCATTTTGACACCCGCTTTGTCATGAAGACGCTCATGACCATCTGTCCCGGTACCGTCTTGCTCGTCTTCAGCATCTCTTCCTGGATCATCGCTGCCTGGACTGTGCGAGTCTGTGAGAGGTGCGCCTGGCGCCTCTGGGGCTCGTGACCTTCCTCCCCCTTCCAGTCAGTGCAACCTTGACCTTCTCTCTTCCCTTGGGGGGTCCTTGTGACCCTGAATTAAGCTCCTCCTACTAGAGCTCTGACCTCAACTCTTCTCCACCCACCCAGGGTCCCTCTGACCCCCAGTTCTACACTCAATGTGGCCCTGATTTCCCCTTCCCTTGAGGGTCCCTTAGCTAACCTCCTCATACTGAGCCTCTGTGACCTGGTCTCTTCCCCTCCACCCAAGGTCCTTGTGATCCCAGCTCTTCTCCCGCTTCCATCCTTAGTGTGACCTTGACTCACCCTTCCCTGCAAGTTCCCTGGGATGCCCAGTTAGCCCCACTCATACCAGGACTCTCTGTTCCCAGCTCCTTTTCTGCCCCTTCTATCCTTGGTAAGACTCTGACTCCTTTCCCTTTGGACTTCCTGTGAACCTTGGCTCTTCTCCTGCCCTTCCAGTCTCAGTGAGGTCCTGATTTCCATTTCCCTCTAGGTTCTCTCTGACTCCCTACCCCCAACTCTGCCATCCTGAGCAGGCCTCTATGCCCCTAGCCCTCTTTTCTGCACCATGGAGATTTTGGCATACTAGTTCTCCTGGTGTACTCCTCTCTGACCCTTCCCTGTGTTCCCTTGGGGTCCTCATTGACTTCCCCCCAATCCTTCTCTTATCTGAGCCCTTCTGTGACTGAAATCATGTGTCTCTGGGGCCTTCAGGGCTCCCCTCCCCAGTACTTCTCTGTTCCTGAGGCCCTCTGACCTCTGATCTTCTGGGACTCCTAAGGTCTCTCATATCCTGAGCCCGCTGCCCCAGGTTCTTAGTGGAATTGGGGTGTAAGTGATCTCCTTGCCCTGGACCCAGCTCCAACTGCTGCCCAAATTCTTGTTCCCTCTGACACAGGGGAGCTCCCTGCTCCATCCTGCCCCCCTTTCCTCTTTTCTGATTCCTCTTGACCATCCTTCTAAGCAGCCCTGGAAGCCGAAGAAGCTGACAGACTATCATCTGCCTTGTGCCCTTTAGGCAGAGGCCCCTTTTTCTATCTGTTCCCCCATTGGAGTCAGATCTGAGTGGCTAGAAGCATCATGCTTGCTACCTGGGGCAAGAAGCCTTGGCAACATGGTGGATGGTGAGGGTCTCTGACTTCCCAACCCTCCCTGCCCTCTCTCTCCGTCTCTTCAGAGGGTAGGCAGATGCTTCATTTAACCACCTCTCCTCTTCCCTCCCCTTGCTCCGTCATCTGGTAGGGAAAAAATGTGAGTTGGCCTCCCTGGCACAGAGCTGTTCTGCTCCCCCCACCCTTCCCTGACTCATGCCCGTCAGAATTTATGATTAGCTGCTGTGACTGGAGGAGGGTGGGCTAAGGGAGGGGGCAGGCGGGGAGAGGCTCCCTGGGGGAGGCAGTGAGGCCAGGGAGGATGAACCTTGAAAGGTTGGAACCACTGCCTAGGACCCAGGGTGCTGCCACAGCCTAGCTCCAGTGAGAACTCTCGGGTATTGGCCCATCTTCCACCTCCCTTGCATTCTCACCTGCAGTATGGGGGTATTATTTCTCCAACCTGAGCTTGAGAGGTAGACCCTCAGGGCTGGCTACCTCCTGTCTTCTTCCTGGCCCTGGTCAGGGATGTTACCTTAGCACTGAGAGAAAGCCTGAAGGCCAGTACACAGACCCTCCTGCCCTGCCCTGCCAAGAGCCACATCCCCCTGGTAAGGTGGAGCTTATCGAACCATCCCTGCCCACAGAGCTAGTCTAGGTGAGGACATAGGACTTGGCAGGGAGGGGGAATCAGAATGATTCAGAATGCAGTCGGGGTGGGATTGGCTAGCATCCCAGGGAGAGGCTGCCTCACATTGCCTTTGGAGTCAGGAGAGCTTTGCTCTGCCACACACTAGGTGTCTTGGGGTCACCATCTAAAAAACAAGGGGGCTGAGACCCTACCCTGCTCCAAATGGACGCCCCTGTGACTGCATGGAAGGACATCCTAAAACTTTAGGATTCTGGCTCCGAGCTGGAAAGGGTCTCCTGGAAGCTCTACTCCATATTCCAAGGACAGGAACTCCCTTGAGTGTGTATCCAGCCTCTGCTTGCATACCTCAGGGGCTGGGTTACTCTTTACCTCCCTACTGGCTCATCCCATTATGGAGCAGCCCTGGCAGTGAGGGAGTCCTCTCTGCCACCCTTCCCGTAACCGTCCCACATGAATTCTGGTGCTGCTGTCTGGGATCAAACAACAGCAAGTCTCTTCTGCTTATCCTACAGCAGCAGGGCAGAGATTTGAAAAGAGTAACATCTCTAAGTTAGCTCTAGACTCGGGAGAGAAAAGTGTGAGCTGAGGAGGATGAGTGTGGGGGAGGTGGGCTTCCAGCTGTGCCCCGAGGGATGTGCAGGAACCTCCCCAGAGCCCCGTCCTCTCCCTTCTGCCTCCAGCCACCTCCAGTGAGCCTTGCCTGCTCCACCTCAGAGGGCAGACTTTGCAGAGATGAACTGAGGCATGGTCTGTGGAAAGACTTCCTAATGATCAGTGGTCCCATAGTGGTCTGGGCTGCCTTCAGAGGCAATGGCTTCTTCTTGCTGGAGCAGAGGCTGCCCCAGAGTAGACATCAGATGCTCTAAAAGCAGTGCCCTCTCAGGGAGGGATTGGGTGGCTCACCCAATAAGGCGTGCCCCACCCCACGCCCAGAGCTGTTCTCACAGATTCTCTCCTCCCCTTCCTTGGGGAGCAACACATCCTCCCCAGGCTCACAGGACAGCAGGGCCCTGACTCTGAGACGATGGGGCCTTTACCAGCCTTAGACCTCCACAGCCTTTGGGGATAGAATGGAATCATAGACTGGACCCCCTAGCCCAAGCCCAGGCTGTCTATTCAGCCCAGGGCAGAGCCAAACCCTCAGGTCCTGGGGCAGGAGGTAGGGGCAGATCCTGGCACTCACTGTCACTCTGTCTCTGAGGTTCCAAGCTACTCCCTTCAAGGGTCATGTTTTGCCTCAGCCTCCCTGATCCCTGAGGACCCCTGGAGAAGGGGCTAGGAGCCTGGGGAATGCATATGTGTTGGGGGAGAGAAGCGGCCAATCCTAAATTCTCAGCCCGGCTTGCTTGAAGTTGCCTGTATCTCCTCTGTGGATGTGTCCCTCTGGCCCTGTGCCCCTCCCCCCTGCCCTGCCCCGCATGACCCCTTATCTGTCCCCTTTCTGAGGGGCTTTCTTCAGCCACCTCAGCCCCTTTGGGGTTGCCACGCCAGGGTGGAGCAGGCAGGGGTTGGTCAGGATTGTGGGGAGGGTTCTTGGATAACCCAAATACATGGAGAGAGTCTTTGCTCTGTATTATGGCTACTCTATGACTCACAGGACCCCAGTGAGGGGTGGAAAGGGGAAGGACTTTCAAGAAAGCCAGGAGTTCTCACTCAGCCCCTCATTGTCACCATTCCTGCTGGGGTCCTGTGGCCACCTTGGAGAGTGGTCTACTTGAATCCAGGATAAACCCTGGGAATGGCCTCCCTCCCCTCAGCTACTTTACCCTACTACTCACAGGCTTATTAGTCTGAGATTCCTGGGTCAGTTCTCCGCTTCCCTTTCCCCTCTTGACCAACCTCTCCCCCTTCTCCCCTGCCACCACACACAAACAAATAAATCTCAGACTTCTGTCTCCCTCTCCCTCAAAGCAGGCTAGGCATCAGGAGAGCCAGTTTCTGGCTACTATTCTGTCACTGTATAATGTGGACAAGTCCTTCAACGTCTTGGAATCTCTGTTTTCCCACCCATAAAATGAAGATAATGTTCCCTGTCCTCCCTCCCTGTCTCATCAAAAGGCAAAAGGAACAGTTAGACATAGCAAACAGCCTCAAGACTAACTGAGGCATATCCTCCTGGCCCTCTCACCTGGTTGGGAGATGCCCTCCCCACTTCCTCATGTTTCAGGTTATTCCTTGTGGCTTTCCCACTGGCCTTGTGTCTGGCCTGAATCTCCTCCTCTCCCCTGCTGCAGCTTTCAGTGCCTGCTGCCGCCACTGCCAATGTCTCTTGCTGACTGTCTGTGTCTTATTTTGTCTTTGGGGTGTGTGTTTCAGTCTTTTTCTGCCTCCTGGGCTGGGGGAGGGAGCCCAGTAAAAGCCCCCTCCCAGCCCAGCGGGCAGTGTGGAGGGCAGGGGAGGACTGGATTCCTAGTGGTTGGAAGGGAGCTCTGGGGCCCACCTGAAATCTTGTGTTCTCCAAGACTCCCCCAGGTAAGACCACAGTCTTCTATGCTCTGTGGGTCTCCTCTGGGCTGCTTCAGAGCTACGACCCCTCCAGGCAGAGGTTGAGGAGGGGACTAGTCCCATGCCTGAAGTTCCTGTTTTGGCAGTTGACAGGGTAGGAAGAAACTGCCATGCATTCTCCCTGACCTCAGTCTTCCCTTCCTTCTAGGTACCACGACAAACAGGAGGTGACCAGCAGCTTCCTAGGGGCCATGTGGCTGATCTCCATCACCTTTCTGTCCATTGGCTATGGGGACATGGTGCCCCACACCTACTGTGGGAAGGGCGTGTGTCTCCTGACAGGCATCATGGTAAGAGGGTCCTGCCCTGGCAGGGAGAAGGTGCAGCTCCTCCTGCTCCATCCCTACTTTGGGCTTCCTGCCTACCTGAGGGAACCTGGGGTGAGGAGACCTTAGTCCTGGAGGTGCATCCTCTTAGGAAACGCAGTGAGCATGCCACACGCCACATCCGTTAGTGCTTCCAGGAGAGACTGGAGCCATTCTAGAATGGGGGGAGAAGGGGTCTGGGTTCTCACCCTCACTTGTCTCACTCCAGTCCCCCTCCCCAGGGCGCTGGCTGCACGGCCCTGGTGGTGGCTGTGGTGGCTCGGAAGCTGGAGCTCACCAAGGCGGAGAAGCATGTCCACAACTTCATGATGGACACTCAGCTCACCAAGCGGGTGAGTGTTTGAGTGTATGCCCATTGGCACTGCCAGGTACAGAGAGGCCTCATGCTCCTCTCTGTATGCAGCTGCCCTCACTCTCACTCTCTTGGCCCCAGGCTCAAGGGGCATGCCAGGCCCACATAGACATGCAGAGATGGACCTCTGTGCTCTCATTTATGGTCAGAATTCTCCATCTAAAGATTCCTAGAAGAGGGAGAAGGGGCAGCCGTGGGCACCAGGAATCTCAGAGATGTGCTCTTGTGCCCACCCACCCAGGGATCCAACTGATCATTGGTTTCTTATGTCCCTACCCCGACCCAGGTCAAAAATGCTGCTGCCAACGTACTCAGGGAAACGTGGCTCATTTATAAACACACCAAGCTGGTGAGGAAGCCCGACCATGCCCGAGTTCGGAAACACCAGCGTAAGTTCCTTCAGGCCATCCATCAGTAAGTGCAACACATTTCCCTGCTTCTGTTTCCGGGTCTGTCCTTCCCCTTCTGAGGCCACACGAACTGCCCCAGGCTGCCACTGCTGGATAGTCCTCCAGCCCTCCCTCCGGCCACCAACCCTAAATGTATCCACATGAGGCTTAGCTCTCCCCTCCTTGGTGGCCATCCTGGGCCCCCAGATCTGTCATCCAATGATGCCCTGAAGCCTGGGCTGTCACATGCACAGTGGAGATATGACCCACTAACCAATAAGGTAGTGTTTTCCCATTGGGAACTCTGCTGTGCTGGAGGTTGAGTTTCTTTCCAAGGACACTACTTAAATGAATCCAGCACACATTTATTTAATACCTACTATGGGTAGGCTCTTGACACATGTACCATTTAAATTATAAGTGAATTGTTGAGTAATATGGTACCTTATCTGCAGGACGTGACATATAAATGTCCATTGACTCGTAAGTGCCTCCTGTGTGCCAGGCATTGTGTGGCAGTCACAGGAGGTGGTAGGAAAGTGGGGTTGGGACATTGTATGTGAGGGAGTAATACGTAGGTCACCTGGAGCCATGTTGGAAAAGGTATTATGGTATCACAAGCAGCACCTTGGGGCCTTAGACAGCATCTAGGCCACAGCCTTCATTTTACAGATGAGGGAAGGAGACCCTGAAAGGGAAAAGAGCTTGACCAGGGTGATGCTGAGTCTGTGGCAAAACCACATCTAGCTCCTGGCTCTCCTGGCTCTCAGGCTGGGCCATTTGACCACATGCTAGACTACAAAGGGCTTTGAATATCAGATGTAGAAGTGGAGACATTCTCCTTTGGGCCATGGGAGGTATCAGTAGGGCAGGACTGTTACCAGAGCTGCATTTTGGAAAAGGGGCTTTGGCAACTAGTCTTGGAGAAACAGAGGGAGAGAGTAGGGGAGGCCGGTTAGAAGGCTGGTATGGAATCCAGGCTAGAGGAGATGAGGCTATGGGCCTTGCCAGACAGAGGCTGTGGGGGTAAAAAAGAAGGGAGCAGCCAAGAGAGAGATGCCTTGAAGGGAAGCAGATTGATTGACCTTGGCTGTGGAGAGAAAGGCATGAGGATGACCTGTAGCAGATTTGGAGTCTGGAGAATGGGCAGTGCAGAGGGTCATCAGGAGAGATGGTAGAACCAGAAAGACTGCTACCTCGTTAGAGGAAGAGGGAGGACAAGCTCACCTTGACATGGTGAGTTACATCTAGCAAAGGCAGTTAGAAATGTGGGGTAGGCCCAGGAGCTGGTGCTGTGAGAGTGGGGGTGAGCTCTCCCAGGACCTGGAGGAGCCCATAGGCCAAGGGAGGCTGGGGAAATGCCTTGCAGCCTGCGGGAGGCAGCCTTAGAGTAAGAGCAGGGAGAGGATTGGACCTGGGGTTGGGCGGGAGTGCTAGGCTGCGGCCTTAGCCTGGCTGCCCAACCTGGGCTGGGCAAACCTAAGGGCACCCTTCTTTGCTGTTGGTGATTAGGTGCTTCACTAGTTGTTGATATTAGGGCTGCCTGAAAATTAATTTTATCCCTGCACATAATTAGAAGAATAAAATTGCTGCATAAAATTAGTGTGATGGAAGGTTGGGCTTAGAGTCAGAAAACCAGGTGTCAAGGCTGATTGGGGCACTCATGGTGACCAGGTGAATCACCACCTCTTGGCCTCAGCTCTCTTATCTGGAAAATGGGGAAGCTAGGGCTCATCCTGTCCACCTGCTTGGGTTGCTCTAAGGAAAGTGCACTGTGGACGTTAGACTGGGTGGGAGCTAAGGCTGTGTTCCGAGGATGAATTTGAGTGCACTGCTCCTGTATTTTTAATGAGGCAGCTGACGCCAGCCCAGCCATTCGGGCCCAGAATGAGAATGCCATGCAGCCCTCCCGGCCTGGGAAGGTGACAAGAGCAGGGGTGGGAGAGGCGTCATGGGGCTGGAGAGAGGGGGGCTTTGGGCCTGCCTGGCCTTGGAACCCTGGGTAGGCTCCTTTACCTTCCCTAAGACTGCCTTGTCCCTGAGTTGCAGGTAAATCAGTGCAGTATTTATTTAGTACTAGGGGCACTGTGCTGGGCACAATAACATGATCCCTGTCCTCAGGGAACTCCCATTCTAATAAGAGAGACCACAGAGATAACTCAGAACTCAATAGATGGACTGAGAGTCAGCAGGCCAGGCAGCAAGGTGGTGTAGTAGAGAGAACCTTGGAGTTGGAGTCAAGGCGGCCTGCATTCAAATTCTACCCCAGCCACCCCCGGCTTGGGCTGTCAGCCTCAGTTTCCTCATCTGTAAAATAGAGATGATAACAGCACCTGGCCCCAGGGTTGTAAGGATCAACAGATTTGTAAAACACTTTGCAAACCTTATTAGAGACAATGGCGGGACCAGGAAGGTTCCCTTGGAGAGGGTGGAGTTGGAGCTGAGTCTTGAAGGAAGGCAGCAGTTTCCTCACAGGCATGCCCTGCACTGGTGAAGTCATGAGTGCCTACCCCCGACTCTGCTCTGGCCCCCAGTGTGTCCTCAGAGTGTGTGTATACTCATTTGGTTAACACTGAAGGCACATTTCAGTTTGCTGGATGGAGCAGTGTGGGCCCAGCCAGCCCAGGAGGAGCCCCGGGCACTGAGAGTCTTGTACAGCTCCAGCCACCCCCACCCTCATCCTGTGCAAGTCAGGGAGCCCAGGTCTTATGTCCATTTTACAGATGGGGAAACTGAGAGGGCAGGGTTGGAGCTCCTGGATGGTGGAGCTGGGATGTGAATGTGAATCTCCTGGCTCCAAGGCTGGTTTTCCTGTGCTCTCCTTCATTCAGCACACCTGGGTTAGGCACCTGCCATGTATTAGGCATTATTGATTAAGGGACAGTGAGGAGACATCACTTACCCATCATAGCAGAGCCAGAGCTATCCAGGAAAGACCCCAGCAGTGATGGGACACACCCCCTCCTCCCATGTGTGGGGAGCACAGAGTGGAGAATGAGAGTTGGAACAGAGTCCTAGAGAGAGTCTGGGACTTGCCCAAGGTCACCCTGCCAGAGATGGCTCCATTTCCCTGCCCCACACTGCCTCCTTGTGGCACAAACACTTGAAAATTTTTAAAAGAATTGGGGTTTTTTCTGTTTTGTTTTAAGGGAACATTTATAGAAAGTTTTATGATTAACTCAGACTTATTTGGTCCTCAGTTAGGTGACAAGTATTTATTAAGCACTTACTTTGTGTCAGGTATCAATCTAGGGACACACAGAGGGAAGTACAAAGCCCTTGCCTCAGGGAGCTTATAGTCTAATGGGGTAGCCCACATACCACCAACTGGGTGTGTCCAAGATCTGAACAGAAAACAGTCTCTGGAGGAAGGACCAGTGGAACCAGGGGCCCCAAAAGAGAAGGAGCCATCAGATAGGCTGGAGAACCAGGACAAACCAGAGAGGAAAATCTGTAGGAAAAGCTGGTGATCGGCAGTGCCCAAGGCCTTGCTTAGAGAGGACCAGAGAGATGAGCACTGAGAAAAGATCATTGTGTTTGGCCATTAAGAGATCGTTGGCAATTTTAGGGAAGTTTCAGTCGCATGGTGAGGTTGGAAGCCAGCTTGCAGAGGCCATCAGATGGCAGCTAGTCGGAAGATGGAACCCAGCAAGGGTTTGGTCCGGCTGCAGAAGACACAGATATGCAACCGGTATTGAGGGAGTGATGAAAGCTTGTAGAGGCGCTCTTGCTAGAGAAGACAGGCTGGGACTGAGGATGCCTTGGCAAGGAGAAGAGAGATGGGTGAAGGAAGAGATAGCAGAGGAAGGGGTGTGAGGGGCGGAGGAAGGGGTGTGAGGGACGGAGGGTACCCTGGACCTTCTGTGAAGCATCAAGGCTGAGGGAGCACTGGAGGGGGATGAACAGGGGAGAGGCAGAGGGAACGTAGGAGGGAGGTGGGAAGGGCTCACTTCCAGGCATTGAGGACCTGACAGCGGCTGGTGTTGGACTTGGTCCCCTCTGTTCTCATGCCTCCTCTCGCTCCATTCAGCAGCCTATCAATAGGAAGGAAGGTGGCAGAGGGGGTGAGGGGAACAATCCAAGGTTAGAGAAGCAACAGGACGAGGGGGCAGGGGATTCAAGCCCAGGGAAGTGAGCTGATTCACCAGGGGGCAAAGGGCAGGAAGGACGATGGAGTCACAGTGCTGGGATGCGGCCTGAGAAGGACTGAGGGACCAAGGCTGAGAGGTCACAGTGAGAATAAAGAGAAGGCAGAGGGACTGTGGGGCAGAAAGATGAGGTGGTAGGAGGTTATGATCAGAGGAAGGTGTTTTGAATGTACGAATGGCAGTCTGGCACTTGTGGGCAGTGGCATGATCTAGGGGCTAGCCCTCTCTGAAGGTAGCGGAGTTGGGCTGGAGGAATGGGGAAGGGAAAGGCTGGTGTTAGAGGGAAGTGAATATGTAAGCTGAAGTTTCCTCCAATGAGGGCAGCAGGTGGGGTAGACAGAAAGATAATCTTTCTCAGAATGTGTTAAGGTCATGGTGTAAATGAGTCAGTGACAGAGCTGGGCATAGAACTCCAGTCTCCCGATCCTTGTTTCTCCCTGCTGAAGCCTTGCTGAGTGTGATTGGAACACAGCTGGCTGCTGGGTGGACTGAGAAGGACCGAGGAACTGAGGCTCAACGTAGCCCAGACAAGCTAGGGGTGTGAGCAGCTAGGAGGGAAGCTGACCCCACTGGTGCCTTCCCACAGGAGTTCGCACAAAGCCACAGATAGGAAGGGCTGTGGTCATCAGCATGAGAGCCTTAGGGGCACCTGCTTCTTTTATCCCCAACACTGTGGGAGTTGTAGGGTTGGAAGGCCAGAGACTTGGGCCTCCACTGTGGAATGGTGGGGGATACTTACAGTCCACAGGTCTGTCTCCTTCACTGGGTTTGAAGACAGAGGTTGGAGCCACAGACTGGTCAATTTTGTGGGGTGGGGATATAGATGGTCTGCCAAGCCCTGACCAGGACACCACCAATCTGTCCTTTATCCATATTCCTCTACTGGGCAAGAGCCCCAGCTGTACTGAGGGATCAGGGGTAGGCTCTGCACTGGTAAGACAAGTGCCACTCCTTGCTGCCCATCCTTCTTCCTCTCTGAAGGTTCCAGGTCGGGAGGCATCTGTTTAAGGAAACTCGCTGGTTGGCAAATATTGTAGATTCCTGGAAAGGGTCCCCAGGGCTAGTACAGCTTGGGTCTGTCCACTCCAGAGTGTCATGGTGGGGAGGTGGGCAGAGCTAGTGGGCACCATGCTTGGGGCAGGCGCTGATTAAAATCTACACTGTGATTTTTTTGCTGTGCTTGGTCCCACCAGGGCTCAGAAGTAAGTCCCACCCCTCCACTGGGGGTCAGTTGCTTGACCACTACCTGCATGGTTCTGCATCAGGGGAGGGACAGGGGAAGACATGATCCAGCCCATCTCTGGCCATGAGAACCACCGGGCAGCCCCTTCTTCCCCCTCCCCAGGGAGAATCCCCACCCCAAGGATAGGGCCCAGGACCTAGAGACCAGGCTGGTCTGAATGGGCCTCCTGGGGTGGGGGATAGGCAGAGGGTGTGACAAGACCATTGCCCATCTACACTGGGGCCTAGGGCATTTGCTCAGGCCTGGGTGCCGGGCAGCTTCTGCCCTGGGGCTGGTGTAGGACAGAAGGGGCTCAGTGGCATAGCCAGATGCCATCACTTTGCACCATAGACATCTGGACATCATCCCCACTGGCCTGGCTTTGGGTCCCCAGGTGCTACCTCTCTGGGAGGAGGGAAGAAAGGGAGGCAGCCTCCAAGCCATGCACTCCCTCACTGTTCAGTCACCATGCCCTGCACCATGATGCCAGCTTCATTTCTGACTCCAGGTGGATTACAACTAGGAGCGGAAAGAGTGGAGGAAATGAGGGGGCACGGGGGAACTGCCCTCCGAAACCCTCCATTGCTCTACAGGCTACCCTCTCCCACATCATTCTCCTGCTGCATGTCCTGTGTGGGCCTGTCCCCCGGGGATAGAGAGAAGGATTGGTGGTGGGACCCCTGCATGAAGGGGATGAGGCCCGTGGGGCCACCCCCAGCTCTGGTCCTGAGTCTCCTCCTGGTCTCTCTCCACTCACCCCACCCCCATGTTTCTGTAGGCTGAGGAGTGTGAAGATGGAACAGAGAAAGTTGAGTGACCAGGCTAACACTTTGGTGGACTTGGCTAAGGTGAGGTGGGCACTGCCCCTGATGGGCTGGGGTGGGAGGAGATGTCACAGCATGCTGGGAGGAAGACTTTTTTCTGGACAAGCTAAACTAATTTTCATCCCTTCTGTAGAGAGGATCCCTGCTCTTGGACTGAGCGGAGGGATTCTTCTTCTTCCTGGGGTTCTTTCCAGTTCTAGCCCTCTTTGGCTTCCAAGGTCCAGGGTTTAATGAGTAACCAAATGCCAGCCAGCCTCTAAACTGGGAGTGAGGTCCTGTACCCAGGCCTGGCAATGGGGCTAAGAGGAGAACAGAGTAGGACCCATGTCCTAGAATTGACTTCCTGGCAAACTCAAAGACACTGAGGCCGAAGAGCCAAAGATGGATCTTAGCTAGCATGGCCAGTGGGCATCCAAAGCCAGGAATTAACCTTCCCAGCAAAGACCCCTTCTCCTGGGGGCCTGGAGCCAGGGCCTCTCACCTCGTTGCCTGTCTTCCTCAGACCCAGAACGTCATGTATGACATGGTGGCTGAACTCCAGGGGCGCAGCGAGGACCTGGAGAAGCGAATCACGGCCCTGGAGACCAAGCTGGACACTCTAGGGGCCACCCTCCAGGCTCTGCCTGGCCTCATCACCCAAGCCATCCGACAGGTGCCGGCCACAACCGGGGATACAGGTGCTGGGACCTCCCCCCGCCGGCGCCTGCCCCCATTGGCCCCAGACAGCGGGTGAGCCCAGGACAGCTGGGGCAGGGAAACTTAACTCGGACCTTTTATGTTTAGCCATTGTGTGGCTGATCTCATTTGCTTTTTCTGTAAAGCCCTGTACAGTTATCTCTCTTGGAGTTCAAGATGCTGGAGTGGAGCCCAGCCTACTTCAGCTGGGGCCCTGAGCCCGGGTGGTACCTCCTCCCTTGGTCTAGGTCCCCAGGGCTGAGGGCAGTGGCTCTCCAGCTGCCTCTCCCATTTCCTTCCAGAACCCCAGTACTCCCTCTGAGGGGAGAGAGCCTCACAGCAGGGACTTGGCCACTGACAACCCTGGGAAATGGGGGCTCTGGGCACTGAGCTCCCTTCCATCCCCCAAGCCCTATCCACGGCCAGCTTCTGATGCTGGGGTCCGAGGGAGAGTCTCTGAGTCTCTTGTTTCTTGGGCACCTGAGAATTGACCGAGTCTGCGTAGAGAGTTGGAGCAAGCTCCAGAGAGGAGGACTGTCTCTCCCCAGCCCCTCCTTCCGTCATAGGAGAGGTGGGGGGTAAGAGGTTGGCTGCATGCCCACTTTCAGACAAAGTGGGATGTGCAAAGGAGCCAAGGCTTCCCCACTCCGAGTCCTGGTTCTGTGGGGTTCAGGGAGGGTGGGACAGGTTTGTCCTGGCCTGTGGTAAATATGGAAGTTGGGCAGTAAAGGGAAGCGGGGTAGGGAGGTGGGTGAGGAGAAGAAAATGGCTGGAAACAAAGAGCTGAGACCCCAGTATTCCTACCCTTCTCCTGGAAGGTCCTTCAACTTCTTTTCCTAACACCTTTCTGACCGTGGAGTTAAAGCTGGATGGGGGTGGGAGTGGGATGGGGAAGGTTTCACTGCCATTAGCTCCAGCCCAGGGTCCCAGGCCCCACTTGGGCTCAACATCTCAGCTGACCCTCCTCTGGCTCATTGGACCTCGTAGGGCCCAAGAGAGAAGGAGGACCAGTGGTGCCACTGAGATGTTCATTGTCCCCAGTGGTGAGCAGCTGGAGATCCACAAGGGAGGGAATGAGGCGGGATGACCCCTGTGCCCTCTCCGTGCCCCAGGGCCTTCCCCACCAGACTAACTGGGGACCCACTGTCTACAGAGCTTTGTGTGAGACCAGAGGTTCTTAACTGGGGGCCCACAGGCAGATTTCAGGGATCCATGAACTTGGAGGGGCAAAATAGGACATCTTTATTTTCACTACTGAAATTTAGTATTCCCTCCAGTTATTTAAAACATGATTCCAAGGGGCCCCTAGGCTTCACCCAGCCACTCAAGGGTCCATGGCACACAAAAAAAGGCTAAGACCCCCTTGGAGAAGTGGGGAGGGGAGGTGGCGACCCAAGGAGTAGCTAAGTTTGTCTCTGCCCTGGCAGGCCAGATGATAACTAACCAGAGTACAGGAATAAGATGTAGGGAATAAGATGTAGGCGCAGATGGGTTGTCTACAGAACAAAGAGGGCTTCCTGGAGGAGGCCTTTGATGTGGGCTTTGTTACAAAGACAGGGCATCACCGGCTTGTGGGGGCAGGAGGAGACACTGTGACTGGAGCTAGGGAATGCTGCTGAGGGCCTTAGAAGGGTTTGGAATCATGCTTGAAAGGTCATAGCTCACAGGTTCTCAGTCAGCCCAAACTAGGGATAAGGAAAATGGATTTGGCAGCTGATGAGCCACAGCACAAGAGCGTGGATTCAGAATGGTCTGTTTCTGAGGGGTCGAGCCCTGTAGCACAGACACCTGAAGCCTTGGCCACAGATTAAGCTGAGTGTTTACGGGACCACCCAAGAACCATCTTCTCTGAGTAGCTGATCCTCCTCAGCTCTACCCTCACTTTGTGGCCTCGGGACCCTAAAGAGCTTCTGTTTATTTGGGTTATAGCTATTGATATTTACTATTGTTAGAAATGAAAATGTCTTAGTATTATTATGAAAATAGTTGTGATCTTGCAGACCCTCAGAAACAGGCTCAGGGACTCCCAGGGTCCCCAGACCACATTTGGAGAACCACTGGCCTAGAGGATGTGTATTGTTTCCTCTTTCAAGTGAAGTCAACAAGCATTTATTAAGGGCCTACTATGTACCAGGCACTGCGCTAAGTGCTGGACAACTTTTTCACTCTTTTGGGGCCTGTGTGCTTCGTTGGACCAGGCTCCGCTTACAACCTGGATCCTCCTGGGTTGGGGTGGTGAGGCCATTTTGGAAAGTGAAGGGAAGGCATTGATGAAGCAGGTGGCTTTTGGCTTTCAATTAAGTACAACAAAAGGAAGAGAAATTGGCTAAGTCCCTTGGCCCTCTAGAAGTCTCTGCTTGCCCACCTGTAAAATAGGAGCATTAGGCTGGCCTATTCCTAGGCCCCTTCAGCAGCCCTGACATTCTGGGTTCTACTGGGTTCTCCCATCTCCCCAGACCCTGGCAGCATTTCCATAACTGACCACAGGAGGGCATTCGGAGACTGATTGAGAACTCTGGGAAGGTCCACCAGAAGGGACCTTGCAGATACAGCCCCAGGAAGGCCAGCTCCACCATGAAGCCTCCCTGGATTTTTGCACACACACCCCATGAGCATGTGCTACCCTCCTCAGACTTCTCAAGAGCACTCTCCTCCCCTCCTCCTGCCCCCACTGCATCCTGCCTTGGATCATACTTGTCCATCTGTCATATTCTCCCATTAGAATATAACGATCTCCTTCAGTGCAGGGATTGTGACACATCCATCTTCATCTCCAGCATTCTTACAAATAGTAGGGGGTTAATAAATGCTTGTTGTGATTTAAGATGGGGGAAAGGGCTAGAGAAGGAAGGGGAATTAAAAACTGAAACAGAAAAAGGGAGGTCCAAATGCCTCCTCCCTCCCAAAGCCCTCATTTAGAATAAGCTGAAGGTACTGCACACAGTAGGTGCTTAATAAATGTCTTGAATCCATCTGTTGGTGTGGAGTCCCTCACTCTGTGGAGTCACTACTGAGTGTAGCAGCTTCAGACTTGTCCCCTCCAGCAGAGAGCCGGCCTTGGTTGGGGTGCTGGCTCCATCCCTTACTTATCTGGGTACTGCCCAGCAAAACCCCTTTGTGGTTCCCAAGACTCAATACCCTTTCCTCCCAAATGAGGGGCTTCTTCACCTTTATTGTGTCATGGACCCTTCTGGTAAAGCCTGTGGGTCCCTTTTTAAATGAATAAAAACAAATACAGGGTTAGAAAATCATTCTATTGAAATGCCATTACCAAAATATTTTGAACAGGTTGGTGGGCCTGGCCCCAAGTTGATAACCTGAGATCATTCCTCCTTCTCCAGCAGCCGTAAGAGGTTGGGGGAGGGACCCTTATTTGGAATCCTGAAGGGCTGATATCAAGGACACCAAACGCAAGGGCCCCAGACAGAGCCTGTATCAGGCTCTGAGTTCAAGTCGAAGGGAGGCCTGAGCACCTCAGATAAGGCTTGTTTTCCTTTCTCCAGGATAGAAAACATTATGTGCCCTCCCTCAGGCCACAGTTAGGGCCCAAGAGAAGCAAATCGAGCCAGGTCCTTTTCTCCCTCCCACCAGGACCTGAGTCAGACAGTTCTAGACTGAGAATATGAAAACTTTTAGTTAGATCTTTACAACAAAGAACATCAGAGCTGGGAAGGCATTAGAACATGGAATGTTAAGAGTTGGAAGAGCCCTGAGAACATAATGTCAAACTGAGATGGGCCTTTAGATTGTTGTGTTTGTTCTTTGTTTTCAAAGAGGACCATGACATCAAAGAAATGATGACATGACTTGCACTTGACTTTGTTTTGAGTGAGGGAGGGCTGTGCAAGGTCACCAACCTCCCTTTCTCCTCCAGAGTCATCAGGGTCCAGTGACCAGATATTCATCAGAGAATGTCAGAGCTGAGCAGGCTCTTAGAACACAATGTCAAGGCCATCAGAACCTGATGCATTGAGTGCATTGAGTATTAAGGGTTGGAAAGGACCTCAGAGCACACTGTAGATTCTGCAGTAGAAGGTCAGAGCTGAGAAGGACCCTAGAACACAGAATGTCAGAGGGAGAAAATATCTTAGGACAAGGAATAGCAGTCCCAGGACCAACACTGGAACAGAACCAGAATCTCAAGGGAGCCTCAGACACCACCTAGTCCAAGCTGTGCCCCTACAGCAATCCCTTCTGCAGCTTCCCCTACAAGAGGTCACCCAGGTGTCCCTGGAAGAGCAAGGTTCCTACAAGTGGGAGTGGGAGACTGAGAAAATGGATGACTTCCTAATGATCAAAACTGTCTGAGTGTAGAACAGCCTATGATGGCTGCAATTATTAGGAAGTTTTTATTTAGAAGGAACCACATCTGCCTCTCACTTCTACCTGAAGACATCTATCATCTCCACGCTGGTTCCACTTTCCCAGGGCAAACATCCCCAGTTTCTTTGATTATCAGAAAGCCTGTTTTCCACAGTCCTCATTATTCTGGTCATACTCCCTATTCTTAAACTATGATGCCCCAAATTGAATGCAGTATTCCAGATGTGATATGACCAAAACAGAGGGACAACGGGATCATCACCCCCTTCATTCTGGACCTGACACTCCATGCAGTCTAATTGCTTTTTTTTTTAATTGCTAAATCATGCTATTTGTATTAAGCCTGTGGTCCACTAAAACCCCCAGATCTTTCTCAGGCAAACATCTCTAGCTACAATTCCCTTAGCTTGTACTTGTGAAGTTGTTTGGTTTGCTTTTTTTGGTGTTTTTTTTTTTTTTACCCCAGGTTATATCCAATTTCATTAGATGCATCCTAATGCTTGAGCCAAGTGAGGTCTTCATTTAACATGTCAGCTATCTTCCCCAACTCCATTATCCAAGTCAAGAGCCCTAGACTTGGAATCAAGGAAAGCTGGGTTTAAATCCTGCTGCTGAAAATAGCTGTATGGCCAGGGACAAGTCTGTTTTCATTTTTGTGAAGTGGGCCTAATACCTGTGCTACCTACCTCACAGGGTTGTTGTGAGGCTCAAAGGAAATAATGGGTGTGAAGTGCTTTGGAAAATGGAAAGGGCTCAATTGTTATTGTCACATCTGACAGGTTGCCAGGACGCCTTCATCCAAAGCATCACTAGAGACCCTTCTCCAGTCACTGCAGTGATAGCTTTGGGGGGCTAGTCTGTCAACCACCTTGCAATCTTCCCAGCTGTTCTCATCTCACCCACACTGGCCACCTGCTCCTCAAAGACTGCATAAAGATTTTCTTTGCTGAAATCTAGGGACACTGTTATGAGCACAGAATACCGCAGCAAGGTGTGTTAGAACACAAAATGTCAGAGCTGGGAGGGCCCTTAAAACAGAAGATGGCAGAGCTGGGAAGGTCCTTAGAACATTAAAACAAGGTCTCTGAACTCCCCCCTCCTCAATGGGTCTGTGCATCAGACCATTTGGCCATTGGTGATTTTTTCTGTAATTTCTGGATGGAGCTGTTCTGAACTGTATCAGTATCTCTATGATACTGATCAGTATCTCTAGATAAGTAGTCAAAGGGCCTCTGTTTAAACCCCTCCAGGGACAAGGGACTCATGACCTCTCACAGGTGAGAAAAGAAAACAGTCGGCTGGCTGACTGGGTGGATGGATGGAAGGAAGGACAGAAATGCCCTTTGCAAACTTCAAACAGCTATTTTTTTAAGTCCGTGATTATTGCTTCCCCCAGGGCTTCCATGGGTCTCCCCTGATTCCACTCTCCTATTTGACAGTCCAATTTTCCCGCCCCAGCCAGAGCTATAAGCCACCTTCCCCAAAAGCTCCCCCTCGGTCCTGGGCGCGAGGCAACAAGCCCAGCCTCGCCCGTCAGTGTCTCCCCCGCTTCCTGCCCCCACCCGCGAGCACGGAATTTCCAGCCCCGAGGGTGGGAACCTTTGGGCGGGGGCAGAGAGGATGCCCTTGGGCGGGGCTTGCAGACAAGGTGTGGCCTTGGGCCACGTATGGGCCCCACAGAGTTCAGCCAACCCGGCAGCCGCCCGCGCCCGACTGAGCCTGAGCCTGAACCCGGACCTCCCCGCCTCGGTACAGCGACCCTGCTACGGCGCGGGGGTGCCTGAGAGAAGGGCCCTCCCTTCTTCAGCCCTGCGTCCCCTGGCACCGGGGCCCCGGCTCCCGGCTGGAGGCGCAGGCCGCCCGGAGCAGCAGCCCCGGGGGGCGCCCCGTGGCCGCCCCTCCTCAGCCTGCGCTGTCCGCGGAGCGCCCTCGGATCGCAGCACACGATGGGCCGCGGCGGGATCCGCAGCTTCCAGCTGGAGCTGAGACCCGGCGCCTATCACGGCGGGGAGCTGTTGAGTGGCCTGTTGGTGCTGGAGCTGAGCCGCCCGCTGCGAGCCAAGGGCCTGGACGTGGCGGCCCGGGGGACCGCGGCCGTGCACTGGCTGGACAGCCGCAGCGTGGGCGTGAACGCCGTGTACAACGACTACGCGGCCTTCCAGAGCTTCCTGCGAAGCCGGAGGCAGCTGCTGCCCCGAGGTAAGCGCCGCCCCGTGCCACCCTGACGGACCCGCGGCGAGCCTCGCCCCGTGCCACCCTGACGGACCCGAGGCCTCTCCCCTGGCTGGGAAGAAGCCCGCACGTCGGTTCTAGGGCCGGCCCTTCCTGGTCTCGAAGACAGGCAACGGCCCCCCTAGCTTGTTCTGTTTGTGAAGCTGGTCTCGGTTTCACCCACCACCCGGCCTCTGAAAAGGGGCCTCAGTTTCCCCAGTTTGTCTCACACCTCCTCTCCCTGCGAACAAAGGGACCTCAGGCCCCTTTCGCGATTCAGTCCAATTACACCTAGTGCCTATGTGCTCATTCAAGCCTGGAGAACCGCCTGCCCCAGGGCATCCAGCCTGCACAGGACCCGCTGAACCGGGGAAACAGCCAACAGCAGTCTGTCTGGAGCTCAGAAACAGACATTATCAATTAGAATGCTCGACTGTACCCTAGGGTGCAGGATAGGGGGTAACAAGATGTAAGTCTGGAAAGGGAGACCGGAGGCGATTTGAGAAGGCCTTCAAGGTCAAGGTGAAGAGGTTTGTGGTGTTTTGTTTTTTTTTTTACACAAAGAAGGCAGTAGGGAGTCACCAAAGATGTTTGAGCCAGGGAGTGTCTCTGTCAGATATGTGCTTTCTCCTCAGATTATATGCCAGCCGTGTGTGTGGATGATGGATTGAAGTGGCGAGAGACTAGGCAGCGAGACCCATGAGGAAGCTGTTGCTTTAGGATGAGGTAAGGGGGCTAAGCTCAGGTTGCTCTGTGCATGAATGAATAAAGCATTTATTAAGCACTCACCATGTACAAAGCCCTCTGCTGAGCCATGAGCATATTAATAGAAAAGCCAGTTGGGGGAGATGATGCATGCTTTAAGTCGGATGGAAAAGCCCCATGATGCTCAGGGTGGTGCAGTAGTAGCGAAGCAGATGGTGATGCCTCTTTTGTAATGTCATTTCCTTTCATGAAATCATAAGTTTCTGCCGTTGAACCATCTGAGAATGCCAATGACTTTGGTAATGAGGACTCTTTTCTGGGTCTTCAGTAGATAGATCCTGCTTCCACGGGACCTGCTTCCAGAAGGATGGCGGGGACCCTGGGCTGGAAGCCAGGCTCTAGTCCTGGACTGTTTCCCAGGTGGATGGTGGCTGAGGGTTGAGGGGGTCTGACTTGTCTGGCACAGGCAACTTTCTGCCCCTCCCTCAGGGATCTGGCTGCTTCAGCTTGGCTGGTTTACCTGCCCTGTATACCTGGGAGGCAGCTGGTGGGAATGGCTGGCCCCTTCTCTTTAGGAATTGCTTACTGGACGATGACCTAGAGGCCTGGGTTGGAAACAGGATCTGTGGCCTGGGAGATACTGTCAGTTCTTTCTGTCTGACTATTGGGGACAGTTGTCTCAGTTGATGATGAGGCAGGCAGCTCCCCAACCCCCCAACAATGACTTCTCCCCTCAGTGGTGGTTTTGGGGGCTGGGCTAGAGACCAAGCTAGTGGTTTGTGGGGAGGGGCCCCTGCTATTCCCAAGGTCCTTGGGCTTTCTCCCCCAGGGTCTGAGGGAGAATGATGAACATGGTGTTAGTGGTTCGGCCCAGCTGGCACAGGCTGCCTCCTGTTTCTTCTCCAGGAGACCTTGCTGCTTCAGTTGGGCTGGTTCACCCACCTTCTTTGTACCAATTGGCATTGTTGGCATGGCTGCTTCCTTTCTCTATAGAAGTTATTTCTCCAGATGATGTCTCTAAGGGCTGTGTCTGGTGGGAACAGATGGGTGACAGATATTGTGGAGATAGAATTTATAAGACTAGGAGGATTATGGTGTCTTCCAAAGAAAAAGGATACCCAGTATAGGCCAGGCACTGTGCTAAGAGCTTTACAGGTATCTCATTTGGTCCTCATAATAACCCTAGGAGGGAAGTGCCTCATTTTAACTCGTGAGGAAGCTGAGGCAGAGGTTAAGTGACTCTCCTAGGGTCACACAGATATTAAGTGCATTTGAATTCAGGTCTTGCTGATTCCAGGCCCAACACTCTAACTACTACCCCACCTAGCTACCTCAAAAAAATATCAATTTAGCAGAGGGGGCAGGTTAGGGAATGAAGGTAATGAATTTCATTTCAGACAATGTGACAGTCAAGTGCCAGTGTCTGACAGGTAGCTCCTAATGAGAGATTGGAACTCAGGAAAGAGATCAGAGTGGGATGTATGTGTAGGTCTGGGAGTCAGCCATGATTCCCAGTTACCATGAGAGGATTCTTGCCTCCAGGGTTGATGAGATCACTGAGGGAGGGTGTAAGGAGAAGACAGGAGGATCCGAGATCCAGGCCTCATGGGACAATGTGAGGGAGTGGAAGGAGCACTTGGGGTGGTGCTTATTCAAGTACCTGAGGTCTTGCTTGAGGCACAAGATCAGGGTTTAAGGTCTGCCTCAACTACTTATTATTTCTGGAACTTGAGCAAATCATGTCACCTGTTCTGTAAAATGAAAGAATTGGGCTAGATGCTCTCTGAAGACCCTCTGTGATTGTGACACTCATATTTCAAGTGAATGACTGAGAAATACAGGGAGGAGGAGAAGCAAGGGAAGATCAAAGGGCGGGCAGCCTTCTCAGAGAGTGGAAAGGAAGAGGTGCAGAAGGCTGAAGTCTGACCAAAGGCTGTCGCCTCTCATGGGGGACATCATTGCTAAGTGTACTTTCAGGAGAGTGACAGAGTTGAAGCTGGATCAGACAATGGTTGAGAAGTGAGTGTCAGGAAAGGAAAGGGAGGCCAGGAGCAGAGATGCCTTTTTCTAAGATTTTAGCCAGAAGAGGAGTAAGACAGCACAATAGCCTTAGAGGATTTGGGGGTCAAGTGGAGGAGTTATTGATGATGATGATGGGTAGAGGCTGAGGGAAGCCTGAGTCTATGAACAGGCAGCGGAGAAGGATCCAGGAGGAAAGGAGAGGCTGAAGATGAGAGGGGCCCCAGTCCAATCCTGAGTATTTATTAAATGCTGACTGAATACCTGCTAGATGCTGAAGATACAAAGATGACAGAAAACTAAACAGCCCTTGCCCTCAAAGAGTTTACAAGCTGCCAAGAGGGTACAACATGTAAACAGATAAGTATATATATATGATAATATTATATACATATGATATATACAAGAAATATTATATATATGTGATATACATGATAATGAGCAGAAGTAAATACAAAATCCACAGAGTGCCTGCCCACAACCCTTCCAGATATGGCCAGAACCAGATTAAAATATAGTTACATTAATATATAATTAATTATATATATTATATTTTAATATAATTAATTTAATATAATTAATATATTAAAATATAATTACATTAAAATATAATAACATTTAGGTGGTGTTGTAGATAGAGCCAGGAAGATCTGAGTTCAAATCTGGCCTCAGACACTTACTAGCTGTGTGACCATAGGCAAGTCACTTTACCTTGTTTGCCTCAGTTTCCTCTTCTATAAAATGAGCTGGAGAAGGAAATGGCAAGTCACTCCAGTGTCTCTGCTAAGAAAACCACAACTGGGGTCACAAAGAGTCAGACATGACTGAAATTCTGATAACCACTAAAGAAAGAATAGGGAAACATTGAATAAAATGGCAATAAAAGGTAGATAATATTACATTTTAAAACAAAGTCAGTGAGAAGCCCTCTTTCTATTTGCGTTAGGTACCCCTGGTGTAGAAGACAATTGGAATGTGTGTAGGATAATCTTTCTCAGAGCCTGCAGCAAAGGAAAAAAGAATGAGGAACAGTGTAGGATTCTGGGGTGTAGTGAAGGGGAGAAGAATATCACTATGAAGGGGGTCTCAGTAAAGTACAAGGAAAGACTTTATACTGGAAATGTGGGGGACAGTGGGTATGGAATGTTGCATACACTGTCACCAGAGATCACCATGGGTAGTTGGGTTTGGGGCTTTTCTTTGTTACAAGTGAAGGTTCACTGGCTGTGGGGAGGAGAGATGATATATCCAGAAATGACTCTGATGTGAAAACTGTAAGCATCCATAAAACTTCAAAATAATAAAATAGGAGAGTGTCCTTTGTCTACAGAGAAGGAAACAAGGGTTTGAGGAAAGAAGAGAAGGTGAGGCTTTTAATAGTGTGAAAGATCTATTTCCCATGTCCCAGGAAGAGGACCTCACTTTCTCCTCTCCATTCCTAATTTGGGAAATGAAAGAATAATTCTAGCCAGGAGCCTGGAGATTCGAACTAGCATTCACTAGGATAGTGAGTGGTGGGTTGGTTTTGGAACCTTGAGCTGACTGGCCGGCCTTAGAAGGGATTGGTATGTTTGAACTCGAGTCTCATCTTAAGGGGTTGGGGGATGTGGTCTATGTCCTGGAGGCTGAAATTCACATTTGGATCCTGCCACTATCTAGCTGGGCTGTGCTCGATGGCAGGGAGGGGAGCTGATCCTGCTTCTTGTCCCAAAGAGTGTGAGTCTGATGTTCCTGAGATACCAGGAGTGAGAATTTAGACAATTTCTAAGTCTGACGTTTTTACAGTTAAGGAAACTGAGGTTCAGAAATGGGAATTGACCTGCCCAGGGTTGCACAGGTGATAAATGGGGAGAGGCAGAATCTGAACCCAGGTCCTCTGACTCCCAGATGGTGTTCTTTTTACTCCACACTTGTTTTTGTGTTTTGCCATGTAGAGAGTCCCCAGCTGGGGAGAACAGGCAAAGCTATAGGCAGGAAGAGCTGGATGGGAACTTGATGTTCATCTTGTCTAACCTACTTATTTTTCAGATGAGGGAACTGAGGATCAGAGACATTAAAAGTGACTTTTCCAAAATCCCATAACTAAAGTGACAGCTTCAAACCGAGGTCCTCTGATTCCAAATCCAGAACTTCATCTGCTTTATACTACAGATGAAGAGACTGAGGCCTAGAGTAGGAAAGGAATTTGTCGACAGTCACAGTGCCAACTGCCACAGTCAGTATTTGTTCAGCACCGACTATGTGCCAAGCACTCTGCTGAGGGCCAGGGATACAAAGAAAAGACAGTCTCTGCCCTTAAGGAGCACAATTAGAGATGCAGTGGAGGGAGTGTTAGATCTGGAGCCTGAGGACCTGGGTTCATATCCTGGCTCTTCCTCTTACTACCTGTGTGCCCTGGAACAAGTCCCTTAACTGATCCAGGCCTCAGTTTCCTTCTCTGTAAAATGAGGGAGTTAGACTAGCTGGCCCTTAAGGTGCCTTCCAGTTCTCCCTCTGTGGTTCTGGACCTTCTCTGACCCCTAATCCTGAATCTCCTCCCAACCCCCACCTCCACAGAAGGCCTTTTCCTCTTCCTTGTGTCTCCTCCCAGCTCAGTAATGGGAAGGCTGCAGATCCAGCCCCAGAGGAGCTGTTTACACACAGGAAAGCCAACTGAAAAGGCTCAAGGTTTCCAGGTGTGAAGATGGAGCCCTTTGGCCCATGGGTAAATATTTACCCAAGAGTTTCTGCCAGCTTGGAAGCTGTCTGCAAGAGACGCAGACAGGGCAGACAGGGCAGACAGGACTCCTGATTAGACAGGAGCCAGAGAACTGCCTGGCTCTGGAACCATGGCCAGCTCCCTTCACTTCTCCTACAACTTGAGCTTTTAGTCAGAGTCTCCAAGGCTCTTTATCCCCACCCTGGTTCTGATGGTCTTTGTTCTCCCAGAAACTTTCTGGAGGAAGCATCACAAAGGAAGAACGCTGAACCAAGTGACCTGGGTTCGAATTCTGCTTCTATTTCATACAGTGTGACCTTGAGGAGTTTGCTTTCCCTGTCTAGCCTCAGTTTCCTCATCTGTAGAATGAAAGGGTTGGAGCAGATGGTCTCTGATGTCCCTTCCACCTCCTATACTGGGTATAATTCTGAAGGATGGAAGCCAAGATTGGTGGAAAAGGGGCAGAGCTTTTAGGTCACAGAAGAAGGGGGGGCGCAGGGGAGATTCCCTATGGTATCTTTCAAATCACAAATCCAGAGAAAGCCAACCCTGGATGTGGTCACCAGGATCTGAGAGGGCAGACAGAGGTCCCCAGGTGTGTTTAGGGGTGAGGTTATGGTGTGTGGTCACTTCTCCCACACACACCCCTTCACCTCAGGACTATTTTAAAAACAGCTGGGGTCTGGTAAGGACCCTTTGCCAAGGAAGCTCTGGGTAACTTGCCCTGGGCCATTTGCCATGTTGCCCTGTCAGCTCTATCAGGAGCTGGCAGACCAGGCATGTCAAGTCACAGGTCAGGGGCAGGACAGAGCCCTGGCAGCCCCACCCTGAAGTCCCAGGGATGCTCCATACCCCTTCACATCACATACCAAGGTTATAGGTCTGCTTGTTCATTCATCAGACATTCATTAAGCACCTGCTGTATGTAGATCAGAACCAGCCTCCCAAAGCAGGAACTTCTACTGTAGACACTTCCTAGCAGCGTGATCCTGGACAAGTGACTTTACCTCTCAGTCTCCTAAGCAGTTCTCTAAGACTTGAAGTAACCAAACTGGTACAGATTTGTGTTAGTGGAAGTTACCTTATGCCAATGAAATCATAGATTCTGTTCCCTAACCCCACTCCCAATATTTGGGGGACAGAGGGTAGACCAATATAACTGGAGCCTAGGACAGGAATATGAGAACAAGTGGTATCAGGTTGTCTAGGGCCAGAGAGAGGATACTGAACTTGGCCTTGTGGACGTCAGAGAGCCCATGGGGATGTTTTCATGGGAAGGAGGGACTTGGCCAGACCAGCTGCCTCAGGGAGATAAGTAGCTAATGGACAGATTGGAGGCAGGAAGACTTGTTTGGAGGCTACTGCAGTCACCTAAGTGAGTGGTGATGGAAGGGGAGAAGGGGGAGGTCCCAGATGGGAGCTGTTCTGGCAGAAGAGTGGACATGACTTAGGAGAGCAGTCCAAGATAAACTCCAAGGAGCTTCAAACGCAGGAGACTGAGGGAAAGGTATCACCATAGAGTGTTATGGGTAATTCTGGGCATGACCTTTTAGGAAGGACATTGACAGACCTGACCAAGAAAGGCAACCACAGTGATGCAGACTTGGGGATCAGGGATTGACCAAAGAAGAAAGAGGGAAAGGGAGGAAGAGAACAAGCATTTATTAAGTGCCTATTGTGTACCAGGCACTGTACTAATCTTTTCACAAATACTATCTCATCAGATCTTCATGTTAAGCCTGAGAGGGAGTGTAACTGCAGGAGCAGGGGGAGTTTAGCCTAAAGAAAAGAGAACTGGGGGGAACAAGAGCCCAGAATCAAATATCTGAAGGGCTCCTGTATGCTGAAAGGGTCAGGCTCCTTCTGCTTGGTCCCAGACCAGCAGAGCTAGAAGCACTGGCTGGAACAAAGGCAGGTTTGGGGACATTTCCTAAGAATCAGGGGAAGTGAGTTGACTGGAGTGGAAGGGAGGCCCTTCCTCCTTACTGGAAGTCACCAAGTGGAGGTTGTTGAGGACTCTAGAGAAGGAAATCAGCCAGATGCCATCACAGCTCTAGCTTCTGTGACAGTAATAGTGGCGTTCTGAGAAGGAAGTGTTTGTTCAGTCCTTTCAGACTCTCTGTGATCCCATTTGGGGTTTTCTTGGCTAAGATACTGGCATGGTTTCCCATTTTCTTCTCCAGTTCATTTTACAGATAAGGAAACTGAGGCAAAGGATTAAATACCTTGCCCAGGGTCACATAGCTAGTGCCTGAGGCCAGATTTGAACTCAGGAAAATAAGTCTTCCTAACTCCAGGTCTGGTACTCTATCCACTGCTGCACAAACTCAGCTGTCCAGGAGCAAGTATAAGGGAAAGATAACTCTTATTGGACAGTTTGAGTTTGTGATGTTGGTGGGACATCCAGATGGAAATGTACTGAAGGCAGCTGGAGATACAAGTCTGGAGGTCCTATTAGAGATAAGGGATCAAGATGGAGATGTGGGAGTCATGTACATAGATTGTTTAGGAAGAGAAGAGAGAGAAAGGGACAAAGGGGACCATTTGCGCATGCCCACCTTGAGGAGTTCTGAGGTTCCATTTACAATCTGGGTTTGTAGGGGCCTCCCAGCTCTCACATTCTGTCTTCTAAGGTCATTCTAGATCTCTGTGTCTAAGGGCCTTTCCATTTTGTGGGTGTGTGTCCCTGCTATGGAATCTAAGGTTATCTGGGTTTCTGACTGTGTGCTCCAAGGAGGGGACCACTTCTTTCCTAAAACACTGACCTGTTTCCAGGACCAAGCTCTCACTAAGTAGTTTTATTTTGGAATAACTAAATTCCATGCCGGGGGTTTCTACAGCACATTCCTAGTCCTGCCACTAGGTGTCGCTACAGGTGCACAGTCAGACTATTCCAGGTGTCCAATGGAGTGGGTGGGGGCAGGTGGTGAGGACCCAGGAGGTCCAAGTCTGACTTCTGTGTCTTGGGCAGAAGCCAGGCCTGAACTTGTGACTGGGTCCCAGTGTGACGAAGGGTGGGGTTGGACAGGGATCAGCCCTGGTTGTATTTTTCCATCCCTCTGGGATGCCTGGCCAGAGATGAGGAGGGGGAAGTAGCCACCTGATCTAGTGAGCAAGATGAGAACTCAGAAACAGGGCCAGTACATTGACTGTCTTACTGCTCACCCCCCCTAAGTCCATAAGCCCCAGGAAATGCTCTCAGTGGACCTCTTTCCTTCCTTGCCCCTTCCCTGGTGCCAACCCTAACCACCATCCCTGGCACAGAGAAATCATTTGATTCAGGGCTGGAAGCATCCTCTGGTTGCCCACTCCTCCATTTTACAGATCAGTAAGCTAAGGTCCACAGAAAGGAAGTGGCTTTGTCTGAATTTATACATGCTGGTGGTGAGAAGGGAGCTGTGGAGGGCTTGGAACTCAGCACTCCTTCCATTACAAAGGCACGGTCTGATAGAATGAGATCCCCTGGAGAAGGTCAGACCTGAGTTCAAGTCCCCTGGCCCCTCTCCAGTCTGGCTATAGGTGTCTGTGCTATGTCATTTCTGTCTTTTTAGGGGAGATGTCTTGGTCATTCCTCGAACTCTTAGGAGGGAAGTCATAAGCGGTCCCTGCCTCTCTTGGACCAGGGGCATGTTTATCTCTTTAAATTCCTTCACCTGTGTTCCCTGAAAGTACAGTCTGATCCCACTCTCCCCCTCCCATCCCCTGCTTCATAAAGCCCTACCCCCAGCTTCCATGGCCCTGTGCCACCTTCCACAGCAGGAGGCTGGCTGGCTCTGGCTCTTGAGGAGGAGATCAGCCTGAATCTCCCCTTCTCCCCCACCCTCTTCCAAGTCACAGAGACAGGCCCCAGGCAACTTAGGGACTCTTGACCTAAGGGTTTCCAGGCCCCCAACAGAGAGGGATAAGAGGAAGTAAAGCAGGAGAGGCAAAGGAGAGGGAAGAGGGAGTGGGCATGGGGACTAGGGCAGGTGAGTCAACAGAACCCACCAAAACTGGTGCTCTGACTTCTCCTGCAGGTTGAGGGGTCAGGGAGGGGAATGACTGCATCCTAGGAGGGAAAGCTGATAGCCTCCCTACCCTTGCATCAAAATCCCCCTGACTCCTAGTCTTCCACTTGGTCTCCTTCAGTCTTTAAGAATCTGCTCTTAGAGGAAGGGGGTATTGGAATGACCACTCATTATGGAGTCAGAAACCTGGGTTTAAATCCCACTTCTGTGACCTCAGGTTAGGCCTCTATTTCCTCATCTGTGGAAGAAGGATAACAATAACTGTACTAACTGCTTGACCTGGCTGTTACAGGGCTCGAATGACATTGAGAACCTTGTAGACCTTAAAGCCCTTTACACATGAGGCACTGTCTTCATCGTTACAGCTGACATTTACATAGCACCTACTACGCGCCAGGCCCTTGACACATGAGGCATTGTCTTCATCGTTACAGCTGACATTTACATAGCACCTACTACGCGCCAGGCCCCTGACACATGAGGCGTTGTCTTCATCGTTACAGCTGACATTTACATAGCACCTACTACGCGCCAGGCCCCTGACACATGAGGCGTGGTCTTCATCGTTACAGCTGACATTTACATAGCACCCACTACGCGCCAGGCCCCTGACACATGAGGCATTGTCTTCATCTTACAGCTGACATTTACATAGCACCCACTAC
>CM053773.1:193488690-193510499 GCA_028658325.1 Potorous gilbertii
GGCCCTTTACAAATATAACCTCATTTGATCCCCACAACAACCCTGGGAGTAAGTGGTATTATTATCCTCATTTTACAGATGAGGAAATGAAGGTAAGCAGAGGTTAAGTGACTTGCCCAGGGTCACACAGCTAGTAAGTGCCTTAGGCTAGATTTGAACTCAAGTCTTCCTGACTCCAGCTGTTCCACATCCTCATTTTTTAAAAAAGAGAATCATAGGGATCCTAGCTCTAAAACTGGAAAGGACCTAGAGGCCATTTAATCCAACCCTCTCACTTTACACACAAGAAAACTGAGGCCCAGGGTCACATAGGTAGGGAGTGACAAAATCCTAGGGAACCAAGGTTCCATGACTCCTGGCCCAGGGCCCTTTCCCCTTCTGCTAAGCTGTCTCCATCAAAATGAGGAAATGAAGCCATTTACTCAAATCGAAACATGCAAAACAAAGCCAAACCCGCACAGCAAGAAAGTGGCAGCACTGAGATTTGAATCCAAAGCTTTCCTATGACTCCAAACCCACCCTTTCAGGTTCTCTTTCTCTCATGCTTATTCTTTGATATCTATTCACACACATACACACACACACACACACACACACACACACACACACACACACACGTTTCCATCCTCTTGATTTCTAAACACATACAATACCCACCTATCCAGTCTTTGTAACCAAGGATTAAAATAACAAGTGGTTCCTTATCACCAACCAACCTATGCACTGTGTCAGGTCAGTCAATAAACATGCATTAAGCACCGACTATGTGCCAGGCCCTGTGCTATATGTGGGAGGATACAGAAAGGCAAAAGACAGTCCCTGCCCTGCAGGAGATTCCAGTCTAATGAGGCAGACAATGTGCAAGTGCCTATGTCCAGCCAATGACATGCTGGAGAAACTGGCAGTGCTTGGCAGAGCTTAGACACTCGATTTCTCAGGGGTTGGGAAATGTTTCCTATAGATGGTGAAACTTTCAGCCACAATCTGAAGGAAGCCAGGAGGTAGAGATGAGGAAGGAAAGTATTCCAGGTATGGGGGACAGCCAGAAGAAAAGCAAGCCCCAATGTCTGACAGTGGATGCAGAATTCTGTACCCACAGTCCTCACCCTCTGCAAAGAAGAGAAGGTCACACTCACTCTCACATTCTTTCTCCTCCCTCTCTTACTCATATAATCTCAAATTCACTCTCACCATTACATAAGGTCATTCCTCCTCCTAGGCACAAATGCTCCCCCCACTCCCCACACACAGACACACACACACTCAGAATGGATGGGGACCCCAGGTTGAGGAGTCCCATCCTAGGTCCCAGCTTTAAACAACAATGTGCCAGTTTTCTACAAAGATGGGAACATTCTGCTCCTGCCTAGCTAAATGGGTGGGTGGAAGTCTGCCTCTCCAGTGCTGGCCATGCCTGGGCTGATCTCACAGCTGAGGCCCCCACACCTGGGTCTGGGCCAGTAGTCAAGCTCCCCTGGGGAGAGGAGCCTTCCTGGCCTCCTGACCACCCCCTGAAGCATTCCAGCTCCATCTGTGACCCTTCCCTTCTCACAGACAGCCTGATGTTTTGGGGGAAAAAGGGAAGGGCTGTGGAAGAGGGAACAGAAGCAGCCCCCCTTCCCCCGTGCTGAGGAAGAGAAATTAGTTTTGTTCTCCTCCACCCCAGAGAGTAGAACTAAAACAGTAGGTGGGAGTTATAGAAAGACAAATTTTTACTTGATGTCAGTAAAAACTTCCTATCCGAGCCTGCTCAAAATGGAATGGGGCAAAGGCGGTGCAGTGGTTAGAGTACCTGCCGACCTTGGAGCCAGGATGACATCTCTCCCTGATTTCAAATCCAGCCTCAGAAGCTTCCTAGCTGTGTGACCTTGAACAAGTCACTTTACCCTGTCTGCCTCAGTTTCCTTATCTGTAAAATGAATCTAAGAAGGAAATGGCAAAGCATTCCATTACCTTTGCCAAGAAAACCCCAGAGGGGGATCGCAAAGAACCAGACACAACTGAACAACAACCAAAGTGGAATGGGTGACTTTGAGAGACAGTGGGTTCCCTTTCCATAGAGCAAGGGTGGGGAACCTCCAACCTGGAGGTCCCAAGTGGCCCTCTAGGTCCTCAAGCCTGGCCCTTTGACCAAAACCAAACTTAATTTGCTCTGTGAAGTTTGGATTCAGTCAAAGGTCACCCTTAAGGACCTAGCGGGCCCCCACCCGAGCCTTAGAAGCTTTCAAGCAAAGATGGAACGGAAATTTGGCCAGCATTTTCCTGTGGGGATTCCTTCTGTGTATGGGTAGCACTTGATGACCGCTGAGGTCCCTCCCCAGGGAGGACTCCAATTAGGATGACCTCGGTCATTAAGATGGATGTAAACCCATAAGGAAGGTCCAGAAAGGCTTACAGGATCATTGTTCTAGAGCTGGAAAGCAGCCCTTCTGATCCTACTCCCTGGTTTTACAAATAGGGAAACTGAGGCCTGGGCAAATTAAGTGATTTGCCCAAGGTCCAACTGCATCTATGCTCTTTCCACCCTGAGGCACGGGTGGATTGCTTTCCCTAAGTCTTACAGAGATGAATCTTACCTCTCTAGAGGCTGTAAAGAGACGGCTTGTTCTGCTAGGAGTCAGTCTGGACTGCCTCTTTGAGGCTGCTCAGGGACTCTGTTATTGAGGAAATCCCAGCCTCATTTCCTCTGCAGGATATACTACAGAAATTACGAAGAGGTGTCAGTAGTGTCAAAGTCAAAGTTTGACATGTCAAACTTTCGAGGTCATCTAGCAGCCCTGTCATTTTACAGATGAGGAAACCAAGGCTCAGAAAAGTAAGAGCTGAGGTTTGAAACTAGGATCCCCATCTTCAAACCCTGTGCCCTTTCCATTGTACCAAAAAAGTTCTACTAACTATTCAAGGAGGAAGGAAAATCCCAATGGATCTGGATAACTATATTATAGGCTCCACCCTGCCAGACTAGGTCTTGCCCCCCAGACCCAGGAAAACTCTCATTTCCAGAAGGCTGAAACCCAGCTTTGGGATGGAAATGTTTCTTGGAGTTCTTAGTCCTAGAGAGATGGGAAGGGAGATGGATGGTTGGAGATGGGGGTTAATGTAAAAAGGTGTTAAACTGATTAACTAGCTCCTTCACCAGGGAGGGGAGGGGAGGGGTGGGGTTGAGGAGTGTATCCTCCACCATTTCCGTCCCTGCTCTAAGCTGTGGGGAAATTCCCAGCTCTACCCAACAGTTCCATCTAGGCATAGGACCTGGGAAAACTTGGTTTCCAACCTGATGCTAATTCTTACTTAGAGGGCACCTAGGTGGTGCAATGGATAGAGCACCAGTGCAGGAGTCAGGAGTACCTGAGTTCAAATCTCACCTCAAACACTTGACACTCACTAGCTGTGTGACCTTGGGCAAGTCACTTAACCCCAATTGCCTCATCCTGAGTCATCTCCAGTCATCCTGATGAATATCTGGTCACCGGGTTCAGATGGCTCTGAAGGAGAAGTGAGGCTAGTGACCTGCACAGTCCTCCCTCACTCAAAACAAAGTCAAGTGCAAGTCATGTCATCATTTCTTTGATGGCATGGTCTTCTTCGGCAAGGAAGGACGAAAACACAATGCTTAATTAGAACAGAAAATGTCAGAATTGGGAGTGCCCTTAGAACCCCGAATGTCAGAGTTGGGAGGGCCCTTAGAACACAGCATGTCACAGCTGGGAGGAAGTAAAGACCATAGTTCAACCTCTTCTTATAGACAGGGTAACTGATCCCCGGGGAGATGGAAAGTAACTTGTGGAAGGCCACCATCTTCTGTCTTGAGCCACGGGCTCCTTCCACCACCACCCAGTTAGTTCCAGACAGCTGGAGGAGGGGCGGGGATAGGTGGAAAGGTAATGAATCCTGGCCGGGGGCCATGGGCTCCTAAATATGCTAAACTGAAAAAGACCCAGCAGTCTATAGAGTCCGGACTTCGGGGTTCTAGTCTCCGCAGTCCCAAGACCTTTACGTGTGACCTTGGGTCAGTCACTTCATCTTCCCAGGGCTCAGTTTCCCCCTGTGAGGGCATCGGGCCAGATCCCTCCTTCGACCCTTTATTACCAGTTGTGTGCCCCGGGACACGTCCCTTCCGTCACCTCCCGACTTTCGGCGTTCTCTCGGTAAAACGGAACTGACCCCGCCCCTGGGACGGTTGCCGAGGGTCTGGGGCGAAGAGACGGGTCCTAAGGGGCCGGGCCCACCTTAAAACGGAATGTTGGACTCACTACCGTTGGGAGGGGTTTCTAGGACTCCTAGATCGAGCGGCAATTCCGGCCCTTCGTAGCCGAGAGGGGGAGGGGCGGTCCGCGGCTGGATTTTGCCCGGACAGCTCCCTCCAGTCGAGGAGGGGCAGGCGGGGCCCAAAGAGGCTCCTGGTCGTTAGTGTGCAGGTGAGGAGTGGGGGGCATGGGAGGCCACTAGGGTGTGCCACGAGCCCCTGGGCTGCCCGGAACCGAACCCGGCGGCCTCGGAGCCGGGACCATAACCCAGGCCCACCGCCTGGGCGGGGGAAGGGGACTGCTCTCCCACGTGTTTGTTTTTCTTCGCCGCCGCGCCCCGCCGTTAGCCACGCCTCCTGCGCGGCACCATTGGCCGCGTCTCCTCGGGGGCTCGAGGCGCGGCGCCGTGATTGGCCGGAGTCCTCCCCTCGGCCCGCCCCTCACCTTATAAAAGAGGCTGCGGGCGCTCTCGGGAAGTAGAGCCTCCGCTGAGGCAGCTCGAGGTAGCCGGACCTAGCGCGCCCTGACCGCCTCCCCCGCCCATCTCATGCGTCCGCGATGATCTTCGATAAGGTGAAGCGCTTCGCAGTCCTGCTGGACGGGCCCGAGCCCGCCTTCAGCGGCGGCCAGGCCGTGTCCGGGACGGTGCTGCTGGAGCTGGCGGCCGCGGCGCGGGTGGGAGCCCTGCACCTCCGAGCCCTGGGCTGCGCCCGGGTGCACTGGACCGAGTCCCGCAGCGCCGGCTCCAGCACCGCCTACACGCAGAGCTACAGCGAGCAGGTGGAGCTGGTCAACCACCGCGACACGCTGCTGGCCCCAGGTACGGCCCCCCCACCGGGCCCAGAACCCCGGGGACGGGGCGGGGGGGGCGCACCGGAGCCGCGGCTGCGACCACCTCGAGCGGCCTCTGCCCTGTCCTCACCTGGAGCGGGGATGAAGACGATCCTGGCAGTCTGAGCGGACCACTGCCTGGCCGATTTTATTCCTGTTTGGAAACAGTCGGTCGTGATTTAGGTCCCTTAGCCTGCCTCACCCCTCTCACAAACCCCCCCCCCCCATCTCTTCCGCCTTTCAGACTCTGGGGACACAACCACCTTACAGCCGGGAAGACACGAGTTCCCCTTCAGCTTCCAGTTGCCCACGTAAGTGTCCGAGTGGGCAGCTTTTGATGGGACCGGGGAACTGACACCCCAACCCGTTATTGTGGAAAGTAAATTTTGTGGCTTTTGTGGGTGGTACCCCTTAGTGCCCTCCCATGTGTGACTGCTTCCTTCACTTCTCCCCTGAGCCCCTCTTTCCTCTGTCTGCTTTCTCCCATCCCTTTCATTCTGTCTAGGTCTGTCCCCTCACCACCCCGTTTTCTCTTTCCCCCATGGCCCATCTTGCTGTCTCTCTCTTTCCCCTGTATTTCCTTTCTCTCCTGCTACCCAGTCTCTCAGCCCTTCCTAAGAAGCCAAGCATAGAGAGATGGAGTTGGGGAGTTTTTCCCAGTGCCCTCCACCCCAGACTCTTACATGCCTCTCTTCTCTGCTTGCTAGGACTTTGGTGACTTCGTTTGAAGGAAAGCATGGGAGTGTTCGATACTGGGTGAAAGCTAAGCTCCATAGACCGTGGGGCACAGCCAAACGGGCCAGAAAGGACTTCACAGTGATCGAGCCCATCGATATCAACACTCCAGCCCTGCTGGTATGTCAGGCTCCCAGAGGCTACTCTCCTCACTGTGTCCTGGAGCCTAGCACCCCTCTTTTCCCATGCCACCTTTGGGGACTAGTCTAGGGAGCCCACTCATTTCTCAGCTCTTGGGAGTGTAGATGGTGCTGGGAGGAGATAGCAGGGACTCCCTGTGGGACCTTGAGCAAAATCTCCAGCTCTGTGGCCTCAATTTCCTCACCTGCCAAAAGGGAGATCATATCTTTGCCTCATGGGATGAAGTGATGTAATAGATCATAGACTGTCTGATCTGGGAGGAAATCTTGTCCCGTTCCCTCATTAAAACAGAGGCAGGGAGAGGGAAGTAAAGTTGCTTGTGATTGCTACAGCCAGTGAGTCACGGAGCAAGACTTTGTGAAGGGTTTATGGAGCATGGCTAGAGGGGCAGCTTTAAAGCCTGGAAGCCTCAGCCCTGACCCATGCTGACAGGCTGACTCTGGACCAATCACTTCACCCAGCAGGGCCCCAGCCAACTTTCTGGGGCTAGAAGTGCCACCAGGCATTGGAAGAGGGAGTTTCAGCACTGGAAGTTCCCCAGGCCTCATGGAATGGCTCAGGTCAATAAAAGAGACATTTCTTAAGCACCTCCTCTGTGCCTGGGACTGGGGCTGCAGAGCTACCTTATTGTCACTGTTTCTGCTCAGTAGAGTGTAAGCTCGTGGTGGGTAGGCACAGTTCCATTTATATCTGTAGTCCCGTGTCCAACACAGTGACTGCCACTTCACAAACCTGAGTTCAGTGGGATGAGAAAAGAGGCATGGTGAGGCTGTCTGTACCCACCCTGGGCCTTCCTAGCGGGAAGCAGGTGTGGCTTTAGTGTGACTAAGCTCTTGTTTATTCTTGCTTTGGCGGTGTTATTCTTTCACAGGCACCTCAGGCAGGTGTGAAAGAGAAGATGGCCCGGGCCTGGTACTGCAATCGAGGCCCAGTTTCCATTACAGCCAAGATTGATAGGAAAGGCTATACCCCAGGTAACTAGGGCACTGTGCACTCACCTGAATCCTGCGGGGAGGTCCAAAGGGAGGCAGCTCCTTCTTTGTCTTATGTCTTAACCATCTGCCAAGGCGACCAGAGATACCAGCTGAGCAGGCTGTTTTCCTAGACTAGATCTTTGGTGTAGGTGCTGTTCTGTGTGGGTAGGTGTGGTCCCTGTAGAGAGCGCTTAATCTTTGTGTCTATCTCTGGCTCTGATTTGACCCAGGGCCTTGGCAGACTCCCCTTCTCCTCCTTGGACCATAGAGATGTCTCCTCTGTAAAACATGGGGCCATCCGCTTAAAGCTGGAAGGGACCTTGGAGAGTTAAACCCCCTCATTTTAACTCAGTTCAGTGACTTGGACAGGGTCACAAAGCTCGGGTCCGGTGTAGGCCCATTCTGACCCTAACCTTCCTTCATTGTGAGCCTCGCTATGCGACCCAGTCTCACCCTGGGCTCTCTTCATGCTATCGTCCCATTCTCTCCATCCCAGGTGAAGTCATCCCTGTCTTTGCCGAGATAGACAATGGCACTAACCGGCCAGTTGTGCCCAAGGCTGCCATTATCCAGACCCAGACCTTTGTGGCCCGTGGGGCCCGGAAGGAGAAAAAATCGGTGGTGGCAAGCATTGTGGGAGAGCCTGTCGCCGCAGGGAAACGGGAGCTCTGGCAAGGGCGGGCACTGAAGATTCCTCCTGTGGGACCTTCCATTCTGCAGTGCCGAATCCTCCACGTGGATTATTCTCTCAAGGTAGGACACTCAGTAGGGTAGTATGGGGTCCTGGAAGTTCCAGAAAAGGGGGGGAGGAGGCATCTGACTCTGGTGTAATTAAAAGTTTCTTCTTCTCTGAGCCTCAGTTTCCCCATCTGTGAAATGCACAGGTTGTACCAAGATCTCTTCTAGTTCTTAAAGCCTCTGGCAATTAGAAATCATGCCACTTATAGTTTGGTTCCTTTCCAGAACATGTAGTAAGCACTACAGGGGGTGCCAGGGATACAGAAGTGATGGTCTGACCCCAAGCAGCTGCCTTTTGCTGGAGTTTACTGTGGAATCAGTTGAGATAACTAAGGCTGACAGAGGAGGGGGCTGTTGTCACTGTCTTCAAGAATCTTCAGACTTGTCATGTAGAAGCCTAGTTCTGCTTGGCCCCAGAGAGCAGAGAAAGGAGTACTAGGTGAAGTGAGAGGGACAGATTGAGGCTTGAGGTCAGAGAGAACTAACTGGCAAAGGACGTGCTGTTCAGTTGTATCCAACTCTTGACCCCATTTGGAGTTTCCTTGGCAAAGATACTGGACTGATTGGCCATGTTCTTCTACAGCTCATCATTTAACAGATGAGGAAACTGAGGCAAACAGGGTTAAGTGACTGAGCAGGGTCACACGGTGTTTAGGGCTGATTTGAACTCAAAAAGATGAGTCTTCCTGACTCTAGGCCTGGCACTCAGCTATGCTATCTAACTGCCCCATTAGAGCTACCCCAGAATGGAATGGCCTTCCTGTGAGTGATGAGTGCCTTCGAGCTGAGCCTAGTCAAGATCTAGAACAGGGCTTCTTAAACTTTTCCAATTTCTACCCCTTCAGTGCTTCTTAAACTGGGTTGATACCCCATGTGGGGTCCACAGTTTAAGAAGCACCAGAAGTGACTTCCAAAGCCTAGTTGTGTAATAAGCCTAAGAAGCAGAATTTGAATTCAAATTCTCAGATTCTAGAGCATGTGCTTTTAGAAGGGGTTGCCACCCACATGTAGGGTAGACTGTGGATGCCTATAGACTTCTTGTTCTGAGGATCTAGGTCAGGCTTGTACAACCTGTGGCTCTCAGTCTTTGGGCAGACCCATGAAAAAAATGTAAAGGATACGTTTCTCTACGGTTTTCAGGGTGGCTGCCTGAAATCCTTTGGTGGGTCGAAAGTTATGCAGGCCTGATCTAAGTGATCTAGAATGGGGTGGCAGGTTTCTCCCAAACTGTGCACGTTGGGGAAGACACTCACTCTGGAGTTCTTTATGGGGTACAGAGCTTGTGTCTGTTGCTACATGCAGGCCCTTGTGTATGTAGGTGGAGAAAGCACAGAATTTGGAGTCTTTTGACTCAAGACTCTTGGTCTCCTCTCTTGGTCCTAATACTTGGTTACCCATATGATCTTGTTTGGGCAAATCCTTTCAGTTCTTTACCTCGAATCCTTCTGTAGAATGAGGGGTTGGACAAGATGGCCCCTTTCTGCTCTACATCTAGGATCTTGATGGATCCTTGCTAATGCTCTACCTTGGATCAACGAGAAGTTGAAGGAAAGACCCTAGTGTAGGAGGACTTCAGAGAGGAGTCATTGGAGCCTGAGTTGGTCCCTGAAGGAAGAAAGGGGAAGGGCTTTCATTGTACGCACATCTTCCAGGGCTGTTGTGCCAACATTAACCTTGAAATGCCAGGCATATTTGTTACTGTTAACTGAGGGTAAGGTGTCACTGATCTCTAAAAAATGGTGATAGGCAGCACCAGTGTTGATGCACAATAGCATCTGGGCCCTGAGTTCCAATCCTTTTAGAAGAGGGGGCAGTTAGGAGAGGGGAAATCCTGGTCTCAGCCCTAAGGTAGCATGAAAAGGAGGACACTGACCAGAGGCCTGAATGGTCACTACCACCTCCTAGGTAGGGAGGCTGAACAGGAGGCCCAGAGAGGGAGAATGACTTTCAGAGTCATGCCTGACAGGGAGCAGAGCTGAGACTAGAACCCAGGTCTCCTGCCCCTGATCCAGGGCTCTCTGACTCTGAGTGCCCCTGGAAGAGAAGAGCAAAAGGACGGGGAGAGATCAGCATGGTGTTGGGAATCGGGAGACAACCTTGGGCAAGGCCCGAGGCCCTTCCCTTCTGAGTCTCTGCCCCCTCGTATGAAAAATAAAGATAATGAAACTTGCCCTAACTTATCTCTGGGAGTTATTGTGAAAGAACCAGGTTATCAAGCTACAGGAATAATTGTTGCTACCTGTCTTTGTATATCAGAGGCAGTGAGCTCTAATGGCTAGAGTGGTAGCCTCCAAGCAGGAAAGACCAGGGTACAAGTGTTGCTTCTGACACCCACAGGACCTCTCAGTGCCCCAGAAAGCACCATGAAAGTGCAGTCTGCATCAATGAAGGGAATTTCCTCACCTGGAAGTTCCCACCAGCTGGAGGGTCTGACCCAGACACAGTAATGCCACGTATTGTGAAATATCTTAGAGCTACAGAAACAAAGCAGTCTTTGCCCTCAGGGTGCTTACCTTCAGTTCTCTTTAGTGCCTGGTGTTAGAGGGGGTGAAGAAGAGATTCGCCTCCCACTCAGTTGGTGATTGGACATTCTGGTTCACCTGTCCACCGAGTCCAAACCTAGCACCTTCCCCTTCTCCAGCATGCTGCTGGGTATTTGCCTCCCCTGTCCTTCCTTGCTCCCAACATCTCTGCTCCTTGTCACCTTCCTAGGTCTGTGTGGACATCCCAGGCACATCCAAGTTGCTCCTGGAGCTGCCACTTGTCATTGGAACCATCCCCCTGCATCCATTCGGCAGCCGGACATCTAGTGTGGGTAGCCAGTATAGTGTCAACCTGGACTGGCTGCATATGGCCATCTCTGAACAGCCTGAAGGTGAGCCTTGAAGCCCACACTGGGCGAGGGACCTTCCAGGGGTCTTTCCTGCCAGTGCCCTGGGATATGGGCAAACTGAAGTCCAGAGAGGAGCCTTGACTTTCAGAGCTAGGACTAGGCCCCTGGCCCCCAGCCCTCCTGACTCACCTGGAGGACACCTCACTTCTGTGCCTATATTTCCCTTATATTAAAATGAAAGACAGAATGCTTGAGAACAGGGGGTGGGGGTACTTGAGATCCTTTCTTCTACCCATCTGTCTATTAACTTCCTGACCTCCCCTGCTGAGAGCAGTATGGGGAAGGTCAGACAGGTGGGAGGGCCAAGCCAGGGTGAATGGGGCAGAGGGGGGACTCTGGATCCAGAGATGCTCCCCACTCCTCTTTGACCTCACTTCCTGCATGTGCTATCTCAGCTCCACCAGAGTATTCTGATGTAGTATCCGAGGAGATGGAGCCAGGCCTCTGCCCACCCCCTCAGGAGGCTGGGAGCAGCCAGGCCCCCGAGGGCCCCTTCTTCGCCTATATCCAGGAGTTCCGCTACTGTCCACCTCCCCTATACTCTGAGGTCAGTGAGTAACCTCTCTTGGCTTTGGGAAGGTTTCTTTTCACTAAGGGTCCTGGAAGGGTGTCAGAACTAGGGCAGGATCATTTTCTCTCCTTTCGTGCCTCCCACAACATCCCTTCTACCTGAATCTGCCCTTCTATGTAGAAGCAGGTGGACTTTTAAAAAACAACAAATTCTGATTTCTTTTCTTCTCACTTTCTTCCACTCATTTGAGAAAGAAAAATATAAACAATCCTAGCAGAACAGATTCCCACCTTGGCCAGGCCCAAAAGCATGTCTCATTCTGTACTGAGAGGCCATGGCCTCTGTCGGTGGTTTGGGCTGTTGCGGGGAGCGGGGGAGGGCAGACACTCCCCCAGGGTCCTCAGCAGCTCCCAGGACACTCCTGGCAATTGCTTCCCTTGCAGGTGGATCCAAATCCTCCCTTGCAGACCATTCGTCGGCGATGCATGACATGTTGAGGTCCAGAAGCAGTGGCTTGATTCTGACCAGAACCAGTTCCTGGGATACAATAATAGGCTTTCCAGCCGGATCGAGGCCAAGGAGCCCCCAGATCCGCCCTGCAGGAGAGCAGCTGGAGCAAGCTCCTGGCACTATGGTGGCCATGGCGGGGGATAGGAAGTCTGCTCACCAGGACTTTAGGACTCAGCTGTGGGTCCCCCTTTTCTCTGGCCCCGAGTTGCTTTTGGGTGAGGATGGTCTCTGAAGGGAGGCAGTTTAGTTTTTTCTGGAGACATCTCTGAACTTCTTTTGACGTGGAATTGGGAGAATGTTTCTGGCCCTGTGCTTTCATTTGAAAATTGCCGAGATGAAGCCCCTTAGGGGGCTCAAAGAGAAGCCATGACTGGGCCAAAGTCGCCCCTTGGTCGCACAAAGGAGAGCCACCACTGGAAGCAAAGGCATCAGGGCCCTCTCATCCCCAGGCTGGGGCTCTTACCTACACATTGCCTCACTTTGGACCAGAAGAAGGTGATCCTTTCTCACATAGACACTTGAGAGTGCTGGGCCAAGACAGCAAGGGCTTATGGGGCTGAGCCTGGGGAAGGGGGATGGAGTGAGGAGGGGATGGTCCATTGGTGCTAAAAGTGAGCATGGCCAGGGGCTGGATGCCCCCTCTGAAGCTGGTGCTAAAGCTGGGAGGGACCAAGGGGGCTCTGATCCATAGATGTGCCCCCCACACCCACCTGGGCCTCTGCTAACAGAAGCCTTCCGCTTCCAGAGCCCGCCACCACAGTGCCCAACTCAGACCTAGGCAATGAATGCCAGCTCCTTCCTTTCATGAGCAAGTATACGCAAACACACACTCATCTGCACTGTGGTTTTGATAAAATCAAAGAACAGGGAGGCCTCTTCTCTTTTTGTACAGGCTTTTGTTCGAAAATAATTAAATAAAATGAATTCCATGCTTTCTACTGAGATGGATGTTGGTTTTCTCTATTTCATTCTTAAAGTAACTTAACCTGAATAATAGTTAGCCTTTTTAAAGTCCTCTGAGGAATAGTAGGAAATCACTTTCCTTTTCTTTAATTTTTACTTCCAAATTCTCCCTCTAGTTCCTCCCCCACCCATTGAGAAGGCATACAGTATGATATCCATTATCCATGTGAAATCAAGCAAAACATTTCCATATCAGCCATGTTGCGAAAAAAAATAGAAAAGGATGATTGTTTGTGCTCAGAGTTCATTTGTTTAGAGGTGGATTTTTTTGTTAAATTACACTTTTTTTTTTGTCTTTGATATCATCATCCTTTGCAAAAATAGCCAAAGAAGAAATAGAGGCAGTTTGGTATTCAGAATCACTACCCGAGTCATCGATTGGTTCTCAGAGCATATGCACTATTTTGCACCCACAGCCCCCTACCTCTGCAAACAAAGGTGCAAGGGGCTTTTCAGCACATGAAGGTTTCGTTGCCATTTCCTTTCTTGGAGTTTCGTGTATTCTCTCTGCTTTTGCCTCTGCTCACAGCTTCCATGTAAATCTTCCCAGGCGAGCCAGAGCCAGAATTCTCGAAATTCCTCCCAGTCCTCCTTTCTGAAGGCACAGTAAGTTTCCATCACACCCATGGACCACAGGCTTATTTAGCAACTGGACAAAATTTATTCAATTCCTAAATCTTTCTACAAATTGCTTCCCTAGCAACAACCCCCTGAGAGACTGTGAAGCAGACTCGGAGGCTGTGAGAATCCCGAGCTCACGAAGCCAGTGAGTTTTCAGGGCCGGTCATTGAGTCCCGCTCCCTTCCACTGCCCCACGCTGCCCCTTGAAGCTTTTCAGTAGAGGACCTCGTGCTGGATTCCCTCTAGGAGGAGCCAGGGAGAAAGGATCCATAAATGTGGATTAGATTAAAAGAATTATTTGACCTGTTTGCCCACTGTCTCACCCAGGATCTGCAGACAAGGGATGGGTGTCTTCTTTTGTCCTTACAAGTATAGCAAACAGCTCTGGTCTGAGAGATTTCAGTCTAGACCCAGCTGGTAATTTACTGTGTGACCTTGGACAGGTTACTTACCCTTTCCTCAGTTGCCCCTCTGGTTAAAAACAAAACCTTTAAATGATCTCATTGACCCCTCCTTTCTCTGAAAGCCAAGTCCAAAGGTCCCTTCCAGTGCTGACGTTCTGTGTTTTGAGGTCACTCTCCACCTCTGACTCTCTTTCCTGCTTTTAATAGAAATTCTCTGCTCCTGCCCTCCCTTCCCCAAGAGAACCAGATTCACAGCATCTGAGTAGGCCTGTAGGTTTCTGGGTGTCAGTTTCTGTGTCCTACCAGGAGAAGGTTGGAGGTTGGGGAGAGCAAGACAGAGGCCTGGTCTCTGACCCAAAGGTTTCTATCCCTCTTTCCCCGCCATTGGGCTTTCTCGGTAGAGCTCAGGGCCAACTTCTTGGAGGAACAAGGCCTTCCTGTTCACAGGAAGTGCCTGGCCAGCTGTTCCTGGGAAACAAAGCTGCTCCAGTTTGGGTACAGTACAGCCGTTAGCCTGAGAGTGCAGTGGGGTGGGGGGAATGTGCCTGGTTCAGCCTGTACCAGCACCCCAGGAACCTTGGCCTCCTAGCATCTCCCCGCCACAAAGGAAACGACCATTGTTGGCTTTTTGCAGATCTAGAAGCTTTACTGCATGTGAGCCTTCCAAAATTCTCATAAGGGAAGTGTTACTGGTATTATCTCCATTCAACAGATGGGAAAACGGAGGCCCAAGGATAAGGGGCTAAATGTTTCCTACAGTCCCATCCACCTCAGAAGCATGGGGTCTTGGGATTTTTAAAGGTCTGAGGCTGTCCCTGAAATAATTATAGTGCCTGCTATTCTATAGGGTTATAGGGTTCAATCTAACTTGAGGGTGAATATATTCCCCCGACACATACCCCTTGACCACTTCCCTAGGGCACTGGTGAGCAAACACTGCATCTGGTATCAGGAGACATGGGTTCCAGTCTCCTGGTATGCCTGGAGAGATAGGAAATTCCCCTATTCCTGGAAATATACAAACCTTGGGTAGATGGATGCCAACTAAGAGGATGGAGAAGGGGATCCCTGTGTGAAGTTAAAGACTTCTGAAGTGCTTTGCTACCAACTTGCTCTAGACTTTGGGCATGTCCCCTAACCTCCGTCTCAGTCTCCTGTCAAAGAGCTGGGGCAGCAAGGTGATCCAGCCGATAGAGTACTGAGCTTGGAGTAAAGAAGACCTGAATTCGAATCCGCCCTTAGACACTTATTGGCTGTATAACCTCAGGTAAGTCATTTGACCTCAGTCTCAGTTTCCCCATCTGTAAAATGAAAATAATGATAGCACCTACTTCCCAGGGCTGTTCTGAGGATCAAATGAGATATTTGTTAAGTTCTTAGCACATCCTTGGATATAAATATTAAACAACTAACAACAATTAACAAATATTAAACAACCCCCATTAAAGAGTGTTTAATCTAAGGGAAAGCAATCAGGATGGTGAAGGGTCTCAAGTTCATGGCACGTAAGTTAGCAGTAGGAGGAATGGGGTGGGTTTAGCTTAAAGAAAAGAGCACTTGGAAAAGAAGTGACTGTATTTCATCAGGATTGTCCTATATTAGCTTTCTTCTACTCGACCCCAAAGGGAGGAATAACTAGAAATTAGGAGGAAGGTACAAAGTAGCCATTTAATGTCAGGAAAAGCTTCCGAAGAATTAGAGCTCTCCAGGAGTGGAAGGAGCTGTCTTCCTTACCCCCACCCTCACCCACGAGGTCTTTCAGTAGAGGCTGGATGACCACTGGCCAGGTAAGTTGGAAAGGGGGAGTCTTGTTCAAGGATGGGTCAGACCAGCCAGCCCCAAGTTCTTGTCCAGCTCTCAGGCTCTGATTCTACCCTGCCTTACTCACAGGTCTGGCATTTGAGGCCCCACATGCTTGGGTACCAACCCACCTTTCCAGTGGTATTTTCCACTCCTCAGTCCAGTCAAACTAGCCTATGGGCTATTCTCCGATATTATTCTACCCTTTCCCTTCCCTGGGCATTTACTTGAGTCATCTCCCTTTCCCTGTTGCTGCCTCCTCATTTCTGTCTTTCAGAATCTTTTTCTTTAAGGCTTAGCCCATGAAAACTTCCTCGGTTTTCCCAAGGGAAAAGTGTCTGTCTCCTACCCACTGAAGCTTTTGTAGAGCAGTTCCTCTGGATGTCACTTTTCGCCACCTCACTCTCCCCCTAGCCTATGATATATCCTATCTGTGTCTCTGCTATGTGGCTCCCCCAGTGACATAGGAGATAGAGTGCAAGGCCTGGAGTCAGAACATAGTTCAAATGCATCCTCTCTGTATTAATTTATATGAATTAGGGGGATGTCTACCCCAAGCACTTCTCCCAGCGGAATGGGTGGATGAGAACAATTTGTTCCAATGGCCATGAAGGCAGCCGAAGCAGGCACTTTGGAGTCTGGGACCTTGGTCAGACATCAAAGACCCCAAGGTTATCCACTGCATCCCAGGCAGTCTTGACTTTTATCCTGACAGTGAACTTCAGTGACTCTGGAAGGGAGAGGGATACTGACGACTTTGTGCAACTCTGCCTCACTAATTCTAATTCATGCCTGCGTCAAGACATCAGCCCGTAATACCACTGGTCCTCTTCGAAAACAAAGGACAAACAAGAAGATATTTAGTAAGAAGCTTGAATTTAACTGGAAGGTTCTCATGGCCCCAGAGGCTTTTCAAGCCCCAGACTGGGAGGCAGGACATCCAGGAGAGCACCTCAGATGCTCAGATAGGCATTGACCCCCTTCTGTCTAAGCAGCAAGGAAACTGGCCAGGAGCTCCATGAGCCTTCCCAGAAGCCTTTAGAAGCAGGGTGAAAGCCCTAGGCTTCGTTAAGAATTCTCTCCCAATCATCTGTTGGGAAGGTTCCTCCAGTCAGCTGGAGTTGTTCTAAATGATGTAACCTGTTCTATTTAGATCAAGTATCCATTTGGAGCTCACTGTGGTCTGCGGTCCCAAACCTGATTTCTACCAGCTTCCCAGCAGGTCTGGGTTGAGGTTTCCCAGCAAATAGGGTATGGAGAGGCCCTCCCCTAGTGGTGTGTGTTCTGGAGTTTATTGAACATCGAATGGTTATAGAACAGAGGTTTGAGATCCAAGAAGAAATTTCACAGGGTCCATGAACTTGAAAATAATTCTTTCACTGACTTCTAATGGAAAATTGAACATGTCCCTCAAGTGTGATTTTTTTTAAAAGTTCAACATGATTCTGAGAAGGGGTCTTTGGCTTCATCAGACAGTCAAAGCTGTCCAGGACACACAAAAAGGTAAAGAACACCATTACTGGAGAATCAGAGCCTTTAAAACACTGGATGTCAGAGCTGGGAGGGCCTTTAGAACACTGGATGTCAGAGCTGGGAGGGCCCTAAGAATACAGGAGATCAGAGTTGGGAGGGCCCTTAGAACAGGGAATATCAACTGAGAGGACCCTCAGAACACAGGATTTCAGGCCTGGCAGTGTCCTTAGAACAAAGGTGTTCTAATTAAGATCCAGAGAAGGAAAGGGGTTTGTTGAAGGCTACACAGTGACCAGGAGGTAAGGTAACAGAGTAGAAGGAGCACACTCTAAGTAGGAGGTCAGAGAAAAAGAGATTCACACGAGTTCTAGTGGTCAGGGGAGGGGAGGCCTAGCTAGGCCTTTGACCAAGGGCAGTGGAGGGCAGGTGTGGGCTATGGGAGCATTCCTAGCAAGGTGTCAAAGGGGCCAAGGCTGGAGAGAGGAGGGTGGGAACCAGTGAAGGGCTAAACTCAGACAGTCAGCCATGCATAGGGGTCTGGAAGGACTTAGAAATGGGGTATGACCAGGCAAGGGAGGGTTGAAAATGAGGCCTGGGGAGTTGGGACAACTTTGGAGTCACAACGCCTGGGTCCACATTCTCTCAGAGCTCCTGTGGGGCTTTTTGGAGGCAACAAAACTTTTCCAGGCTACGATCCCCCTCTCTATAAAATGACAGGGTTTTCTAGATGATTTCTAGAGTCTTTTCCAGTTCTAAAGCCGGTAATCTTTTGATCCAATGAGTCCTCAGGGGGCCATGGAATTCCCCTTCTGGAGCCAAAGTTCCCTATGACTAAAGGAGACAGTTTCTGGAAAGCTGGACAAGAGACACAGGCCTCCTTGGGCAAGGGGTTTGTGGGCAAAGGGCCATGTGACAGCTGAGCCAAGGGAAAGACAAGGGGAGGGACCCATACCAGTTGTCAAGAAACCTCTTAAGGCCCACACCAAGAATGGCACGAGTGAGAGGGATGTCTACTTCTGTTGCTGAACCAGGGTTCTGAGTGCCTTTGAGATGTGGGTGGGGACAGATGTCTGCAGGCACACACATCAAGATGCATACATATATGTATATGATATTGATATCCACACAAGTGAATCACACAAAATCTCAGAGTTGAATGAGGCATCAGGGACTGTTTAGTCCCATTGGTACCTGAACAAGAATCCATTTCATGTCAGAGCATCATAGAAGTAAAACACTGGAAGGACCTCCACCTGGTCCAACACATGCCAAAGGGAATCTCTACTAGGACAGACTAGTGGTTATCCAGACTCTGCCTGAAGACCTCCAAGGAGGAAGGGAACCCTCTGTCAAGACCACTCATTTATTCCACTCTTGGATAGCTCTTATAGCTAGGCAGTTTTTCCTGACATCAGGCCTCACTTTACCTCTTTGTAATTCCTACCACCCATAGTTCTTGGTTCTGCCCTTGGAGACCAAGCAGAACAAAGCTAATCTCTCCTCCATGTGAGGCCCCTTCAAATACCTGAAGAAAGCTGCCATCCCCGCCCCCTCTCTAGACTCTCTTCATGCCAAACATGCCTAGTTCCTTCAGCTGATCCTCGTAGGTCATGGACTTAACCCCTTTCACCCTCCTGCTTCCCCTCCTCTAGAGGTTATTCTTAAACCATGGTTCTCAGATCTGAACCCTAACTCCTGGCTGAAGGCCCGATGAGGGGCAAGGACAGTGGGCCTGCCACCTCCCTGTTGCCCAAAGCTAGGCCTCTATTCATGTGGCCCAAGTCTGCTTTTGCTTCTTCAGCTCAATTATCAGACTGCTGACTCATTTGAGTTTTCAGTTTACTAAAATCCCCAGATATTTTTTAGACCAGCTGCTTTCTAGCCAAGCCTTCCCCATCTTATACTGGTGATACTGATTTTTTTTTCCACATATCCAACTAGTGGTCATCCAACTTCTGTTGGAAGATGCCTAGGACCAGGAAACCCACTCCCTTCTGAAGCAGTTCATCTCAGTGTGCTATAGTGAAAAAGTCACTGTCTACAGACCCAAGGAACCTGGATTCAAATCCTGCCTGTGACACTTTCTATGTGTATGTCCTTAGGAAAATAATTTGTTTGATCTCTCTGGATCTCAGTTTCCTTATCTATAAAATCCAGGTAGAGGAGCCAATTCACTAGATGATGGATCCATCATCTAGTTCTGACTCTACTTCTGGAGAATTCTAATTTTTAGGAAAGTTTTCTTTATAAGGGCTGGAATGATTACAAGGCACATAGATATACATGTGTATAGTCATGTACAGGTGATGGAGATGTACATATGGGTATGTACATATGTATATATGCATACATGAGAACACACACAAAATAGTCTCACATGGGCATGTATGTTAACATAAACGTATTCAGATCCTAACTTTCATTAACATGTACATACACATGCTTCCCAGCATCCGGAAGCCTTAGAGACACTTTTCCTTCCCCCAATCCCCCAAGCCCCAGTCTCCCCAGACAGCTGTTTGGTTGTTTTCTTATCAGTTTTCAGGGAATGCTTGGAAAGTCCCCAAAATTGGCTTGAAAAATAACTATTCTTAGACCCACGTGGTTGTTTGTCCCACTGCCGAATGGGGTCAGGATCTGAGAACTTGCTCTGGCCTGGGATCAGAATATACACCATTACTCATCACCCACCCCCAGTTCTAAGCCTGGCGCCATCACAAACAGGACATGTTCCCCCATAAACAACTTTGAGTTTTGGGAGAAGGAACATGTGTGAACTGTAAATAAGCCTGCTTGGGGTCAGAAGAACTGCGTGGAGGGAGAGTGTGCCAACGGGAAATTCTTCTCAGCCCAGAGGGTAGACCCTCTCTGAGGAGGTCAGAGTCCTCGGACCAAAGAGCCTGAGAACCCGAAGCAGAGAGAAGCATAGAACCTTAGAACTTACTTTCAGAATCCTAACACCTTAGAATTGGGGTGAGTCTTAGAACCTTCAACACATAGAATCTTAGAACCGTAGATGAAAGGAAGGAAAGAAAGAAAAGGAGGAGGGAGGGAAGGGAAAAGGAAGGAAGGAAACAAGAGAGGAAGAAGAGAGGGAGGAAGGAATTAAGGAAGAGCATTTATTAAACTCCAACTATATATATATATATATATACAGGTGCTGGACTAAGGGCTTTACAGCTATTTTCTCATTTGCTCTTCACAACAATTCTGGGAGATAGGTGCTATTTTATTCCCATTTTATAGATGAGGAAACTGAGGCAGACAGTAGTAAAGTGATTTGCCCAGAGTCGCCACCTAGCTAGTAAGTTTCCAAGGCTGGATTAACACTTCCTGATTCTTCCTGGTTCTAGGGCTTCCTGGTTCTAGGCCAAATATGACCTAGTGGTCTTGGAACCAAAGAATCTTGGGACTTCAGAATCAGACTCATAGAAGTCTTTAAAAAAAACTCAGAGTCTTTTAAAGGTTCAACAAGATTTTTTTCTCTTTAAAAAAGCTGCTTTTTACATATGCCTTTTGTTTTCACATCATATTCATTCCTGAGTCTATCTTTCCCAGGTATGCCACCAAGCACTATGAGGATTTTTTAAAAGCAATCCTACATAACTAACCATCATCAGTTGCACCTGACGCACCACGCAGTCGCTTCCCAGAATGGGAAGCTCAAAGCTGGAAGGCCTCTTAGAGATTATTACTGAACCCAACCACCCACCCCCTTCAAAGTCTCTGCCACACTAGACATGAATTCTCAGACATTTATTAAGTGCCTACCATGTGCCAGCCATCAGGGATACAAATGGAGGGATACTTGTCAGGAGAGAAGATGTGCACAGCATTTCTGGAGAAATTTCACTAATCACTAGCGTCAGAAAAGACCTTGTGCTCAAAGTGAAACCTCATCTGCCTTTGAAGAAAGCTGGGGACTTTTAAAAAGTGAGGAGGGAGTCATAGGGTCAGAGATCATACATAGACATAGAGCTGATTAGCATCGTAGGCAGTTAGGTGTCCCAGTGGCTAACACATCAGAACTCAAATCAGAAAGACTTGAGCTCAAATCCAGGCCCAGACATTTACTGGTTACAGGACCCTGGGCAAGTTACTTCCCCTTTGCCTGCCTTGGTTTCCTAATCTGCAAAATGGACATAATAATAGTACCCACCTCCCAGGGTTTGGTGAGGATCAAGTGAGATGCTGGTTAGTCATCTTTCAGTCATGTCCGACTCTTTGTGACCCCACGTGGGGTTTACTTGGTTTGCCATTTCCTTCTCATTGTACAGATGAGGAAACAGAGGCAAACAGGGTTAAAGGCACTAGCCCGAGGTCACACGGTGAGTAAGTGTCTGAAGTTGGATTTTGAACTTAGGTCTTCCTGACTTCAAGCCTACTGCTTTATCTGCTGTACCACTTCCTTGACCCTTAAAATGAAATAGCATTTTTAAAGTACATTGCAAATTATTATTAGAGGCAGTTCATCCCAATGCCCTCATTTTACAGAGGAGGAAACTGAGGCAGAGAGGTGATGTGACTTGGCCAAGGTTGCACAGGCAAAATGCCATCAGAAGTGGGATTGGAAGCCAGATTCCCTCATTCTGAATCTAGTGCTTTCGACTGCACCACAGTGAGCCATTCAGAGAAGTCTTCCAGTAGATAGAGATAGAGAGCTTACGGCTGATTGTTAGAATGCCCAACCACTGAACCAAAGTGTGCCTCCTGGTAATTTCTTCTCACTCTCATTCTTCCTCGGGGCCACACACCATGAGAGGGAAGTCTCTGACCCACCAAGTCTACATACCCAAGCCCTGAGACTGCCTGCTGGAGAACTGACGTGACTCAGCCACTACCTCTGCTACTTACTTCTCGGATGACCTTGGGAGCATCACCTCCCCTGACCCCAGTTAGATTAGATGGCCTTGGAGGGTCCTTCCAGTTATTCATCTGTAGAGTTCTAGAGCATCTCAAAGGCCCCCT
>CM053773.1:193510999-193534578 GCA_028658325.1 Potorous gilbertii
GTGAGTCCTCCCCAATATTTCTGACCTGGTAAATGGTCCCTAAAAACTGACAGCTCAGAAGCATTCACCACTTTGACTCTTTCCCCTTCAGACTTAGCTAGACTCTTCCTTTGGCCAATAGGCCAACAGGCCTTCCCTCTGCCTAAACCACAGTTCTGGGGGAGAGGTCATGATGCAGAGACTGGTCCACAATTTGAGCTCTAGATCTATGAACTTTGTCATTACCTGCATGTCAGCAAGCACTTATTCAGTGCCCACTATGCACTTACTTGCACATAGTAGGACTTAATAAATGTAGGCACTTAATAAATGAACTGATTATGCAGCCCTGTGCTAAACACTAGGGAATACAATGAAAGAGAAAGCAATCTTTGCTCTCAAGGTGGTCACATCTAATGGGAGAGGCTGCATGTAAACAGCTACACACAAATCAGATACAGACAAGGCAAATTCAAGAAAATCTAAGGTGAAAGACTCTAGTATTAAGGGGGAAGAGGAAGGGATCCATAGGCACATAGCTCTTGGTAGAGGGCAAGTCTGAGCCCCGGCCCCCTGACTCCAACTTTGTTGCTATGTACAAATATCATGTCCTTTCATCCTCACAATAAGCCCTAAGGGTTATTATCAATTAACTAATCAATTGATCATTTATGTTCATTGATTAATCGATGATTTGTTCATTATGTGCCAAAAAGCCTGCTAGATACAGGGGATCTACATTAACAAAAATAAAACAGAGACTACCCTCAAGGATTTACAGGAAAGGGCATTAGAGACCTCAGAAACTCTAGAAGTGGGAGAGGTCATTGTTATTGACTTCCCCCATCTGGCCCCCTTCTCTGAGGTCTCATGCCAGCCCAGAGGGGACACTAGACTGGTAAAGGCTCTTCCAACAGAGCTCAAGCTGAGGCGATGACTATGCCAGGCTGGAAAGACCTGGTAACTTTGGAGGGACCATGTGTCTACCCTCCCAAGCCCAGTCACCCACTGGCAAAGGTCCACTCTTCTGATGAAGGTTGGCTCCCAAGGGATGAGTGTTTCTTCGCAGCTCTAGGAGTTTTTAGTAAGTAAGGTGGAAAAAGGCCTGAGATCTGCAGCAGTGGCAGGAAGCCTCATGCCAAATGACTCCTGGAGACTCTTGAAATAGCAAAGAGGTTGGAGTTGTTGGTGTTCTTAAGGTCGTTCTCATTTTCTCATTAAAGACACAGACCCTGTCTACTTGGAGCTCCCCATATAGGAAGAGGAGAAAACAGCAAATTGAGAAAAGAAGGCAGGAAGCATGGTTCAAGGCTAACTATGTGCCAGACACTGGGCTATAAGTACTTTACAGATATCTCATCTGATCCTCACAAACTGAGGTAGTCAGGGGCTACATGATTTGTCCAGGGTCACACATCTAGTAAGTATCTGAGATCAGATTTGAACTTGGGTCTTCCTGACTCCAGGCCCAGCACCATGAATAGAGTGGAAATTTCATATCATATCATTATATATAGAATACATAATATTCTAGTTTGTTATATGTTTTGTATTATATTATGTTATGTTACATTACATTATATTATATATTATATTAATTACAAATTAGACTCTAATAAGTATATCATAGAGAATTCAAAGACCTTGGAGCACTTGGCTCTGAACTACCGAGAGACAGTGGGAGACAGAAACAAAGAGGAGGGAGAGAGGGAGAGAGAGATAGAGGAGGATGGGAGAGGATGAGAAAAATAAACAGAGAGAAAGAAGGAAGGAGGGAGAGGGTGGGGGGAGGGGTCTTATCTTCCCTCCTTAGAATATAAATTCCTGGAGCAAGAAGGCATGGAAGTGGATAGAGCCCTGGCCCTGGAGTCAAGAGGATCTGAAATTAAATTTGACCTCAGTCTCTAACTAACTGTGTGACCCTGGATAAATTACTTCACCTGCTTGCTTCCTTCCTTTCCCCGTTCCCCACCCAAAAACAAAAGTCAGCTCCCTGAGGGCAGGGACGGTCTTTCTTTCTGCTTTGTATTCCCAAAACACAATAAAAACATTCAGGTTGACTTGATTTGATTTGACAAGGTAAGTTTTGTGGGAGGGGGCACTAGTAGCTGGGTGGAGAGGGGGGTCAGGGTGTCAGAAGAGATTTGATAAAGAAGATAGCAACTGAGCAGAATTTTGAAGGAAAGGAATAGTTTTAAGAGTAAGGAGATTATGGATTACAGGTCTGGTGGACTGAGTGCAAAGGTATGGCAGTGAGAGATGGGGGTGAGAGGAGTAACAAGGCCAGTTCAGTTGCTTTCCCCACAGGGGCCATGATTTCCTCTGCAGTAAAATGAAGGAGATGCAAAATCTCATGTAGCAAGAGGGGAGATGTTACCCAGCCACTTCCTCCCTTTTAGGAGTGTCCCTCAGTTTCCCTATCCGTAAGATGGAGGCATAACTCCCATCCAGGTGAGAATAGAAAGTGCTGTGTATACTAAAGTGTTCCCTAAATGAGAAGGTTTGGGATTAGTAATTATTTTTCCCAACTGGCTTTAAAGTAATAAAGGAATTTATTAATTAATTTACATTTATTAATTAATTAAATTTATCAATTATTAATTAATTATATAATCATATTATATCATATTATAATTACATACTAATTAATTGATTATTAATTATATAATTAATATATTATATATTAATATATAATAATTAATTATATAATTATATTATATATTATAATTATATAATAATTAATTAATTATTAATTAATTTAAAGGTAATATAAGCTTTGCACTGATACCCTGTTGGTGGAACTGTGAATTGATCCAATTATTTGGGGAAACAATTTGAAATTATGAGAGAAAAACTACTGAGCCCTTCATTACACTTTGACCCATTCCTACTGGGCATCAAGGAGGCCAGAGATAGAAACAAAGGCTCAAAATAAAGCAAAATTATCCCAACAGCGCTCTTTAGCACAGAACTAGGAACAAAATGGGTGCCTATGGTTTGGGGAATGGCCATACAAACTGTAACATGTGCAGTACTATACCCTAAGAAATGATAAACATGAGCGAGCATGGGAAGACTTGGATGAGCTGATATAAAGTAAGCATACAGTAGAAAGTGCCCTGGATCTGTAGGTCAAAGATCTCAGTTCAAATCCTTCCTCTGACATGGCTTCTGTGACTTTGGGCAAGTCACTTCTCTGGGCCTCAGTTTCCTTAGCAGTAAAATGAAGGGATGAGCCTACATAGTCTCTGGAGTTTCAGCCAGTTCTGGATCCTAGATCACATAAAGTGGAGAAGGGTGTCCACCATGACTATATTAACATAAATGAGACTACAATAGAAATGAGTATACCTATACTAAAGAGCTGAAGGCACTTTGCTTCTCAATAGTAAGGTAGGGGACTATGGAAAGAAGTAAAGGAATCATTCGCTCATTGTGTGCCTACTAAGTGCTGGACACTGTACAGATAAGCTCTTGTTTAATTCTCACAACAGCCCTGGGAGGGGAATACTATTATTAATGGGGAAACTGAGGCAGAGTTTTGTGGGGGATTTTTTAAGTTACTTGGCCCAGGATCCCACAGCTAATAAGTGTCTGAGATCAAATTTGAACTCAGGTCTTCCTAACTCCAGACCCCACAGAGCATGGCTTTCAGACTCAGTGGCTTGAGGAGGCTTTTTTGTTGGATTGCTTTTCCTAGTTACAAGGAAGGACTGCGGTGGGGGAAGGAAGTAGTTCCGGAAATGACTCGTTTAAAAATGAAAGACATTCATAAAACTAAAAACAGCTTTAAAAAAAAAAAAAAGAAGGCCATGGCTTACCAGGTTCGGCCCGTCCTTGATTTCTGGGGTAACCTGTGCATCACCTTTTTGCTGCAAGGAAGGACAGAGATTGCCTCCCAAGCTCTTCCCCCCACTGGCCCAAGGGTTGTGATCTTCAGCAAGAGCCGGAAGTCTGCTAGGATATTTTGGCTCTGACCTCAGGGCTCTGGGGCAGCCTGCTTGTCATTAGCCTGGTCCGAGACCTCAGACTAGGTCCTCACAAAGAAAGCTAATTACAGTCAATTCACACTTGCCACTAATTGCAGGAAAGGAAAGAGCTGTGGGTGAAGGAGAGAGCTGCCCCAAGACTGTCATCAGAGGCAGTCTGTCCAGGGAGGGAGGCGGAAGGAGGGCCCAGTGCCCAGGGCTGGCAGCTGCCAATCCACAAGGGGCCTGACTCAACACTGACTGGAGCTGGGACTGCAGGCAAGTCTTTGCCCTTCTCTGAGCCTCAGTTTCTCCATCTGCAAGAAAAACTAGGAATACTAGAATGCTTTTTAATGTCTATCTCAACCTTCTGTGTTCTAAGGCTCTGATATTTCCTATTCTAAGGGCCCTCCTGTTGCAGTTCAGACTCTGGGAACCTCCCTGAACTCCCCTTGAATCTCCCCATCTGGCCTTTCATACTAAAATTGTAGACCAGTTCCCCCAGAATCTTGCCACTTAAGCTGGTCTTTCATACCCAAATGTGTAGCCAGGTCTTGCTGGATTTTTCATATTCAAATCTGTTGCCCTTGGCCTAGCTTGGCCTTCCAGTCTCTTACCTCTGGATTGCCCCACCTGCTTCCCACGAAAACCCTCCATTGTCTGATCCAACCCTTGACCAGTCACCTCCGTCCCATGGAGGGCCTCGGTGGACTTCTCAAGACCCTCCCTAGACCCCTCCTCCCATCACCCTAGACTACCAGGCCATCCCCAGATCCCTCCTACAGTCTTTTCTGTATTTAAGGTCCATCTTGCCTCTCTGAAGGCACTCAGATTCAATCCAGCGCAGACTCCCTCTAGCTGAGATTCTCTCTGGCCTGCTTGTGAATATAAGCGTTACAAATGCTTAGGCTCCTAAGAGTTCACCCAATATGACAAATTACTTTAATAAACTTTGTCTTCCTTTGGCTTTAAGAAGGCTTGAGTCATATTCATTCAAGCAGGACCTGGCATGTCGGTATTTCGGGGTCCCCTGCACCCCTTAACCTCAACACTCCCAGCTCTGACATTCCATGTTCTAAAATTCCGGAGTGCCTCATTGCACTGGTTTCATCAAGAAAAACTAGACTACATCAAAGTACTACACTAAAGACTACATTATTTATTAACTTCAGGTGGGCTCTATCTTTAAGCCACAAACTCCAGCTTCCCCCAGAAGCAGCTTTGTGGGTCTTCCTGTTCACACTTGCTGAGGCTTATCTCGGCCTCTTATCTGGATTTCCTTGTCCCCAAGATTGGGGGAACCAGGCAGGGATGGAGGAGGCCAAGTTCTCCAAGAAGAGCGGCGGAGGGGGAACGAATGCTGCCCAGTGCCTTCTCTGGAGCTCTGGATCCAGCTTCTAACTCTGGCTCTCCTGCTCCTGATCTACACACTGGTGGGCAAGCCATATCTCCACTGAAGGCCTCAGTTTTCTCATCTGTGAGATAAAGTCCTCTATCGTCCATTCCAGCTCTAAACCTATAACTCAGGAACATATGAAGTCTCTTCCGTTCCCCATCTCCACATAACCCAAGAAAAATCTTGGTTCTATAAAATCCCTGGCTACCATCAGGGAGTAGGTGGCTCAGAAGGATCCCCAGGGGGTTGAGTGGCAGGAGTCGTCTCCTCCAGGTCCCAGGATCAGACACTCAAGACAGCTTTGCTGGGAATTAAGGCAGGATTCCCATCCTTGGGTGCAGCCTGATACTCCTTATCAATCAGTCACTCCATCAGTAGTGATTCCCCAGCCCTCCTAGGGGCTCAGCCCTGTACACCAGCACTCGAATCGGGCTGGGGTGCAAGGGAATGAGGAGAGGTGGGCCATGCCCTTAGGAAACCCCCATGCTAGCTAGCTAGAGAAACTAGGCTCAGGACTCAGGAAGGACCTTACAAAAGGCGTAGGCCTTACCTTTAACTTATCTAGACACTGAGCCTGGCTCTAGGCCTGAATTTCGCCTTTTGAAAAATAAAGGCTAGAACCTGAGGTCACTCCAAGTTCTAATAATAAAATTAACAATGGTAATAACATTTACACATACCTTGAGTTTTGCAAGCACTTCCCGGGAGGTATTATCATTGCCATTTTACAGATGAGAAACTGAGGCACCAGACATTAAATCATTTGCCTAAGGGTCAAACAGCTTTATGGTAAGAGTCTGAAGCCGTACTTGAACTCAGATCCTCCTAGCTCCTAGCTCAGCTTGTTTTTTAATCAATTAGTCATCTCCAATTCTCTGCCACCCCGTTTGGGGTTTTCTTGGCAAAGATACTGGAGTGGTTTGCCAGTTCCTTCTCCAGCTCATTTGACAGATGAGGAAACTGAGGCAAAGTGAGTGAAACTGCGGCAAGGTTATTTGCCCAGGGCCACACAGCTGGCACACGTCTGAGGCTGGATTTGAAGTCTGGTCCTCAGCACTCTAGCCCGTGCACCCATTGCCTCTAAGTCTGATGAGCTTGTAGAATGGGGAAGCACAGATTCTGAGCCAGAACTCTAACTTTCTTAGGTGAGCCAACTGAGGGGAAGTGCCTTTGGCCACGTGGGCGAAGCCCCAAAGCTGGGATTCTAACCTAGGTCCTGATTTCAGGGCCCAGTGCTCCGTTCCACTTCACAGTTTGCAGGGTTTAGCTGGAGGTCAGTGCAGGCTCTGGTGGAGGCCTGGAGCTGTGGGGAGAGGAGGCTGGGTGGCCAGGCCCCTCTTGGGCTGTCGGCTGGAGCTGAGGAGGAAGGACACTCTGAGCTACACCTGCTGTTTCGAAATTTGAGCCCTCTGTGGGGTGGAAAGGTCGGCGGCTGCTCGCGGTGCCCCAGCTGGCCAGCACAGCCAGGCAGTGCCCAGCTGATATGAGGATGGGTTAATAAGGATGCTGTGTATTGGCGCTCCAAAACTGGGCTGGCTCGGGACAGAATGTGCTAGGAAGGGGATCAGCTGGGAAAGCAGACGGGGAGGCCGGCCCATCTATGGATTCCTGAACCCCAGCCCAGTCAGGCCTCTAGCACCCAGCTGGGGAAAACAAACCGCTCCATTGAGGCAAGCTTCCAGCCTGACCCCAGCCCAGCTCCCAGCAGGCCTAGGAGTCTAGCCACTACAGGACAGACAGGGGCAAGGGCAGAGAGGGGGCAGAGACAGAGACAAGGACAGAAACAGAAACAGAGAGACATACAGAGATGGGAGCCGAGGGAAAGAAGGAATCACTGGAAGAGACCGAGGCAAGAGGAGAGATAAAAACAGAGAGGAACAGAGAACAGAAAGACAGACAGACAGACAGAGAAGGGAGCAGAAACAAAGACAGACACAGAAACAGAGACAGGATGAAAAGACAAGAGCAGAAACTGAGGCAGGGACAGAGACATTGGGGAAGGAGAAGAGACAGGCAAACACAAGGACAGACAGAGACAGATGCAGACAGAGCAACAAAGAGAGGGGTAGAGACATGGAGAAAGGCAGACAGAGAGAAGCAAAGACAGGAGGAGACAGGACAGAGACTGCTCATCCTTTTTCTAAGAAAACCAAGGACATCACAAGATGGTATTATAACAGACGGAGGAGCAGAGGCAGAGGCGGGCACAGAGATAGGAGCAGAGGTAGAGAAAGATAGACAGAAGCAGAGAGACGAAATCAGAGGCCAGCAGCCTGTAGATTCATTATCCCAGGATCTCTGCTCAATATCCAAAGCTGTCATACTCAGATAGGTCACATATGGGGGGCTCGGGAACGTGTGAAGAGGAATCTTTTCTTTGTCTATTTCCTCAGCATAAAATATCCTCAGAATCTTACCCTCTACTGTGCCCCACTCCCCTTTACCCCACAATCTCAGGGAAAGGATCCCACCTTCTGGATCCCACCTGGGAGCTATAAATTAGTCCAAAGGTCTATTAATCATCATCAGTTGCTGAAGCCTGAGAATTCAGTTCAAGGAACAATTGAATTGGATACTTAGTAAACAGTTCTGTGTTCCCAGACTTTATTTATAAAAACATCAGGAAACTGACTAGTGACGATCCTCGGGTCCAAAGTTTCAGGACATGAGACCTTTTACAAAGTATCAGTCTTATTTATAAATAGTAGCTTTACCCTAGAGAGGAAGCATGGGATAGGGTAATGGGGAGGAACTGGCCTCACAGGCTGCCCTCCCCTCAAACCCTTCCTAGCTCTAGCGATCCTTAATCATTTTAATCTCTCATAGCCCCAGGCAGAAGCAGCCAGTCTACTTGGGCAGGAGTTTTCTCATTGGGATTTTCTCTTTGGGATCAATGGAAGCACAGGAAGGGATGTAAAAATCCTGCTCCTCCCCCTAATCCTGCCCCTGAGCCCTCTTCCACCCACCTACTGGTCTTCTAAGCTTCTCTTTCCCTAGAGAAACCACATCCTTCTCAGTTATCCAAGTTAACCTCAAAATCAGTCTCCTCCCTGATGCTCAGTCTACTCAGTGACCACGTCTTGTTGGCAAGGAAAGGAATAATCATTTGAGCCAGCTGTGTATTAGGCACTTTACAAATATTATCTCATTTGCTTGATTCTCACAACAAAACAGGAGGCAGGTGCTTTCATTAGCTCTATTTTACAGTTGGGGAAACTGAGGCAGACAGCAGGAAAGTGACTTGCCCAAGGTCCCACAGTGTCTGAGGCTGAATTGAAACTCGGGTCCTCATGATTCCAGGTTCAGCATTCTATCCACTGAGCCATCTAACACTGCTAACTTTGAATCTCTCATGTCTGTCCCTAACTTTCTAATCACACAACTATAAATTCATTTTGGGCCACACTGCCTCTTGTCCAGCCTATTGAAACAAGCTCCTATTTGGACTCCTTATCTTAGTAACTGCCAAAGTAATATTCTTAAAGCATAGAATGATCCATGTTACTTTCCTGCTCCAGAAATTCAATCCCTGGGCACTTCAAGCCCTTCACATCCTGACTCCAATCTGACTTGCCAACCTTTTTCACATGCCCTTAAGTCCAGCCAAACCAGCCTTTTCGCTGTTCCTTTAATGTGCTATTCATCTCCCTTCTCCGTGCCTTTGCCCAGGCAGGCCCCATGCCTAGAATGCCTTTCCCCCTCACCTCCTCCTATTAAAATCCCTAAAAAAAAAGTTTCTTTCAAAGCTTAGTTCTAATGTCAAACTCTATATGTGACTTTTCCTGATTATCCCCACCCCAACCATCAGCACCTCTCTTTTCCAAAGTACCCTCATTTACTTTTTTCAAATTCACATTTTGTGGTTGCTCAGTCATTTTAGTTACATCTGACTCTTCTTGATTCCATTTGGGGTTTTCTTGGCTGAGATATTGGAGTGATTTGCCATTTCCTTCTACAGATCATTTTACAGATGAGGCAACTGAGGCAAACAGGGTGAAGTGACATGCCCAGGGTCACAGGGCTACTACATATCTGAGGCTGGATTTGAGCTCAGGAAGAGAGGAGTCTTCCTGACTCCAGGTCTAGCACCACCTGCCTGTCCATTAAAATGCCATGAGCCTATATTTTACCTGATAACAAAACATCATGGAGGAAACTGAGGCAGACTGAGTTAAGTATCGCTGCCCTTAGAGACAAGAAGACCTGGGCTCCATCCAGTCTCTGACTTTTACTTGGCTGGTCAGGTCATTTTAACCTTCAGCACCACAGGCCACTCTAAGATTGTAAATTATAGAGAAAAGGCCTCTCCAAAGAGGCAGAGAAGGTTCTGATGAAATCACAGATCAAGTTTTTAAAAAAAGCACTCTTAACCTCTATTTGCCTCAGTTTCTTCAATTGTAAAATGGGGTAATAATTGCAACTGTCTTAGGTTTGTTGTGAAAATCAAAAAAGATAATTATAAAGTGCTTAGCATGGTAACTGGTATGCAGTAGTCACTTAATGAATTCTTGTTTCATTCTCCCCTTTCCCTTCCCTATCCTCTCCAAGGACTATCTTTTTTTTTTTTTGTATCTTTATCCCTTAGTATACAATGCCTGTTCCAGTAATATAGAACATATTTTAATAAATATAAATTGTTGACTAAGTGACTTAATGAATTTATTTTTTTCATTCATTCCATCATTTTATAAAATAAGGAACTGAGAACCACAGAGATTAAGTGACTTTTCCAAGGTCACACAGGTAGTATGGGACAGAGTTGGGATCTGAACTCAGATCCTTTGATTCTAAAGTCAGTGCTGACTCTACACCAGGGCTTCTTAAACTTTTCCCACTCAAAACCTTCTTTATTATGTCTCCATTTTACAGATGAGGAACTGAGGCAAATAGGGGTTAAGTGATTTGCCCAGGGTCATACAGCACCCATATGGGGTCTCCATCTACAGTTTAAAAAGCACTACCTACATTATGCCTGCCTCTAAACAGGGAAGAATTGTTAGAAACAGAGAGGCAGTGGTCATGGAGCAAAGAGCCCTGTGATGGGGGGCAAGCATCCAGGCACCCAGGCTCTTACTCCCCCCCTCCCCAGGCCCCTCCCTCCTGCATCCTCAACAAGCATTTATTAAATATTCACCCTGTGCCAGTGGGCAGCTGAGTAGTGAGAGCCTGGACTTGGAGGCAGGTAGGCCTGAGTTCAAATTCAGCTTCAGACACTTACTTGCTCAGTTTCCTCATTTGTAAAATGAGTTGGAGAAAGAAATGGCAAACCACTTCAGGATTTCTGTCAAGGAAATTGCATAGGGTCACATAGAGCTGGACTTCACTAAACAGCAACAACAATACAGTAGGGTGGGGAAGGAGGCAAAGGAAAGTATTAAAAGAGTTGAGGAGGCCTTATTTAGGAAGTAAACCTTGAAAGAAACTAGGATTCTTGGGGAATCCTGGAGATGAGGAAGGAGGGAATGGGATCCGGGCACGGGGGCAGCCAGTTCAAAGGCTTGGAGGTGGGAAAACACCATCGACTTTGTAAATCACTGGAGAATGGAAGCCACCATTACTATTAGCACGGAGTCCTCCTCGGAGATTACCAATGAGTCTCCATTCCCTGTTGGAAAAACATCTTATGCCCTTTTGGCTTTTCCTCATGACCATTCTCAGCTAGTAGGAAAAGAATGAAAACATCTTAGTCAGATCTGACTCATCCCTTTGTCATATAAATAGTATTGATATATCCTCAGCAACCTGGCTTTTCCCATGGCTACTTAGGATTGGTCCTTCCTAAATCGTAGAGCTGAGGGAGGGGGGAGGGGAAAGAGAGGGGAGCCCTTAGTGTCAGAGCTGATATAATGGGGGAGGGGCGATGGTCTCAGGAGAAGCCAGGGACAGCCTAGACTCACACTGGGAGAGCCCTTGGAACACCGAATGTCAGAGCTTGGGGGAGCCCTTAGAACAGTCAGAACTAGCGTAACACCTCCCTGGCAAGTAGACAGGTATGGTCTGGGCTTACAAGGAAGGCCCCCTAGAACAGAATGTCAGAGCTAGAAGAGACCTTAGAACAAAGGATATCAGAGCTGGAAGGGCCCTTAGAACAGAGAATATCAGGACTGGGAAGGTTCTTATAATCCAGAATGCCATACTGGAAGGTCCTTTAGAATGTAGAATGTCAGAACTAGAAGGGCCCTTAAAACATAAAAGACCACAGATATCATCTAGTTCAACTTCTTCATTTTTACAAATGAGAAAATTGAGTCCCAGAAATGACTGGTAACTTATCCAAGGTCACCCAGTATACCAGTGGCCAAATCAGAAACTCACACTCAGTTTTCTGGCCTCTTCCAAGTGCATCAGGTTTATCTAATGTTTATCACACCTTTTACATGAGTAGCGGGAAGGGATGCCTTTTAGAACCTTCAGTAGATACGCAGGACATCTTTATGATTGGAAAAGGGAAATGGGCTGGCCCTAGCTACCCAGGCTGGAATGTAACCCCTTTCCCAGTTCAGAAGCAACTATGAGCTGGGAGCCACTCATGTACCCTGAGACTCACCTAGGAAATGAGGCTACAGGGCCAGTATGGTGGTCAGTGCCCAGAGTTAGTTAAGCAATTTCAGGGGAGCCTTGAAGCCAGGTTTGAGTGGGTCCCGAATGGGCCATTTGGAGTGAAAGTGAACATCACAACTGGGAAATATTAGCTAGGCTAATCCAGTCTCCCCATTTTGCAGGCAAAAAGATGGAGGCCCAGAGAGGGGAAGGAAGGAAGGCACAATCAGGACCAAAATCAAGGTCAGGACAGTTCCCATTCCTTTCTAGAAAGGGAGAAAGAGGGCAGGAAGGATGATTTCCAAATTCCCTGAACTAGGACGCCTCAGAGGACTCTGGACAGCAGGGTGGTGTCTCAGTGGATAGAGCATTTGACCCTGCCTTAGATACTTACCAGTTGGGTGACCCTAGGTATGTAACATGAGGGTGACCCTCAGCCTCTGTTTCCTCATCTGTAAGATGGGGATGACAATAGGAGCACTTGCTGGCCAGTGTTCTTGTGAGGGTCAAAGGAGATCATATTTGTAGTGTCCCAAGTGATGCTTTTGCTCTCTCCCTCCCACTCAATGCCCTCAGTCAGCTCCCAAGTACCTTCCTTGGGTCTATCCCTCCAGCACAGGCCTCACCCTCTCTCATGATGACTTGACCATCCTTCTAACCAGTCTCTCTACTTCCAGCCTCTCTTTCTCCATCAGGCCTACACAGGCTTCCAGAGTCACTTTCCTAAAAGCCAGCTCCAGTCCCACCCCTGCCCTGCCCAGACTCCTTCCATAGCTCCCAAGAGAAAGTCCAAATGCTTCAGAAGGCTTTTGAGGCTCTGCACACTCAAGCCCCTCTCCAGTTTTATCTACCCTGACATACATGTTCAGTGCTCCAACTAGACCTGAGGACTCACCACCCCTCCCAATATAACCTGCATTTTTCTACCTCTGGGCCCCAGGCCTGGGATGCCCACCACCTCTAGGTGACTCCCTCCCATTCCCATCCCTTGATGCCCTCTGACCTCCTAGCTTAGCATTATTTCCTCTAGGAAGCTTCTCCTTAGTTCTTCTTTCCCCCAACACAAACAACCCAGTGGAAGTGATTACCTCCTCCTTTGTACCCCCTGAATCCTACCATCCCCATGGCCCTTATCCCACCCTGCCTCAGGTTGTACTTCTGGGGGTCCCTTAGCCTTTGACTAGAATGTGGGTTCCCTGGAAGCAAAACCCCAGGTTTTGGCCTCCTTGTCTTTCCTACTTCTCAGTCAAGTCCAGGAATGAGGAGGTATTGAGTGTTAGTCAATGGAAATGTATAGCTAGCTTCCAAACCTTTCATCTAAGGAAGACACTGTGTCCTCCAGGAAATCTCATCAGGCTGGGGGACAGAGGAAAAGGATCCAGGTGTCCCTAGAGTATGGGCAGAGAGGAGGGCCCTTAGAGAGGAAGGAAAGGTTTCTGGTCAGAAGTTGATGGGGGCTAGTCGAGTTGACTTCTTGGGCTTAGTTTGGACAGAGGGGAGGAGAAGCCAGGCTACTGAGGAACGCTGACAGCAGAGACCTCACTCCAGCCTCTCAGCCTCATTTCTGTCTGGCTTCAAACTCTGTCACCTTCTCCAGGATCCTCCAAGCTGCTAGTGGCCTCCCTCCCAGATTGACATATTGCTACATACATGGAGAATGTAAACACCTTCACTTTTTTCTGGCCCTGTTGTAAGTGCATAAAAAATGGCTACTGACTGATAGATTGACAGAGGGATTGGACAGAGACAAGAGAAAAAACCATCTGTCTCACTGCTAAATGGGCCAAACTGGACTCACAATTAGTCTGTATACACTGGGAATTACCTAACCTACAAGCAGTTTGTATATCCATTGTCTTCACTGTATTCAAGAGGTTGGTGTGAGTGTCCAAGGGGCCTTGGAGAACAGAGTGGGAGGAGAGTGAAGAGGGGAGTCAGGAGCTACCCACAGCCTTCAGTCACCAGGTTAATTATATTGATAAGGGCCTAGGGAATCCATTCCAGGCCCATTGGAATATGGAGGAAAAGCAGCTCCAGAATATGCAGAGACTTCCTGGGTTGGCCGAGGCATTGCCCTTTCTTTTAAGGTCAAAGCCTGCTAGGTTCCAGGTACCACTCTATCCTAAGTGGGAAGGAACTAGACCCCTCCCCCTCCAGCTGGTCATGGAAGGAGGCAGGGCAGGCACCTTGGAATGGCCAGGCCAGAACAAGGCTAAAGACCAAGGCTGAGGAACCCTAGAACTTTGAATGTCAAAACTGAGTGGACTTTACAGTACTGTCTCTATCCTAGAGTGTACAGAGTATGTATAGAATGTATAGAGTACATTCTCTATCCTATAGTGCTAAAACACATATCAGCACAGTTTTGTTGGTAGGATCATCATCTATGACTTACAGTCTTGGAGAGTAGCCTGAGGCTCTGGGAAGTTATTACTTACCCAGAATTACAGAGCTAAGAAGTGCCAGAGGCAAGAAACACACACACACACACACACACACACACACACACACACACACACACACATCCATCTGCAAACCTATAGACACATGCAAATGTACCCTCACATATGCAAACACACACACACACACAGGTATTGAAAGAGGACCAGAACACCAGGAAATTGGCACTGAGGCTTCCACTAGAGAGAAGGGGACCAGGCTTCCTGTTTTCTGAGCTCCGAAGCACATGGGGGCCCGGAAATGCTGACACTGAATTTGGCTGGGAGGAGTGACCGCATGTGCCATGGGACTGTGGCCAGGTGGCCCCATGGGAGGGAAATGAGGGACAGGAGCAGCAGTACTAGAAAAAACAAAAACAGTGCTAATGTCGCTATTACTTTCTTATTCCAGTTCTCCTTCTTCTGGAACCTTATAACTTACAAATCACTGGCATCCCAATGGCTTGGAGAAGGAGGTAGTATACGTGCCACCATGACGCCCATTTTACAGTGATGAAACTGAGGCCCAGAGAGGGGCAATGGTTAGCGTAGTGTCTCACACGTACTGAACTGAGTCACTCAGTCCTAGCTAGTAAAGTATCTGGCCCAGTTTTCTGGCTGAAGCCTGGGAGCCTGGGCAGTTCAGGGGAGGAGGTGTTGGTCTGGCATGGAGGCTGTCACAACTGAGGCCAGGGGCGCCCATGCCTGGCTCCCAACACCTAGGGCCAGGTAGGGCTCATCCTGGTAAAGGGACCAGAGACTTATAACAATTTGAATCCCTAGAAACTGTAGGGTCAGGAGTTTTCAGAGGCCCTGCAATACAACTTCCTATCCTTCTCTCAGTTCCCCTCTTCCTGACTGGGCCTGAAGTTTTCTCCTGGTGCTAACTGCTCCTTTTCCCTCTCCATTCTCCCAATCCAGATCTTATGAGCACTGACCCAGAATTGAAAATGTAACATTAATCCTGAGACCTCCAACATGAGATGCTCCAATATGGCGCCTCCTCACAGGAGAGGGACCCTTTACCACAAGGCTCTGGAATGGCTGAGGAAGTCCTAGAGAAAAGGGTAGCACTCCCAGGGAAATGGAGCACAAAGGGGTGTCAGGCTCTTCTTGGTTAACCCTCCACCTTACGTTTCAGGGAGAGTGATCTTCCTTCTGGAGAGCTTTGATATGACCTCCAATCCTGAGTGTTCTGCCAACAATCCTGAAATTCTTCTTAGAAAGAACCCTTCAGCTCCACAGGCTCCCTACTGTTTACAAAGCACTCTGAAGTTCAGGAAGCACACCAAAGTTGGCCACTTTCTAGCTTACAAGGGTCACTATAGTTTACAAAGTTTTTCTCCACTTGAAAGATGCTCTTTAGCAGAGGAGGCCTTGTGAGCCAGCCAGGTTTCTAAGAGGTTCTCTGAGCAAGGGGGAGCCAAGCACTGGGATAAATCCCAACTCTCCCAGACCCCTTCCCTACAAAACACACACACACACACACACACACACACACACCCCTACATTCTTGCAAATCTTTCTTGTTCCCCTCCCAATTGGGAAAAAAAAAATAGAACTGGGATTTTTCCTGGCCTAGAAGTTGTGTAACTAACCAGGATGATGCAACCAAAACACAAGATGAATCCCTCCCTTCCCCCTCCCCATCCACCCAGGATATCCTGTTAGTAAACAACAGAGATGTCTGTGACCCACTCTGAGCCCGCAGCCCCAGAGCCAAAAGAGGGAAGAGCTTGGCTCTGACCTGAGGCCTAGGCCTGCTCCAGATCCTGTGCACAGAGTGGCCCAGGTCTGAGTCCTAATGATGGGGCAAGTTCTCAAAAAACTCAAAGTTTCAATGACCACAAGCTCCCTCTAGTGCCTACCCTTAGAAGAGAGAACAAAGAATGTCAGAACCCTAGAACATGGAAAGTCAAAGTTGAACAGACCTCAGAGGACTGTCTATCAGAGATAGGAAGGGTCTTAGAACATCAGACACTGAATCTCTGAGCTGAGAGGGAGGACCTTGGACAGCATCATGTTCAAAGGTCTCCTTTTCTACATGGGGATATTGTCACCAAGTGGGAAGGGTCTTACTCAAATTCACTCAAGGAGTCAAACACAGAGCCAGGCTTCCTGCCTGCCAGGTTAGCACCTTGAAACATTTCTTGGTGATGATGATAAACATTTTTTTTTCATGTGGGATGAGAAGACTATCACAGGATCCCTCCCCCTCTCTTTTCTCTTTCTCTTCCTCTCTTCTCTCTTTCTCCTTTCTGTCTCTCCTCTCTCTCCTCTCTCTCCCTCTTCTCTCTCTCTCTGTTTCTCCTGTCTTTCCTTTCTCTTTTTCTCCCTCTCCTATTTCCTTTCTTTCCCTCTCCTCTCTCTCCTGTTTTTCCTCTTCCTCTTTTTCTCTTTCTCCTTTCTATCTCTTCTCTTTCTCTATTTTAGCTTCTCTCTTTATCTGTTTCTCCTCTCTCTGTCTCTGTTTCTCCTTTCTGTCTCTCCTCTCCTCTCCTCTCTTTGTTTCTCCTCTTTCTCTTCTCTCTCCCACTATTGTCTTTCTCTATATATACCTTTCCCTGCCTCAGTATCCCTTCCTCCTTTCCTGCCCTTTGCCCTCACACCCTACCTCCTCATTCCTCGTTTGTTTGCTGATACTGATTTCATCCCTCCCGGGTAGAACAAGTTCCCTGGGGCACAAGGAGAGTCTTTTTGGTGTCTTTGACTGGTACAAAGGGGGCCTCAGCTTCAGAGGGGAATAGCCAGGTTTTAAGGATCCCACGACAGCCCACCTCATTGCAAAACTGCTGTGCTCATTTCTTTCTCCATCAGACATCCCTTGGCTGGCTGCTTCCCTCAGGCTTCCCCTCAGTAGTCAGGGTGGGAAGCCAACTTTCTTGCCAGGAGGGAGGGGCCGGGATGCTCAGGTTGGTCATGGGAAAGAATGGTAAGATCATCACGTTAGAAGGAGAAGGGACCTTATAAGTCCACCCCTCATTTTACAGATGTGGAAACTGAGGCCCAGGATGGGAAAGTGACTTGCCCAAGGTTACCAAGGCAATAGAGGTGGAGAGGGAGTTGTCAGGATTTCACAAAATCACAGAATTTGGGAATTGGAGGGGACCCATGCACAAAAAGAATACCCTTTAGAACACTAGACTGTGAACTTGAGAGCAAGGACTGTCTTTTGTATTCTTTTGTATCTCCATCACTCACCACACACACTAAGTGATTAATAAAAGCTTGTTGACAGATGGTTACACCGAACAAATGGCGATCCTCTGCTTGGGAACCAACACCTCCCAATGGGAGCTGGCTCTTACTGTGAGCAAGGGTTTCCTGTCAAACCTGACTAAACCTCTCTGGGTCTCCCTCTCCTCCGCATACGGCCTCCTGGGCACAGCAGAGCAAAGCTAACCCCTCCCCTACGTGATATAGTTGATTCCAAATCCAGAATCCTTCTCACTTTCCCAGGCTGCTGCTCCCCAGGAGTTCAGTTTGAGACATTCAGAGGCTAAAGGAATGGCCAGCTCCAGTGGGATGCCTTAGACATCGCCCAGCTGATGGCCTGAACCAGCCTCGTACCAACTTGGGCCTGGAGGAGGAAAGAACCGATACACTTGGAAGTTTAATAGAGACCACTAACATTTTCTTCTCAACAAACCAATCCCTGATTTATAGAGGTCATTCCAAGATTTAAATTCTCACACTGAATATTTAGCAGCCAGCTTTGGTAAGGCCACAAGGGCTGGCTCCATCCCACACACTCCTGAAAGTGTATCAGCCTGAGGCCCAAGTCTTAGTTACTAGATTGCTTTGGCCTCACCTGGACATTGTGATGGAGAGAACGTTTGACTTGGAATCAGGAACACTTGGATTACTTATTAGTTGTGTGACTACCTTTCTGACTACCTCAGTTTTCCTTGCTATAAAATGGGACAATGATTCCTGAAGCTCTTGCCTCTCAGAGTTTCTTGGACTCTTGAATGAAATGTTGTATGTTAGAGTATCATGTAAATGTCAACTTTTATTAGTTTGATGCTCCCCTTATCTTAATCTTAGCTTTTCATTCCTTTTTGTCACTGAAAAAGAAGTGGAAAACCCAGTCATGAGAGAGCACATAGGTGGCCCCACTTGTAAACTGAAGGGTGCTCCATCAATTAGATCCTTTGTAAATGGCAGAGGGTAAAATGGTAGCCTGGATTATAACTGGTTTAAAAAAGGAGAGAAATTATAAGATGTCCCTAATGATTCCCTCAAAAAACAAACTCCCTTCCTTAAAAGTCTTCTTCCTAATAATAAGATAACACAATTTGGGGGTTTTCTAAGACACCTTCACCTCCAGTGCTTTAAAAGAGAGTGTGGAATGATGGAAGGAGGGAGCCAGGAGAGTCGGAGGGCCTAGGGATCAAATCCTGGCCCTGCTTATGAAGTGTGTCACCCCCAAAGGAATTATTTCACCTCTATGGTCTTCTGTTTTCCCCTCTGTAAAATAAGGGGTTTCATGAACTTCAAGGTGTTTAGTTTGGAGGTGATCTGGGCCAACCTCCTTATTTTACAGATAAGGAAACTGGGGCCACAGAGCTATTGAGTGACTAACCCTGGTCTGGATGATCTCTTAGGTTTCTTCTAGTTCTGGATTCTTCTATACTTCAGTACAATGGAGATTGGGTACCCCTAATTGACTAAGTTGAAATGTTTTCTGGGGAGAAGTTGGGTTTCATATATATAGACACACATATATACATATATGTATGTGTGTGGGGGTATCTGTATCTGTTCCCTTTCCATGGCTCTGTCTTGGCCCCAATTGTTTGCCAAGCAACAGCCTGGGGAAAGAAGTGGACACAAAATCTCTTGGGCCCCAGAAGGACCTTCAAAGAATCTAGAAGAAAGGGCCTTTTGTCCCTGTAACCTATTTGGAGGTGATTAGTCACAGGCCCCAGAGATAATTAGAGAAACTTTCAGGTTAAACAGGCATTGGGGAAAGCAATGAATAGGGGAAGGAGGGGTAGAAGGAAGAACATGGAGAATGTCAGAACTGTCTTGTTGAACAAAAATAGGCCCAAAGGATTTTCCCCTTGTGTCTGATGTACATGTTGAGGATGGCTCTGGACACAGAGTGACCAACTGGAAAGAGTATCTAGAGTATTTAGAACTCCTAGAAAAAAAGGAAATCCCAAATCCTGGGGCTGCCTTTCACTTGCTATGGGATGCTGGGTCTCTGGAAAACAAGGGAATCTGAGAAGATGACCTCTTCTGGCTCTGAATCCATGATTCCAATAATGCCCCCTTTACACCCATGTGCACCCCACTTCACAGTTTGTTGATGTTCAGTGGTGTCCTAAATATTGTTGTTCAATTGTTTTCAGTCGTGTCCAACTCTTCGTGACCCCATTTGGTGTTTTCTTGGCAGGGATACTGGAACGCTTTGCCATTCCCTTCTCCAGCTCATTTTATGGGTGAGGAACCTGAGGCAAACAGGGTGAAGTGTCATACAACTCAGAGTCATACAGCTACTAAGCATCTGAGCCCAAATTTGAACTCAGGAAGATCGTGCTCTTTGCACGATAGTGCCACCTAGCTGCTCACTTTACAGCTGACAAGGTATTTTTGTCTTGGAATTCCCATAATCTGAGGGAAGCAGGGTATGATTTATTCTACCCATTTTAAAGATGGAGAAACTGAGTCCCAGGACATTAGTTCAGTTCTCGACCTCAGATAATAGAAACATAACCAAATACTCCTTAGAGCTAATCCTCCAGGGTTGATTGGTAATATTCCAAACCATCATTCAATCACTCAATCCTCAAGCATTTTCTAAGCACCTACTCTGTGCTAGGTGGTGGAGAATACAAATACAACAAGATATAGTCCCTGCCCTCCAGGAGTTGATCATCTACACACACCAATAAGTAAAAGCAAGATCTACAGAAAACAATTACAGCAATAGGGTTGGGGAGGGAGGCAGAAGCAGCTGGAGGAATAAGGAAAGATCTTTTCAAGGAGGTGGCCTCTGAGCCTGGAAGGGAGCCAGGGGTTCCAGGAAGTAGAAGTGAGGAGGGAGGGCATTCCAGGTATGGGGCACAGTCTGTGCAAAGGTGCCAAGGTAGGAGATGGAGAACCACAAGGAGGTGGGTTTGACTTGAACATGTTGTTTTTTGTCTTTCATTCTCAACATGACTTGAACATGTTGTTTTTTGTCTTTCATTCTCAACATGACATCAGGAAAGTGGAGGAGTCATGTATAACCAGGCTGGAGGTAGATTGTGGACTGCTTTAAATGCCAGAGTTTGGATGTGTTGGGGTTTTTTGCTTCCTTAAAGGCAATAGGGAGCTATGGAAACTTTTTGAGCAGGGGAATGACATAGTCAGAACCATGCTTTAGGAATATCCCTTTGCTCTGTGTAGAGGATGGACTAGAGAGGGTGAGCCTGGATTGAGAGAGATAAATCTGGAGGCTATTGTAAAAGTCTAGGCTGGAGGCAGAAAGGGTGATGGTGGTGATGAGGGTGGAAGTAGCAAGAAGGGGAGGAGTTGGGGGCAGCTAAGAGGCAGGAAGGCCTGAGTTCAAAATTAGTCTCAGATACTTACTAGTTTTGTGACCCTGGGCAAGTCACTTAACCCTGATTACCTTCCAAGAAAAATAATAGGGAGAGGAATTTCAAAGACCTAGAGGAGGAGGTAACAAAACTAGGTAACTGCTTGGCTTGGGAAAGTGAAAGAGTGATTAGCTGAGGATGATTCTCAGTTTCAAAGGTTTGTGATTGGTGGTGACTCATCTTCCTGAGTTTAAATCTGTCCTCAGATATTTATTAGCTGTGTGACCTTGAGCAAGTCACTTTACCCTTTTTTGCCTCAGTTTCTTCATCTGTAAAATGAACTGGAGAAGGAAATGGCAAACCACTCCAATATCTTTACCAAGAAAATCCTGAAAAAGAGGTCATGAAAAGTTGCACATGACTGAAAAACGACTTAACAACAGCAAACCCAAGGAATTCCATCAGATATCAAATACTCTTGGCTCCCATTCCTAAATGGCTGCCATCTTTATGTGTCCTCCAGTAGTGTTAGTTGACCCAGTTAACCGGTTCTGTATCCTCACTACAGGAGGAGAGGGACACATCAGCTTACTCACAGAAACTTGTTGTTACATGTGCTGGCTCCTTGGTGGGTCAACTGGTGGGTGCTATAGAGATTGCAGTTAACTTTTCTCGATATGTCTGACCTGCCCTTGCTCTGCAATAACTTCTTTTGTTAATTAATTAATCTGTGGTCTTCAACATTCACTTTTATAAGATTTTGAGTTCAAAATTTTCCCCCTCTTTTCCCTTCCCCCCTCCCCAAGACAGTAATCAATCGGATATAGGCAAAAAAAGTACAGTCCTATTAAATGTATTTCCACATAAGTCATGTTGTGAAAGAAGAATCAGAACAAAAGGGGAAAATGACGAGAAAGAAAGAAGACGAAAAAAGTGAAAGCAGTCTGCTTTGATCTGCAGTCAGACTCCAGAGTTCTTTCTCTGGATGTGGATGGAATTTTCTATCATGAGTCTTCTGGAATGTCTTAGATCATTCTGCATTCACTTCTGACTACAAAGTCTAGATGGGACTGACATTTTTCCTACTTTTTCGTTAGTGATTCTCCAGTAGAAACTCTTGGAGACGTTTAAGCTTTGTGTTCTGGAAACACGACTCTCCAATCAGAATAACAACTAGAATTTATATTGAATTTAAGATTTATAAAGTGCTTTTATCACACCTACTATGTGCAGCCTTTTGATTGAGTCCAAGTTTTACAGAACAAATCCTTTTATTAAGTGGGGGATTTGTTCTATGAAGTTTCAGTCAAAGGGCTACACTTGAGGACCTAGAAAGTCACAGTGGCCTCAAGGCTGCAGGTTCCCCACCCCTAAGGAGTGCTCTACTTGGTCCAGAAACAGAGTCTTCCCCAGGTCAAAGCAAAGGTCAAGAAGGTGAGAGATCATCCAGTAAAGGTCAGAGACAAATAGCAGTACTTATCAACTGCTTGCTAGGGGAGACTGATGCACGGATTTATTGTCCTGATAGTAGCAAGAGAAAGTCTATTGTCTTCCCAGAGTTTGTATCCAGGATAGGTCAGAGAACCTTTTAAAACTTATTAAAACAGTTGACTGGGTCAACCAGATGAAACTCACCCCTCAAAATGCAGAGGAGTCCAAGCTGGGTTGAAAGCAGAAAAGCTTTATTAGGAAGAAAATCAGATACTAATGCTGAAGCCTCCCCCTCCCCGTTTGCCCATGAGGTAGCCCAGGAGAGGTAAGATAAATTTGTGTTGAAAACCACAAAGGGGAGGTTCCAGAAGGGCTGGGAAAAAGAATGGCAATCTTTCCCAGGAACAGGTGGACCTAGAAGCAAGATGTGTTGCAGGAATGGTTGACTGCAAAGCTGGTTTGGGCCAGCTTGGGGAGCACAGCTCAGCTCAGCCCAGCCAGCCATCGAACACCAGCAAAGGCATCTGGGAGTGAGCAAGACTTTGGCTCCTGACTGGTTTCTTTTAGCAAACAGGTTTACTCTGTGTCCAATGCACCTGCCTGGTAAGGTAATTCATAGAAAACAGACATATTAATCTGAGGAACACTTCCATGACTGATACCCACTGCCGGGGGTTCATGTAGGCACAGATGATCCTGCCAGAAGTAACCCAAAAACTTTGTCAAAAAGGGCAAAATCCTGAGCAAGAGACTAAAGATGACCTTAGGGTACAGATGGCCTTGTGGCCTCAGCTGCCCATCCAAGACCAGAGATTTGGAAGAAAGACAGAATAGGAAAGGGACCAGACCCTTTGGGATCTGTTGGGGTGAAAGGGCCCTTACTGGGCATCTAGATCCTCTCGCTCATTCTACGGAGGAGGAAATGGACACTTAGTGAGGTTAAATGTCTTTCTTGCCCAAGGTCACAAGGACAAGTGGCACAGCTGGTCCTAGGTCTCCAAATCCAGCATTTTTTCCAGGTTACCAGACTGGCAGCTGGTTAAGAAGGAGATGTCTGAGGATGGAGCTTAGATTTCTGGACCCTGACATTGAAAGTTGTGTGAAGCAAACAGGGTGCTCTTCTCCCCATCAGTACCTGTTTTCCATTGTCTCCAAGAGGTAAAAAGCAGGAAAGTGTAGGTAGGCAAAATGTGTCCACACAAAAGGTGGCAAGCAGTGTTTTGAGGGCCTCCTAGGCAGGCCAGGGCTGGAGTAACTGAACTATTTTTGAGGAAAACACTGGAATGTGCTGGGAGCTTGG
>CM053773.1:193535078-193574721 GCA_028658325.1 Potorous gilbertii
TAATAAATGCTTGTCACCCTGAGTTGCACATAATAAGCCTTAATAAATTCTCATTCATTCATTCATTCATCTATTTGGGGAAATTTACCCAGATGCAACGATAGTGTTCATGGGGGCCTCCACTGATTTGGAGAAAGCTTTGCCTGACAGAGGCAACATCCCAACTCTGAAGTTTCTCAGCTCCGCATCCTGCCAGCTGTCTTGTTTTGCTAAGGCTTAAGTCAAATTGATTCCCACAGCACCACTTAATCCCTCTACTGTGGGTTTCTTTTTGAATAGAGGTTGTGGCTATTTGTTCTCAAGGTAATCCTATCTTCAGCTGAAGAGTTACTCTTTCAAATGAATTGTTGGTGGAAACAAGGACCTTCCCTTTTAACAAGCAATGGCTCGAAGAATAGCCACAGACTCAGGCTCTCAGAGCTGGGAGGGACCTTAGCACACAGAACACAAAACATCAGAGCTAAGAGGCTGTAGGACACAGAATATCAGAGGAGGGAAAGACCATAGAATGTATAATGTCAGAGTTAAGAGGACCCTTAGAACATAGAATGCTAGAACTAACAGGGTCCTTAGAACAGAAAATGTCAGAACTAAGAGGGCCCTTGGAACACAAAATGTCAGAGATGAGAAGTCTCTTAGATCACACTGTCAGGACTGGGAGGAACCTAAGAGCAGGGAATGTCAGAGATGAGAGGGCCCTTAGAACATAAAATGTCAGTACAGAGAACACAAAACATCCGATTTAGAAGGGTCCTTAGAATATAAGGGTCCTATAAGAATATAAGAATTAAATCTGGAAAGGGCTTTAGGACATAGAACACAGAAAGTTTTTACAGCTAGAACCAGCTTTTTCTGGTTTCACTATTTGTGAGTTTTGCACTGCACTGGAGATTCCCCAATTACTCTTTTTCCACTTTGAGTATGGGGCTTCTCCAAACCAGAGTCATCTGCTACTGTTTATCTCTTCTTGGAATCAAGCATCTCATTTTATGGCTAAAGAGAAGGTCCCACTCCAGGGTACATTCTTCTGACTTGTGTATGAGGTTTCCTGGCCAGGGCTAATGGGTGTGTCCCCACACCACTGGAACAGGATGTGACAAGCAGTGGATTGCAATTGGTGCAACTTCCTGGAGATAGATGAGGTGATGAGATATTTCATCCACAATCATAAGGGATAAGAAGAGAGAGAGAGAGAGAGAGACAGACAGAGAGAGAGGGAGAGAGAGAGAGAGAGACTACAGAGAGAGAGAGAGAGAGAGAGAGAGAGAGAGACTACAGAGAGTATCTGATTCAAGCTCCTCATTGAACAGAGGACTGAGTCATCCCAAATGGTGAACTGACTTGCCAAAGGTCATAAAAGCCAGTTAGTAGCAGTCCAGGGACAAGGACCAAGACCTCCTGGCTCCCACATCAAGGCTCTTATTGAGTGATAATAAAAAGTTGTTGGCATTATTGTTTTTATTGGTAACAACAAGCTGTTTCTATAGTGATTGAAAGTTTGCAAAAGGTTTATAATGCATATTACTATGGACAAAGCCCTTCCTCAGCACATCTTACTTAAATTGTACAATGGCTTTTGGATGTAGGAAGAGATCATTCTCATTTTTTCCTTTTAATTGTTATCATAGATGGAAAAGAATTCTAGATCTAAAGGTCAAAGATACCTCAAAGGTCACCTTGTGCAACCTTCTTATTTTACAGGTAAAACTGACTCAGGGAAGAGAAGAGATTTGCCCAGGGTCCCACAGATAGTGATGCTAGAGACAGGATTATACCCGCTTTTCTGGATCTAGAATTGATCTTTCCACTGTACCCCACTTTTTAAAAAACATATTTCCACATTAGTCAAGTTGTGAAAGAAGAAATAGAACAATAGGGAAAAGTCATAAAAAAACCAAAAAACGAAGTGAAAATAGTATATGTTGATCTGCATTCAGACTCCGTGGTTCTTTCTTGATGTGAATAGCATTTTCCATCATGAGTCTTTTGGAATTGTCTTGGATCATTGTATTGCTGAGAAGAGCCAAGTCAGTCATAGTTGATCATTGCACAATGTTGCTGTTACTGGGTATAATGTTCTCCTGGTTCTGCTCACTTCACTTTGTGTCAGTTCATGTAAGTCCTTCCAGGTTTTTCTGAAATCCACCTGCTCAACATTTCTTATGGTATAATAGTATTCCATTACATTCATATACCACAACCTGTTCAGCCATTCTCCAATTGATGAACATCCCCCTCAATTTCCAATTCTTTGCTACCACAAAAAGAGTTGCTATAAAAATTTTCGTATCAAACTTTTGTTTCTATTATCATCATCATTTCCAAATGTATTCCCCCGCCTTCCCCCCCAGCCCACAATTCAGTTATCCCTTTTAATGGGGGAACAGGAGGAAGTTCAGCAAAACTGAACATCAACTGAGTCTTGACAGTATCTGGGATTGTTCCCCACCCATAGTTCTGATGGTGTGATAGGACCTAACCACCTAAAAGAAGAAGACCATATCTTTGAAAGCAACCCAGTCCCTGAATTTTCCCATACATTTCAGCTATCCAGATCACTGGTCCCACCCAAGGTATTTGACCCACTCCAACCCACATAGATACTTAGCAGTACTTTCCAGTGGCTCTTCATCCACTAGACCACTTAACTCCATATTTACCACTCCATAATTCAACCCAGATGTTTTCACTCTCCTTTATTGTATATAAGTATCAGTCTTACCTCCATGAAGTTACAGATTCTCTAGGAATCTTGCCCTGCACTATTGCCTTTACAATAAAGCTTACCACCTTGACTGAAAGAAGGTTTGAGTGGGTAAATTCATTCCAGGGGGCCACCTGGTACCATCCTGTACCCTTACATTTCAGGGTTCCCAATGCCCCAAACTGCATCAGTTCCCTATCCCTTTAAAGACAGGAAGGAGGTTGAGACAGATATAATATTTATTTCCCAGAGAAGGTAACAGACACAGACAGGGGAAAGGACTTGTCTAAGGGGCAGTGCTAACACTGTCTCCATGACTCTAAGCCCATGGCTCTTGCCACCCTGGATTGCTTGTTATACTGATGGATTGAAGCTTTGGGCTTGCACTCACTCATCTACCCTCCTCTCCACCTCAAAATAAAATCTCTGCCCCTGTCCTTTCTTCCTTCTTACCTGAATACTATTTCTTCCCATCTTCTGCAGCACTCAGCTCCAAAGTAATCCGTTTCTCCCTCTTTATGGAATTCCCCCCACTTCTACCTAGAGACACTCAGGTTTCTTCTCTCTTTGAGAAAACTTCATGGCTGCTTTCTCTGAAAGTCTTCCTCCCCTAGCCTTATATCTTTTCACAACCAGATTTCTCCAATGAATGGTCTCCTACTAACTCTATTTTGCCATCTGACCTGCACTCTGACCAGCTCTCTCTGGGTCACCAATGATACTGAGGTCTCCCAATCAGATCACCTTTTTTCAGTCCTTATCCTCCATGACCTGTCCGAAGCCACCTTCCGCCTTTTGGTTGGCTTCTCCCACTTTGACTTCCTTGACACTATTCTCTCTCCTTTTCTCTACTGTATCTCTGGCTACTCTCTGGCAAGGCTACTGATGTCTTTCCTCCTTCCACCCCTTAATTGTAGGTACATCCCAAGATTTTTAAACCCATCTTTCTCAATCAAGTCACTTTCAGTCTCTGAGTCTCAGCTTCCCCATTTGTAAAAATGGAGATCACCAGCTCTTCCCCACTCTATTTACAGGTATGTTGTACAGGCCAGAGATTCACTGAATGGGTGTATTTTACTCAAAGTGAGAATGTGATAAGACCTTAGCCTGAAAAGGCTAGGGTCTCACATTGCATCCTGGGCCATCTGGTCACTTGACCCAGATGGCTCTGGAGAAGAAAGTGAGGCTGGTGACCTTGCACAGTCCTCCCCAACTCAAGTCAAAGTCAACTGCAAGTCATGTCATCATCTTATTGTCATGGTCCTCTTGGAGAGGGAAGGACAAACACAACAACAACAACAAAGGCCAGAGAGCACAATGGATGTAAATTGTAAAAAGTCAAAGGATGTTCACAAATTTGTTTCTGGATTGTTCCCCCATACTCCCTAGCATAGTGCAGAGCATATGATAGATATTAATAAATTTTTGTTGATTGATCCTCATCAATGCATTCCAATTAGAGAGGTAGATAAAGAATTTATTAAATGCACACTACTAAGTGTTGGGAATATAAAGACAAGCAAAACATATAGTCCCTCCCCTCAAGGAGTTTCATTCAAATGGAGAAAAGTCGGGGAGGGGATACTCCCATAGAGACCAGGCTTCTGGTAAGAAGGTGAATTCCAAAGAATGAGGAGTGGAGTAAGGAATGAAAAGGATTTGGCTTGGGTATCTCGTGAAATGGTGGGCTGGACCAAAGATTTGGTGGAGGCATCTCCTAGGTGAGAAGTCTTCTAGCAAAGGAGATGGTGACTTCAGAAGAGTAAAGAATGGTGCCCTGAGGCCCATCTATTCAAATAAATCTGAGATCTCATTAATGTAGAGTTTGCAAATGAAAATCCATCCATCACTGCCCATCCTGTGTGACTCTTGTCCATGATTGTTCCATATATTTGCCAAAGAACAACTAGTGATTTGGAAAGTGAAAGAGACGTTCTTTGATTTTGCCAACATTTTGAGGATGCCAATGAAGCCTTGAGGCTACCTGCCTATCATCCCTTGTCTTCTCTTCCTGTCATATCTTTTGCTGCACTTCTTTGAAGTTTCCCATTGGTCATATATTACAGCCTGCTCATACCCAGCATGCACCTTACCATTGCTCTCTGTATAATGTTAATTTTGAATTCTTCAAACACTTGTGTTTTGTGTCTCACATCCATACAACAACACTGGTAGAATATTAGTATTAAAAATATAAATCTTTTTTTTTCTGAAAGAAGCTTAAGGTCTTTAAAAGAGTTCTGAAATTTCTCAAAGCCAGGAGAGCAGAGTGAAGGAAGCAATGCAGTGAGTTTGCCTCCATAAACTCCTTCTAATAATGCAGCAGATTGAATTCTAATGAGTAAATCCAGAAAAAGTCGCAGTGAATTGTTTGTCCAGCCCAGCTCAGCATAGGGAGATAAACAGGGAGGTCTTCTGACATTGGAGATGGAAGTTGGGACAGCAGCATTTTTTGTGGAGGAACATCCCAGTGCCCAGGGAGAACCTGTATGTACATCAGGGCAAGAGCTCTCAGACCCATCTCAAGGCACCACCAGATCCACACCAGCACCCTGAAACAGGGCCAGGTGCTAATCAGAAGCTTTGCCGCCCAATTCAGGGTGTAGTGAGAAGGGGCCCTTCTCATATCTATTGGACATTCTGGGTAGGGGGGAATCTTGGGTGGTGAACTGAGGAAGAAGCAAGTTTAAAAGCCACCAGCAGTGTTGGTGTGGCTCAGGTTTTAGGCACAAAGCAGGGTTTCACTTCCAGTGTCAAACTCAGCCTATAGAAGAATAACTAGGGCAGGACCAAAAAGAAGCCCACAGTTCTGCCACGCTAAGCCAACAGAGCTTTCCAGCTGGCTGATGGGGTGGAGTCTAGCAGCTGTCCACTCATGCATAGACCCAAATCCAGGACAGGAACTGGCAGAAGTCAGACTAGGGGGCAACATTAAAGTTTGTATTGGATCAGACCATTTTGGGAGTGCTGAAAGCTTACAGGTCACCAGCCTAAATTGTCCCTGATGTCCTGGAACAACATAATACTCATTAACCCAAGAAAACAGGAACAAAACCAGCCTAAAAGCACCACAAAGCAGAGTTCTACCCAGTCCCAATATCAAGTCTCTGGACAAATGAGCAAACAAAAAAATGAACCCCAACAAAAAAGGCTATTATGGTGGAAAGGACATCAAGACACAAAAACAGAAGAGAATGATTCCAAAATACCTACAAATGTTAACTCAGAGAAATACACAGCTTGGGCACAAATCCAACTAGAATTCCTAGAAGATATGAAACAAAATTTTTTTAAAAGAGTATAAAATGTTTTTTATAAATGGAATGAGAATGCTGGAGGGGAAAAAAAATCAGAAATAAAATGAGAGCCATAGAAGAAAGAACTGAAGGGAATTAATAGCTTGGCAAAAGTGATATAAAACCTTGTCCAAGCAATAAACTCCTTGAAAATTAAAGGAAAATGACTTTATGATGCAACAAAAAAATACTGAAACAAAGCCAAAAGATCAAAAACTAGAATTAAATCTATAGTTTCTTAGAACAAAAATAACTGATCTGGAAAACAGATCAAGGAGAAAAAGACTATCTGAATATCATGTCTTATCCCCACTTCCCAAAGAGCCTAGATATCCTATTTCAAGAAATCTTAAAAGAAACTGTGCAGATCTCTTACACTCAGGGGAAAATGTAAGTAGAAAGACTCCAACAGTCACATTCTCAAAGAAATCCTCAAATGAAAACTCCCAGGAACATTATAGACAAAATCCAGAACCTCCAGGTCAAAGAAAAAATATTGTAAGCATCCAGAAAGAAAGAATTCAAATACTGAGGAGTCAAAGTCAGGATCCTGCAATATCATATTCTAGAAGACAAAGGATAGGGGCTTACAGTCAAGAATACCTTACCCAGCAAAACTGAGTATGATCCTATAGGAGAAAGAATAAACCTTTAATGAAACCGATGATTTCTAAGCATTCTTGATTAAACAAACGAACAAAAAACCCTCTAGAACTGAAGGGAAATTTCAAAATTCAATAATAGGAGTGAAGATAAATATAAATACATATATTTATATGTATAAATATATATATGTGAACATAATTGAACAATGATAAAAGCCTAAACAAATAAAAATTTCTTATATTCAAATATAGGTAGATAATATATGAATTCTCCTATGAATTCTATCACCATCAGGGTTCATAGAGTGAGTCCCATTAGACAAGGCCTGGGAATTGTTCTGTTATGCTTTGATAATCTTAAGAAAAGAATTGAAAGAGGGAGAAAGAGGAATACAGTGGGGGAGGAAGTTAAAGGGAAAGAAATTTAGGGGAAATTATCACACGTGAATAAGGTGAACAAACAGAAATCTATATAAACAAAGAGGAGGTGGAGGGCAGCATCTGACAGTTGACCCTCACTCTCATCTGAACTAATCAAAAGAAGAAAAATACCCACACAGACTTCAGTATAGAAATACGTTTCACTCAACAGGGAAATTACAGGGAAAAGGGAGACGAGGGGAGGGGAATCAGACGGAAAGTTGCTTAAGGGAGGGATTAGTCCTAAGCAAAACACATTCTAAGGATACATGAAAATATTTGCAGTTCTTTTTGAGGTAGCAGAAGGGAGTACCCATAAATAAGAAAATGACTGAACAAGTTACGGCATATAAAGGTGATGGAATATTGACTGGGGCACTGAACTCTTACCAGCACAATGACCAACCAAGATGCCAGAGGACTAACGATGAAACATGCTACCTACTTCCTGATAAAAAAAAAAGGTGAAGGACTCAGAACGGAGCATGAGATAACTATTTTTTGGATATGGCCAATGCAGAAATTTGTTGTGATTGACTGTGTATGTGTAATAAGTTTTATTTCTCTTCTGTTTTCAGTGGGAGAGGGGGATTAGGGTGGGAGGGTGAGATGGGGGATCATGGCTGATTAAATGAAAATAGAATTTTTTTTTTAAAGAAAAAGACATTTTCCAAAGGCAATGCTGCAGCTGTCCTCCTACTGTTAATTTCTGACCCCAACTTATCCATTTATACTGCCTGAACAAGATATACATACTGATAGATTAACTCTCTAGGCTGTCCATTCAACTTCATGTTCAACAATAAATATTTGTTGATTGATTGCTGTCATAATCTAAGAAATACATATTTTTCACCCACTTGGTCAAGACAAAGTCTTTTGAATGATTGCCAATATTTTTTGGAAGTGTCTACAATGCTCTGATAAAATCAGCATACTATCATCCACAAACAAGATTATCTGGAGGACCTTAGCATCCCTAGGAAATACTCCTTCAACTTGAACTCTGTGCTAGATCTTCTCCATCACAGTAAGGAATACTTAGGTTGAGCATATATCTGTCTGTGTCATGTTTTATCTCATTTGGTTTAAAACTAAAGATTGAATAGGGCTGTTTCTAGGTTTTTTTTAAGGAGTCTTGAATGATTTTAATGTATGAATGGGAGATACTTTAAGGGAACATAAAATACATAGAGGAGAGTCAAGCATAAGAAACCTAAAAAGATAGGAAGTAAGGTTGTAAAGGACTTTAAGCCAAGTAGAGGATTTTATATTTGATCCTGCAGTTAATAGAAAGCCACTGGAATTTATTGAGTAGGAAAGTGACATGATCAGAATTGAGCTTTAAATGGGAAATCATTTAGGCAGCTTAGTGGAGAATGGATTGGAAGGGGGAGACCAGCAGAAGGTTATTGCAAGATCCAGACATGAGTTGATGAGGGCCTGAATACCAGTCATGGTTGACGAATGGGGGAAAAAGGATACATATAATGGAGATATCGTGAAGGGAGAAATGATAAGACTTAACCAAAGATTGTATACATGGGAGTATATGTGTATATACATATATGAGGATGGTGGTACCCTCAATGGTAATAGGAAATTTACAAAAAGGAAGGGTTGGGGTAGAAGAATAATGAGTTCTGTTGATATAAGATCAGCTTCAGCTGTCTACAGGACAACCAACTGGAGGAGCCTAATAATGGTGTCCATGAGTTAAAGTATATGCAGTAATGTCTTACATATTGTTGCAAATTGCTTCTCACGTTGGCTGGACCAACATACAGGTCCACCAATAGTCAGGAGTTTATATTCTATCAGACACTTATCTTTAAGGATCAGAAGGACTCTCATATGTTCTAGGTGCCAGAAGATGAACCTTAGATCAATGAGTAGCAAAGAAAAATATTTTGCCTTGATGGTCAGGAAGAACAGCTAGGTGATTCAGTGAATGAAGTGTTGAAAAGCTAGGTGGTACAGTGAATAGAGCACCAGGGCAGGAATCAGGAGGACCTGAGTTCAAATCTCACCTCAGACACTTGACACTTACTAGCTGTGTGACCTTGGGCAAGTCACTTAACTCCAGTTGCCTCCTCCTGGGTCATCTCCAGTCATCCTGATGAATATCTGGTCACTGGCTTCAGATGGCTCTGGAGAAGTGAGGCTGGTGACCTGCACAGTCCTCCCTCACTCAAAACAAAGTCAAGTACAAGTCATGTCATCATTTCTCTGACGGCATGATCTTCTTCAGCAATGAAGAATGAACATACAGCTGAACTTGGAGTCAGTAAAAAATACTTGAGTTCAAATCCTATCTCCAGACATTTACTAACTGGGTGATCCTGGGCAAGTCAATTAACCCCTCTTAACCTCAGTTTCCTCATCTATAAAGTGAGGATAATGATGGCACCCACCTCACAGGATACTTATGAAGATCAACTGAGACAGCACTATATAAATGCTATTCTCGTTCTTATTAACAATGAAAATGATCCCAAAGTGGAGTGAGGAGGTAGTATGGCTTCTTAAGAGTGGATGGCCCTCTGTCCAGGACCCCAAAGGGGGTTTTGAGCCCCAATGGGATATGCTCTCTGACTCTTGAGGTCTTTTCCTGATCTGAGGTCCTGTGATCATTCAACATTCTGCCCTTCTCACTTTCCTGTAAGGTGGGAGGCTCAGATTTCACAAAAACAACCACCCAAGTTCTTTTCACCCCCCGAGGGGGTCCTGGTTGTGGCAGCATCAGAGCTGGAAGGCAGCTTCACTTGCTATTTCTAGATTCACCACAAGCCTGACAGACTGGAAATCTCATGAGAGAGCCAGTTCAGGCCAGATCTGCAACCCAATCTGCCAGATTCTAGGGGTTCAGCTAAGGTTCAAAAAATAAAAGAATAAAAACAAAACAACCCAGCCTTACCAAGAGTCTCGAACTCCAGCAGCCCACCCATTAATAAAGTCAGATACCTTTGCCATTTGTTCCTAGCGAGCAAGAAGGAATCGGGGTGCTTGAGGGGCTGAGACTGAGACGTGGCACTAGAATGACAGGACAGGAGGGCCAAGGAGCAGATAGATTCCTGTTTGGTCCCAGAGGGCACAACCAAGACAGATGGATAGAAGTCACAGAGAGGTAGATTTCCATGTTGGAGGAAGTAGAACTTTCCCAGCATTGGGAGCTGTTTCTCAATGGAGTGGGTTTTGTCCAGAGTGAACTCTTCATTGCTGGAGGCATTCAAAGAAGAGTCTAGGTGACCTGTCAGGGAGTACTGTAGAAAGGATTCCCTGGACTGAGTAATAATCTGAAGGCCTGTTCTACTCTGAGATGAGGATGTTATGCAGTTATCAGGGAGAGAGTAAGACAGAGAGAGAAGGGAGGGAGAGAGAGAGAGAGAGAGAGAGAGAGAGAGAGAAGAGAAGGAGAGAAAAAAGAGGGGAGGGAGAGAGAGAAAAAGAAGGGGAGAGAGAGAAGGGGAGAGAAAGAGAGCGTAGAAGGGAAAAGGAAAGGGAGTGGGAGAGAAAAAAAGAAATTCATGAGGGGACATGAACAAGGTGATTTTATTACTACATTGTCAAATTTAACATATGCTTCTTTAGAACAAGCTATATCATGGAAATTCAGTGTCCTACTCAATCCTCTATTTTATTCTTTGTATATTTAGATGTTGGTGTTTGTTGATGATTAATAAATTCATGACTAAAAGAAAAATAATTTAAAGATCCTATGCCCTTGTGAGAATCAGGAACAAGAAACTGGGAAACAGCCAATGGGTAGGAGCTGAGGGAAAGATACTGACTTTGGCTGACAAAGGCCTGCAATTGTTGTGTGTGGTCCCCAAAGAGCAAAGGGGCAAGAGGGAAGGCAAAGAGCATTTATTAAGTGCATCCCACTTAATAGGCGCTGTGTTAAGTGTTTTACAAATACAAAGGTCCCACCAGAGGGTCCAAGTTATGGGGAGGTCAATTACAAGCGAACATAAAGGAATTCTTAGCCATCAGAGCTCGCAGTGTCTGTAGATGCTCAGACTTAGGCTGGGGAGTGCAGTGTGTGTTTGGGTGTGTGGGAAGGGGAAAATTCTTGCTCAGGTAGGGAGTTGGACTAGAAGCCTTCTGAGATTCTTCTCAATTCTGGAGTGGTACAATTTTAGGACTTCTAGGGATTGAGGAAAAACCTCCATCACTTGTCACATGATCTCCTTCTAGTCCAGAGGTTCTTAAGTTTTTTTGTGCTACATTCTTTGTTGGAAGTCTGATGAAATCTATAGATACCTTCTCAGAATGTTTCACTTTTTAAAATTGTATTTAAAGGAAATATTAAATTTCAGTTAAAGGTTATTGAAAACAGAGATGCATTTTTTTCCACCCAAGTTCATGGATCCACTGAAATTTACCCAAATTGGATTCCCAGTTTCACAACCTTGGCTCTAGTATCCTATCTCTTTGAAAACTAAGAAAGCCTCTTTTTAATCCCATCAAAATCTCACTTGCATTCACCTCCATGTCATAGTATCCCAGCATCACAGACCCTTAAAATTAACCAGAACCTTCAGGTCATTAGGGAGTGTTGTGGGCTTCCTGAGGTGATGTGTTTAATACCTCTGGCCTAATGGATCAAGCACTAGATTTACAATCAAAAGGAGTTGTACTCCAATCTTGCATCTGACCCACTAGGGGAGGTTGAGTGACATAAAGTGACATGCCTAAGGTTATTGGGTAGTAAATAAAATAGCCTGTATTTGAACCTATGGTTCTCTGCCTCCAATTCCAGGGCTTCCTGACTTCAGAGGTTACCTACTTCCCCTTGCCTTCCCATGTTGGAATCCCCTCCATCGAGTTCTTACCAAGGAGCTCTAAGCTAGAACCTGTCAGATTTCATCCAGGGTCAAGTTCTTTGAAGGACCAGGGACCCCTGGGACAGTAAGAGTCATCTCTAGATCTTCAAAGGACAATCTAAGCTGACAACAAATGTCAGAAAATTCTATAGCTGGGACCTAGCTCCAGCATCCTCCATTTAGACCTCAGCCTTCTTTTTTGATCTCTCTCTCAAATGGGTTCTGGGGAACTTCAGATGCCCCTGTTTCTCCATGTGATACCAGCTGCTATTTGAATACTACTTTTAAAAGTTTCCCAAGTACTTTTCTTAGAAGAGCCATGAGAATCAAGGACCATGACTGGGAGAAGCCCCATTTTACAGATAAGAAAGTTGAGGTTCATAGAGGTCATGACCTGCCCAGAATCACATAGCTGTCTAGACTCAAAACTGCTCTAAGACTATCTCTTCAGCATTGGATGTCCCTAACCCAGGATTTTGCTTATCAAGTATCTTGTAACCAGCCAGCCCTTGGTTTACTCCCTATAGAATATCCACTTTGGAGGGATGTGCTTGTAAAACGTTTCCTAAGCTAAGTCAGTAGGGATTTGACTGAATGAGGAGTCCTATAGCCTGCTGCTGAGAAAAAGAAAAGTCATTTTCATCATGATTAGTATTTATACACTGCTTTAAGGTTTGAAAAATTCTTTATATATATTACCTCTGTTGGTCCTCACAACCACCCTAGGAAGTGGGTTTTTGCATTTTTACAGATGAGGAAACTGAGTCTAAGAGAGGTTGAGTGACATATCCAGGATCACACTGCTAGTGTCTGAGGCAGGATCTGAACTCCCCTCTTCCTGAATCACAGTTGAGCTCTCTGTGCCACTGCCTAGCTGTGTTGCCATCTTTCTATACACATACCAGCTTTGCCACCCCGGCCCTCTTCACCCCCACCTGCTAAATGGTCTTGGTTGTTGAATTCCTCTCTCTCCATCAAAGTTTCTTCTTCTGTAAAATCAGAGAGTTGCCTAAATAAGAGGTTTTTAATTCTTTGGGTGTCACGGGACTCTTTGGCAGACTGGAAAAGCCCTTTTCTGAATGATTTTTAAAAAAAATATAAAACAAAATACTTGGGGTTATAAAGAAATCAATTCTATTGAAATATGATTTTTCAAAAAAATTTTTTTTAAAACCACTTTAGAGGACCCCAGTTTACAAGTTTGGCCTCTAAGTGCCTCTAAAGATTCAGTGGCTCCCTATTACCTCTAGGATCAAATACTGTTTGCCACTTAAAGCCTCTCCCAGTCTGGCTCCAGCAGACAGTTCCAGCTCAATGAACCTCGCTCCATGCAGTCAATATCCAGCCAAACTGCCCTGTTTGTAATGTCTCCCACCTTCATCCCTTTATTTACACAGGCTGTCTGCCCTGCCTGGAACATTCTCCTCTCCTTACTCTTACCTCTCCCACCCTATAGTTCCCTTCAAGATTGAGTCCAAGTCCTCACAACGTCCTTTCTGATTTCCCCAGGGGCTTCAATTACTTGTTATTGACTTGTGTGTAGAATACCAGTAGAATATGAACTCCTTGAGGGCAGGGACTTTTTCTTTCTTTTTCTTTTGAATCTCTGTATCTCCAGCCCAGGCCAGTACTTAATAAATGTTTGTCAAATTAAATTGAGTTAAATCCTTCCTTGAGCAAGTCCCTGCCCTGGACAGCGTGCTGTGGCCTCTGTTAACCCTTTCCAACTCTGGCTCCCTTGGGACCCAGCCAAGCACCTGTGTGTGACCCATCACACAAGCTGCTCTTTCAACATACAACAACCTTTGGAAATTTCCATCAGGATCTGCCTCGGTCAGCCAGTCCCAGAAAACAGAACAGGTCAGCTCCAAGGCTGTCTGGCACCTCCACTGGTTATCTCCTTGGATGCTCTCCACAGTGACCTCGTTAAGCCTGTGCTGTTGCTATGGCCAGGGCTGAGAGGCAGGGCTAAAGGTGGTTCTGTCTCCAGCCCAGCCCTTGCCCACAGCTTGGTTCTTTGGGGCATCCTTGTGCAAGTCAGGAAAAGCAGCCACAGCGTTGCTCTGGCTGAATTCGGTAAGAGGGATGAGAAAACTAACCAGGAAAGACTAGAATCCTAGAATGGAGGGAACCTGAGGATGGAGCCTCGGGGTGTTTAACCAGATGGGATTTTAGAATACAACCTCAGCCTGAATAAAGAGAAGCATAGTGTCCAGGCCCAGCTGAGCGATGATCCCTCTGCCCTCTGCCCTACTCAGGTCACGTGTGAAGTGAGGTGTTCAGTACTAGGCACAACATCTTAGGAAGGAAACTGATAAATTAGAGACTACCCAGAGGATGACAATCAACATGGGAGAAGACCTTGAGAACATACCATGAAAGAATAACATGCTCCCCCAAATAACATCCTCATCATCATCACCAGAGATCTGTTCAAAGAAATGGGGATGGGGCAGTTAGATGGGGCAGTGGCTAGAGCACCAGCCCTGGAGTCAGGAGGACCTGAGTTCAAATTTGCCCTCAGACGATTTTACTAGTTGTGTGACCCTGGGCAAGTCTCTTGACTCTGATCACCTCAAAAAACAAAAACAAAACAAAAAACCAGAGAAGAGGGGACCCTCAGCTGGGAGGAGAGAAGGTTTGGAGATGACAGACCAGCTGTCTAAGTATTTGAAGGCTGTCCTTGGGAATACAGATTGGACTTGTTTAGTACAGATGGAAGAACTAGAATCATGGGGTTCTGGTTACAAAGAGATGGTTTGTTCTTAGGTTTAAGGTCAAGAACAGCTTCCTAAGTGGGTTGGTCCAAAAGTGGAAGGGGCTGGGTTTGTCTTCACTAAACATCTCCCAGAAAAAGCTGAACAGACATTTGTCAGGTTTGTTTTAGGGGAAGAGGACTTAGCTCAGATGGCCTCCAAGGTCCCGTCTGCATCTGAATTTCAGGGATGTATCAGTCAAAGTCTAACCTCATTTTACAGATAAGGAAACTGAGGTTCAGACTGGAGGGGAGAAGCTCTTGCCAGTTCTCCCGGGAAGCCAGTGGCCAAAACAGGCTTGGACAACATTCCACTCTCTGGCCAGAGACCACCACGGAGAGCTTAAGGGGGTGAGGAAGCCCCCGAGGGAGCAGCTGGCCAGCTGATAGAAGTTGTTTGTTTGCTGGCTTTCCATGGCTCTCTTGTAGCTCACAGATTGCTGCTGTGTAGATCTGGAATCTCCCGGCCTGTCCCCGCCAGGACGAACTGGTTTTCATTTCATCACCTGATTCCTGGGCCAGGCCCTCATACTGTACAGCTGAGACTGGCTGAGCTCCCAGCTGCATTCTGCACCCACAGCTTCCCACCAGGCCAGTAAAGGGGCCCATGTCCTATCAGCTCCTCATTTAGCCTGTAAACAGCTGACAGCCACTGATGTCAGAGCTCCTGTCCTGACTCCACAAAGCCTTGCTGGTCTATTTGGGATAAATACAGACTTGAGGGGTGGGGGGAAGTAAAGAGGAAGGGGAGAAAAAGGAAGGGGTTTGGACCCACTCCTTCCCTTTCCATATTCTTTCATTCAAAAACATTTTTTAAAGGCCTGCTCTGTTCAGAATTTATGCCAAGGGCTGATGGAAATGCACATTTTAGGTGAGATTGAAAGCCTGCCCAGCTATAATAATGACATTAATGAATAAAAAAGCATTTATTAAGTGCTTCATTTATGTAGGGAAGGAGGAAGAGAATAAACATTTATTTAGAGCCTAAGCACTGTGGGGACAGCTGGTGGCTCAGTGGATAGAGTTGATAGTGACCAGAATCTGAGTTCAGATTTGGTTGTGTGACCCTGGGTGAGTCACTTAACCTGTTTTCTTTAAACGACTGGACAAGGAAATGACAGTACCTTTGCCAAGAAAACCCCATGAACAGTATGGTCAACAGGGTCATAAAGAGTCAGACACAACTTAACAACATTTCACTGAGCTAAGAGAGTTTACAAATATTATCTCATTTGAGACTCACAACATTTGAGAGATAGGGGTTGTTAAGATCTCCATTTTACAGCTAGTGAAACTGAGGCAGACAGAGGTTAAGTGACTTACCAAGAACACACAGCTAGTAAGTATGGAAGGGCAGATTTGAACTTAGGTCTTCCTGACTCCTGACCCCATGCTCTACCCACTGAGCCACCTACTTACCTCAGTGCAGAGCATTGTCTGTGTGAGGTTGGAGGGAGAAGGTCATATTGATGGGGGTGGAAGGGGGAACAGCCCTAGGATAGAGTGAGCAGAGATTTCCTGAAGGAGGTGGCATTTAACAAATGGGTGGGAATTCATTGGGTGAATGGGGGAGAGAGAATATTCTAGTCATGAGAAACAGCTTGAACAAGGCAGCAGGAAAACATAGAATCTATCTATCACCTCTCTATCTATCTATCTATTTATCTATCTATCTACCCACCCATCCACCCATCCACCCATCCATCCGTCCATCTATCCATCTATCCATCTATCTATCTAGTCCAGACCTCTGAAGTCATCGTTTTGGGGAACTCTTGTTGTAAAAAGTCCCTCCATAAACGCAGATCAGCAAACTCCGTAGATTATAGTCCTCAGCAAGGATTCATATCCTGAAGTCTACGAACTGTTTTTAAAAACTATTTTGACAACTGTATTTCAATATAATTAGCTCCCTTTGTCATTCAGTCATTTCAGTCGTGTCTGACTCTCCGTGACCCCATTTGGGATTTTCTTGGCAAAGATCCTGGAGTGGTTTGCCGTTTCCTTCTCTAGCTTATTTTTACAGATGAGGAAACTGAGGCAAACAGGGTAAAGTGACTTGCCCAGCTAGTAAATGTCTGAGGTTGGATTTGACCTGGAGTCAGGTCTTCCTGACTCCAGACCTGGAGCTCTGTCCACTGTGTCATCTAACTGCCCCTAACCGCCTCTGTAGTGCCAGGTATTTTAAATTTTTATTTTATGCATTTATGAAGGGGTCTGTAGTCTTTCAAGAGGTCCTAGACTGAAAGAAGGCTAAGAACCCCTAGAGTTACCAGGGGGCACTGGGAGGTTAGATGATTGGTATAGCCAGTTTCAGTTACCTCTCTATCGCTGTCTTAAGCATAATGGCTAGAGGATTGCTCTAACCTGGACCTTCAGATACTTCCTCATGTGACTGTGGTTAAGTCACTTAACCTCTACCGGCCTTGGTTTTCACCAAACCCGAAGGGTTGCTAGGAGGAGCAAGCTGGGTAACATGTATAAGTTAGCTATTATTGCCCTGCCAGTCTCAGTTTTCTCAAGCGTAAAATGGAGATAAAAACAGGGGTGGAGAGGGAACAAGTAAGGTTTTATATAAGACCTACTATGCGCCAGGGTCTACACTATGGGCTTTTATAAATTTTATCTCCTTTGGTCCTCACAACAAACAACCCTTATCCCCATTTTACAATTGAGGAAACTGAGGCAAACAGCGATTTAAGTGACTTGCTCAGGATCCCACAGCTAGCAAGTCTCTGGGGTCAAATTTGAACTCAGATCTTCCTGACTCCAGACTCTAACCATTGCATCACCTAGCTTACTCTAGCACCTAATTTTCCAGGGTTTTAAGGATCAAACGAGATAAAGCAGTTGCTCAGTGCTTGGAACCTAGTAGGTACTGTATTGGCATATTACCTCTCTATCCTGATATAAAAAAGATAAAATGAAAAGTAGGTTTCCAGCTAAGGTGTTAGCTGAGTATCCACCTGGGGAAACATGTTGGGGAAATTTCCAGTGGGAGATCTGTAGGGTAGCACAGCACAGAGATCACTAGACTTGGAGTCAGGAACACTTTCTAACTGTGTGATCCTAGGCAAATCACTTAATGGCGTTTAGCCTCAGTTTCCCCATCTGTAAAGGGGAGGGAGATAATAACATCTCCCTCCCAAGGTGAAGTAAGGGTCAAATAGATAACATATAAAGAAAAAATAATGTTAACTATTATTAGTTCTGGCTTGGCCACTGATTTTCCATTGACCTCAGTCCAGTCCCTTCCCCTATATGGGTCTCAATTTCCTCTACTGTAAGATGGGGCTAATAGTCCCGGCCCTTCCTCTCTCATAGGTCGACCATGAGGATCCAGTGAGATAAGGGATATGAAAGCACTTTGTAAATTTTCAGCACCGGCTAAACAAATATGAAGGGGCATTATGATATAACCTCTGCTCAACTGTACTATTTTTTTTTGCTGGGCATTTTCCTGCCATCTCTAGGAGCCAGAGAAAAGCAGGAAGTGTCGACTTGACATGCCTGGGGGTGGGGAAATGGCAGTTAAGGTAAAGAGAGTTGCCTAGGGTGACTCTAATGGTGTAGGAGGAGGAAGAGGACATCAGAGGACAGTGACTGGGCTGTCAGACTCCTGAAGACGAGAGAGGCGGATGCATGAGAAATAGTCTGGAGGCCATAGATACCAAGATAACTTCTGACCACAGATCCTTCCAGGACCTACGTGTGAAGGCTCCAGAAAGGGCTTTGCCTGGAGGGCAGCTAGAAAGATGCTGAATTCATGAAGGAGGAGGCTGGGAGGCTGCTACAGATTTTTTTAGAGAGTGGGAGCAGGTTATAGAGAGCTGAGACTATCCTTTACCAGCTGTGTGACCCTGAGCAAGCCACATGACCTCTCTTTGCCTCAGTTTCCTCATCTATAAAAACAGGTGGTTGGACTCAATGACTTTTTTGAGTTTGAAATGTTTATATGGTGTTTGGAAATCCCTCCCTAGAAGGGGAGGAAGAGGTAGAGTAGAGATTCTATACCTCACTAGGAGGGGGATGGGGTGGGGTGCTGACCACCTAAGAATTTCAAAGCAAATGCTAATTTTCCCTGTAATAAAGAGTACATTTAATCCACATGAGAATAAGCAATCCTTTCAGGTCATGGTAAATGGGGAAAAGAAATTGGCCAAAATTTCAACGGAAAGAGGTAAACACGTTATGAAATATTATTGGGACTGTATTCATTCCCTTAGATTTTAAGGTTTAGAACAAGTCAACTAACTTTTATTAAAAGTGCTGGATACAAAGAAAGGCAAAAACAAACAAACAAAAAAAACCAGTCCATCTTTAATTACAAAAAAATTATTTCTTTTTGTGACATCTTTTTTTAATTTTAGTTATTTAAATAGTATTTTATTTCACCCACACCTTCATATAAGGGGATTTTAACGTTCTTTTAAAAGAATTTGAGTTGCAGATTTTCTCTTTCCTTCCCTCACCTCCCTCTTCCATCTTTCAACAAACCTCTAAGCTAATGGAGGAGAAAACCTCCAAACAACTATGTAGAGACAAGATACAGATAGGATTAACTGGAGATAATCAAGAGATAGACTCAGGCTGGATCACCCAGAGGGAAGACAGGCCCTAATGGCACATTCACGGAAAGCCTGAGACTAGAAAACTAGATGTACCAAGTCCAAAAATGCATATGGAGAGGAAGAGAGCTGCAGCTGCCCAAGGTCAGAGTTCACCTAGGGATTGTGCTCTGATTCTACTCCAGCCTCACCTGTTCCTATGAGTGACCATGACAATCCAGGGTCTGGGAACACCTGAAACTTCACAGGGAGGTGAGTCTGATTTCAGCGAGTCCCCAAGCTGAGTCTTGTACCACATTCAGAGGTTGTGAGGTGAAGAAAAACTCCTGATTCTCCCATCTCTCTGTTCTGCCTCCTGCAGTTCCACATCCATAGAATGGGGTTCAGGCTTGGTTGTAATAGAGGAGTGGTGGCTGACAGTCAGAGAATGAAGGGGCCTCAGAGCCAGGACCTCAGAACATAATGAATCACCTTGATAAATGTTTATTTTAAAAACCTACTACTACTATACACCAGCACCGAGCTGGGCATTTTAAGATAAAACAAATGAAAGCTGTCAAGAACCTTACATTTTATCAGGGAAGACATGTTTATAGGGCAGCTGGGTGGGGCCATAATGCATAGAGCACAGGCCCTGGAATCTGAATTCAAATCTAGCCTCAGATACTCACTGTGTCATATTTTATCCTGGGCAAGTCATTTCACCTTATTTGCCTCAGTTTCCTCATCTGTAAAGTGAGCTGGAGAAGGAAATGGCAAACCATATCAGTATCTTTGCCGAGAAAATCCTAAATGGAGTCATGAAAAGTCGAACATAATTGCGGAAATAACCAAACAAAATACAATGTGAAATATATGCCAGATACGTATAAGGTAATTTTAGTGGTAAGTGAGACAATAGAGTCTGGAGGAAAAACTTCAAGTAGGAAGTGGCACTTACATGGACAGAGTTAGGAATTTCAAGGAGAGGTGAACATCAGCCCTGGAAGGGCTCTGAGAACATGGGATGTCAGAGCTGGAGGGGCCCTGAGGACAGACAGTGTTGCAGTAGGGAAGGTCCTTAAAATAGAAAACATCAGAGCTGGGAAGGACCCTAGAACACACTTACTAGTTCTGTGATGCTGGATAGGACGCTTAGCCTTTCGCGGCCTCAGTTTTTTTCTCTCCTGTTAAACAAGGGCTCTGGATTTGGTACTAAGGTCTCTTAGAATCCTATGGTTTTAGAACACAGAATGCAAGACACGGAAAGGCCCTTAGGACAGAGAATGTCAGAACTGGGAACCATTTTAAAACCTGGAATTTGAAAGCTCGGAGGCCCATGCATCATCACAACAGTGGTCCATCTGCCCTGCCCATATTTCCCCTCTTGGGCTCCTCTTTCTGGTTTGATTGGAAACCTAAGAAGGACTGTCTTCCTCAGGCCTCTCCCTCTGCTCACCCAGCCCTAGAACACCCAATTAAAGTAAGGGCACAGGCCAATCCTTTATTTTCCCAGCCCTCTGACAGTCCCTGTCCTACCCCATTTCAGCCAAGTTCCCCTTGGCCTAGTGGTCTGTCTATATGTTCCTAAGACATGAGGTACTGACAGCTGGGACAAAGGCGGGGGAGTTTGGAAAGAGACAAGGGTCTGCTTTCAAGCCAAAAAACCTAATAAAGACTCAACCCAGAGGAGGCAGAACGATAAGTTCCATCTTTCTTCTCCAGCCAATGACCCAGCTTCACCCTCTCTGTCCTCATCCTCACCCTGTACCAACTAGGGGGATTAGCAGGGCCTGGCTTTGTCCTCTGGGTCTGAGAAATCACCTCCCTCCAGCAATGGCTTGGCAAGACCACGAGATGTCTGCTGCTCATTTACCTTACCCAGGGTAATGTACTGTACAGATCTGAAAGGCACGTTTCCCAGGCCTGAGTCCAACCACTCAAAGTACTGGTTGGTTGGATGCAGACGCTAGGTATTCATCACCTACCACTGGGCTGGGGGTTGGGAGATCAAGCTATCTGGGACAGGATATGGTGCCACCTATGAGCTATGTGACCTTGGGACCTGTCACCTCTTCTGTAAAGTGGGGAAAGCAAACTTAGCTGCTTGCTTCACAGGACTTTTGTGAGCATCCTATGAAATAATGGAAAGAAAAATGCTTTGTGAATAATCATTTTTTATAAAGTATTTTGTAAATTGGGCAGCTAGGTGGTGCAGAAGATAAAGAGCTGGGTTTGGTAGTCAGGAAGACCCAAGTTCAAATCCAGCCTCAGACATTTAGTAGCTGTGTGACCCTGGGCAAGTCACTTCACCTTGCTTGCCTCAGTTTTCTCATCTGTAAAATGATCCAGAGAGGGAAATGGCAAACTACTCAAGTGTCTTTGCCAAGAAAATCCCAAATGGGGTCACAGAGTTAACAATAAATTTTGTCAAATAACGAAGCAGTGAGGGCTCCCCTAAAGGTGGTGTGTTCTGGGCAAATCAGACCACCACTATCACCTCCACCACCAACTCCCCTCAGATCCTAATGGTGACAGTCCAGGACCCTGAGCCCAGGAGCCTTAGGAAAAGCAGTGTCTCCCATGTCACCAGAACTGCTTCCAACCCAGCTCCTGTAGTCATCCCTGAGGGGTGAATCATTGTGATGAAGAGATTCACCTTCCTCAGCATCACCAGTTACCCACAGGCAGACAAGTACAGGAGATCTAGGAGGAGTGGCAGCATACTGTCCCCTCATTGGTCCTGCCTCCAGCCCAGTCCTCACCTGGAGAGGCAGTTCCTATGGAGAACGGATCAGCCAGGCCCAGAAATGCCAACCAATTGCCATTCACTGGGCAGAAAAGTCAACATGGCTGAAGCAGCAAAGCCCCCTGAGAGAGAGGCAGGAGGCAGCCTGCGCCAGACAAGTCAAACCCCTACCCCTTCTGGCCACCATCTCCCCTGAGACCCTGATGGAGGTAGCCCAGGACAAGAGCTTTGGGAAAAGCAAGGTTTCCAGCCCGGCACCCTCTGCCATCCTCCTGGAAGCAGCTCCCATAGAGATGCCACCTGGCCCTGCTCTTGCATATAGCTCCTGAAGACCCAGAAAAGAGAGTTCTTGTCACTAATGTCATCGTCATTCTCAGATGGTTCAACATTAGAAACAGGTCATTTTATCAAAGGAAATGACATTACGGAGGAAGCACCACCATCTGCTTTGCTGCTTCACCCTAAGGACCAAGGGACCTTTCCCTCATATCTGCCACTAAAACTTTCCACATGTCATCTCCCCATTTGGAATGTGGGGTCCTTGAGAGAAAGGACTGACTGACTTCTGGTTTTTATCTCCAGTGCTTTGCATGTACATAGCAAACCCTTAATAAATAAACAAGCAAATAAATAAATCCTTCCTTCCTTCCTTCCTGACAGCAACCCTATCTGCAATTTAAAAATGGATGTATCTCCCTTAGATCCCAACCAAAGCCAAGGATGCCTCCGTGCTGGCTGTGGCTCTGGATTACTTGTGCCATGACCCAGACAAGTCACTGACTATGGCTTTCGATTAGCCCAGTTGATCAGCTCTTTGAAGCCCATGTGACCTTGGATAAGTCTCCTCCTCCCCACTAGGAAGTTTACTCCTTTATAAAATGAGGGTGTTGGACCAGATAATCTCTAAGGTCCTTTCCACTTCTAATGGGCTATCCTCCACAATCCCTTCAATTCGGGAAACCAAGATGGCAGAATAAGCAGTAAATCACTGTCACTCTCCCATATTCACCTCCAAACAACTATAAAAGAACAAATCATGGAACAGCAGAATTAGGATGAAACAATCTTTTAGTCTAAGAAACTTGGAGAATCAACAAGAATGGCCCATCTCACTTAGGAAAAAGGGGAACTCAATCAATCCAGGACAAGAAGCATCCCACCAAGCCAGCAGCAAACCCTGACTCTCCCTCCCCCCAGCAAACTAGCAGGAGATCCTGAGCACCTCTGCTGGAGCAAAAGTCAAGGACCACCCCATCACCCCCACCCCCACAAACACACATGCTTTAACATAGCCCCAGACACACAGGGCACCTCCAGAGGTCAGACTACTGCATGCTTCAGGAAAACCCCCAGAGAAACACAGAAATTCCCCACCAGCCTCAAGCACATGCCAGACACCAGCACTAGGACCCTGACTCAGCACCCCATAAGCTACCAGACCCCTATGGCCTCTGCCTTTCTGTGCCAACCACCTCCCACTGCCCCTCCTCAGTGCAGCACCAGACACAAGGGTCCCCCGCTTAGACCTCAAGGCAGCATCAGTGCAGCAACAGGTGAACAGAGAAACCTGAGATAGTAACCTGCCACCACAGAAACAGAATCCAAATTTAAGAGAAAGGGAAAAGAAGGCAAAAAACAACGACAACAAATCTGACCATAGAAAGTTATTTAGGGTTAGGGTTAGATCAAGGGGATTCCCTAGGGTTGGGGAAGATCAACACACAAACTCAGAAGAGGACAACAATGTCAACCTGTGGGCAAAACCCCAAAGAAAGATGGGAAGTGGACTCAGGTCCCAAAAGAACTCCTAGAAGAGCTCAAAAAGGAGTTCAAAAGTCATGTAAAAGAGGTAGAAGAAAAATTGGAGAAAAAATGAGAGTAATATAGCCCTCCAATCTCAAACACGCTGTGTTCTAAATGTCCTGCAAGTTCTGATGATATATGCTCTAAGGTCCTCCCAGGAGTGATGCCAACTATTGTAAAGGGGCATTCTCTGTTCTAAAGGTCTCCCAGCCCTGACATTCCAAGTTCTAAAGGCCCTCCTAATCCTGACATTCTGTGTTCTAAGGTCCTTCCTAGCCCTGGAATCCTGGTTTCCTCCCAGCTCTGACATTCTTTCCAAGGATCCTCTTCTGTGTACTAAGAAAGAGGTTCTTAAACCGGGATCCATACAGCCCCCAAGGGGTCTGTGTATAAGTTTCAGGGGGTTTGTGAATTTGAATGGGAAAAACAATTGTATCTTTATTTCACTATGTTGTAATTAGTTTCCTTTATAACCCTATTATTTTATTTTATGTGTTTAAAAATATTGCTCTGAGAAGAGCTCCATAGGCTTCACCAGTCACTGCCAAAGCGGTCCAAAACACAGAAAAGGCCTAGAATCCCCGCTCTGAGGGCCCTCCCAACTCGGATGTCCTACCTTCTAAACATAATGCCCTACCTTTCTAGCTCTGCCATTTCGTGATCTAGTTCCAAGGTTTGATTGTCTCTGTCCTAAGGTTTCTACCAGCTCTTACATTCTATGTTGGAAAAATTCTTTCTGGTCCTGGCATTCTAACATACTCTGTTAAAAGGTTTCCTCAAGTCTCTTGAATGTCAGAGCTCAAAGAGACCCTTGAAATCACTAAGATCAACCTTTTAATTTTCTGGATGGGAAAACTGAGACCTAGAGACGAAAGACTTTGCTCAGGGCATGACAAGGGTGGAGTCTGGGCTGTGGGGAAGAAGAGGAGCCTGGCATACCTTGGGGACCTTAGAGTTGGGGAGCCCAAGGATCCAGCTCTGCCAAGGTTTCAATATCACACAGAAGTACAAGAAAGACATCACAATGGGAGAGAGGGTTAAACAGCTTTGTAAAGTCACATCTTGAGCCCAGAGGGTCCCTGCATGCCAGACAGCCTGGGCTACTCTGGCTTTTCCAAGTTATTTTTCAGATTGAGCTACATTCTATTTCCCCAGACCAAGGAATCAAGGAACCTGGCATCTGTGATGTGAAGCCGACACAGCTTTGTCAGTGGGGGGAAAATAGTTTGTAGCATTTCACCCAAAGCCTGAGCACTGGCTCACTTCAGGTACTTCAAGTCAGGATTTGTCAAGATCACTTTACAATTTCCAGAGACTCAGTCCAGGAAAAGAACAGGTTCTGGGTCCCCACCTGTTCTATGTTGGAGTGCCCTCTGCTGGTAGACCTGTGGAAGAAATGGAAAGATGACTGGGTGAGGAAAGGTTGGCCGGATCCAAAGTCTTCCCATAATCTAAATGTGTTCTATTGGAAACAGGATGGGTGGATGATTTCTGGCATTTCCATGCTTAAGGGCATCTTAAAGGGCCTGCATTTTATATACAAGGAAGCTAAGACTCACAGAGGGGAAGGGATTTCTACATTATGCCCTTTGTGTACCTGATGGTTCAGCCAAAATGGCCTTTTTATGTTTCATACCTAATACTCCTTCTATCAGCTCCATGCCTACAATGTTTTCGCTCCTTTCTGCTGCCTTTGGAAACTCTTAGTTGACTCCAAAACAGCTTCTTTATGAAGCTTTTCTCAATCCACTCAGAAGCTAATGCCTCCACCCCCAAATTACCTGGTATTTCTTTTGTAATGTTCCAGCATATCATGTGACATGTGAGTAAATAAACCTGGAGGTTTGGGAGCTCGTACCTCCGGCTCTTCAATTAGAGGAGAAGAGTTGTTGTTCAGTTGTTTTTCAGTCTGACTCTTTGTGACCCCATTTGGGGTTTTCTTGACAAAGATATTGGAGTGGTTTGCTATTTCCTTCTAATTTTACAGATGAGGAAACTGAGGCAAACATGGTTAAAATGACTTGCCCAGGCACACAATTAGTAAGTGTCTGAGGCTAAATTTGAACTCATTAAGATGAGTCTTATTGACTCATCATCCAATGAGGTACCATCCACCACTTCTCCCAAAGCAATCATTCTACTTTTGAATAGGTCTTAGGAACTTTATCTCTTTTTAACTTCTTCTACTCATTTTGCCTTCTGAGGTCAAGCACAACAAGTTATTCCCTTTTCCAGGTAAACACTTTTCAAATACCCTGGTAAATAAAACCCCTGGAAATAATTTTCTGGAATTAGGAGTGTGATACTATAATGCCTATTCTGGGTTACTCCCCCAGCTAGCACTTTAAGTTAGATCCCCAGAGGGCAATTGCTACTTCAGTTCTAGGGCTCATACTGTGGAGCTGAACTTCTGAAGCTATAGTTCTCGAGCCCCTCCCAGTGGGCTTCTCATAAACCATTAGCTAGTAGACACAATTAGCTGCTGTCACAGGCATTTACCGAAACGGTATAACAAGAACAGTAGTTATAAAACATTCCCCCCTATAAACCTGGAGCATACTCTCACAAAAATATACATAGTACTTAAAGAAAAAATGTTCTCAAACTTAAAATACAAGAGTAATGAAGCATATATATAGGATATATGTGGCAAAGTCAGCGCACAATGCCTGGTACTGAGGAGCTTGGAATTTCTCTTTCCTTGTAGAATCTTACAGAGTTCCCAGTATCTGCTTCTTTCCACAGCTTTTGAAGGATCATGCTACTTGACTGTGCTTCCTTCCTTGAATGATTGTGTCTCTATTTCTATATCTGCCTAGAGTATGTCTCTGTTTTCCTTTAGATGTAGTGTCCTCTGCTCCCTCTGAAGGGGTCTCACTCTACCATGGATTCAAGCTTCAATTGCCTTGAGCTCCTCAAGGCTTAGCTATTTGAAGCTCCCACATCATAAAGAAATCTACTAAAGACTTATTTTCACTTTAACACCTTGTGTTATTTACCTCAACTGAATTGAGAGGAGAGGGAATGTGTTATGGGAAGAATTATAACTCCTCTTCTTAAATAAGAAATAAAATAAATGTTTTGACCTTAGCCAGGAGTATGCTAGTTAAAGGTTTAACAACCAGCTTGGGGAGAGGAGGGGAGATGTGTACACAGCACACTTAAGTTTGATCTGCTCCACTAATATTCTTTCCATTACTTTCTTAAGTCTAGACAATCAGCAAAACAATAGATCAAATTCTGAATTTGTACCTTTTGCTAATTTACAAGGTGTGACTGCCCACGTTGAAAAAGAGTCAATATCAAGCTGACTTACCACCCCCCCAGCCCCCGCAACACTCCAGCTTTAAGTCAGACTGAGAGGATTCATTTGGGTGCAGTGGCACTGGTTAGGGTCAACTAGTCATGGGGTCATGGTCATGGGGTAATGTGGGTGTGCTACCATTTGAGATCTCCAACCCTGTCCCATCCACTTAGGAGAGGAATCTGTTAAAAAAAAAAACCCCAGTTTGAAATACCTAAACTAGATGAATGGAGTTGGCAATTCAAAAGCTAAATAGCTAAAATATTTTTTGAGAGTTCATTTTCTAGCAAATTACAAAGCAGCTCAGCAAAGGAGCTTCACTTCCCAGTCATCTCCATACCATGTCAATCATACTCCAACATCATCTTCGTCTGCTTGAACATCAGGCTTCCACCCTGGGGAATTCAGATCAATGAATATTCATTTATTTCAACCCAGTTCTATTGGGCCACTTCCATTACTGACTCCAGACTTCACTCCCTGGGACTCCTCCCTGGCTACCCCTCCCCTAGATTCCTTTGGCTGCCCATATTATAAGTTCCTTAGAAGAAGAGAATATCTTGTATTTGTATCCCGCCCCCCCCCCCCCCCCGCACCGTTTGCCGTAGCACCTGATATATATTAAGTGCTTGATAAATGTTTTATTCATTCATTCATTCATCACAGCTGAAGACCAGCAGATGGTAGCAGAGCTGCTACTGAGAACAGCAATTTACCAGTCTTCCAGCAGAGAACATTTCTGCAGAAATTCCCAGAAGAGAAAAACCTGGTGAGATTACCAGAACTTATGTGCAACAAACTGTGAGTTGTCCCCACTACATTTATTCCCAGTCCACATGTATGTCCCTTATGTGCGTACTCTTCCATTTGTGCTTGCTGATCATGAATATATGATCCTTCCCTCATTCGTGTTATGGAAAATGATGGCAAGAGTGTGTCTCCGTGTGTATGGGAAGCATCTTCCTTGTCATTTTTTTTTTCCTAAATCACTTGATTGTCTTTTATTTTGAATCAGTGGGTCCTCTAGTTGGTTCAAGTAAAGAAAACACATCAGTTAAGGGTTCTTAAACTCTGATTTTGAATGGATATTGACCAACCAAGCTCCTCAAAGGTGGGTTAGTTTTCCAAGGGTCTGCATGTGAGGGAGCCCTGAGTCATAGACATAGTTAATAGTTGCTTGCCTTTGAAGAAATACAAACATTGTGTAGTCTATTTCACATATTCGTTAGATGTGAGATTTTCACCTCTTTGTACCTCTTGTTAGTAACTAGATCCCTTAGAGAATTGCTGTAGCAAATTGCTTCTGGAGTTCTTCAAGCCTGGTGTTGATATGATGCCATTGTAAGTTTGAACTATGACTGCTTTGAATCATTTTGTGGCATTTGGTTTACAATTTCTGTCACCCTTTTTATTATGGATGTAAGAATATGTTTGCTTGACAGAATTTGTAGCTGCAAATGCTATATACTTCCTCACTCTGGGGAATGTAAATGAATTGATATTACTGTTTAGAAAGTATAAACATGGTTATAGTAATAGTTAAGGCCTGTTTCTCCTTTGAGGATCTGTATGTATTGGAAATTTATTCCCTCTCCTCTGTAGAATCTGAATTAGCATTCTGATGTGAAAGCCTATAGCAAAGAGCCATAAACATCCATAAAGTTTTGAGGCTCATTCAAGAGATTAATGTACAATTCTCCTCTTGGCTACTGTCCTGTATACCCATGTAGCTTTCGTTGTTCATTACTTCCATTTGGAACAATGCCCAAAGGGCACTTTGTATACCCTTTGATCCTACAATACTACCTAATCACTTAATCACAATGAATATGCATTGTCTCAGTCAAACTGAGACCTCTGAAAGACCTTAGCTTAAAAAGGCCAAGGTTTCCCACAGTGGCACCCTGGGCTATTAGCAGTCATTCTGATCTATATCTTGCCACTGGACCCACATGGCTCCGGAGGAGAGAGTGAGGCTAGTGACTTTGCACAGCTCTCCCTCACTTATATCTAATTCACTTGCATGTTATGGCATCACCTCCTTGATGTCATGGTCCTCTTCAAGAATGAAAGACAGACGGCAATAACAATGACACTACTAGGTCTGTACCCCCAAAGATATCAAAGAAAAAAGAAAAGGGTCCATATGGATAAAAATACTTATAGCAGTTCTATTTGTAGTGGCAAAGAATAGGAAACTGGGGAATAGCTATACAAGTTGTGGTAAATGATTGTGATAAAATACTATGTGCTGTAAGAAATGATGACAGGGATAAACAAACAAATAAACCTGAGAAGACTTAGATGAACTGATGCAAAGTGAAATGAGCAGAACCAGAGCATTGTATACAATAACAGCAACATTGTAACAACAATTAACTGTGAAAGACTAGTACAATGTCCCAGGACAATTTGAAAGGACTCATGTTGCAAAATGCTATTCACCTTCAGACAGAGAACTGACAGATTCTGCATGCAAATTGAAACATACTTTTCTTCTTTTTTCTTGCTCTTCTTGCCCCTGCCCAATGTGACTAATATGGCGTGTTTTGTATTGCTTTATTTATAAGCATCATATTTCTTGCCTTCTCAATGGAAAGAAGAGAATTTGGAACTGAAAATGAAAAATTTAAATTAAAAAATTATCTATTTGTTTCTTTTGTTTTTACCCATGAAATCTGCTAAAAAGTCTTCCCATTTATAACTTCAAAAAAAAGAGTCTATCTAAATCCAAAGAGCCCAGAGTACTTGGGGGCATAGATAAGACCCCTCCACATCATCCTTGTTTGTCAACTTTGAATGAATTAGGAAACGTTCCAATTCCATGGTCTCATTCCCCTCAACCAATTATTATACTCAAAGATCCCAAAGTATATATTTGGAAGTGGAGGCAATAGTTACTATTTTGCTACCCACCAATTATCATTCTGGAATCCCTGAAAAGAAAGAAGCATCTCTTAACAAATGACGGAGATTGGGGGTTTTTAATACCAAAGAGAAAGCTCTAGAAGGTTATCTTTGAGGCAGCTGTGACATTAACATTTTCTCAATCTGATTTTGGAACGAGGAAGCAATGTCTCACTCCCATCTCCAGCCTTGCTGAGACCTTGCTTGGCTATGCAGAACATCTTTAATAAATCCCTTTTGGAAATCAAATCTCATGCCCCTGCCTCCTTCTTTCCCTTTCTTTTATCTGGCTTACCACTCAGCCAGATGTAGCCATTGAAATAAGTAGGAAAAATACAATGATCCAAGATAATCCCAAAAGACTAATGATGAAGCATATTACCCACCTCCAGAGAAAGAACTGATATTGATTGAATACAGTCTGAAGAATGCTATTTTTCACTTTCTTTAAGAAATTTTTACATAATTGCACATATGTAATCTATATCTGATTGTTTATCTCAAAGAAAGGAGGGGAGGGAGAGAGGGATAAAATTTGGAACTCAAAAATTTAAATAAAAATGTTTAAAAATTAAAAAAAAGAAATGAGTAGGAGAAATTGATCATGTCTCCTCATTTTAAGAATTTTCAAAGTCAATTATGAGAGCCTTCATTTTTTGCTGTGGTGAGCCCAAACGTTTCATGCAGCAATGTTTGCCTGGTTTCCCTGGCTTCCTTTTGAGACCCAATTAACATCATACCTCCTAGAGAAAGTCGTCCCCAACGCTTCTTCATTCCAATGCCTTCCCTCTGTTAATTATTTTCTATTTATCCAGTATATATATATATATATATATATATATATATATATATGTATATGTATAAATATTATCCAGTGTATATATATATATATATATATATATATATAATGAACACATATGTGTGTATGTATATATAAAATACACACACATACATATGTATATATATATAACATATATATATATGTACATGTAGATATGTTTGCATGTTGTCGCCCCAATTAGATTATAAGCTCCTTGAGGCCAAGGTCTATCTTTTGCCTCTTTTTGAATGCTTAGGTTTAATATAGTACCTGGCACATAGTAGGAACTTAATAAATGTTTATAGACTGTTTAAGTGAGCAATTCTGATCTGGCTACTCATCTAGGTAATATTTTTTTACCCCTCAGCACCTAGGCAATTCCATTCAACTTCCTTTCCCATTTTTTAAAAAAAATTTAATTTCTGAAATAACACAAACATTTCCATAATATAGCAGAATAAAGAAAGAAGATTGTATATGAATCTGCAAATCTATTATGTACAACTTGCTATTCTTTTTAAATATATAGTAAAGTTGTCATGTAACTTTTTCCCCTTTTTTTCTTCCTTCCTCCCCCACCCCAGAGATGGCTACCAGTAGACATAAATGTATATGTGTGTGTGTGTGTGTGTGTGTGTGTATAAAATAATTCTATACTTATTTCCATTTATCAGTTCTTTCTCTGGATACAGATAGCATCTTCCTTCATAGGTCCTTTGTAGTTAATATGGGTATTTATAATAGTCAAAATTACTTAGTTGCTCTTAAAGCAATGTTGCTATTACTGTATACAGTGTTTTCTTGGTTCTGTCCACTTTGCTCATCATTATTTCACACAAGTCTATGAATGCTTTTCTAAGATCATTAAGCTCATCATTTCTTATAGCACAGTAATATTTTAACACAATCATACACCCCAACTTATCCAGTCATTCCCTACTTAATGGTGAGATTTCATTTAATAATCTCAATAAGAGCCAGAGTCAGAACTAATCAACCAGAAGAGTCTGGACCTAACAGCTTCTTTGTTATCTGAGTAAACTCAGAGAATACCTCTTCCTATGTCAACAAGGTCAGATGGGACTGACTTAAGAGCATTTTATTCTGTTCGTGGCCATTAAAGATGAGACCCTTCACCCAAGACACCATCTTGAATAATGGGATAGTTTCCTTATCTTAATATTTTATGGACATATGTTATGACATGTTAATGGTAAAGAAAACACAGATATCCTGGGTCATAATTTCAATGGACACCTTATCACTCTCTTATTTTATTTACCACCTATTCAGTTAAGAAAATTCCTTTCTCATAATATGTTTAAACATATATGGAGATCATAAATTTGAGTGACACAGATTTGCTGAATTGGAATTTGTTCTAAAACATAGTTAAGCCTGGTAATTTTTGTATTAAACAGTCAGAATTGACGTTTGGGCTCCTTGCACATACAAGTTCACTTACTTCAGCCAGTTTTAAGGGAATAATTAATATGGATTTACATATCACCTACCCTGTTTGCCTCCTTTAATCAAACTTGCAGGTTAACAATGGGCATCCCTGCAATTTCTAGTTCTTTGCCACTACAAAGAAAGCAACTATAAATATTTTAGAATGTACAGGTTCTTTTCCTTTTCCTTTCATTCTTTGGAAATAGACCTAGTAGTAGTATCCCTTTCCTTACTAATCTTGTTTCACCAACATATTTTACTTAAAATGCTCAACTTCTCTTTCTTGATCTCCCTCCTCCTCCTCTCCTGCAGGTTTTCCTGCTTGAGTTCTTCTATTCCTTCCACTTTTCTTCTTTAGAAGACAGAATGTCACAGCTGGAATGACCCTTAGAACATCAAATGTCACAGCTGGAATGGCCCTTAGAACATCAAATGTCATGGCTGGAATGGTCCTTAGAATACAGAATGTCAGAGTTAAGGAGACCTTAGACCTAGAAGGGCCAGTTTTAAAAGAAAGAAGGAAGAAAAGAAGGAAGGAAGAGTGGGGAAGAAAGGAGGAAGAAGGAAGCATTTATTAAGAGCTTACTGTGTGCCAGACACTGTGCTAAGTGCAAGGAACACAAATACAAAAAACCCCAAAATAGTCCTACCCTCAAGAAGTTTGCATTCTAATGGAAGATAAAATTTAAAGAGAAACTGAAAAGGATGAGGGAAGGGAAGGCTGCTGGTGGGGAGGTGTCAAAGTCTAGAGGGTGACCTACATGACTGGGGCTCCTCAAGAAATATTGATCCAACCTAAAGACTCACCAACCCAGAGAACAGACCTCAGTGCAGTCCTCCTATGAGTCAAGGTAGTTTGGTAGGGAGGTAGAAGAGTCTGGAGAGTGAGATGGGCTTAGGGTGACATGGGTAATAGAATCATAGAATTTAGTATTGGAAAAGACTTGAGGGGCAGGAAGGCTATAAATCCAACCCATAACCAAAAGGACACTCTGTTATAATCAACCTGGTAAGTACATATCCAGCCTCTTCTTTCCGAGAAGGTGGGGGAAGTCCAACACCTCCCAAGGCAGCTCTTGGTCTGAAGTAGATACCTCCCAGCCCTAACACTGTTCTAGGGCCCTCCCATCTCTGACAACCTGAACTCTGTCCCCAGGACCTCTCTTTCTTCCAAATCTGAGAGCCCTAAACCCAGGAGAAGGGGGCAGAACAAAATATACCTTCTTCTCTCCCTATCCTCCCCCACCCCAACTTGGTGGTAGGAAGACGGGCCGGTTTCCTCCTGACCTATTTCGTAATAGAAGAACCACAGAGTTTCAGGCCAACTGATGAGTCACTCTCACCTTCCTGGCTCCTCAGGACAGGCTGTACCGAGGGGGATTCCCCAACCATTTCTCTGAAATGGGGTCTCTTCACCAAAGTCATCAGCTGGGCCCCACAGGGTCATTCTGAAGAATTTTTTGCTGAACTTGTGGAAAATCTTCATTGGTTTGGTATAGCTCATGCTTAGAATGTCGTTCTTTTTGAAAGGAAGCTGATGTTACGATTTGATATCATTAAGTTTTACTCCAGGAACCCTGGAACATGGCTTCTGTCTTAAAGCATCTGGAAGGGGTCTTGGAACCAGGGTTGTCACTAGAGTAGGAAAAATAAGATTGCCAGGATGCTGGACATTTGATAGATTATTTCTTCACTTTAGGAATGTGAAGATTGACATTGCTAGGCCTATTATCCATTACTTCTTGTACTGGGTGTAACCACCATCCCTGACCTTTAGGTCCTATCTGCTTGGCATCCACCCCCACCCCCACCTCTCCCATAGGGATACTGTGGAAGATACCCCTAGGTAGCTAGGTGATGCAAGAGATACAACGTTGGGTCTTGAGTCAAGAAGACCTGAGTTCAAATGCAACCTTGGACACTTACTGTGTGACCCTGAGCAAGTCATTTCACCTCATCTGTAACATGGTGATAATGACAGCATCTGCCTCCCAGAGTTTTTTGCAAATCAAATGAGATCATTATCTGTAAAGCACTTAACTCTATGCCTAGAATATAGTACGAGCTATATAAATGTTTGCTTCCTTCCTCCCTTTATTCTGTTCACCATGGTTGGACCATCCTGTTCATCATTGCTAGTCACCAACCACCTCTCCCTTCCTCATCCTTCACTTTTTTTACACCTGTGTGAAAGAAATTCTAGCTATTGCTCTGATAATGTAGATCTTAGAAGGGATCAGATCCCAGAATCTCAAAGTTGGAAGGTACCTCCAAAGCCATCTAGTTCAGCTTGTACCTGGGCAGGAGTTCCCTCTAAAATATACTGAACAAGTGGTCATCTGACCTTTGTTGGAAAAACTCTGGTGAGTGGGAAGCCACCAGACCATGACAGCTCATCCCACTTGCCATAGCTCTTAGCCTTAGGAAGGATTTTCTGGGTGTGTTCATCCTTCATTGCCAAAGAAGACCCTGCCATCATAGAAATGATGACATGACTTGCACTTGACTTTGTTTTAAGTGAGGGAGGGTTGTACAGGTCACCAGCCTCACTTCTCTTCCAGAGTCATCTGAATCCAGTGACCAGATATTCATCAGGATGACTGGAGATAACCCAGGATGAGGCAGTTGGGGTTAAGTGACTTGCCCACGGTCACACAGCTAGTGAGTGCCAAGTGTCTGAGGTGAGATTTGAACTCAGGTCCTCCTGGCTCCTGCCCTGGTGCTCTATCCACTGCACCACGTAACTGCCCCTAGGAAGGATTTTAATGCAAGACACAACCTACCTTCTTGCAGCTCCCTACTCCTAGCTCATCACTCCTAATTCTGCCCCAGGACAGATGTCAAGCAAATCCTTAATTCCTCTTCCATTTCCAAGACAGCTGTTGTCTAATCTTCTCTAGCTACAAACTCAAGGCCATTCCCCACCCTGATTGCCTTCCTCTGGTCTCTCTACAACTTATTAGTGCCTTGTCTAAAAGATGGTCCAAGAACTCAACACAGTGTTCTAGATGTGGGCTGACCAGTAAAGTGTATGACAGGCTGTTGTTATTAAGTCATTTTTCTGTCACATCCAATTCTTTTTGGGGATATCTTCGTAAAGATACTGGAGTGGTTTGCCATTTCCTTCTCCAGTTCCTTTTGTAGATGAGGAAATTCACGGTTAAGTGACTTTCCTAGGGTCACACAACTAGGAAGTATTTAAGGCTAGATTTTGAATTCAGGAAGATGAGTATTCCTGATTCCATGTCTAGAACTCTATCCATTGCACCAACTAGCTTCCCTTAGGACAAGCACCTTATTTCTAGAAGCTAAACATCTCAAATCAGCCCAAGATTATGTTACCTTTTCTGTCCTACACAACCCAGTTGAACTTGCTGTCCCTGAAAACCCCCAGATCTTTTTTCAGAAAAACTGTCATCTAATTATACCTCCACTATTTTTACTTTTGAGGTTGATTTTTTGAACCCAATTATAAGACTTTACATTGATTCCTCTTAGTTTTATCTTACTAGAGTTATCCCCATGTTCTAGCCTGTCAAGATTACTTTGGATCCTGACCAGCATCCAATATGATCCTTATTGGTGCCAGTTTTGTCTCATCTTCAAATTTGATAAAGGGATTATGTTCCTGAGCCCTATAACAGCTGTGGTAAGTAACCATGAACAGGCACCATTATCTTCATTTTATAGATGAAGAAATTGAGTCCTGGAGAGTTCCAATGACCATGGTTACACAACCAGCTTTAAAATAACAGAATTGGTTGGGACCATACAACATAGATCATTAGGACTGGAAGGTAGCTTAAAACACTGAATGTCAAAGCTAGGAGGGCCCTTACAACACAGGATGTCAGAACTGAGAGGGCCTTTAGAATACAAAATATTAGGAATGAAAGATTCCTTAAAATACACACTTGTGTTCCAATCCCACCTCTGATAAATACCACTTGTGTTGCTTTGGACATTCATCTAATCTCAGGCCTCAGTTTCCTTAAGGGGTCATACTACATGGCATCTGAAGAACCTTCCAGCTCTAGAACTATGGTTCTATGATCTTATGGGTCAATGATATTGAAGAAAAAATAATAATACTATACTCTTCAGTATAGGCACAACTCTATCAGAAACAATTTTGATTAACTTATTTTTATTCTAATCCAAACATTTTTCTAGAAATTGGCCACTTTGAAGTGTCCATCTCCTGCCCTCGGGCATCTCTCAAACACAGAGGGTTTTAAAGTTTTTCGTGTCCTGAACCCCTCTTGTCAGTCAATCTGATGAAGTCTACAGGACCCCTTCTCAGAATAATGTTTTTAAATGCATAAAAAAATATTAGATTACAATGGAAACCAATTATAATGAAAGGTAATTGTCAAAATGTTAGGAGTTCTGAATTCATGGGTCTCAGGTTAAGAACTCCTCAGGTTAAGAACACAAGACCATTTGTAGCATCACAAATCAGCGTAAAGTAAAAGTTAGTTTTTTGCTTTTCAGTCCAAACAAAGGTCCACTCAATCTCAGATTCATTTTCCTAAAACTCTTCAGTCCCTTTATGACCTTTCTCCTAAATGACACTTCTCCCCCTTCCCTCCCTCCCCCAGGATGCTTCATTCCTCCCCTCCCCACGATGCTTCATGCCTCACAGCCCCAAGGTGACAGGGACCACTTCTAACCATTTTAGACACTTGGGAGTGGGTGGGAGAAAAGGCTACTTTTCTATTTGCCTTGTCTACTCCCAGCTCTCATCATTCCCCTTAGGAATCCTTCCTGTGCTGATCAGAGAGAGGGTGACTGGATACTGTTTCAGAACTGAAAGAAAAAAACTCTTTTTTCTAAGGGCTACTCATTCAGATTAATCCAGTGGTTTCAGACTAGCATATATTTAAAATGCTTTCTCTATCCCTCTAGAAGCGGGATGGGGCCGTGGGTTGGGAGCTGGCTGCTGCCACCAGAGTGAGAACGTTGGAACTGAGAAGATCAATAAAATAAAGAATATTACAACCATGAAGGTCCTCAGGAGAGAATATCAGAGGGAAAGGGGACCATAAAACAGACAATGGTGAGACTGAAGGTCCCAAAGCATAGAATGCTGCACCTAGAAGGGGCCTTTGTCATTGTTCAGTTGTTTCAGTCTCATCCGACTCTCTGTAGCCCCCATTTTGGGGGCAGTAATTTGCCATTTCCTTCTCCAGCTCATTTTATAGATAAGAAAACTGAGGTAAACGGGTAAGTGACTAGCTGTCACATAACTGGCAAGTGTCTGAGGTTTGATTTGAACTCGGGTCTTCCTGACTCCAGGTCTAGCCCACTAACTAACTAACTAACACTCAGTAGGCCCAGAAGAGTCCTTAGAATATAGAAAATGGAATATTAGAGCTAGAAAAGGTCCTGGAAAAAGGAGCTGAAAATGTTTAAACAATCCCAGGCCAGGGCTCTTTCCAGATGCTTTTTCCCTGAGCTTACTTCCAAATCATATGAAGGAAACATTTCCTGTTTAGTTAGTCAAACTGTGCTCTCTGCACTTGGCTCCCAAGAGGGATCCTTCAGAGAGATGTAAAAGCAGTGATTCAAGTCTCTTTCCAAGTGTGAGTCAGTCCTGGGAGTGCATAAAGGAACCTAAGGAAGGTAGAACCGGAGCCAAGAATGTCCTTGTGGTCTACTCTCGGTTCTGCTATGTTTATAAATGCTCATTAGAGGAAATGCTTTTTGCTTTTTGGTATAACTGCCTCATGGCTGTCCTCCTGTGTGCACACCTAGTTTGCAAAATCAGCACCAGGCAATAGGTCAAATGTGAATCACCCCACAGTTCAGGGGCCAGTAGAGCAAAAGGAGACCCAGGAGGACCAGAGGATGGGAGGAATTGGGACATCATCCTTTCTCTTTTGTGATTTGCCCCCATCCCACTCACCACAAAGCACAAGTTCTTCTAAGAAAAAGCACTTCAAAATTATAGGCATACCCAGGATCTGGGACAGCTAGGTGGCGCAGTATACAGAATGCCTAGCCTGGAGTCAGGAAGGCTCATCTTCCTGAATCCAAATCTGTTCTCAGACACTAGCTGTGTGACCCTGGGAAAGTTATTTAACCCTTTTTGCTTCAGTTTCCTCTTCTGTACAATGACCTGGAGAAGGAAATGGCAAACCGCTGCAGTATCTTTGCCAAGAAAACGGGGTTACAAAAGAGTCAGACACAAATGAACAAACAAATAACTTTATCAAGGACTTCTTACCTTCATCTAAAGACTTCGATTGATTTACTAGAAGTTTCCAAGCCTTGCTCATACTTCTATGAATTCAATGAGATGTGTTCTCATCCAATAGAAGTATCAGGGCTAAATGGGTGAGGTGATTGATCAATTGATTCAATCAACTTCCACCCTTACAAAGTAGAAGTCTGCCTCTCTGAAACTTCCATCTGTTTATTTTTATTCTGTCTTCTAGAATGTCTAGTATGAGGACTTGCTGAGTCCTTTTCAGGGCTGCTTATCCACCTTTGGTGTCCACCTGCCACCCAACTCACACCTGTGGCTCCAAGAAACTTGTAGCACTGTGCAGTGGCCACACCCTAGTAAACTTGTCTCAGCAGATGGCTGAACAAGATTGAGGCCAACGAGGGGTCTCATGCCCTGGTGAGATGGGGGATGTCTACACCAAACATGTGAGGGAGGATGGGTGGACGAGAACAATTTGTTCCAATGGCCATGAAGGCAGCTGAAGCAGGCACTGTGGAGCCTCAGAGCTTGGTTAAACATTGAAGACACCAAGGTCATCCACTGTATCCCAGGCCATGGCCAGTCATCTTGACTTTTGTCCTGCCACTGAACTTCGATGATTCTGGAAGAGAGAATGAGGCTGACAACTTTGTACAACTCTGTCTCACTTCAATCCAATTCATGCTTAAGTCATCATCACCTGTGATGTCATTGGTCCTCTTTGAAAACACAGAACAAACAGCAGCAACAGCCCTATAGAATCAAGCACTGATTTCCCTGTTCTACATTTCAGCCCTTCAGAGGCTCATAGACAAAGACTGTGTCACCTGCTAAGCCTTCACATCTCCAGTTCCTTCCATTGATCTTTGACTCCACCCTAGGTCTCCTTCTCTAGATTTGTTTTAATTTGTCAATGGAATAAGTTCCCATAATTCCCAATGACTAGACTGCTTAGGGTATAGGATAACAGGATTATCATCTCCCTTCCGGACCCAAGATTTTTTTTAATATATAATTTATTTATTTTTAAGTTCTTAACATTCACTTCCACAAGAATTTGAATTCAAAATTTTCTCCCCATCTCTCCCCACCCCCATCCCAGGACAGCATGCATCCCATCCACCCCTTCCTCCAGTCTGTCCTCCCTTCTGTTACCCACCCTTCTTCCATCCCCCTTCCCCTCTATTTTCCTGTATGGCAAAATAAATTTCTATACTCCAATGCCTGTATAGCTTAATTTCCAG
>CM053773.1:193574821-193610731 GCA_028658325.1 Potorous gilbertii
TTTTTAACATTCATTATTAAAGCTTTGAGTTCCATATTCTCTCCCTCCCTCCCCACCCATCTTCATTGAGAGAACAAGCAGTTCAATGTAGGTCATACATATGTAACAATGCAAAGTACTTCCCTAATAGTTACGTTGTAAAAGACTAACCACATTTCCCTCTGTCCTATCCTGCCCTTCATTTTTTCCATTCTCTTTCTTTGCCTGTCCTCCCACAACAGTGTTTACTTCTGATTATCCCCTTCCCCAATTTTCTGTCCCTTCTATTATCTTCCCTTTCCTATGCCTCTTGTCTCCCTGCAGGATAAAATAGATTTCTATATCCAATTGAGTGTGTGATATTCTCTCCTTAAGCTAAATTTCATGAGAGTAGGGATCAATTTCCTTTCATCTCCCCCGTCTTCTCCTCCATTGTAGAAGCTCTTTCTTCCCTCTTGTATGCAAGATGGTTTGCTGCATTCTACCTCTCCCTTTCTCTTACTACTAGTAAATTCCATTCAACAGTAAATTTTATTTTATTTTTTTAGATATTCTCCCTTCATATTCAGCTCATCCTATGCCTCTGAGACAGGACTCATTAGAAAAGACCTTGATGTAGGGAAAAATTGAGGACAAAAGGAGAAAGGGGTCTCAGATGAGATGGATAGATAGTGTCATGGCAGCAACAAAAATGAGCTTGGATAGATTTGGGGAGATAGCAAAGGATAGGAAGATCTGGCATGCTGTGGTCAATGAGGTCACAAAGAGTTGGCCATGACTGAATAATTGAACAGTAACAAAAATTTTATATCCTTCAAAAATCTCTATTGATTAGAGAAATGTAAATTAAAACAACTCTGAGGTATCACCTCATATGACAGAAAAGAAAAATGACAAATATTGGAGAGGATGTAGAAAAAATGGGGCACTAAAGCATGGTTGATAGAGTTGAGGACTGATCCAACCATTCTGGAGAATAATTTGAAACTATGCCCAAAGGGCTAAAAAAAAAAAAAAAAGACAACCCTGTGCATACCCTTTGACCCAACAATGCCACTACTCAAAAAAAGTGGAAAAGGACATTTATGTACAAAAATATTTATAGCAACTCTTTTTGTGATAGCAAAGAATTAGAATTTGAGGGAATGCCCATTCATTGGGGATTGACTGAACAAGTTGTGGCATATGATTGTGATGGAATACTACTGTGCTCTAAAAAATGATGAGCAGATTGCTTCCAGAAAAACCTTATATGAACTGATGCAAAGTGAAGTGAGCAGAACCAAAAGACATTGTACACAGTAACAGCAACATTGTACAATGATCAACTGTGAATGACTTGGCTATTCTTAGTAATATAATGAGCCAAGAAAATTCTGTAGGACTTATGAAAAATGCTACCTGCCTCCAGAGAAAGAACGGATGGAGTCTGAATGCAGATCAGTGCATATTTTATTTTTACTTAATTTTTCTTTTTTGTTTGTTTTTTCTTTTGCAGCATGGCTAATATGGAAATGTGTTTCGCACAACTCCATATGTATAATCTATAGCAAATTGCTTGTCTTCTCAAGGAAGGGGAAGAGAAAAAAGAGAGGGAGGGAATTTGGAACTCAAAATTTTTAAAAGGAATGTTAAAAATTGTTTTTATATGTAATTGAGAAAAAGATTAAATAAAAAACTAACATTTATATAGTGCTTCCTATGTACCAGGCACTGTGATAAGCACTTTATAATTATTATTTCATTTGATCCTCTGGGAAACTACCCTGGGAAATAGACACTACTATTATTGCCTCCACTTTACAAATGAGGAAACTGAGGCAAACAGAGGTTAAGTGACTTGCCCATAGCTAGTAAGTGTCTGAGGCTAGATTTGTACTCAGGTCTTCCTGACTCTAGGTCTAGCACTGTAGGGAAGGAAGTGGAAGAGGAGGAGACCTCAGTAGTCCTCCTCTGCCAAGGACCACTGAGAGCATTTGTTCCCCTGGCAAGAGTGATGAGATGACTCAAGATGACTCAAGTGAGCCAGATCCAAGTTGAAATACAAAAGGGACACTGTCAACCCCTTTCAGAGGAGTTAATAACGCAGTGGATAGAGCCCCTAGCCTGAGTCAAAAAGATCTGAGTTCAAATCCAGCTTCAGACACTTACTAGCTCTGTGACCCTGGGAAAGTCACTTCACCCTGTTTGCCTCAGTTTCTTCATCTGCAAAATGAGCTGGAGAAGGAAACAGCAAACCACTCCAGTATTTTTGCCAAGAAAACCCCAAATGGGATCAAGAAGAGTTGAACACAGGTATGACTAAACAATAATAGCCTTGTTCTTGTTGGCAAAATAAATTAGATGGAAGTTTATTGTTAGACCCTCTCTCATCTTTTATTTTGGTTTATGCTATCATCATTCATTTCTATATTTTATCCCAAGGAAGAATAATCTGAACAATCATGGAATTTCAGAACTATTATAGAATTATATATAATGGAACCTAGCTATTACAGAAAATCATGGAACTTCAGAGACATCGACTGACTCCATCAAGATCCCATTTTCTCTTCCAAGGATTCTTCCAGCTCAAATATTCCATGTCCTAAGGGCTCTCTTAGCCTTGACATTCTGGGTTCAAAGACCTTCCCAGCTCTGACACTAACATCTATGGTCCCTCCAGATCTGATATTCTCTGTTTTAGGCTCCTTCCCAGTCCTGACACTTTGTGTTCTAAGGTCCTTTCTAGGATTGATATCCTAAGAAGACATTGACATTTTCTCAGGTTCATCATCTCTCACTCAACCTATGCAAGGTTATTCTTCATGTATCTTAAGATTCAAGTTCCCTGAAGACTCAGATGTTCTTAGAACTGAAAGTAGAGAAAGTGTTAACATCCTTGCAGGGACTTCTGCCTCTGGAGAGATGAAAAGTGGCTCCATTTTCTCTCTATCACAACCATTTTGACCACACAGGTGCCTGTTATCTTGTGGGCCATCCTCCCCAACTACTTCCACATGGTTCTGTCTATTGTAGCCAGAAGGAAGCTCCAAGTCCAAGTGTGGGTCATTTTCTCCACCTGTTTGTCTCTCTTTGATGTCTGGGATCCCCTTGGGCTCCTCAAGGTGTAGTAGTCTGACCTCAGAGTCCACTTCAGGCTCCACTTTGGAAGAGTTGACCTCAACAATCAATAAGTCCCTTGGACCAACATCTTTCACTGTGTCTGAGCATCCTATCCATGGCCTTACCTATGAAAAGAACAGGGAAAGTTATAAACCCAAACCTGGGTCTCCTCACCCAAGAAGCAAGTAGGCAGATGAGAGCCAATCAGGAAAGGCCAGCTCCAATTTCTCCTCTTTCCTCCATCTGTCTCCAGAGACATTCTCTTTCAGAAAACTTCCTTGGATGGGGTGGGAGTTGGTATTGGGCTTGGCTAGCTATAGAGCAGGGCTTCTTAAACTTTCTCCAATCCACTACCCCTTTCTGAATTTTGGCAGCCTTAGTGGTCATTGCACGGCCTGAGGGCATGCACAGTGAAAAGTGCACATGCTTTGTGTTCAGAATTAAGGCTGTAGTGAAGTTGTGGATACAACAGAGGCAAGCCCTGCCAGAGACACCTTTGATTCATTACATATTTGAGTTTGAATTAATTTTAGGTCATTGGGCAGTCACAAGGTCGCAACTCACAGTTTAAGAAGCACTATTCTAGGGTTCTCCAGATAACCAGGGAACCTTATTGATCACTGTTCTCCAGAACCAACAGAGCAAAGGAAATCAGAGAATTGTCACAGAGAAGGCTAGAACTAGTCATTGTCTGGTCTTAGACAAGAAACTTTCTATCTCTCTTAACCTCATCTCCCCCATTTGCAAAACAGAGATAATCGTCTTACACTCCGTGTCTTAGGGCTGCTGTTGGAGTTTAATCATGTATATATGTGATCATGTTACCACCAACTCATATATATATATATATATATATATATATATATATATGTACATATCTATGCATATGTATATCTATGTATATATAAATGTATATATCTATGTATATGTACATATTATATATATATATAATCTATATTGCCCAGGGTCACATAGCTATATAATATAGATTATATATATACTTTTATATAATATGATGTGCTTTGTTTGGCTTTTCAAGTCCTTCAGATCCTAATGTCACTAGTGTGTGCACATGTCTCTGCATTTGGCGTTACAGACTGTCCCAAAATTCTTAGTGCATTTTAAAGTTTTTAAATAGCTTCAAACTAAAACCCTGTATTTCTCAGTGTATGTGTGCCTGGATGCAGGTATAAGGACAGAATCAGGACTTGTGATTTTATTGGCATGGGAAACTCCCTTTCCTAATTCTAGGCGACCTTTTCTCTTTACCTTGTGGTCTTAGATGACCTAGAATGTTGAGAGGCTACTTAACTGTTACAGTCAGTATGTGGCTGAGATAGGACTTGAAGCTCTCTTAGTCTTCTGGGTTTAAAGGCTGCTTCTCAGGCAGGAGGATGATGAGAAACAAGGTGACAGAGATTGGGGGGAGCCAGATTGTATTTTTTCTTAGGTTTTTTTTTTTGGCATGAAAGGCAATTGAACTTAAATGACTTGCCCAGGGTCACACAGCTAGTAAGTGTCTGAGGATGAATTTGAATTCAGGTCCTCCTGACTCCAGAACCAGTACTCTATCCACTGTGCCACCTAGCTGTCTCTTGGGAACCAGACAGTACAAGTCTTTCAATACCAGTCTGAGGAATTTAAATCAGATTTTAGACATTCTAGAGTCCTGATTTGTTTTTTATTAGAGGAATGACATGGTTAGACCCTTAGGAAAATCACTTTTACAGTTAAGTGAAAGATGGCTTGAGGTGGAGAGAGACAAAACCTAGCAGGTTATTATCAAAGTCCTGATCACAGATGGAGCAGGCCTAGACCAAGGTGGTCAGTATTAAAGAAAAGAGGGCACCTAGAAGAGATGCTGTGGATGAAGTCTTGGTTGAATATGGGAGGTGAGGAAGATGGAAGAGTTGAGGACAGCCTCAAGATTGGGAACCTGGGTACCAGGTCAGAAATCAGAAACTCCCTTTTGCTCTCCCTGGCAAATTTTCAAAGAGCTCAGGGTCTCCTGTGCCATAATAAGACATCAGCAAAAGGTAATGGTAGAGCACTGGTATTGGTGGTGTTGTTATGGGACAGCTAAATAGTGTAGTGGATAGAGTTCAAGACCTGGAGTCAGGAAGACTCATCATCCTGAGTTCAAATCCAGCCTCCGATACTTACTAGCTGTATAACCCTGGGCAAATCACTTCACCCTCTTTCCCTCAGTTTCCTCATCCATAAAATGAGTTGGGGAAGGAACTGGCAAACCACTCTAGTATCCCTGCCAAGAAAACCTCAAATAGGGTCATGAAAAGTGAGACATGACTGAAAAACAATTGTAAGAGGAACTTACCAGCTTCATATCCTCCGCAAGGAACTTAGTTGCACTGCTAGTAGAGGGATTGGGTAGAGGTGGGCACAGGAAGCTTTTGACCCTGTGGGAACATGACAGGATTTCGTTAATACTCACATTCTCAAGAAAATACAATAAACAATGGCCCAAAGGGGACCTTGAATTACCTCCTCAGGACAAAATATCCAGTGACGGCCATGAGGACTATGGTTGCAAGCATCATCACATACAGCAGGAGGAAGGGAAATGCGTGAGCTGCATTATCAGCTAGGGAGAAACAGATTTCTGGTTTGGAAAAATGATCTCAAGAGAATCCCAATTGAATGAGAAGTTGATAAAGGAGACCCAGCTGACTTGAACCCCAGACTGAGGTGCTCTAGAGATTGGAATTCCGTTCCTGATTTTGACACTATCTCAGGGTATGGCTTTGGGGCTTCATTTCTTCATCTCTAAATTGAGGCATTTGGATTACTAAACTCTAAGGTCCTTTCCCCCGTCAACATTCCATGTTTGAAAGTCTCTCCCAGATCCAATATTCTACATTCTAACATCTCTAACATTCTGGGTTCTAAGGTTCCTCCCAACTCTGTTGTACCAAAAAAGCTCTGAACTTAGAATAAGGAAGATCAGAGTTCAGATTCTTCCTGAGGCATTTTCTAATTATGACCTTGGCAATTCACTTAAGGCCTCTCAGCCTCCATTTCCTTCTCTGTAAAAACTGATCTGTCTCATAAAGTTGTTATAAGGATTCAATGAGATAACATTGTAAATTGTTTTCCAAATCTTAAAGTACTGGCATTATTATTTTCTAGGGTTCTATTTTATCTCTGATGTTCTATATTGATTGAATAGACCATCCTCCATATTTGGAATGAATTTTCTACCATTCTGAGTCTCCAGCTTGTTGAAAATTCTTTTCTCCTTTTAAGACACTCCAGAGGAACCCTCCAATTCAATTCAATTCTTTGTCTCTAAGACTCTGCTTTGGGAGTAAGTGAAAAAATAGTAGACTGCCATTTTGGAAAGCTCACAACACCTGAAGGCCGATGTCCTGAGTTCTGGTCCCAGCTCTGTCACTTTGGAGCTATGTGATCTTGGGACAAATTCCTTCCTTAAGCCTCAGTTTCCCCTGCTACAAAATGAATACACCCCCTTCCCAACCTCAAAAGGCAACTGAGAGGGAAGTGATTTATCCACCTTAAAACACTCTGTAAACAGGAGCTGGTTGTTTAGGGAAATGGTAAGTGGGTCACTCAGAGTAGGGAGTACAAGAGTATGTGAGCACGTATTTGTGTGTGTGTATATCTAGAGAGTACAAGCCCAAATGCAGTTGTAAAGATACTTAGAAAACTTCCTAGGGTCTTTCTATTTCCTAACAGAGGGATGCCTACACTGTAGAATTATGGAAAGAAGAGGCTAACCTAGTTTAAGCCTCAGGGGCTTGCTCCATGCCCCAGAAGTTGTTGCTGTGTCTCCTCGGATCTGAAAGGTGTAGAAAGTGTCCTTGCTCAGGTTCCCTATTGTGTACTCCAAGGCAGAAGCATTCACAACGTAAACTGTTCAAAGATACAAGGTAAAAATAAGTTCCCTGGGAAATGATTTCAAGTTCCTTTCCCTGCTCCCACCCCAGTCTTTCAGCAGTATGTCACATGGGATCTGCCCAAAGACCCATCAGAGGGACTGGAGAAATCTCAGCGACCCGTCAAGAAGTCAAGACTAGAACTAGAATCAAGCAAGGTTCAGGATAGAAAGGCAGGAACCAGACATAGTTAGGTCACCCTCAATGGTACAGCAAACCAAGCAGAGCTGAGAATCAGGAGAGGGGGGCATATTCAGGAGTTAAGGAGTATGGAAGCAGCCAAAGTCAAGGTAAAACAGCAGGTAAGAGACCAGGTGTGAGGACAGATCGTAACAGGTACAAAGGCAGCATGAGACAACAAAAGGGAAGGAGTTATGTAAACTATAAAGTATCACATGTGTGTAAAATGTTATCTATAGAATCAAATAATATCAGAGCTGGGAGGGCCCTTAGAACACAGGATGTCAGAGCTGGGAGGTTCCTTAGAACATAGGATGTCAGGGCTGGGAGAGAGCATAGAAAAAGAAATATCAGAGCTGGGCAGGCCCTTAGAACATGGCTTGTCAGAGTTTAGAGGGACCAGAGCATAGAGAACGTAGATCTGGAAGAGTCCTCAGAGCAGAGGATGTAGGAGATAGAAAGGACAAGCCCTTGAGGTACAGACCATACAATGTACTGACAGGCAGGTGTTAAACATAACTTCCAACCTACAGAAGGTTTTGTTGTTTGTTTCATTCCAGCAATAGATGACATATTTCTTCAGTACTCCTGGACACTTGCTGAGTGGGGAAGGATTCCATCCCAGGATTACTTCATGGCCTATTGCTCTTTTCACTCCAAAGTGCCTGGGCCCAACTTTCAAAACAGAATATTAGCATAAGTAAGAGGGCAGCTTCTGAAACTCAGTCTTCTGGAGGAGAAAACTATCCCTCTTATTAATGAAATAATAAAAGACCTCAAGGGAGGTCCTGGAATGGGAGAATGGGAATGACCACAGGAGGGCCAACTAAATGGAAGGACCATAGCGTTGGAGCTGGGAGGGGCTTTAGAGACTAATCCAATCCTTTCCATTTTACAGATGAGAAACTGAGACTTGGGTTATCCAGAAAGAGAGCAGGTTTGCATTTCATACATTCACTTACTCATTCAACACACATTCAAGAAGTAGCTACTGAGTACAGGCTGCTCCAAAGATGACAGGGATGGATAAGGGTCTGACCTAGTCCTCAGCAAATTTACAATCTGATAGTATAGGTCATACAGGGACATGGCATAAGATGGGATGAAGGACACAGAAGAGGGACAGATGTAGGATTGTGGGGGTGTTGAATAGGGAAAAAACCTTTCTAGAAGGGAGCAATAGGAAAGACTTCCTGGGAGATGTTGTCTTTGAGCTGGGGAGGCAGGGGAGGGCACAGACTTGATTGGCAAATCCATGGATACATAGGCAAGTCCATTCCCATTTCTTAACCTTGGCTTCCTCTAAAATTAGGAGATGGGACTAGGCAAGGGCTTCTTGATCTAGAGCCCACAGACTCCCCTAAAAGATTATGCTCAGTTTTGCTGGGTAGTTGCTTTTTGCTTGTAATCCAAGCTCCTTTGTGTTCTGGGATATCACATTCTAAGCCTTCTGGTTCTTTAATGTAGAAGTTGCTAAATCCTGTGTAATTCTATGACTCCTCGATATTTGAATTATTTCTTTCTGAGTCCACAGATGCCCAAAGGATCCATGGATAGATTCTAGGGGGTCCATGAAATTGAATGGGGAAAAATTACAACATTATTTTCACCAACTGCTAACTAAAAGTTAGCATTTCCTTCAACTATTTTTTGAAAATGATTATGATAAGGGGTCCACAGCCTTCTCAGGACTTCCAGAAGGACTGATAGTACAAAGTTAAGTGTACCTTGGCTAGTGAGTCTCAGAGGACCCTCCTGGGTTTGACTCTATGAGCTGAAGTTGTACTGTCTTGATACATACCCAGTACCAGATATCCCCAAATCTACTATGCCACCTGGATCCCAAGGATCCCATTTCTCCTTTGAAACATAGGCATAGACTTACCATCCCCACTGAAGTGGTGCACAGAAAAGACAGTAACCCAGGAATGAGGATTTTGGGGTTTGTCTGAAGCATAAATATTGATCCGATAACACTTTCCCGGGTCCATGATTCCAAAATCTTTATTCCAGCTATATGTCACTACTGGGGAAAAGAACAGGAGCAGAGTCAGGAGAGATTTGTCAGTCATTCAGAAACCACCAACTATGGTCAAGACACCTGAATTCACCTGAGCATTGGGCTGACAAAGAAAGATAAGGTAGGGTCCCTGCCCTCAAGGAATCTCTCAGGGGAAAACAAGACAAGCTAAAATATGGGGCAAGATGAAATATGGGTTGTAGACTAAGGCTAGGCTTGAGTGTTAAGGAGATTCAGAGAAGAGAGACATCTGCTTAACTCAGCTGTTACCTCCCATATGAATCCTTTTTGTATCTTCTCGGTTGTTAGTCATGTCTCTCTTACACTAAAATTACCTTGCATGTACTTAGTATCTGTTGTGTATTTGTGTGAGGGCTGCTTCTTCCAACAGAATTTAAGCTCCATAAGGAAAAGACTGTTTTGGGGTTTTTCTCCCTAAGTCCTCCATGCCTAGTGCAGAATCTAACCCACAGTACTTAATTAATATTATTTAATTGATTAATTAGTGTGGTTGGGAAAGGCTTACAAGAAGAGACTTGGCTTGAATAGGAAGGAAACTGAAAGGCAGATAGGATTCAATTAACCAGCATTTATTGAGCACCTTCAAGGCACCAGGCGCTATCCTAGGTGCTGAAAGATTTCGAATAGTGGGCAATCCAGACAAGCTAAAACTTTTGCAGACCAACCTCCTTCTTATGACAATAGAATTACACTTCTTTAGAGTTACTAGAAAGTCAAATAAGACTCCAATATTTAATTTCGTATTTGGCAAATTTCTGCCAGAAAAAGAAATAAATCTGTCATTAATCTGATTCTGACCCAGCACAGGGCATTATCATTGGCCCAGAAATCTGACGCATCCTTCATTTTAAGAGAGGCAGCTTGTTCCCAGTGGGGAGAGATCCTGTGTCACAGATTTTCTGTGAGATCTCAGTAATCCTAGCTGTAAAATGAGACCAACTGCTCCGCCTGTCTTTTTCCCCTTGGGTTCTGGTTAGCAAAGAGATGGGAAAATGCTTGATAAAACTGCCTGGGGCTATTTACACAGGAGAGAGGATTATTATTCCCAGTGCCAATTAAAGTGTCACACCCACTATTTAAGGTCTCACGTAGCATCACGCCCGGTGTAAGATGGGCCTCTTCCCTAGGGTGAGAATCAATGTTTACAGAACACTTTGGAGAGCCAGAGGAAACTAGGTGCAGAGCGATTACCTAGGTGTTATGAACGGTGTGATCACAAGTGATTGGCCTTAATACCCTCAGGAGCTACATTTATCACTGTTTGAGAAGAGAAATTGAACAGACTTGCATCTTACATGAGATTTCTTTCAATAATGCTTCCTCTGGGCCTCTGCGTTCTCTTCTATAAAGGGAAGGGTGGGGGTGGACTTAAATATATTTAAGGCCCTTCATTCCCAGCTCGCTTCATCTGATTGTCAGACTGAACTCTTCTAGACCTGACATTCTGTGTTCTAAGGGTCCTGGCATTTCTTCTTTCTTTTTTAAAAAATGTCTTATATCACAATATCTCTCTTCTGTGCCCCCCTTCTCCTCTGTCACTCTGCAATCACCCTAACACAATATTTGGGCCCTCATCACCTTGCACCTGGATCATTGCAATGGCCTGCTGGTTGGTCTCTCTGCTTTAGGCTCTTCCCATTTCAATCCATCCTCCATTCAGCTATCAAATTAATCTTCCTAGGGTGTAGATCTGACCATGACACCCCTCCTTTCAATAGTGGAAGGGAATAAGTATTATGTGGCATAGACTGTGCTAAGTGCTTTTTACAAATAGTATCTCATTTAATCAGCATAACCACCCTGGGTAGTAGATGCTATTATAATCCCATTTTACAGGTTAAGGAAAGTGAAGCAGACAGAGGTTAAATAACCTGCCCAGCGTCACAGAGCTGGTTAGTGCTTTAGGCTAGATTTGAATTTGGGTCTTCCTGATTCAGGGTCCAGAGCTTTATCCACTGCACCCCCTAACTGCTTCAATAAACCCTAAGGGTTTGCTTTTACCTCCTTGGTCCAATATAAATTCACAGCCTGACTTGTTTCTTCCTTTCCAATTTTCTTATACCTAACTCTACTCCTCAGCAATCCAGGGGCACTATCTTCCTTGGTATTGCTTGAACACTGTTCTGTTTGCCATGTTCTGACTTCAGGCATTTGTACTAGCTGTCCCCCATACCTGGGACAATTTCCCTCTCATCTCTCACTCCTGGCTTCCCTGACTTCCTTCAGTTCTCAGCTAAAGATCCACCTTCTGTAAGAAGCCTTTCCCAGTACTCCTGAATCTTACTTAGTGCTTTCCCTTGAGACCACTCCCCTGTCTCTTGTTTTTTCATAGTTGCTTTCATGTTATGTCTCCGGTTAGATTGGGAGCTCCTTGAGATCAGGGACTGTCTTTTGCCTTTTTTGCATCCTCAGCACTTAGCACAGTGCCTGACACAGGAGAAAATTATAAATGCTGCTTGACTGATTGACTGAATCCCAGCTCTGACACTCTAGGTTCTAAGGGCCCTCCCAGCTCTGACATTCTCTGAATATCTATAAAGACAAGACTCAGTTAGCACTATACTCTCAACTACACCTTTTCTATTATTTTTTTCTTTCCTGATGCTCTTCAAAGAACACATGGCATCTGTCCAGTTGGCAAGATGGGGGTACCATTCAATGCAGTAACTCTTGACTTTTCTTTCTAAAAACCATTGCATTGTCACGTTGTCTTCTGAGGTGCTGATGTTCAGAAACTCTGCATTCTGGATAAAACCTAAGGAAACATTAATAGATAATCATACTCCTTCAACCATTACAGCACCCATTGTCATTTACAAGGTGTTTTATATACGTCTCCTAGGTGCTTTACAACTTACATTATTTCCCCATCCATTCTCTCCATTTCTTCATAGTAGCCTTGGGGTTATAGGGGTATAGGGGCAGGGAGGGTGTGTGGAATAGTTAGGGCAATCATAGATTATTGGATATTATCCCCATTTGATGGGTAGGAAAACTGAGTCTCAAATAAATTAAGTTATTTAACTAAGGTCACGTAGATCTGAAGCAGCAGTACTGGGATTTGCGTCCAGGGCTCTTTCCACTAAATCACAATTGAAACTCAGATGCTGGCTGATCACCAAGAGAGTTGGAAGAGAAGATGGAGTGGAACAATGACTTTTCTCACACTGACTCATATGGTTTATCTACACAGACCTTCAATCAAATGACCTTGTCAGAGGGTTAGTGCCCAGATGCAGACCTCAGCTCCCATAAAGATTGTAGGAATGGACTAGCCTTTAAGGCATTCTGAACACATGGCCCCATCTCTCACCTCTGTGTATATGCACTGGCTGTGCCCCATGCCTAGAGGGACTTTCTATCTCATGTACAACTCTTCACATCTCTGGCTCAACTCAAGGTCACCTTATGCAGGAGACATTCTCAATCCTCCCCACAGGTGAGCCTTCCCCTCTAAAGTTATCTTCCTTCTACTCTATATGTAGGTTGTAGGTACCTATTTTATTTACACTTTGTCTCCCTCAATAGTAGGTGAGCTCCTTGAGAGCAGGATTTATTTTTGTGTTTTTGCCTTTCTTTGTATTCCCAGAGCTTAGTACACTACCTAGCCCATAGTGAATCCTTAGTAAATGCTTGTTGATTGGTCTGTGTTCTAAGGTTCCTTCTATATTTGATGTTCTATGTTCTAAGATTTTATTCTTCTCTATGTTCTGTGTTTGAAACTTCCAATTCTAATATACAGTGTTCTATATCCTACATTTCAGCTCTGTCATTCTGTGTTCTAAGGCCCTCCCAGTTCTGACATTGTGTGTTATAAGGACCATTCCAGCTCTGAACATCCTGGGTTCTAAAGGCCCTCCCAGCTCTGACCTCCTGAGTTCTAAGGGCCCTCTCAGCCCTGACATTGTGTGTTCTAAGGAAACTCCCGGCTCTGACCCTTATATTTAAAGATTACTTCCAATATTGACATTTTATATTCTATATTGTAAAGTTCTTTCCAGCTCCAACGTTCTAAGTTCTATATTCTATGGTTCTTTCAGCTCTGTGGTCTATGTGCTAGGTTCATCCTGACATTTCACTTCCTAATATTCCTTAAAGCTCTGACTTTCTGTGTTCTCACCCTAACATTCTATGTTCTAAGGCTCTAAGGTTCTTCTCAGTTCAGACATCATGTTCATCTCCCAACTAGGTGGTACAGAGGACAAAAGCACTAGACCTGAAGTCAGGAAGATCTGAGTTCAAATCCAACCTCAGATACTTTCTGGACAAGTCACTTATTCTCAACACACCTCAGTTTCCTCAACTCTAGAGTGGGAATAGTATTATTAGTACCTCCCTTTTAGGTTGTTGTGAGAATCAAGTGATATAATATTTATAAATTGAGCAGAGTGCCTGGCTCAGAGTAGGCTTAATAAAGGCTTATTCCCTTCCCCTTCCCACCTTCCCCTCTAATTTCTAAGGCATTTCTTTGCCTCAAAACTCTGTCCTGCAGACCCTCCCAGCTCTAATGTTCTTTTTTTTTTCACCAGTTTTCAGTTTTTCTGCTTGTATGCTCTATTCTCACTGTAGTGTCCCACAGGCACCCCCATTCTTACCCCACATACCTGAGTTGAGATCTGCAGGGATATGGAATGTTCTGGTTAGCTGTGGCCCAATGGTTCCCTGGGTTTGGATGATGACATCATATTCTGCCCCAGAAACTTGGATCACTTTCTCCAGTTTCATTTTCTTCTCAAACTTTGGTTTGCAGGGGCAAGAAAGTACCCGAAGAACAAGGCTGAAATTCACTTTTTCCATGCAGTTGGGGGGCAACTTCCCTTGCCTGGGCTGCTCGGGAGTGAAGGGGACAAATTCAGAGATGAGGATAGTGAGCCATCTCCCACAAGGGCTATTTTCAGGGTGAGTTCACTTAGATACTTTATATAAACCATAAAAAAAGGCAAAGCATATTTAAGAAGACTAGAATAGATTTATCCCCTCCCTTTCTTTGATGGAAATCCAAACACAGCCTGGAATATTGCCATTACAGTTCATTGTGAACCCTCACATTCTTACAGGGCAAGTGGAAAATCTCAAAGGGCTTTTCTCTCCATGTTGTCCTCATCCTCACAGCATCCTAGGAAGGGGACCAAGCAGAGACTACCATCTTCCTTTAACTGGTGACTTAACTGCATCCCAAGAGAAGGGACTTGTCCAAGCCCATAAGCAATCAGTGAATTCAGAGGACCAGAACCCAAGGCCATTGACTTCCAGACAACAAATACTTTTCCCATTGAATATCAGTGAGGCCTCCACCAATGTTCACAAAAGTACCTCCCAGTCCAAGATGAGATCCCTCTTTCCATTTTTATCTAGTTTTCCCACTGTGTAATTCACCTCTGGAATTTTGAGAATTTCTGTAAAAAAGAGGAATACATTTTGCTCATCACATCATTTATCAGCGTTTAGTCGTAGACTGTTAGCAATAGAAGATCCCTTGGAGAATGTTAGCATTGGAAGGGAGCTTATAACATACAATATCAAAGCCCAGGAGGACCCTTAGAACATGGAATGTCAGAATGGAGGTTAGGGCTTAGAGTGCCAACTGGGAGGACCACTAAGACTGTATGAATGTTGGAGCAAGGATGGACCTATGAGAAGCAGAGTCAACTTCTTACCAGCAGGAATGCACATGGACTTGCTCCAGTCACTCCACTGACCAGTCGGGGAGGCTCTTTTGTGGCGGCGGAGCTGAATTTCATAGGCAACAGAGGCTTCTAGCTGGAGACTGCAGGTTTCTAAAGAATGTGCAGGTGCCCCAGGGGTTAGCTGGCTGGCTGGTGAGAAGGCTCTGAAGGTACCCAGCCAGTCCCTCTCCAGCCACCACCTGCTCCAGCCAAGCCCGTCTTCTCAATGTCCACCTCTTCATTTCTCCCAGGCCAATCATTCCTACTAAGTTTAACTGGCCTAATGAACATAGAGTTTGGAGGCAGAAGACTTAGTCTCAAACACTGACTTGGCTGCTAGTTCCCTGTGTGGCCTGGGAAGTCACTTCATATCTTTCTGGGCCTCAGCATTCTCATCTGTACAATGAGCAGGATAGATGACATCTAAGGTCCCTTCCTGTTCTAAATTTATGATCCTACAGAATAGAATATCAGAACTGGGGTGGGGGGAACCCTTAGAACATAGGATGTCAGAGTTGGGAGGGACCTTAGAACATAGTATGTCAGAGTTGGGAGGGATCTTAGAACACAGAGTGTCAGAGTTAGGAAGGCCCTTAGAATATAGATCTTGACAGGACCTTAAAATAGAGAATATTGCAGATGGAAGGGACTTCATACACCTAGTCCAACCTCCCCTCTCTATAGATGGTAAAATCAAGACCCAGAAGGGTTAAGTGACTTGTCCTGAGTCACACAGTAAATTAGGGGCAGAATTAGAACTAGAACCCAGAACTCTTATCTCCTGGTGAAGTGCTATTTTCAACATGTTGCTGCTGTTTGTCCTTCATTCTTGAAAAGAACCATGATATCAGGCAGGTGATGTCATGACTTGCAAGTGAATTGGATTTAAGTGAGGGAGAGCCATGCAAAGTCACCAGCCTCACTTTCATCTCCAGAGCCATCTGGGTCCAGTGGCCAGATATCGATCAGGGCAACTGGAGGTGACCTTGAATTAAGTGGGAAAACTTAGCCTTTTGAAGCTAAGGTCTTTTATAAGTCTCATTTTGATGGAGGCAGTACCCATTTGGTGACTAAGGCTTAATAAGAAATGAGTCAGAGAATGACCTTTTCACCTAATCTATAATATACTATCTAATAATATATGTATTATTAATAATATCTATATTGTCTCCTATTGGATAAATGTGCATGGATAGAACAATTACTAGGGAGGAGAGCTATATTTCCCCACTAGGGCTGTGGAAACTGTAGTTCCCATGTTCTCACCAAAATCAGAGTTCATCTGGGTTCCACAATCTCCCTGGAATGAGATAATGTTGATCATTAGCATTTTGATGCCAGAAAAGTCACTTAAGACACAAAGACAGCAGGGAAAGAGGTATTCAAAGTGACTATAGAAGCAGTTTTTCACCTGGAAGGTGGCATTCCCTTAAAATCACCTATCAAGAGATGATTTTTGTCATCATGAGCAACTCCCAGTGTAGAAGTCCCCTTCACACAGATCATAATCCATAAATGACTTACAAAAGAATGCCTAGAGTCACCTGAGATAAATGAAGTTTAAATAGTATATTCAGGGCAGCTAGGTGGCACAGTGGATAGAACTCCAGGCCTGCAATCAGGAGCACTCATCGACCTGAGTTCAAATCTGGCCTCAGACATTTACTAGCTATGTGACCCTGAGCAAGTCACTTAACCCTGTCTCCCTGAGTTTCCTCGTCTGTAAAATGAGCTGGAAAGAGAAATGGGAAACCACTCCAGTATCTCAACCAAGAAAACTCCCAATGGGTCACCAAGAGTTAGACACAATTGAAATGAGTGATCATTAACAGCATATTCATACAAAGCCAACAAATGTTAGAGACTGAATTTGGTCCTAGGTCATCTGGCCTAAAACCCAATATTTTATCCATGTTGACTTATTACAACGTACTGATTATGTAACTCTAACCAATGGGGAATGACATTATGAATTTGGAGTCAAAGGATCCAAGTTGACCTTGGGCAAGTTATTTGCTGCCCCTTTCTTAGTCTCAATTTCTTCCTATATAAAATTAAGGTGAGAAAGTCTTTAGAACATAGTGTATCAGATCTGGGAGGGCCCTTAGAACACAGACTATAAGAGCTAGAGTGTCCTCAGAAAACAGAATGTCAGAGTTGGGATGTCTGATCTGGGAGGGACCTCAGAAGCTACTTAGTACAACTCCTTCATTTTGCCAATAAGGAAACTGAGGCCTAGAACAGGGCAGGTATTTTGCCCAAGATCCCCCTGTTGGGCTGTAGCTGAATAGTCTCCTGCCTCCGGTGCCAGGTCCCTTTCCTCTCTACTCCACCAGGGAGTACAAGATGGCTCCCCTGGGCCCTGCTCACCCTTTGGGATTGACAGGTCTCTCCCTAGTAACTGCCACTGAAGATCTTGCTCCTGAGGTGGGCCTGACTCACCTGTTCCCATGTTCCATTCCACGTCCTGTAACGATATTCAGCTATCGCATCCTCTTGCTTTTCAGGGGTCTTCCATTTTATCAAGAGTTGGCCATAGAGCTTGGAGATAGTCATTTCTTCACTGGGAGGGTCAAACTTGACTGAAATTACAATCATATGAAGTAGCCTGACTTAATGGCCCTAAATACACAGTGCTCAAAGGGAATAAGGAAAAGAGACAGTGGGAGGTGGAACACTTTCCCAAACCCAATGGCTCAATCTGCCCTTACTTGTGCCTCTCATTTGCTATTCCAGCCACATTTCACATGTAGCATCTACCCAGCTTAGTTCACTCATTATCACTCCCTCTCCCCCTAGCCCAAGCTCTTAGGTGACTAGACCCTGGAAACCACATATTGGCTGCTGTTTTATGAGACGTCACATGAGATGCTTTCTATTGGAGACGGCTGTCAGTTCACTTCAAGGTCCTCTTGTCTCCGGAGTCAGTCCTTCATGTTTCCATGCTTTCTGCCTCCTAACTGTGACCTTGCCTTGAGCTACAACTCTGTCTTGATCTCAGGTACTGGAATGTTCCTCAGCCTTACCCTCTTCCTTGGGGAAGAGGAAATGCTGTACAAGGGAGACTGGATGAAGGAATTGTAGAATTAGAGAATCTATGTAGTATAGAAGGAAAGGGGTTGGATTTAGTTAGAAAACCTCAGTTCAAAGCCAAGCTCCACTATTTCCTATCCGTAAGACCTTGGGTAAGTCCTTGCTTCTGGTTTCTTTTTCTGCAAGAAGAGGTTAGTCTTAAAACTCTGAGCTTCCTTCCCCTCTAAACGCTACTTAAAGTCCTATAATTCTTAGACTCAAAGGGACCTCAGAGGCCATCTTGTTTAATCAATGTCTGAAGAAAGAATTGTCTCTCTAGAACAAGGAAAAAAATGGCCATCCAGTCTCCACTTGAAAATCTCCAGGGTTGGGGTCCATCAAGGCAGACACAAATCATAACTTGCAAAGAAAGCCCACAGATACTTACAGGCCCCGTAGAGTGCCAGGGTGATTTTCGGGGATACTGCTGTCCTGTTTCCAACTCGGGATTCCACCCAAAATGTGACATTCTGTAGGATGGGCACCTTAGCTTGGTCAGTAAACCAGACTTGGTTGGCAGTTCCTGCTTCAAGATAGCAACAGTTCCCATTTCTAAGGCTCAAGAGGAGAGAGAAGGTTTTGGTCACATAGCTGTATGGCACCTTGAGACCTGAGGAGCTCTGGAACTCCCAAAGTGTCACCCATACTCAAAAGGTCCAGGGAAAGGGAAGAGACTGTCTGGGAAGGTCATTTAAGACCATCTGAGTATACAGTCCATATGATGGATTTGACATAAGGATCAGCATATGGATATAATCAACCCACTAACAATATAGAGCTTACTTTTTAAAGCATTTACTGGGGGTGTCCCCACAGAGAGCGACTGGAGTCAGCTCTGGGCTCCCAGAGCTGATTGTTAAATATTCAGGATGAGCATTCAGACCTCTGAAATGATCAAACACTACAAATCATGGCTTGATTCATTGTTTTGTGGATTGTCTAGATTTAAGAAAATGTTGGAGAAAATGTTAATAATGGGGATTAAACTTAAAAGTATGTCCTGTTAAACATTCATTAAACATGGCAGCATTCTTCCTGCAAATTCTTTCTAAATAAATACCAGGGCAACCAATATTCCTGAGACAGGATACACCTGCTTAATAAAGTGTAGAGAGTGCTAAACTTGGAGTTATAAAATCTGAGTTTGAATCATAACTGCCACTTGGAAACCATGTGACCTTGAGCAAATCATTTCTGGAGGTCAGTTTCTTCACAGAAGAGTTAGGCCAGATGAGGTCCCTTCAAGATGTAGATCACAGGTTCCTAACATTTTTCAGTACCTATACCCTTTGATTTTCAGGAATCAGTATCCTTCCTTTATACCTCATGCAATATGAAAGGAAATAAATTCTAGAGATGACCATGATGAGGCACATGAAAATAAAATAAGGAGATTAATTTTCCATAAAGCAAAGTAAGAATGGGGTAAAAGTCTCCAAGAGCAAATGAAAAGTTTTGTAACTGCATTGATTGGATATTAATTCCAAAAAGTCAAATTAAAATTGTCCCTATAGCCTCTTGAAAAGCTTTCACAAACCTAGGAGGTTTGTGTGTGCCAGGATGATTTATGATTAGATTTATGACACTATGAACTATGATCAACATTCTAAGGGCACTCCCAGCTCTGATACTTTTTCCTTTCGACTCTGACGTCCTATTTTCTTGATTCTGAGGTTCTTTCCAGCTCTGATATTCTGTGTCCTAAGGACTTTTCCACCTTTGATGTTTTATGTTCTATGCTCTTTGGTCCCTGAAATTCTAGGTTCTATGTCACAAGTTCTCAGTTCTACATTGTAAGATAGGTCTTTCCCAGTAGAAATTGTTGTTTTTGTTCAGTCCTTTTTCCGTTGTCTCCGACTCTTTGTGACCCCATTGGGGGTTTCTTGGCAAAAATTCTAGAGTGGTTTTTGCCATTTCCCTTTCCAGCCCATTTTAGATGAGGAAACTAGAGAAAAGAGGGTATATTGCCTTGCTCAGGATCAGTAAGTGTCTTGGACTATAAAATAATCAGTATTTGTCAATGTATGTTTTCAGCAACCCAGCAAAACCATAGAACAGAAAAGACAGAGCTAGGAGGGCCTTAGAACACAGGGTGTCAGAACTGGGAGGGCCTTTGGAACACAGGGTATCAGAAGTGGGAGGGCCCTTAGAACACAAAAGATTAGAACTGAGAGGGTCCTTAGAGCACTGAATGTCAGAGCCAGGAAGACCCTGAGTAAACATTTAATTTAGTTGTCCTCAACCTGGAGACTATGAACTCACAAAGGGTCTGTGGAAAGATTTCAGGGGTCTAACTTGTATAGGAAAAAAATTCACATCTTTATTTTCATAACCCCTAATAAAATTTAGCATATCCTTTACAAGTAGGCAACAAATATTAGTCCAGAAGGGGTCCATAGGTTTTGCCATGCACGACAAAGGTGAAGAACTCTGATTTAACCCAAATTGAAGATTTTAGTGATACGGAAACTGAGGCATAGAGAGGGGAAAGGACTCAAGCACAGGGACCTTTACTAGAACAGTTAAAAATCAATCTCTTATGGCTTCCTTTATGAGTTCTTAACCTGGGGTCCAGCAACGTATAAAAAACAAATATCTTGATAACTGTATTTCTGTAAAACTGGTTTCCCTTGTAATTCTAGGTGGACATGGTGGTACACACCTGTAATGCCAAATGTGAAGGATTGCTTGAGCTTAGGAGCTCTGAGCTTCAGTAGGGCTAAGCTGATTGGCTGCTCACACTAAATCCTGAATCAATATAGTGAACCCTAACGAATGAAGGGGTGGGAAGAGAACAGAGGTCTACCTAAGGAAAGACCTAGATAAAAAATGAATCAGTCCAAAGATTGTGCCTATGTACTAGGGAGTTCAGGTAACCTCTGCACTTCCAGAGTGGAAGAAACAGAGAAACACAGTATTAAAAATCAAGTGAAAAAACAATGTTCTTAGGAGTCCTCTATACACCAAAGCAATCCATGGCATAAGAAAAGTTTCAGAACCCCTGCTTTTGGAGGTGAATGTTGACCCTGGGTCACTATGATTTGGGTCTTTAGTTTGAGTCTCTTTGCCATTGGGAAGTATAGGTTGAGATGAACCTCCTGAACATTCTACTTACCAGCATCTAAGGAAGTGGGTGACATGGGTGGGGTCTCCATCATACTTCCAAGAACACTTGAAACCCTTTGGAAAGATCCTATAACAAAGTAGTTCCCTTGGACCTTCCATTGAGCCTGAAAAAGACCAAAAGAAATCTATGTCCGTGGACTCTTGGCTAGGTAAGACCTAAAAACAAAGAAATAGAAGGTCAGTCTGATCAACCAACTGGCCAGTTTGCCACTCCTCAACCTAAGTGCGCCATTTACAACTTTCCTAGAATGCACTTCCTCCTCACTTGGGAAGGAAGGAAATAAACATTTAAGGAAATGTCAACTATTTGCTAAGCAGTTTATAAATATTATTTTTGGGGGTAATTTACTAATAATAGTTGGGGAGGCAGTACCATTATTATTCACATTTCACAGTTAAAGAAATTGAGGCAGACTAAAATGACATGACTTGCCCAGGGTTTACACTATCAGTAAGTATCTTAAGCTAGATTTGAACTCAGGTCTTCCTCACTTGTGACCCAGAGCTTTTATCCACTACACCACCTCACTGCCCCTTAGAATGCTTAGATTCCTTCCTTCAAAGATCGTTTCACGGCTACCTCCTTCCCAAAGCTTTTCCTGATTCCCCTGGTTGCATCTTCTTTCTTCAGATAGCATGCTTTTAAACTACTGAGAGCGAGCTTCTTGATACCACACACAGAAGTTGGGAATAGCCTAAGAACTTGCATACTGCGCACACCCTCTGCTGACTGGAGAGGTTACTGCAGAGAACTGAGATGACTTGGTGGGTGGTTCAAGGAGTGTGCCACCTGGTGAACAACTCCTGGTGAACAATATACTTCATGGATGGACAATTAATACAGTGTCCAGCTGTCATCTAATATGCTTAAGGAAAGTGGAACATGGATTGATTTGGACTGCTGCCACACAGAGTGCCCCAAGCCCAGGGGTGTTCTGGAACTAGCTCCAATTGGCTCTCAAGAGTAGAATGCTAAATTTTCAAGTTGAGCATCTACCCCTTGGAATCATCAGATGTTACAAATCAGAGCTTAGTTTATTGTTTTATTGATTGTCTAAACTTAAGAAAATAATAGAGAAATGATTAATTATGCATATTGGTACGATCATCCCCACCTTCCACCCCAGAGAATTGATTGTTAAACATTTGGTAGCAAGCACACTCTTACCCAAACGACACAAGCAGGACAACCAGGCGTCACCCTAAAACCTGAGCTACATCTATCCCAGGGATTTTATGAGAAGCATAGGAGATGTGAAGTGCTTTGTAACCATGAAGGTATAGTAGAAATGTGAGGTTTTCCTATATTGTGGACTTGGTTCTATCCCCTCCCATACCTGAGTCTCTTTCCCAGAAGGGCAGCTCCTGGAAACAGCATTCCCCGTTTTTGCATGCCCCACCTGTATTAAAGAAGACAAACATTAAGAGTCATTTAATGAGAGGGAAAATCTACGTAACAGATATCCAGGGTCACCAAATGGAAGGCTTGGGGCTCTAAGGTAGGGGGAGAGAGATCTGGATCATTATGAAGCATTGCACCCCCTTCCTCTATAAAAGAATTCTCTACTGAGCTTCCAGGTGGCTCATAGGCGTTCCTTTGTTACTGATAACCCAACCCCCATTCTCTAAAAGTTGGGATCTCCATGTTGCCACCACAGATACTGGAGGTCCCAGAACCTGACTCCTTTCCCTCAATTAATAGCTGATGTTTATATGGACTCTTTCAAATTCCCAACACATTTTATATACATTACCTCATTTGAGCCATCACCACAATCCTGGGAAGGAGGTATATTATATAATTCTTCCCATTTTTCAGATGAAGAAACTGAGGTTAGAAGCATTGAAGTGGACAAAGTAGCAAAAACGATAGGGCGTTGAGTCTGGGATTCAAATTCAAATGCAGGATATTCTAATTCTACCTTAGACATTTACTAATTGCATGACCTTGGACAAGTCACCAAATCTCTCCCTGTGCTTCATTTTCCTCATCTGTAATATGAGAGGACTGGACTAAAAGGTTTCTGAGGTCCCTTCCAGCTAGAAATCTAAGAGTCTATAACCTACTAATGGTCCCACAGTGAGAAGTGTCCAACATGGGGTTCAAACCCTGGTCCTTCTTGACTCTATGTTCAATGTTTTTCGAAACGCCTTTTAGAGATAGGCAACCTGAGAGGGATGCAATAGGGAGAAGATTCTTAAACTGCAAATTTACCCAAGACCATTGGTTCAGAGCTGGAAGGGACCTCAGAGAACATCTAGTCCAGGGCTGGGGAACCTCTTCATTTTGCCGAAAAGGAAATTGAGACTCAGGGAACTTAAATAACTAGTTACACAGACAGTAAGTGTCAGTTAGACCTAGACTGCAAAAGATTATTTTGGTAGTGATATGAAAGATAGATTGAAAAAGGGAGAGACTAGACACAGGAAAAGCCAATTGGGATGGAGCCTTGGATGACTGGCTCTACCACATATTAGCTATGTGATTGGGTCAATTCTCCTCTCTGGGCCTTGGTTTTCTCATCTATAAAATGGATATGATAATCCACTTACTACCCACCTTACAGGATTATAACAAGGTGACCTCCCATGAGTTCGTATATATACATATATGTATATGTATGTGAGTATACATATATGTGTGTGTATATATATATACACAGAGAGAGAGAGAGAGAGAGAGAGAGAGAGAGAGAGCAAGTAGTAGAAATGCCAACTATGACTATCATTAGTCCTGTGGACACACCTTAAGAACTGATTGGGCATTGAATCCTTCCAAAAACACTCTTTTCCCCCAAAACAGCAAAACTGGGGGAAGGGATGCTCTTTGTGAAAACTCCATATAAGTCCCTTTTCTAGGCTTTGTGTTTCTTTGCTTTCTGTCCCAATTTCTTTCTTGTTCAATCCAGCATCACTAGCTGCCTACCTGTCTTAAAAGCAGGACTCCTTCTCTCTTCTTCCATCTCCACCAAGAGAGACAGACAGAGACACACACACAGAGAGAGAGAGAGAGAGAGAGACAGAGACAGAGACAGAGACAGACAGACAGACACAGATAGAGACACACAGAGAGAGGGAGACAGACAGAGAGACATATCTCTTCTCTATACTTCCCTATTTTTATTGAGGACTCCACCATCTTTCCCATCACCCAAAGTCAAAATCATCATCTTCCTCACCCCACCCATCCAACCAACTGCCCAGTCTCTGTTTCCACAACTATGACATCCCTCCCATCCATACTTTTCTCTCTGCCCACTCCCCACCCCTCCCCCCAGTTTACCCGTCACCTCTCACATGGACTATTCCTAATAGCTTCCTAATTCATCTTCCACTATCCAGCCTCTCCCTTTTCCCACCCACCGCCCACAGAGCTGCCAAAATCATCTTCCTAAAACACAGGTCTGACCAGAGCCACACTTACTCCCTGTGTGATGTTGGCTAAGTCATTTAACCTCCCTGGGTCTCATTTTCCTCATCTGTAAAACAAGAGCATCATATTAGGTGGCATCGGAAGACCCTTTCAGCTACAGATCTACAATCACTGGGCTACTCAAGAATTGTCTGTAGCTCCCTATTGCCTCTATGACAAATACAAATGCCTCATTAAAACCCCTCCACAGTCTGGCACCAGCCTTCACTCTTCTCTCCTAATCCTCCCTGTCATGCACACTAGGTCCCAGTCAAATGCTTACTGGGCCACTTCTCTCCTTGATCCTTGGTACAGGCTGTCTGTCTGTAATGCCTTCATTATACTTTCTCCTTATTTCTGCCCCCGAGAATATTTAGCTTCCTTTTAGGCACAGCTCAGGTTGGATCTTCTGCCTGAAACTTTTCCTATTCTCCTTAGTTGTCGGTGGTCTCTCCTTCCTCCTCTTCCTCACCGCACACCCCAAGTAGAATGCAAACTGCTGAAACAAAGCCTTATTTGCCTTTCGGCTTTGTATCCTCAGCACCTGGCTGGCACACACGTGATAGGTGCTTAATAAAGGTCGGGCAAATCGTTACTGTCACCATAGCTGAGCCATTCTGGGTTCAGTCAAGGATCTTTATTTCCAAGGGATACGGTATCATTTTAAAATAATCAACAATAGACCGTCAGGGGCTCCACATGGCCACTGAAAGGGACGAATCCCTTGATGTGGCATTCAAGGCTCTCCTTTATTACACCTGCACTCTAACTTGCCAGGTTGATGAGCTGATTTAGTGAAGAAGGAAAAAACAAAACTCTGAATTTGAGGTCAAGATGATTTGGGATTGAAGCCATCTCTGACACATAAGTTTTGTGACTTCAGCCTCAGTTTTCCTGTAAAATGTAAATAATGGCACCAAACTCACAGGGTCATGAAGGTGTATTAAATAAGATGATGTTCATATGGGAAATGCTTTGCAAACCTTAAGATGCTACAACCATGATAACTCTTATTGTTAATATTATTATTTATACCTTGGGATCTTTTTTACTGTGAATGAGAGAAGACTTTAGAGGGGAGAGGGTGACCCAACCCCTGTTTTTAAGTTTTTAAGGGTTGTCATCTGGAAGAAGGGTGAGATTTGTTCTGCTGGCCCCAATGGATAGAAATTGCAAAAAGGTAGATTCATTCCTTCATTATAGGAAGGAAAAAAGCAATTAGGGCTGCTCAAAATGGAATACGATGTTTCCAAGGATGGTGAGGTCTTCCACTAGAGGTTGGGAACATTGTTTTTATTTTATTTTATTTGGAGGAGCATTATTGAAGAAGTTCTTTTTGGGGGGAGATAATCTGGGTTAAGTGACTTGCCTAGGGTCACACAGCCAGTAAGTGTCTGAGGCTGGATTTGAACTGAAGTCCTCCTGAGGCTGGAACTCTATCCATTGTGTCACCTAGGTCTTCTAGGGATTAGATTGGATGCTGTCCAAGTTCAGTTCCCTTCCAGCTTTGAGATTCCAGTACACTCAATGGGCCCCCACGGGGCAGAGGAAGCTGGGGGTTCCCTGTAAATGCTGGGGTCAGAATGGCTGTGTGGCAATGGGAAAAGAGCTCAGCTTCTCTGATCTTTAGTTTACTCAACTGTAAAATAAGGTTAAGCCACCTACCAGAATGGAGCTGGAGGGAATCATGAGACCATGCCAACTGGGTGCACTACAAATTTGTGTGACACTCTACCTCAACGGGGCCATCGCTGCAGCAAAGCAATCTTTTTACACCTCCCTAATTGATCTACTACCCCACTCAATTCTGTAGTGCTTCAAACCCTTTCAACCCTCCTCCAGCACCCCCCAGGCCCTTCCTCCCATCTGAGGACCTTGTCTCCTACTTTAACAAAAGAATCAGGTCATCCTCCTCCTCACCTCACCTCCCTCAAATGCTTTCGGCCACTATCTCTTCCTTCATCCCCTTGTACACGAAAATGCCTCTTCACACCCCATTCCATCCCACTTCTCCAGCAGACTGCTCCCTCTATCACCCCCCCCTTCACTCTTTCCTTATTCACAGGCTCCTTCCCTACTGCCTATGTATCTCCTCAGAGCTCAAAAAAACCCTCATTTGATCCATCCATCCTTGTTAACTCTTGTCCCATATCTCATCGCTCCTTTGTGGTGAAATGAGAAAAACAGCCACAATCCACTTCCTCTCATTCTGTTCTAAACTCTCTGCAGCCTGACATCCCACCTTCTGATTCAGTTCAAACTCTCCAAAGTTACCAAAGATCTCTTAAAATTGCCAAATCGAATGGTCTTTTCTCAGTCTTTGTCCCTCTTGACTTCTCTGCAGCCCATCCTTAGATAATCATGCCTCTCTAAGTTGTCTGACCCCACTTTCTAATTTTCCTTTGCTGGATCTTCTTTCAAGTCATGTCCACTAACCATGAGTGTACCCATGGATAGAGTATTTTTCTATCCATATTCTCTTTGTTCTGCTATAAAGAGACATTCATCATAGGATATATCAGAGTAGGAGTTGAGAGCATACAACAGGTTTCTGACACTCATTAGCTATGTAATCAGTTTCCTCAGTATAAAAGGAGAGAGTTAGACTAAGTTCTGTGTCCCAAAGTCCTTCTCATCTCAGGCTATGAACCTATTATTGTATGCTCAATCCAAACTGAATAACTCACCATTTCTCTCAAACATGCTGGAAATTTTCCACTCTCTGACCCTTTACTCATGTAGTTTCCTCTGCCTGGAATGCCTTCTCCCCACTTACACTTTTGCCCATTGACATTTTCTTCCAAGGCTCTATCCTGGTTCCTCTTCTCTTCTTCCTCCACTGGTGATCTTGTCAACTTCCAAGGCACCAATGTTCATCTTCATACTGATGATTCCCAGATCTACTTATGCAGCCCCAACAGCTAATCTCACATCTCCAGTTACCTATTAGACATTTGGAACTGGATGTCCCCTAGACATCCCTAAACTCAATATCCCTTCCTACTCTTCAATGAGTGTTGAGGGCACCACCTTCCTCCCAGTCATCCAGGCTTTCAGTCTTGTTATTCAACATCTTTGGCACTCTGTCTCACCCAACATAGCAAATCAATTACCAAGTCAGGACGACTTCGTTGCTGACTGGTCTCCTTACCCCAAGGCTCCCCTCCATGCAGCCGCTGATGTCATCTTCCTAAAGCACAGGGATCATGTCGCTGCCACCACCATCTCCACCCTCAGCAAGCTCCAGAGGTTACCTATCACTTTCAGGATCAAAGAGAGACTCTTCGGCTTGGTTTTTAAAGCGCTTTCTATCTTGATCTTTGCTCTACTCTGAGTGCTCTAAAATTCTTGGTGCTTCTCAGAGAGGACACTTTTGACTCCAGGCATGGGCCCCAGCTGACTTTGGGGTTAGAACGCTCACCTCTGCCTCCTGCCTTCCTCCATTTCCTTCAAGATTCAGCTCAAACAGCACGTTCTGCAAACAGTTTTTCCCGATCCCTGTGGTTGTTGGTGCCTTTTCTCCGAGATATTTGCGGTCACTGTTCGGTCGTTTCAGTTTGTGTCCAAATCTTTGGGACCCAATTTGGGGTTTTCTTGGCAGAGATATTGGAGTGGTTTGCCATTTCCTTCTGTAGTTCATTTTACAGGTGAGGAAACTGAGGCAAACAGGGTGAAGTGATTTGCCCAGGGTCACACAGCTAGGAAGTGTCTGAGGTAAGATTTGAACTCAGGGCAATGAGTCTTCCTGACTTCAAGCTCAGCATTCTATGCACTGCACTGCCCAGCTGTCCTCTCTCTGCGATGACCCTCCTGTTTATACACTGCCCTCTACCCTGGAACTTGTAACTGTTTATTTTTAACTTGTACATACATAATTTTTCATACTGCCTCCTCCATGAGAATGTCAGCGATTTTCAGACAGGGGAGCATCCTTTGCCTTTCCTTGTATCCCAGTGCTTAGCACAATGACTGATATATAGTAGGCATTTAATAAATGTTTGTTGACCAACTGACTCACTGACCTGACAAAGCAGCTGTGAGAAAAGTGCTTTGTAAACTTTCAGCTCCAATGAATATGCATTAAGCACCTTCTGTGTGTAGAGTACGGTGCTAAGTCTGATGTCAAGCTTACACAAGACATGGAATTCTAAAAGAAGTAACACCTGATCCATACTTTGAAGGAAGCACAGTTTTCGGCAAGGCAGAGGTGAAGAGGGAATGCATTCCAGAAATGGGAGACCAGCTGTGCAAAGGTGTGGAGGTGGGAAATAGAAATTTGTATATAGGTAACTGCATGTAGACCAGTTTGAGACTGGAACCTGAAGAGGGTAAAATAAAGCTGAGAAGGGAGGTGGAAGCCACATCACAAAGGATTGAAAATGCCAGGGTGTGATAGGAAGTGCCTTCCCCAGCCCAGGCTGATTGGTTCCCAAGCTCATTACTGTAGCTAACTGAACTCTGATCCCTAACTTTCCCCCAAGGGGTCTCTGCAGTTCCACCATTTGTCCATAAGGTCAAGTATCCTGAACCCCCAGGTTTCTCTGGGCACTTGCAGCACACTCTGAAAACCCACACATTCACATCTTGTTTCCTGTTTGCAACTGACTTTCCTTGACCTCCTAGGAGAGCCCCCTCCCCCAATGCCTCCACATGGCACCAGGGCCTTAAGACATGGGTGGAGGCTGACTGAAGTGTGACCTGAAATCTCCTTTCTGAGCCAACCTCTTCCTGGTCTGTCCTCCCTTTTTCCTATGAAGCATTAGTCACCAAAGAACCAATCTATACCCTGGATGTCCCTGGGGTAGACCTCACCCTTGGAAGAGCAACCTCAGAGGATGTTTCAGAAAACAACTGCCCTACCTCCCTCTTTTCTTTGTAGAGGGGAGCATGCAGTGTTGTAGAATACTAGACTCAGTTGACACCTTCCCCCCCACCCATTTTACAGGTGAGGAAACTGTGGCCCAGAGAGATTAAGTGATTCACCCAGGGTCACATAGCTGGTGTCTAACACAGGATTTGATTCCAAATCTTTCTGTACCCTATCTACTATGCCATAGTACACTGCTTCTCAAAAGGCAAATCTGTTTGGAATTGGATGAGGAATCTGAGGTGCCTGGAGGGGAAATGACTTGTCTAAAGTCTCATAGTTAGTAAATGAAAGAGTTTGGATTTGAACCCAAGGCTTCTAACTCCAAGTCAAATGCTATGATCATTGGAGAGTATCTCTTCCATTCTGGAATCCACCTTCCCCAAAGCCTCAAATGTGCCTTTCAGAAGAACCTTTTTTTCTGGATAGTGCAGGGCTGAAAAATCCTTAGTCCCTTGTCCCTCTCATTTCTCTAGACTCCACAGAAACCCTACCCTTAGATTCAGAATTGACTACATCACCACTTTCCTTTATATTTGTTATATCCTTGAGAAATCCCAGTCCCAGCAAGAGTCCACCCAGATATGTGAGCTCTGCCACGGATTCACTACGTAACCATGGACAGTCCCCTGTCTGGACCTCAGTTTCCCCATTTGTAAAATGAAAAAGTTGGACCCTATGGTCTCAAAGATCCCTCCTCACTCTCAAAATACCTCTCAGATATAGATTTGGGCAAAGTCATTTCCCAAGCTAGAATGAGGAATGCAAGGTCCTTTATAGACTGCCCCCAGATGATCTTTCCATCCATATGTCTCCTTGTTCTAGATCAAGAGAAATTCTGGGGTACATCTAAATAGGAGTTGAGGGCACAATAAATACCTACACTTCTGACACTAGCTGTGTGACCAAGTTATGTGACTTAAGTTCTATGTCCCACAGTCCTTCCCACATCAGTTTATGAACCTATTGTATCCTTGAGCCAAACTAACAACTCACCATTACTCTCAAACATGTTGCCAATTTCCCCCTCACCAGCCCTTTGCTCATGTAGTTTCCTCTGACTAGAATGTCTTTTCCCCATTCTCATCTTTGCCTGTTGATACCCTCCCTTTTCTTCCAAACCCACCTCCTCCATGATGTTATCCAAGATCTCCCCGGCCCTATAAACTTTTGGGACAGGAAGCACCCTATCCTTCGTCTTTTCAGAAGCAGGAAAAAATTGTACAGCTACACTCTCCCCTCAGCTGAACTCACCCTTTTGAGCCAAGACAGCAAGAATGAGAAGTAACCAAGGCATCCTATCCCCAGGGAGTCCAAAAGTAGAGGCAGGTGTCAGTCTGCGCAGGTGGGGCCTCTGAGGTCAGCTTGATGAAGGGTCTTAGCTCAGGCCAGTCCAGAAGGGGCCCACAGGCTCCTCAGTAGCAGCCCTGAAGGTCAGTTGCACTTCTGTAGAGAAGAACTGAGAATTGGTGGGACCCAACCCAAATGCATGTTGCAACTGTGCATGAGAGAGAGCAAGTGAGAAAAGGAGACATCAAACATCCCTCCCTCTTTTAGTCAAAGTAAAACTGAAAGAAAGCATGTCAAGGCAGCAGGCGAGAGGGCCCCACGTTACCCATCAGTCATGAGCAAAGCCACAAGGCCACCACACATGGTGAGTGATTTAGAGCACTGAGGACCAGGGCATCAACAGCAGGCTGACTAATTGGCCACTGAGTCACTAGCCTGCTGAAGTCACTGAGGGCAATGCTTTCCAAGCAAGGAAACAAAGAGTCAGTTAAACATCTACCATGTATTGTGCTAAGGCACTTTACAAATAGTATCTTATTTGATCCTCATCACAACCTGGGAGGCAGGTGCTATTGTGATCCCCAACTTTACAGCTGAGGAAACTGAGGCAAACATAAATGAAGTGACATGTCCAGGGTAATACAACTAATAAGTGTCTGAGGTAGGATTTGAACTCAAGTTTTCTGGACTTGAGACCCAGCCCTCTATCCACTGCTCCATCTAGCTATCAAGGAAGCCCTAAAAAGAAGATTCTATAATCTGGGGAACTATCATGGCTACAGGGCATTTGCAAAAAGAACTCTGTAGCCTTGAATTTGAGTCTTGGTTCTGGAACTTACTGGACTTGATCAAGTTACTCCCCTTTCTTAGTCAGTTTCCCCTGATGAAAAATACAGGATCTGATTTTTGTAGTGAAAAAGAACCAGAAACTAAGGGATGGCCCATTAATTGGTGAATGGCTAAACAAATTATATGAAGGCAATGGAATACTATTGGGCTGAAAGAGGGATGGAAGTGATGCTTTCAAAGGAAGCTGGTAAGACCAGTTCTCATGAGTTTCATATGAACTGATGTAAACGGAAGTGAGTAGCATGAGGAGAACAGTTTGTGTAACAAGAAGACGGATCCATGAAAATGAAGAGAACTTGGATCCATGCAATGACCAGCCACGACTCTGGAAAACCCATGGGGAAGGACACTCCTGTCAGAGAAGTGATGGTCACAGCGCCAAACAAGACAGGTTTGGGGGCACAGCCAAGGCAGGAATTTGTTCTGTTTGCCAATGCATATTTGTCACAAAGGTTTTTTTGCTTTCTTTCTTCCTTTCTTTTTCCTTCTTTCTCTTCCTTCCTTTCTTCTTTCTTTTCTTTCTTCCATCCTTCCTTCCTTCTTTTTTCAATCTTTTCTTCCTTCCTTCCTTTCTTTCTTTGTTTTTCTTCCTTTCTTCTTTCTTCCTTTCTTCCTTCCATCCTTCCTTCCTTTCCTTTCCTTCCTAGTAACTCCATGGCTAATCAGCCTTATGTTAATGCCCTAGTCCTCAGTGCTCCAAATCACACATCATGTGGTGGCCCTGTGGCTTTGCCTATGGCTGGTGGGAACATAGTGACCACTCACCTGCTGCTTTCTTTCTTGCTTTCCTTTTTCTTTCCTTTCTTCGTTCTTTCTTCCTCCTCCTCCTCTTTTCTTCTTCTCTCCTTCCCACATGGGAGAGGGGGGAGAAGTAGGAGGGATAAAAAAAGTTGTTTGATATTGAAAAAATAATGTAAAATGCAGACATAAAATAACATATGAGGGTGAATGCTATGAAAATATAATGCCCAAGCAAGGCCTTGGGGAAGAAATGTGAGAAGATCCCTCCCACACCCCTTTCTGTTGCTTCACAGGATGTAATGTCAAATTTTTTTGATAAGGCGATCAGTTTTGTAAACTGTTTTTCTTTTTGCCTAGATCCAATGAGATGACTCTGAGGATACAGTGTAGAGCCTGGAGTCAGACTAGGCCTGAGTTCAAATTCTGCCCCAGATACTTCCTAGCTGTGTGACCCTGGACCAGTCTCTTCACCTCTGTTTGCTTTAGTTTCCTCATTTGTAAAATGGAAATAATAACAGCACTTACCCCTTAGGGTTGTTGTGAAGACCAAATAAGAGAATAATTGTTAGGTAATTAGCACGGTGCCTGACCCACAGTAAGTACCAAATAAATTTTTCTCCCCTTCCCTTTTTTTTATTCTTCATGCTAAGGGATTGCTGGGGAGAGCAGGAGGGAGGAGGGGAAGATACACTGGGAAATATAGATGATATAAAAACAAAATACAGCAATAAAAATATATTGAAAGAAAATTAAAAAGCTGACAGCAAAAGTCCAGGAAAACAGATAATGAAACATGTCTTCCTCATCATGGCAAAGAGGTGGTGAACCATGGGGATAGAATACTATATACATTGTCAGATACAGATGTTGAGTTAGATGTTTTTAATTGTTGCTGTTGTTGTCACAAGGGAGGATTCAAATTACTGTGACAGAAAGACAAAAGGTATCACTAGTATACATACATATTATATATACACATATACATACACATATTTTTTATATATGTATATACACACACACACACAAATAAGGTCTCAAGTTCCTTCCATGTCCTCATTATTAATAATAGCCATAATAATTCTGGTTGACATAATTATATGGATGTACTGAGAAGGAGCTCAAAATGCATGCCCAGTTCCATAGGAGGCGCCCAAGTCTAACAAATGAGGGGTCCCCTAATTCATCCCACTACAGCTACAAATAATAACAGCTGAAATTTATGTGATACCTATAGCATCTCACTTGTTCATCATCACAAAAACCCTGGCAAGTAGGTGCTGTGGCTCCCCCCACTTTAGGAGAAGAGAAAAGTGAGGTTTGGTTTCCTTGCCCAAGATCACTCTCAAAGTAAATATGGGAACTCCAGAATCTCAAATCTAAACTCGGGTGAATAAAGAGATACCCAAAAGGCATGAGGAGGTGGCATCATGATGCTGATGAAGACTCGTGAGTAAGGAATGACATCAAAGACATTGTCCAGGAAGTGTATCACTCAGAAAACAGATGGGCTAGTGATGGAGCAGATGGTCTGAGCATGGCTGGTACAGAGCCCAACATCATATTAAGAAACTCCAGGGAAGGATGACTGACAGCACACAGGGGAGATTGTCCATGAGAGAATCTGAGGAGTAGAAAGGATGGAAAAGTATTGCTACCTATGCTGTTGGAAGGTCTACTCACACTGCTAAGATCAGAGCTTCACCCAAGATTGAAATTGGGGTGACATGATGAGAATTTGTATTTCAATAGCACCTTTGAGACTTACAAAATATTGTCCTCCCAGAAAACTTGTAACATAGGCTTCACTCTAAAGATGAGAAAAGTAAGGATCAGAGACTGGAAGGGACTTGTCCTGGGTCATTTTATTCATTCACCTCCTTTGTAAAGATTTGATCAACCTAATAATAACAACAGTGTTCCAATTCAGACCTCTTTATATTATGGTCTCAGACCATCCTAGTGTTCTAAGGGCCCTCCCAGCTCTGGCATCCTGTGTTCTAAGGGCCCTCCCAGCTCTGACATCCTGTGTTCTGAAGGCCCTCACAGCCCTAATATCCTGTGTTTTAAGGGCTCTCCCAACCCTGACACTATGTTCTAGGGTGATGTAATAGATAGAGAACTGGATCTGGAGTTAGGAAAGTCCCAAGTTCAAATCCAGACTCAGTCACTTAGAACCTATGTGACCCTGGGCAAGTCACTGAACCTCTATCTGCTTCAGTTTTTTCAACTGTTAAATGGGAATCATGGGAGGGCAGAGCCAAGATGGAGGAGTAGAAGGATGGACCTGTAAAAGTTATCCCCCCACAGGCCATAGAACACCTGTAAAAATATAACTCTAAACAAATTCTAGAGTAGCAGAAAGTCACAAAACGACAGAGATTTCTAACCCAAGGCAGCCTGGAAGGCCGACAGGAAAGGTCTATCACACCAGGGTCAGTGCAGAACACAGCCCAGCCTTGGCTGTGCCACGTAGTCTGGACAGGACCAGATCAGGCTTCAGGGCACCACTGGCAGCAGCTGTGGTTCCCAGATTCCTCCTCCCACAAACGCCAAAGATAGCTTCAAAGGTCAGTGAGAAAGCTCTTTCACCTGGGTCAGAGGAGAATAGGGTCCTCCCCTAGCCCCAGCCCCAGGTGGCCCCAGATGGTGGCAGTTTTGCAGCCTTTGGCCAAAAGATCCTGGGTGAATTGAGCTGCTGTTCTGGAACTCAGCCCTGAGTGGTGGTCCTGGGGTGAGGAGGAGCACTGGTGGAGTTGGTGGAGGCTCTGGAGAAGGAATTCTACTCACAAATCCTGGCAGAAAAGCTTGTGGTTGCTCCCAGATCAGAGTGCGGGCCAGGATAGGAGTAAACTTCTCTCCCTTGGTTGTGCCACCTTGGAGGAACTGAGAACTTACAAAGTCCTCCATACCCTCCTCTTGACAAAGGACTCAAAAGTCAAGTAACTGACTGAGAAAATACCCAAAAAAAGGGGAAAAAAATAAGACTATAGAAGGTTACTTTCTTGGTGAGCAAGTATTTTCTTCCATCCTTTCAGATGAGGAAGAACAATGCATACCATCAGAGGAAGACCTAAAAGTCAAGGCCATGGAAGAACTCAGAAAGGATTTTGAAAATCAAGTAAGAGAGATAGATGGAAGGAAAGTTGGGAAGAGAAATGAGAGAGATGCAAAAAAATCATGAAAAGTGAGTCAACAGCTTGCTAAAGGAGATCCAAAAAATGCTGAAGAAAATAACACCTTTAAAAATAGACTAACTCAAATGGCAATGCCAAAAAGGCAATGAGGAGAACAATGCTTTAAAAAGTAGAATTAGCCAAATGCAAAAAGAGGTTCAAAAGCTCACTGAAGAAAATAGTTCTTTAAGAATTAGATTGGAGGGGCGGAGCCAAGATGGCAGAGTAGAAAGACTCACTTTTACTAGCTCCGAACCCACAGCCCATGGATTTCTTCTAAAAAGAACTCCTGACAAATTCTGGAACAGTGCAAGCCGCGCAGAAACACAGTGAAGGAGATTTCCGTTGCAGAGAGCCCTGAAAAACCGACCCCAGGGGCCCATCACGCCCCAGATGGGAGAGGAGCCCTCCCCTCCCCCTACCCTGGCCGCACCGCATTGAGGAGCGAGCAGACCCAAGCAGGCTTCCGGGACTGTAGTCTCCGGCGGCCGTGAA
>CM053773.1:193611231-193659131 GCA_028658325.1 Potorous gilbertii
AATCTAACACTTATGTAGCGCTTTAAGGTTTGCAAAATGCTTAAATGTTTTCTCATCTGATTCTCATAATACTGGGGGGAAGGTTCTAGGATGATCCCTATTTAACCAATAAACCAAAACTGACAGTGCCTTGCCCAGGACCATATAGTCTAGTAATAATAATAGCTAACATAATATTTATATAACTCTTACTATGTGCCAGGCACTGTACTAAACACTTTATCTCCTTTGGTCCTCATAATGACCCTGGGAACCAGGTGTGATTTGGATCCCCATTTTACAATTGAAGAAACTGAGGCAAACAGGTTAAGTGACTTACCCAGGGTCACACAGCTAGTAAGTGTCTGAGGTCAGATTTGAACTCAGAGCTTCCCGACTGCAGGTTAGTATTCTATTCACTATGTCACATAGATAATATATATATATATATATATATATATATATATATATACATATATATATGAATAAAATGATAGAATTTTTTACAATTAATTTTAAAATCCCTTCCAACTCTCATCTTATTTTCTAAGGCCCCCTTCTACCTCTGTCATCCTCTATTCAAAGGACCTTCCCTCCCAGCTGTCTCCGTGTTCTAAGGGATCTCTCAGCTCTGATCTTTCTGTGTCCTACCACTGGTCACCGGAAGAGGGCTGTCTACTCAGCTCACTGAGCCCAAAAGTGATTGAGACTGCATGTTTGCTGATGTTTATCCTTTAGCATCAGTAGTTTGCTGCAAACCAGGGGTTCCCGATCTTTTTCTAGTACAAGAACTATTTTTTCTCCCTCCAAGAACCCTCCCCAATTCAGCAAATATTTTTAAAGTACCTGCTTTGTGCAGAGCCCTGAGAGAGAGGCTAAGCTGAATAAGAGGGGACCCCACCTTCAAGAATTTGAGCTCTAACAGACATAAGAAAAAAGCAAGATCCTTTAACCCCCAAGAGGATACTTGTCCATCCAGACCCTACTAGAACCTCCCCTTCTCCACAGTACATCTGAAGGCCTGCTAGACTTTGCCTTATACCCTACTTCAGCACCCTGGGGACCTCCAGACCTCTCCAGCTGCTCTGAAGCCCTGGTTAAATCCTACAGTTTATCCCAGTTTCACTATGAGCTTGTGGAGGGCAGGTCTCTCTTGTTTTTCTTATTTATATTTCAGGTGCTTAGGACAAAATGACGTTACTCCCAGACATGTACTCTTCAATCCAGTGACATGAACAAGACACTCCATCTCTTGACCCTGGACATTTTTTCCGGCAGTCCCCCATGCCTAGAACACTCTCTGTCCATTTCAACTACTGAGCTCCCTAACTTCCTTTGAGTCCCAACTAAAATGTCACCTCCTACAGGAAGCCTTCTCCAACCCCTCTTAATCCCAGTGCCTTCCTTTTGGTAATTATTTCCGATTTATTCTGCATAGAACTAGTTCGTACTTACTTGTTTTCTCATTTTCTCTTCCATTAGATTATAAACTCCTTGAGGGCATTACTTCTTTCTGTATTCCTGGTGCTTAGGAGATAGTCCATAGGAAAATAGTGATGCTTAATAAATGTTTATTGGCTGACTAAAAATAAAGGCTTAGTGAATGCTTTTCCATTCTATTCTGAATACTCAGACCTGATCCAAATGATAACAAATGACATTCATGTAGTACTTGGAGATGTATACTGTGTTTTAATTACATTAATTCACTTGATTCCCAGTCTCAAGCACATACCAGAATTGCTATTTTTCAAATGATGGAAGATGCTGATGTGAATGCAAATTCACTCAACACATGACAATTCACAGTCTGTGACTACATGTTTCATCAGTTAACAGATATTAGGTCTACTTTCATGTGAGGGAAGGGGTCCAAAAATATCAATGATGATGATGGTGATGGTGATGGTTATGCTGATAAGAAGAAGGAGAAAGAGAATAATATTTATATAAAATTTAAGGTTTATAAAATGATTTGTATACTTTATCTCATTGGATCCTCACAATAGCCCTGGGAGGGAAGTGCTATGATAAATGATAAAACTGAGGCTCTGAAGAGGTTAAATAACTTAAGGGTCACACAGTCAGTGACTAAGTCAGGATTCAAAATCAGGTCTTCCTGATTCAAAGTCTAGAGTTCTATTCAATGAGACCTTAGTTCAAATGCCACCTCAAAGTTTACCAGCTATGTGACCTGAGGCAAGTCATGTAGCCTCAACTGCCTCGTATAAAGAAGGAGGATCAATCAATCAACGAGCATCTATCAAGGACTCCCTGTGGAGCAGCTAGGTGGTGTAGTGGAGAGAGTTCAGGATTTAGGAACACGTGAATTCCAATCCAGCTTAGAAACTGACTAGTTCTGGGGCAAGTCACTTCATATCTGTCTCCTTGTTGTAACATGGTCATAATAGCAGCTCACCTCCCAGGGTTTTGTGAGAACCAAGTGAGATAATCATTTGTTTTTGGTTTTTAATTTATTTATTCATTTCAGTTTTCAACATTCACTTCCATAAGATTTTGAGTTCCAATTTTTCTCCCCATCTCTCCCCTATCCCTACCCCATGAGGGCATGCATTCTGATTCCCCCTTCCCTCAATCTGCCCTCCCTTCTATCAACCTCCCCTTCTCTTATCCCTGTCCCCTTCTATTTTCCTGTAGGCTAAAATAGATTTCCATACCTCATTGCCTGTGTATCTTATTTCCCAGTCGCATGTAAAAACTATACTTAACACTTTTTAAAACATTGGATTCCAAATTCTCTCCCTTTCTCCCTCCTCACTCACCCTCACTGAGAGGGCAAGCAATTCTATATAGGTTGTCACGTAAAACACTTCCATAATAATCATGTTATGAAAGACTAACTGTATTTCCCTCCATCCTATCCTGCCCCTGTTTAATCTATTCTCTTCTTTGACCCTATCCCTTCTCAAAAGTGTTTACTTCTGATTACCCCCTCCCCCAATCTGCCCTCCCTTTTATCCCCCATCTCATCTCCTTCCCCCTTACTTTTCTGTAGGGTAAGGTAGGTTTCCATACCCAATTGGGTACATAGTTATTCACTCCTTAAGCCAAATCCAATGAGAGTAAGATTAACTCATTCCCTCTCACCTCCCGCCTCTTCTTGTCCACTGTAAAATCTTTTTCTTGCCTCTTTTATGTAAGATAATCTATCCCATTCTACCTCTCTCTTTCCCCTTCTCCCAGTCCATTTCTCTCTCACCCCTTAATTTTATTTTTTAGATACCATCCCTTCGTAGCTCCGCCCTCTATGTGTATATTCCCTCCAACTATCCCAATAATGAGAAAGGTCTCATGAGTTACAAATATCATCTTTTCATGTAGGAATGTAAACAGCTCAACTTTAGTAAGTCCCTTGTGATTTCTCTTTTCTATTTACCTGTGGCGGATGGCCAGTGTCCCCACATGGCTCAATGAAGTGGTGAAGAAGAAAGACATGGGCAGGACGAGAAAGATAGGACAACTCCATTTATTGATCTGAGGGTCTGAGATTTTAAAGACAGAATCTACCAGTCTATGTGACAATTTACTCATCTCTCATCCTATTAATTTGACCAGTCTTATTGTCTTAAAAGAATGTTATCCTAGAGGGTATCTATCTATTTTACATATCCCTTGTATTCTGTATTTCTCTTGTTAATCTCATGGAGACAGCAACATCCAGGTTGGGGCTGGAGAGCAATTCTGGATGATAATGAGCACAGTCTCAGAGAACAGATTTTCCCAAAGTTCTAGCCTGAACTTGCCACCAAACTCCATCCTAGCCCTCAACATTTACCTTTTCATGTTTCTCTTGAGTCTTATATTTGAAAGTCAGCTTTTCCATTTAACTCGGCTTTTCAAGAATGCATTAAATTCCTCTATGTTATCGAATATCAGTTTACCACCTCATTGATTACATTCCTCTTTGTTGGGTGAGTGATTCTTCATTTTTATCCTAGCTCATTTGACCTCCAAAATATCATATTGCAAGTCCTCTGATCCCTTAATGTAGAAGCTGCTAAGTCTTGTGTTACCCTGACTGTGACTCCACCATACTTGAATTGTTTCTTTCTGGCTGCTTGCAATATGTTCTCCTTGATCTGGGAACTTTCGAATTTGGCTCTACTATTCCTGGGAGTTTTTTTGGTGGAATTTCTTTCAGGAGGTGATTGGCAAAGTCTTTCCATTTTTATTTTACCCTCTTGTTCTAGAATATCGGGGCAGTTTTCTTTGATAATTTCTTGAAAGATGATGTCTACACTCTTTTTTTGATCATGACTTTCAGGTAGACCAATAATTTTAAAATTATCTCTCCAAGATCCATTTTCCATGTTAGTTGTTTTTATAATAAGATGGTTCACATTGTCTTCTATTTTTTTCATTCTTTTGGCTTTATTTTATGATTTCTTGATTTCTCATAAAGTCTTTAGCTTGCATTTGTTCCATTCTAATTTTTAAGCAATTATTTTCTTCAGTGAGCTTTTGAACCTCCTTTTTCATTTTGCCAATTCTATTTTTTAAGGTATTCTTCTCCTCACTGGCTTTTTAGACCTCTTTTGCCATTTGGGTTAGTCTATTCTTTAAGGCATTATTTTCCTCAGGATTTTTTGGGGTCTCCTTTAACAAGCTGTTGACTTATTTTTCATGATTTTCTTCCATCACTCTTATTTCTCTTACCAATTTTTCCTCTACTTCTCTTGCTTGATTTTCAAAATCCTTTTTGAGCTCTTCCGTGGTCTGAGGTCAATTCATATATTTCTTGGAGACTTTGGATATAGGTGCTTTGACTTCATTGTCTTCTTCTGAGTGTATGTTTTCCTCTTCCTTGTCATCCAAGTAAGATGCTATAGTATGAGAGGTTTTTTTTGTTTTGTTTGTTTTTTCTGTTTGGTCATTTTCCCCACCAATTACTTGACTTTTTTAACTCTTTGTTAAGGTGGGGTCTGCTTACAGTGTGGAGGGTGTACTTTCCCAAGCAACAAGGGTTTTATGCAGCTATTTTCAAAGATACTTCTAGGGACCTGTAAGTTTTCAATTCTTCCAAGGTGGTATGATCTAAGGAGAGGTGTTTACTATCCTCCTTGTCTATGCTCTGGTCTGTGAGTGACTACAAGCACCTTTTTCTGCCCTGGAACTGTGAGGAGGGACTCCCTCTACTGTGGCTGCAAGCTCTGCTATGCCTATGTTCCTCCTCACCCCAAGACTGCCAGTCAGGACTATGACCCAGATCCAATGGGCAAAGCAATACAGTCCTGCCTCAGTGCCAGCAAAGAGACCCCTGTAATCTCCTTCTGACCTATTGTTAAATCCCCTTACCATCTGTGGGCTGGGTACTCTGGAATCTGCCCCTATTGCCGCCAATGCCACTACTCTAGGGCTGCAGTGGGGCTGGGGCTGGTTTTCATTCCTTTTTCACCCAGGTCCAACAGATCTTTCCTACTAACCTGCTAAATTATTTTTGGAATTTGTGGGTTGGGAAGTCTGGAAAAATGCCTTAGCTGCCAGTGATTCAGTCCCTAGAGACCTGGGTCCAAGTTGTGCCAGCACAGCCTATGTTGGCCTGTACTCCTCTCCCATCCCGGCCCAATAGACCTTTCCCATTGACTCTCCAGGTTGTCTTGGTCTGGAAATTTGTTTCACATATTTTTGTGGTTTCTCCTACTCTAGAATTTGTTTAGAGTCATTTTTCACAGGCATTTGGAGGGGTTTGGGGGAGAGCTCAAGCAAGTCCTTGATTTTTAAAAAAAGATAATTATTTGTAAAGCACTTAGTACCACCCCTAGTACAAGTAGATGCCATAAAAATGCTTATTCCTTTCCCTTCCCTGGTCAAATCATTTAACCTCTGTCTTCTTCAGTTTCTGCCTCAGTTATGAGACTCAAATGAGATACTAACTGTAAAGTGCCTAGCACTATATATTAATAATAATAAGCACTATATAAATGTCAGTAGTTAGAAAGAAACACTGATCTTAGGTTTGAGGACATAAAGGAAGACATAAAAACATAGTGTTTGTGCTGCCTGTCTACAAGGAAAGGAAAGTATTTTGTCAGCATTCCAATGTGAGGTATTACAAAGCAAAGGGGCAAAAGTGAGAGGACAGAAAACTTATTTTTAGCCAGCTCAGAGTGTCATTCTGCCAGCTCGCAAAGAATGCATGCTCCTTGAGGACAAGGACTATTCCATTTCACTGTAAAATGACAAAGTTGGATTAAATGGCATCTGAAGTCCTTTCCAGTTCTGGAGCTGTGACTCCATAATCTGTCAAATGAGAGAACTAGATTTAAGAGATTCAGATCTCTCACAGCTCTAAATCCTATGGAGAAAAACAAAAACAAACCTTTAAATTCCCTGGAGCTCCATGTGAGGTCAACGTTATTATTCCCGTTTTACTGAAGGGATTTAGGGTCAATTGATACTAGTTACACTACTGATAACTGCTGGAAAAAGGATTCAAACTCAGGTCTCTTGTGACTTCAAGGAAAAATGTCCTTTTCCTATGTTCCAAGCTGTTGGTGTTTGTTCTTCATTCTCAAAGAGGACCATGACATCAGGAGGGTGATGTCATAACTTGCAAGTAATTGGATTTAAGTGAGGCAGGGTGGTGCAAAGTCACCAGCCTCACTTTCCCCTCTGGATCCATCTGGGTCTGGGGACAAGATATAAATCAGGATGACTGGAGACAGCCCCAGATGCAGTGGGGGACCTTGACCTTTTTAAGCTAAGATCTTTAACAAGTCTCAGTTTGACTGAGGCAATGCCCATTCAGTAGTTCAGGCTTGGTAAGAAATGAGGCAGAAAATGGCCTTTTTTATCTAGCTAAAAAAAATCAATCTGGGAGGGCAAGTTCTGGTTAGCAAAACTGCCAATTAGGCATTTTACATTTCAATTCTTCTCTATCCTATCCTGGATTTAGACGCTGGGAGCTTTCTTTTGCTGCTTTCAAAAAATAAATACCACTCTAACGACTGTCTCCCAAAGTGATTTTTTATAAAAAGGAAAAGGAAAAGAACCCCCTTATACCAAAAATATTTATAGCAGCTTTTTGTGATGGCAAAGAATTGGAAATTAAGGAGCTGTCCATCAGTTGGGGAATGACTGAGCAAGTTGTGGTATATGAATGTAATGGAATACTACTGTGCTATAAGAAATGATGAGTAATTGGATTTCAGAAAAACCTGGAAAGACTTACATGAACTGATACAAAGTAAAATGAGTAAAACCAGGAGAATATCGTACACCATTACAGCAACTTTGTGCAATGACCAACCATGAATGACTTAACTATTCTCAAAAATACATTGATCCAAGACAACTCTGAAGGATTTAATGATCCCCAGGGAAAGAACTAGAGTCTGAATACAGATTGAAGCATACTTTTTCTAAAAAAAAGCAGTCTTCATTTTTCTTGATCTGTGTTTTCTTTCACAGCATGACTAATATGAAAATGTGTTTTGCATGCCTGTACCTGTATAACCTATATCAAATTGCTTGCCTTTTCAATGAGTGGGGAGGAGAGGGAGGAAGAGAGAGAATTTGGAACTCCAAAGTTTAAAAAACAAATGTTTAAAATGGTTTTTACATGTAATCAGGGAAAAAATAAAATATAAAAAGAATGAGGAGGCTTCAACCGCAGGATCATACCATAGGTTTAGATAACTATACAAGTCCCTGGAGAAGTGGCGCTCACCAGAGGAAGGATGTTTTACAGCCTCAAGCAACTTATTGCTCCTGATGAAGCCTACTTTCCTTGGGGACCTCCAGGGTCCTCTAGACTTAAAGTACTACTAATCCAAGATTGAGACCTTATCCTTCTAGAGTAAAGGAATAGGGATGAGTTGAGAGACCACATTCTTCCTCTGTGAGCCCAAAGGATAATACAAACATTATCAAAGATCTATTTACTAGATCTCCTTTTAAATGCCAAGTCCAAGGCCATAGTTCAAATTATGATGAGCCATGACTCAATTAGTCGTATTCAAAACTGACTTCAAAAGGTCCAACCACAATGTAGATGCCTACCAATTGGCTGTTCCACAAGCAAGATGATCCGTCTCTTGCCTCCAGACATTTTATCTGGCTATGTCTCATGATTGGCATGGTCTCCCTTCTCTGCTCTAACTACTGACTTCCCTGGCTTCCTAGAAGTCCCAGCTAAAATTCTCACTTCCAAATGAAGTGGGAATGCCAAGTGGGAAACTTTTCCCACCCACTGTTAATTCCAGTGCCTTCCCTTTATTAATTACTTAAAATTGATCCTGAATATAGCTTGCTTTATATATTGTTGTTTGCATATCATCTCCCCATTAGATTGTCAGCTCCTCAAGGACAGGGGCTTTATTTTGTCTCTTTTTAAATCCTCAGCACTTAGCATGGTGCTTGGTACATATTGAATATTAATAAACAATTATCAATTAATTGATTGAATTGGGGAAGGGTTAAAAACCTAAGGTATATAAATGTAATATTAAGATCGTTTGAGATCATTTGAGCCTCCCCCCAATCCCCTGAAAAAGCCCCAAACCTGAACTAACCAACTAGAAAAAAACTCCTTGCTTGGCATAACAGACATGCTTTGCAAGTGAACCCAAAGGTCTCCTGCTGGATTTTGCTGACTGGGAACATTCTTCTGACAAGGACTGGGACCACCGAATATTTCCCCCATCTTATCTTAAGTTTCCTGACTTTTCTTTGTTAGCCACTATCTTTAGTAATGTCATCACTCTTTCCTGTCATTATGTTATGTCAGGTTAGGTTAGGTTAGGTTATATTGCGTTGTTTTGTTTTGTGTCATATCATGTCATGTCATGTCATGTCATGTTTAAGATAGAGGAAACAGACATCCTGGAATGATAATTTGAAAGGCATCCTGAATCTGGAAAGTGGGGGGTGGGGCTTGCTGTGCTCTAAGCGTGTAGAGGTTCCTTCCAAATGTTCTTTCTTGGAATTCAGAATTACTTTCTGACTCCCATGAATGTACGTTTTTCATTAGTTTAAAGGGAATAAACTGAACATACATACATATGTATGTATAGTTAGTGAGTTACATACACAGATATATGTTTATATATGTATATACATATATATATATATATATGTATATACATACCACCTAATTATTTGCCTCCTTTTAACCAAACTCTAAAGGCTGACAAATACAGTATCATTATGTTATAAGGAATGACAAATATGAGGAGTTCAGAGAAGAATAGAAAGATTCATACAAACTGATACAAAGCAAAATCAACCACACCAAGAGAACACACATGGACAGTGGTTCTAATGACCAATAAAAATGAAGATCATTAAAAAGAAATCAGACTCCAAGTAACTGAAAAACCAATGTGGTAACAGCAGAAGTGATCATGAAACATCCCCCACCCTGTCATAGCAGAGTGGGACACAATACTGTAGCTATTGTCTGATGCAGCCACAAAATCTACTGGAGTAGTTTTCTTGGTTATAATGCAAATAAGGTTGCTGTGAGGGTTAGAAAGATTATAATGGAAAGGGCCACCAAGAACCTAAGGTAAGGGAAGTTCTTGAGGAGGAGTGATCATTAATGCCAGGCATAGGCTTCATCTTTGTAAAAAAAAAAATAATTAATTAACCTCATTAATAAGCAGTTAACTTGGTCAACTACAATTTCATGGAAAGGTCCTTTCAAATTCTACAAAAAGTTTTCAGTCATTGAAAACTACATGAGGGTGCCCTTAGGTACACTAGCTTGTAGTCATTTTCTATAATTTCAATTTCTATAATTCCAGTGTTCTTGCTCTCTCTTTGTCTCTGTCTCTGTCTCTGTGTCTCTCTGTGGGTTCCCCTGTGGCAGGCAGAAGCTCCCTCAATGGAATAGCTACATTTTCCTTTCTTAAATAACTGGCCTAGAATCTTACATCACCATCCCCCCAAAGTTCATAGCAGCTCCAGCATTTATCTAGCATTTACTATGTGGGAAGCATTGTGCTAAATACTAGGGTTACATAGTCCCTGCCCTCAAGGAGCTTCCATTCTAATGAGAAGACAACATGCAAATGCAATGAGAAAATCCATTTTTTGGTATCTTTATCACAGTCCTATAGAAATCTGCAATCTTTAGTGAAGGTCCAGATCTACCTGTAATTGGTTGGACCCAGTACTTACCCTTACCCTCAATGCCTAGTAATAGCTAACTATCCACTTTAAAAATATTATCTCATTTTCTCATCAAAATAAGCTCCATTAGGTGGGTGCTAGCAGGTAGCAATTCTCCCCATCTTATAGAAGTTCAGTGACTTATCCAGGAAGAGTCTGAAGTTAGATTTGAACTCAGGGCCTCCTAATTTCAAGTTCCCCACTCTATCTACTGGCCCGCTCAGCTGCCTCAACACAGAATTGTTCAGTGCTTCTCTAGCCTTAGTGCTTAAAATGGTTTGAATTATGTCAATACCACTGTAGAAAATCTAGACAAAAGTCTATGATTCTGAATGAGCTTTCAAGAGGTAGCCTGTTTGTATACATAAGCCCTTGGGTTTCAGTGGGAAAAGCCAGAGGCGGAAAGCCCTACCAGAAACGGGGTAACATAGGTAGAATCAAGATGGCAAAGCAGCAAGAAATATAGCCCAGCTTCCCCAGCCAGGGAAGATTTAGAAAAAAGATAGAGATACAAGGATCTAGAAAATACAAAAAACCAAATACTGATCAGATAATCCAAGAAAAAAAAATTACAGTGAGTCATTTTTCCAGCCCAGGTTGGTATAGGAAGATAGAGAGCTCTATGGATACTGAGGATAAAGATAGGAGCAAGGGTCTAGGGAGCATTGCAGTATCCAGGGGCTAAAAGAGGACCAGATTGTGCACTAGGGCAGGAAGAAGTCCCAGGACCTCCATGAACTCAGACTGGCTGTAAGAATGAGGGCCATCTGACACTTCTGTGGATCATCACTGAATTCTGGGTCACAGATCCAGTGGTAACTGAGGAGGAGACCTGTACCTAGGGGTGCTACATAGGAGCAGTCACATTTACAAGCCCTAGGCTGTGTGCTGAGTGAGTGCCTCAGATTCTAGGAGCAGAGCAGGAGTCTGTTCCAGCTGCCAACCCAGGCTGAATCCTGTAAAAATAACCAAAGGAGGAATCCTGGATCAGAGGGGAGTCTACACTTCAGGCAATCTGAAGCCATAGAACCTTCCAAGGGTCTAAGAGGACTTGAGTCCTATAGCAGTCTCCTGAAACTTCCATCCAGGACAAGCTGACCAAAGTCTTGCTCAGACCCAAACCTGGGTCAGGAACTTGCAAAGCTCAGAACAGGAAGGCAGTGAGCAGAATTTACTCTGGACATCATCACTTTGGAAACACTGAAAGAATGAAAGCTTGCGGGTCTCCAGTGTGATCTGTCCCTGAGATCCCAGAATAACATAGCACTTAAGAAAGTGGCAGAAGGGACCCAAGAGCTTGGTCCAAACATCTCCCCCTCCCGCACTCCAGAATTGAACAGAGACCAACCCTAACAGAGTCAAGAAGTAGGCTGGAATAAGGAGTAAAGAAAAAGAGAATCTCAACACAAAGAATTATTACGGCAACAAGGAAATCAGAAGCACTGACTTCAAATGTCTGCAAGTAAAGCCCCAAGAAGTGATGGAGCATGGGCCCAGGGCAAAAAAGTGAGGGAGGGAGGAAAGAAGGGAGGAACAGAAGGAGGGAGGGAAGGAAAGGAGGGAAGAAAAAAGGAAAGAAAGAAGGAAAGGAGAGAGCGAAGAAAGAATGAAGGAACAAAGGAAGGAAGGAAGGAAGGAGGGAAGGAAGGAGAAAAGAAGGGAATCACAGTCAAAATGAGGGGTTCTCAAGTTTTTTTGTGTTGTTCCCCTTTGTCAGCCAGGTCAAGTCCAGTCAGAATAATGTTCTAAAATGCACAAAATAGATAAAAATACAAAGGAAATCAATTATATTGAAATACAATTATCAAAACTGATTTCTTTTTTACTTTCAGAGACCTCAGCTTAAAAAAGTTCTAGTGACCATAGATACACAAAATCTGAGCTGGGGTTGATGACAAATATGGTCCCTGTTTCTGACTATAATTGATTGATGCCCTGAGTTAGAAAAATAACCCAGTTTGACAACATAACTGAGAATGAGATAGGAATTTCTGCCTTATTTTTTTATGTTTATCTGAATCTCTCAAGGGTCCAGGCAAATCAGAGGAAGGAGAAAACTGAAACAGATTTCAGAACCTTTCTACCATAAAGGAACTGTCCTGGGACAAGAGTAAAGGGGTTATTCAGTCATTTATTAGCTTCTACAACATACTAGACACTGTTCCAAATGCTGGGATACAAAGAAAGGCAAAAACATGGTCCCTGCCCTCAAGAAGCTCAAATTCTAATGGCAGAGATGATAATAGCTAAAATTTATATAGCACTAGGGTGGGAAACCTGCAGCTTCAAGGCCACATGTGGCCCTCTAGGTCCTCAAGTGAGGCCCTTTAACTGAATCCAAACTTCACAGAACAAATCCCCTTAATAAAAGAATTTCTTCTATAAAACTTGGACTCAGTCAAAAGGCCACATCCAAAGGCCATATGTGGCCTCAAGGCAACAGGTTCCCCAGCTCTGATATAGTGCATTAAGGTTGCAAAATGCTTTACAAATATTATTTTATATTTGCAACAACTCTGAGATGTGGGTGCTATCATATCCCTATTTTACAGGTGAGGAAACGGAGGAAAATGCGGTTAAGTAACTTGTTCAGGGTCATACAGCTAGTGAGTGTCTAAAATCATACTTGGACTTAGGTCTTCCTGATTCCAGTGCTCTGTCCTCTTTGTCAACTTAAAGCTTCAACAGGTAAATAATAAATAAGATAGACACAGGCTAAATGCATATAGTGTACAATTCCAATCCCCTGCAACAGAGATTGTTTGTAATTTTGGGCCCTTTTGAGGAGGCTTCTGGGCAGAGTAGAGATGCCACCATCATGGCAGGAGAAAAAGATAGATGCCTGTGGGATCACATTAGGTTGATCTGGGCCAAACTGAGTTGCCACACAGAGCTTACTGCAGCCCAAAAGGTGCTGGAAATTCTGCTTGGTGATCAGACTGGGTAAACTGGTTGAGACCTTCTTTCCTTTGTCCCTGAGGAATACTATGAGAATCCATCCTCTCCCCTCATACTTTATGAGCTGCAAGAGTGCATGGTGAATTTGCAAGCTTTGAACCCGATGGAGGATAGGAAAGAAACAGCAATAGCTATCCAATAAGGAGTAGGAGAATATGTCAGTTTAATTTCAACTTCGCATACAGTAAAATTTCAGTGACTTGTATGTTGCTTCTTCAGCTCATTTGGGTACAAAAGAAGAAAATGATAGAATGAAGTATCTCAAAGGGTGAGGGCAGAGACATCATAATTGTAGCAAATATTATTTTATTTTTCTTTAATTATTTTATTTTAATTTATTAATTTGGTTGTGTATTTTATGTATTTTTATTCATTCATCCCTTAGATTAAAGCCAGGAGGCAGTACCAAGGAGTGAATGGGCTTAGGGACAAAAAATGAAAAGCAAAAGGTCTGACACCATGAAGGTTGGGCTTTGAGCAGCACCCTCTAGTAGCCACAGCAGAACACTGCAGTCAACTGAAACAGGGAGACTTCTCTTTTCCCTCTCAACTATTTCATTTGGTGATCTCATTGGTTCCCATGAATTCAACTATCTCAGATCTTCTCATCTAGACCTAACCTCTCTTTTGAGGTCTGCTTTCATATCTCCAACTGTTTTCTAGACATCTGTGGGTAGCAGAGAGAGTTAAAGCAACACCACTGTCTGGAGTTTCTTTATCTTGCCTCTGACCTACATACTGTAGTCCCTGCACCTATCTGCAACCTTCCTTTTACTAGTGAAACAGAAAGAATAGTCCTCTTCATGAGGATGGGGTTGCAAGAGATAAATAATCAGAGGAAGAGCCTTTTTTTTAACCACCCTCCAGCAACAGCCCTGTCCAATCCAGAGATACCCCATACCCAATTCACCTCCTGCCTAAATTGAAACCTGTGTAAGCTTTGTCCTTTGATTCCTTCAGGGAGTCTCCTCATCTCACCCCCATATGGTAGGGCTCCCTTGCTGGATCAGTAATAGTCGTACAAGTTGGAATAACAGTAGTAGTAGTAGTAGTAGTAGTAGTAGTAGTAGTAGTAGTGGTAGTAGTAGTAGTAGTAGTAGTAGTAGTAGTAGTGGTAGTAGTAGTAGTAGTAGTGGTAGTAGTAGTAGTAGCAGTAGTAGTAGTGGTGGTAGCTATAATGGTAGCAGCAGTAGTAGTACATAGTGGAGAGAGTGCCAGGCCTGGAGTCAGGAAGACTTCTCTTCCTGAGTTCAAATCTAATTTCAGATACTTACTATGATCCTGCGCAAGTCACTTAACCCTATTTGCCTCAGTTTCCTCATCTGTAAAATGAACTAGAGAAGGAAATGGTAAATCATTCCAGTATTTTTGCCATGAAAATCCCAGATAGGGTCATGAAGAGTTGTACATAACTCAACAATGATTCAACAACAGCAGTAGTAGAAGTAATAGCTACAGTAAAAGTAACTAGTTGATTGTTGTCCTTTGTGCTCAGAGGAACAAAATGGTATCTCTATTTTGGAGTCAAAGTACAATGTGTCCAATGGTGACTGATCAGACCAACATGATCTTAGACTGCTCTACCACGGGTTGGGTACAAATAGTCTATATAAACATTTGGAGTGGAAATGTCTCTTAATTTGTGCATCTTCTATTTCTTTTGAGCTACAGCAATTCTGCTTTGTTCATAAAACCAGCAACTACTTTGATGCAGGCACACCGTGCTGGGTGGCCCTGTGCATGTCTCCCATGTCTCACAATCCATTCCAAAGTTCTTCTGCCATACCTTGAGAGTGTTCTTGTATCACTTCTCCTGATCTCTATGTGAACGCTTGTCTTGTGTGAGTTCTGTGAAATAGTCTTGTAGACAAACATATGTTTGGCATTCGAATATTGTTGCCAGCTCATAGGACCTGTGCTGTGCAGTAGAATTTGAATGCTTGGCAGTTCAGTTTAAGAAAGGACCTCAGTGTCTGGTACCTTATCCTGCCAGGTGATCTTCAGAATCTTCTTGAGACAATACTGTTGGAAGCCATTCAGTTTCCTCACTGGTAAATTGGACAGGTTTAACAGCTATACAACAATGAAGTCAGCACAATGGGTCTGTAGACCTTCAGTTTGGTAGTCAATCTAATACCTCTTCTCTCCCACGCTTTTTTTCAGAGTCTCCCAAACACTGAACTAGCTCTGGTAATGCATGCATCAACCTCATAATCATTGTAGATGTGCTTGGAAAGTATAATGCCAAGGAAAGTGAACTTATCCACAGTATTCAAAATTTCTCCATTTGCTGTAACCAATGATCCCATGGATATATGGTGTAGTGCTGGCTGGTAGAGAACCTCTGTTTACTTTGTGTTCATTGGGAGGCCAAAATTAACACAAGCGGCAGAGAATCGATCCATACTCTGTTGGATCTCAGTCTCAGAGACTAAATTGAATGCACAATCATCTGTGAACAAAAAGTCATGCACTGAGTCTGCCTCCACTTTCATCCTGTTTTGTAGCCTTTTCAAGTTAAAGAATTTACCATCAATGCGGTAGCTGACCTTGATACCACTTTCATCTTCATTGAAGGTGTCTGACAACATGGCAGAAAATATCATGCTATAAAGCATGGGAGCAAGCACACAGCTCTGCTTCATTCCACTGGTGACTGGAAAAGCGTGAGAGCATTGTCCATTATCCAATACTCCTGCAGGCATGCCATCATGAAACAATATTGATGAACTTCTCTGGGCAACCAAATTTTTCCATAATCTTCCACAAGCCCTCATGACTGACAGTATCAAAGGCCTTTGTCAGATCAATGAACATTGTGTCCACACCTCTGTTCTATTCCTGACATTTGTCCTGGAGTTGTCAGGTGACAAACACCATGTCAACCATTCCTCAGTCCTCTCTGAAGCCACACTGTATCTCAGATGGATGACTGTTATCCAGGTGAAGAATCAACCTATTAATAGGAAAACTCTGGCAAGGATCTTGCCAGCAATGATTAACACTGCCCTCCCCCACTGGAGGTGGTGTCACAGAACAACCTATTTCCTTTTCCTTTCTAGAGCTGGACAATGGAGATGTCCTTGAACTCCTGGAGGATGACCTCTTTTTGCCATATAACACAGAAGATTTCAGTCAACTTTTGTATGAGCAATGGACCCCTTGTCTTGTAAATCTCAGCTAGAATAGACTCAGCACCAAGTGTTTTGCCACACAAAAGGATCCTAATGGAATTCAAAACCTCTTCTTCAGGTGGAAGTTTGGTCAGAGAGGGACTGATGTCAACATGAGGCAAACAGTCAATGGCTTAAGCATTGATTGATGACAATCTGTTGAGAACACAATGGAAGTGTTCAGCCCATCTCTCCAGCATCACGTCCTTATTGCTGAACAGTGTGAGCAACTCTATCAGCACTGAAAAGTTGAGATGCCCATAAATAGCCTCCAGGGCCTCATAAAATTGTTTTGGATTGTTACTATCAGCAGAAAACTGAATTTCATCTGCGCTCTTACTGAACCAAAAAACCTGCATCTCCTTAAGCTTCACTTGCACTTTACTTTTGATGGACTTAAACTCTGACTTCTTCAAGATGGATGAGCCTATCCTACTGTGGAATTCTTGTTTTTTTGTTTAGCACTTCTAAATTTCCGTCATCATTTTCATAAAACTAGTCTGATGCTTGCAAGTGTTCTTGCCCAGATGGATAACTATGGTGCAGCACACCAAATCTCTGTAAGCAACCTACTCCTTTTTACTCCATTGCTGCCAATCTTGTGTTGGCTCAGCTTTCCCTCCAAATTAGCAATGAACTATTAGAGAAGAGCTCTAATTTGTTGATATGAAATGAAGTCTTCTGGTAGTCTTTTTGCCTTGGGGGCCACTCCTTTTGTTGAATGTGAATGTTTAGCTTGGAGAGGATAAGTCTATGACTGGTTCAGCACTCTGCACCAAATGTTGCCTTTGTTACTCTCACTTTCTGTCTGTCTCTACTCCTTATAATGATATAATCTATTAAATGCCAATGTTTGCTACTAGGGTGTATCCACAAAGTTTTATTTAGTTTAGGTAAACAGAAGAAAGTGTTGGTTGAAAACATCGTAAGATGTGCAAATTTTCAGTAGTGACTATTGCTATTCCTGTTTTCAACTCTGTTCCTCCCAAGGACTCTGCCATGTCTGATAGCCTATGCCTACACTGGTATTAAAGTCACCCAGAATTACAAGTTTGTCCACTTTCAGCTCACTGATGATGAAGGTCTCCATATCTTCATAAATTTTTCTTTGTCCTCATCAAGGTTCATCATGGTGGGAGTATATGCACTGATAGGGACATGGTACTTTCCTGCAAGTGGCAATCGAGTTATCATGAGCCTGCCATACATCCCTTTTGGGAGTTATACAAACTTGTTGACTAGATCAGTTTTGATTGAGAAACCTATGCCAGCTTCATGGTACTCCCTATCACCACAGTCACCCCAGAAAAATGTGTATCCAGCTCTGACTTGGGTAAGCTGGCCTTCATTTGCCAGTCTTGTTTCACTCAGGGCTACTACTTGGCTGTGATACTTGCTGAGTTCTCTCACAGGAGCTGTTTGTTTGTCTTTCAGATCTATTGGAATTCTTATCGTCCATAATCATGTGCACGTTCCATGTATCTATGGAGAGGAGAATTATCTTCACAAAAGTTTTTGTACATTTGTTTTTGTGTATGTTTCAACTATAGGCTAAAATCCCTGCCTATCTCATTAAGTCGACCTGGGTTAGGTTAGGTGAAGCAGACAAGTTTTAGGCATCTCCTCTAGCCCTTGCTTCACTCTAGGATGTGCGCAGTACGGTCATTAAAAAAGGCTGATCAGACGCCCAAGGGCTGAATCCTAGTGTTACTTCAGTCCAGTGAGAAGACAATCCTATGGACCGTTCCTACCATGTGCAAGGTTGTGACTACAGTGTATCTGCACCTGCTACTTGGTCAGTTGCCTGTTGCCACAGGACTTTGAGGTTGGTAAAAAGAGTAAAATGGCATGGGTAATGCCTTTTGATATGTGCATAAATTGAATTTAAGTGAGGCAGAAATGCTCAAAGTCATGGCCTCATTTTCTCTTCCAGAGTCATCAGAGTCCAATGAAAAGAAAAGCCCAGATGACTGGTGATGACTTGTGATGTGATGGATGACTTTGGCTATTTTATGTTTTACCAAGCTCTAAGTGCTCTACAGCCTCTATTCACACCTACACATTCTGTCAAGGAAGTCTTCATAGGCTTGGGATAGACACCTCCCCCACCCTTAACTCACAGACAATTGTGTGGCCCCTCAGTCACAGTCAACCTGGTTGAGCCCTACTGCTAAAGCAGTTTATCAAGATGTGACCACTGTGCATGCTACAGCTTCTGGGTGACATAGGTGAGAGTTGGGTGCATTAACTGGACACCTAAGGTGGAAAGTAGCCCTGAAAACAGCTCAGCATCCCTCACACCAGAAGTACTAATCTTCTCTGTACACCTGAACACCTCAGTAGCAGTAGTGGTAATAGTGGTGGTGGTAGTAGTAGTAGTAGTAGTGGTAGTAACAGAATTGGCGGCAGCAGCTAACATTTCTACTTCTTACTTACTATGTGTTAGGCATTGTGCTGAGTGCTTTACAATTATTGCATTGGATACTTTAGATACTATTTCCATAGGAATAAAGAAGTGGGGTGTTTTGGGTTAAAAGACTTGATATCCTTTTGCCATTAAAGTAGTAAGAAAATGAGTAAGTAAACAGTAAGAAAGTGAGAAGGGGAAAGAGTCTGAAATTGTTTCCATTGGAAGAATAATCAGGTACTGTTTCTCTTAGCGGAGTATAGAGACATGATGACTGGGATACAGGCTCCACTGGAGGACTAAGGAAGAAGGATGCTTTTAAGTAAAAAGTCATCTTGAGAGATAAGAAAGGGGAACAATATATTCATGAGCACGGTCCTTTGAAGTCAGTCAATAGGTTAAGCAATTGTTTAAAGCTCTCCTGAAAAGAATCCGGGTGGCCCCTACCCCTTGCCCTGCCTCCGCCCTATCCTGGGCATGGAGCCATAGAGTAGGCAAGGGTATGATGGGGGATGTTTTCCCTTTTAAAGTCTGAAGGTCTGGCTCAGAGCCCCTCTGATCATGCCTGGCCCTGGATGGAGCAGCCCTGCCCAGGGAGGAGACAGGGCCAGAGGGCCTGTATGAGCTCAGAGCTCACAAGAAGCCAATGTCCCCGGGAGCCAGGGTGCTCAGTGCAATTGGACAGAGGACCATTCACCCAGCGCCCAGGCAGGAACAATTGAGGGCTTTTATCTTGGTTGGAAGGGAGGGCAGGGAGGAGGAGGGAAGAAGAGAGAGAAGCAGTACTTGGAGCAAAGGACAGCCCAGGTGGAAATGGGATCAAGGGTCCATCCTCTCACAAGCCACAGAGAACGATTGGCCAGTGCTTAGCTTTATCTCTTGGCCCTTCTATGAATGAAAAGTAGGAACGGATCTTTATTGTTACCCTTTGGGTCAGAGAAAGGGTGAGGGGGGCACTATCGTTGCCTTCATGAGCAATGGTGTTCTGGGTGACCTGGGAGGTCAGGACTAGAACCAGGAAGGAATAAGGGGAACTATTTAGAGACATATTTCAGCTGAATATGAGGAACAGTAAGACCTGTCCATCAATGGAAGGGGCTGCTTCTGAGAATGTTTAAGCAAAAGTTGAATAACACCCCTCCTTTCCAATCAGGGACATTGTAGAAAGTATCTCTATGCCAGACAAGGGGTTTGAACTAAATGACCTTTGACCTCCCTTGTAGTTCTGGTATTTTGAGTCTAAAAAATGGGACCAGGGATACAAAAGTCTCCATCTTTATTGGTTTTCTCTTCCCTGTCCCCTTTCTTCCCCTCTCCAATCTATCGCTCATCTGACATGGCACTCCTCTTCTCAAAAGTCTTTAATACGTCCCTACTGCAAATGGGGTCTAATTCATACACTTCTATTATTTTCTGGCATTTGAGTCTCTTCACAATCTGACACCACCCTATCATCCAGTCTTCTTGCAGTCGCACGAAAGTCGATCCTGGTTCAGGACTTTCCAGGAAACTCTGATGCTTCGGCACAAAGAAGGGGGGAGCATTCATTTGTTGGTGTGATGGTGGACAATTCCCTTCTCCTCTCTGGACCACAGTTACCCTCTCTGTAAAATGGGTGGAAATAGACCCTGCCTCCTTCCCATGGATGCTGCGAGGATCCGATCAGAGAATGTCCAGGAAAGTGCGCCCTGGAGACCGGCGTCGCCAGCCTGCCCCTAGTTCCGACCCTCTCTGCGGGGCCCCCGAGCTCTCCTCTTTTCTCTGCCTCCCTCCCGCTCCCTCCTCTCCCGAGCCCTCCCCCGTGCTAGGGCTTCCCGGGCTTGGGGGCCGCAGGCGGGAGGGTCCGAGGAAGATCAGCTGACCCGCCGCAGCCCAATCGCGCAGGAAGGAGGCGAGCTCGGAGCCCGAGCGGGAGCGGGAGCCGAGAGTGCGGGCTGCCAGCTGCTGCGGAGGACAGCCGGCTCCATGGACGAACCGAGCATCCTGAGGCGCCGGGGTCTGCAGGTGAGACTGGCCAGAGCCCCGTCAGGGGGACAGGGAAAGGGGGGAGGCACTCTCCCCGCCCACAATGCACTGGGCTGGGGTGGGGGGAGCATCCCTTTAGCTGCTGGGGAGCTGGGTCTGGGGAAGGGAGGTGGGTGTGGACTGGGTCCCGCCCTGGGCGTTAGACTGGTTTAAACTAAGGGTTTGGAGGGGTCTGGTGGTCGGTCAGGAATCCAGTCCTGCCCCGCATTGCCCTAGTTAGGACTTCTCATTTCTGGGCCTTTGCCTCAGTTTACCTTCAGTGGAGACTGCGGGAAGGGAGATTAAGTAAACGGTGGGGGCTAGAGAGCTTAGGCGACGGAAGCTGGGATACCAGGAACTTTGAGGGAACAGTAGAACTGGGGACTAGGGAGGGAAGTGTTAGGGTCCCTTCCCTACCTCCCCTGACCTCTTCAGTTTACCTGCAGGGTAGTGTGGATAAGGGACTCTGGAGCAAGAGGAATGCATCCTGGGGAAGGAGAGACTTGGACAATAGAGTGGAGCTGCAAAGAGAGCTGAACTGGAGAAATCAATCAGGAGACCCGCCCCCCCCCCCACACACACAAACCTTGGGGTGTAGGGCTCAAGAATTTCCCTCAAACCAGGCAGAGCCCTGAGGGGTGTGGTTGGGGCCAGGCAAATCTAACCACAGGCAGTAAAATGATGAAGTTACCCAACTTCCTTTGTGCTGCTCTTAGCCTTCCCTTCATGTACCAGTTTCCTGCTATCTTTTCCCCATGAGGCAGGGGCCAGCCTCAGGCTGACAGTACTTTCCTCGAACCCTCCATCTCTACTTCCCCATCTCACATCTGCATAGCACCTTACAAATCATTCTTCTCTTAGTTCTCTCATTATAGCCCATAGCATTCCTCCAAGGAAAACAGGGGCTATGCTGTCCATTTATAAATGGGAAAACTGAGTCCCAGAAAAGGCAGAGGTATTACCCATGGTCATAGGACAGATTAGTGCCAGATGGGTCTTCTATTCCATCTCTCTATGCATCAGAATCCTATTCTGGAAGTCTCCTTGTGTCAGTAACTTGTATCTTCATCTGAATTTTGTATGTGAGTTCCCTCTTTCAACACCCCCTGTCCTCTTTTAAGTATACCCTGACATGCAAAAACTGGACAAACCTTCTGAGCCTTCCAGTACAGGGAAATTAGAATGAAGTCCCATCAGACATAGGAGGGCTTGGCCTGTTTGTGGAAGGTCTCTGGCCCCTTTAATTCATTCTCCATCCTTAGAATCCTCCAGAAGCCCCTTCTCGTGGTCCTAAGTTCCATGCCTGGCAGAGTGGGATTGTGCCTGGAGGAAGGCAAACCATCATCAAAAATCTGAAGAGGGCTCATCCATATGGAAAGAGAATCAGTCATGCCCTGTTGGGCTCTTAGGGCAGAAATGACAGCTATTGAGGGAAGTGCCCCGGGGCAAGTATAGGGTCAATGTCGAGAAAAACTTCCCAATAACGAAAGGTGTCCCAGAGTGGCCTGGAAGGCCTCTGGACATCTCCAAGCCCAGCTTAGATAACCACTTGTCAGAGGTGATGTAGAGTTACTCTGACTCAGCCCTGTCATCTGGCTGTCTCCAAGCTCAGCCTGGAAAACCGCTTGTCAGAGATGCTATAGAGATTACTCTGACTCAGCCCTGGGTTGGACTAGACTTCTGAGAGGGTGGGAAACGAAGGTCCCTTCCAGCCCTGAGAGTCTAAGATTCTGATTCTGTGGGTCTCTTTTCCCTGTGATCTTCAGGCTGTAGTTCCCAGCAATCAGTCCCCAAGCCTGCTATGTACTTAACCTGACTTAAGTAGCACTGAGGAAAAACAGATAAAAATGTCACATTCTTGCTCTTGAGGAATTTACATCCTGGGGTAGGGGGAGGGGAGAAGGAGAATAGATACATATATAAAGTGGATATAAAATAATTACCAGGTAATTTTGGTAGGAAGGAGAGGGGGTGGCAGGGAGCTGGGGGTGGGGTTGCAACTCAGGATGGACTTCTGTGGAACTTGAGCTGAGCTTTGAAGAAAACTAGAGAGTCTAAGAGGCATACGTGTGCAGGCAGGGGGACAGCCTGGGCAAAGGTTTGGAGACAGAAGATTGAGTGTATGAAGGGCAGTTTGACTGGATTGTAGAGTCTGTGAGGAGGAATAGCCGATTGTAATGAGGTTAGAAAGAGGTCGAGGCAGAGTCATAAAGAGCTTTATACGTAGAAGTTTGCACTTAATTCTGGTGGTACTAGGGAGCCACTAGAGTTTGTGGAGTAGCTTCGTGACGTGATCAGCAATCAGCTGTGTAGAGGATGAATTGGAGATGGGACACACTTGAACAAGGAAAATTTAATAAGCTATTTCTGCAAGAGAGGCTGAGGACTTGAATTAGCGGGGTAGGTGAGGAGAAGGGACAAATGGTAGGGATGTCAAGGCAGTGTAACCACTAAGAGTTGGCAACTGATTGGAAATGTGGGGTGTGGAAGAATCCAGGCTTGCAAAGCAAGGTGACCAGAAGGTTCAATTAATACAAAGGATGTTAGGGGTAATCTTGACAAAGAGGGTCAGTTTTAGGGGAGAAATAGTGAGGAAGGTATCTCCAAGATGTCCAAATTGTGATGCAGGAACTAAACTTTGAATAGAACCTGAGACCCAAGAAATAGTTCTGGCAATCATCAGCACAGATATGATCATTGAACTTGTGGGGAGCTGATGAGATCCCCAAGTGAGAGAGTTATGAGAGACAATAGAATAGAATCCAGGACTGACCTTGAGAGACACCCACGGTTAGAGGGTAGATAAAGGCCCTTATTCTAGCTTCCCAGTAGACTGGAATGTAGTACATCCTGGAACCCCTGCAGGTGTCCAGAGAAGGCTCTTCTAGCAGTGAGCTAAACTGTACTGATGATCCCCCATCTCTACTAGGGCCTTGCCCTTCAAATTACTTTGCATTTTGTATGCATATACATATACGTGTGTATGTATATGTGTTATACAAACACACTTATACATGTGTGTATATGTGTATATATACATATATATATGTATATATACATACATACAACGCATTTGCTTATGCCTGTGTTCGATTTTCCTCAATAAGATTGTAAATTTTGGGGAGCAGGAACTGTTACACCTCTGTCTTTGTATCCCCCAGCACCTAATCCAGTGCATATAGAATGGGTTTACTAAACGCCATTAATTGATTAGTGTCTGAATAGATTTGAGACTGAAGGATCGATTAGTGTTCTTTGCCCTCAGGATGTTAGAATCCCAGAATCCCAGAGCTGGAAGGGATCTCAGAAGGTATCTAGTACAACACCATACCCGAGCACAAATAAAATGCTCACTATGTACCAGGCACTATGCTTGGTACTGGGGATGAGAAAATTAAAAAGTGGAGGAATAAATACTTTCTGCAGTGTCCCCAGGCTCCTTGTTCAGCCATGTGTGAATGGCTGTGTCAGGCAATGGATCAGTAAGCATCAATTAAGCCCCTACTATGTGCCAGGTATTATGTTAAGGTAGAGGATACAAATATGTAAAAGAAAAACTGCCTCTGCCCTCACAATGCTTACAATCTAATGGAAGTGGTTAATGCAGAAACTTGTCTGCATGACTATACATATTTGTCATAGGTTCTATTTTTCTTGCCTTCTTAATGGTGAGGGGAGTGTGGGAGAGAGAGAGAATTTGGAACTAAAAATAAAATTGAATTTAAAACAATCTAATGGGGGAAAACAACACCCAACAGGAAGCTGAAAAGGGAGTGAGGAAGGAGGCGGGGGATGGTATAGAAGTCCGGAAAATTACATGCAGCAGGATGGGAACTAAAGAGATAGCTGGACTGGGTGCCTTTCTTCCAAGAAAGTCTCCAATCAGAGAGATCTCCTGTGGAGTTTGTATATGTATTGTTTGTATATGTGTGCACTAGTCAAAAATAATGTTAATGGGTCATGTAGATTGTTAGCACAGCCATGTGTATACTGGTCTGTGTGAGCGTTTGTGTGAAAGGAAGCATGACCCGTTGGATAAAATGTTGGTCTTGGTCCCTTCAGTAAGGTCTGCATTGAAATCTGGCTTAGTAGCTGTATGACCTTGAACAGATAATTTAACATCTACAGGGTCTCAGTTCTCTGAATCTTAGCTGTCTTAGTAGGTAGCACTGGAACTGTCTACCAAGACTAAGATGACAAACACCAGATGGCTGTCCCCCTATTCCTGAAATGCCCTGCCTCCTCATCTCCGCCTCCTGGCTTCCTTCAGGTCCCAGCTAAAATCCCATCCTCTTTAAGAAGCCTTTCCCAGCCTGCTCAATGCTAGCTAATGCCTTCCCTCTGAATACTTCCAATTTATCCTGTCCGTATCTTATTTGTACCTGGTTGTTTGACTGTCTTCTCCCTCTCTACCCCCATTAAGCTGTGAGCTCCTTGAGACCTGAGATTATTTTTTTGCCTTTCTTTGTATCTCCAGTGCTCAGTACAATGCCTGGCACATAGTAGCACTTAAGAAATGCTTGTTGACTTGACCAGATGAATTTCAGCCTGTAAGTTCTATTCTTGTGCACCTCTGTGTTTTATGTGTGAATTCCAATTCACTAAACATCTATTAAGTGCTTTCTGTGTGCTAGGCACCCGGAGTAAACAATTCCTCTAAATCCTACTGGGCAGATCAGACATGTTCAGAGATAAGTATGATGTCATACTTGGGTGTGATGGGACAAAAGACATATCAAGACAAAGTATTCTGGGGGAAATGTGAAGAGAGAGGGGAAGCTTTAGTTGAGGAGAGAATCAGGGAAAGCTTCGAAAAGGGACTGACCTGAGCTAGACCTTCCTTGAAGGAAGAAAAGGATTTAGAAAGGCAGAGAGGAGGAAGGGAACCCATTCCAGGCGTGGGGAACAGCTTGTGTAGAATGCACGGAGGCGGGAGAGTGTATGTTGAGTTTGGGAAGCAGAACAGTCCAGTTTGGCTGGAACGGAGAGTCCCCGTCATGCTTTCATGAACTTGATGTTCCAGCTAAGCTGGCTTATTTTTTGTTTCCTATAGTTCATCTCCCATCTCCATGTCTTTGCAAGGCTTTTCCCCCCTGCCCAGAATGCCCTTACTTCCTTACCTTGTTGCCTCCCAGAATCCTTAGCTGGGCCCCACTCCATATTACTTTGTAAATATTTTGCATATAATTATCTGTATATTCCCTTCCCCCAAATGGAACTGTAAGCCCTCCAAAGCAAAGAGGGCATTACTTTTGTCTTTACATCCCTAGCCTAGTGCCTTGCACACAGTAGGCATTTAATAAATGCTTGTTGGATGGTTGAATTGGAGTAAATTGAAATAAACCTGGAGAGGTAAGATCAGGAGATCACAGAACCAGAGCAGAAAGGACCCTTAGAGGTCATTTGGTCCAACCTCTCTTATTTTACAGATGAGGACACTGAGGCCCACAGGCATAACCTGACTTGCCCAAGGCCAACCAGCTAGGAAGTGTCAAATCTGGGATTTAAACTCAGATCTTCAGACTCCAAATCCATTGAACCTCTTTGGTGATGGGGAAGGCAGAAAGTCTTATTCCAGGCAGAGAAATTTTTATTTTTCTTAGACATAATTTTTAAGCTGGGGCAGGACCTGGTTAGACCTGACTTTGGGAGATTCTTTTGCCAGTCGTGTGGAGAACTGATTGGAAGAGCAAGAGACTGAAGGCAAGGAGACAGTTGGCAGGCTATTGCAATCCTCCAGGCCAGTGGTAAAGAGGGCTGGGCCTAGGCTGGTGACTGAGTGGGTGGAAGTGTGACATATGTGGATGAACAAGACTAGGAAACTGATTGGATCTGGAGGAGGGGGGATGGGGACAGGCACAGGAAGGGAAAGGCTAGAGACAAAGAAGGCTGAGGTTTCAGCTAAAATCCTACCTTCTGCAGGAAGTCTTTCCTGATCCCCCTTCAAACCTTGCCCCTTCCTACTTTTCTAGTCTTCTTACATTTTATTTCTCCACTTGTACCCTTCATCCAGTGACACTGGCCTCCTGCCTGTTCCATGAACAAGACTCCCCTCCCTCATCTCTGGGTTCTGGGCATTCTCTCTGTCTCCCATGCTCTCTCTCCTCCTCTCTGACTACTGACTTCCCTGGCCAACTACGATCCCACCTTCTCCAGGAAGCCTTTACCTACCCCTCTTAATTGTAGTGCCTTCCCACCATTAATTATTTACTATTATCTTGTATTTAGCTTGCTTTGTATAGATTTGTTTTATATTGTCTCCCCCATTAGATTGTATGCTCCTTGGGGACAGGGACAGTCTTTGACCTCTTTTTAAAATTTTTTTTTCTCCAGCTCTTAGCTCAGTGCCTGGTACATAGTTCTTGTTTAGTCGTTTCAGTCTTGTCCAACTCCTCATGACTCCATTTGGGGTTTTCTTGGCAGAGACTCTGGAATTGATTTGCCATTTCTTCCTCCAGCTTGTTTTACTGATGAGGAAACTGAGGCAAACAGGGTTAAATGACTTGTTCAGGGTCACACAGAGAGTAAGGTAGGTACTTAACAAACATTGATGAATTGATTAGTACCTTCCTTTGGGACTATATTCAATGTGTAATTCATATAGCATGTTGCATACAATTGTTTGCACGGTGTCCCCCTCCGCCACTCCCCATCCCCATTAGACTGAGCTCTTTGAGAACAAGGATTGGGTTTTTTGATGTTGCAGTTGTTGTTTTGCCTTTCTTTGTATCTTAGCACAGTGCCAGGCACACAGGAATCTTTTAATCAATATCTGTTGACTGATAGTAACTGAGAGGCTGTCCTGTGTGCAAGAGTCTATGCATATATGCACAGTTTGTGTTCAGATGTATCGTATGTGTATGTATTTGGGCGTGCATTGTTTCGGGGTGTACACGTGCCTGCTTAAACGGACCAGGCTGCTGGAAGCAAGTTTTTCTGCCACGCCCCAGATCCTCTTATGCCAAGCTCTTAAGGCCTTTACGGTAATGAGGGCTCCTCCATCTCCAAGGGCCGACACGTGGGTTTGTTTACTGAGGAATGACTTTGGACCTCTTCCCTTGGGACACTGTAAGCCCCTGAGTTCCAACCAATCATATTGAGCGTTGCTTGAGTCCCAGCCAATCAGATCTCCCTGAGGCACCTGTCTTAAAGGCAAGGAGCTGGTCAGATCAGGTCAATTCATAAAACTCCCTTGGCAAAGCGCGAGCTCCGTTCTTATTGGCCAGTCCAACAATAGGGCCGGGTCACTTGACCAATCAGGGTACGGCAGATCAGGAAGCGTAGGCAGATGTTGGCCCCAGAATACGAGCTCTGCGCTCACTCCATCAGTTTCTGGCCTTAGAGTAGGGGGTCCTGGTAGTGACGTCCCTAAGGAGCCTGCTGAGATGGGGGAAAGGGTTTGGGAAAATAAGCCAATTTTCTTTTTTGTAAAAGCGGACGGAGTCTTTCTCCCACCTCCCAGTTTCCTCTCTGCTCTGCTTCCCCTTCCTGCCCTAGCCAGGGCCTCCCGCAAAGAGAGAATTACTCCTGTCATCCATAGTTTGGATTGGGGTAAATATAGACCAGATGGACTGTGATGGATTGAGAGGTCGTAGGGTGCCGCAGGCAGAGGACTGAACTTGGTATCCTAGGCCCTGAGCTCCAGGTCAGCTCTGTCACCTGGCTTGGGCATCACAGTTTCCCAATCTTTAAAACACTGGGTTTGGAAGAGATGGTTTCTAAGGTCCTTTCCAGCACTAGATCTCTAATACCTCCTTCCTCTTCTCTACCTCCCTGAAAAGTGGGCTTCCCAAGCTTATGTAGTGTCAATGTGGAAAAAGCATTTTGGGCAGGGAGTGAGGACATCTTGGACATTCTCTCTCTCTTTCTCTCTCTCTGTCCCTCTCTCCTTTTCCTCTGCGTTATCTTAGTTTCCTCATCTGTAAAATGGGAATAATTATATTTTACTACCTGTTCAACTTTCCACCAGTTCCTAAACCTGTCTGAGTCTCTGTTTCCTCATATGCAAAATAAGATAACCACTTCAAAGGGATTCATATCAATCCCTTCAAGTTCCAAATTTACAGTCTTTTTTCCCTCCCCTAGATAACCCCATATTAGTGCAGGGGTAACTAGATTCTGGAAACTTCAAGAGATGTGGTCAGAGAATCAGCCTAGCTAAGATCAGAGAGGCTCATTACCAGGTCGTCTTCTAGTAGAGGAACATTTTGACTACAGCCACATAGAAAGACCATCTACGAAGAAGGAAGGTAGGGCTTGGAAGTGCCTAGCTGAAGATTGAGAAAAATATTCATCTCAATGAAACAGCTGGAGAAGCTGAAGATAACAGCATCTGGATCCTACGGTATCTAGCCGTGGTTTAAATACACTTCTCAAATAGGGTCTTGCCAATTTTCAAATGGGAGAGGAGGGGATGAGAGGGAGAGGAGCTAGAGAAGAAGGTAGCTAATTTGCAAACTGCAAAACTTCATTAATTCAGGGCCTGTGAGCTAAAAATTACAGAGAACTTGAAGAAGCCTTCATAGGCATACCTATTTAAATCCAGAAATTGCCTCTACAATATTCCTGATGGGGAGACCTCCATTCCCTGTCTGAACATCCCCAGGTCTGAACTACCTATGAGGCAATTTATTTCATTGTTTGCCTGCTCTGACTGTTTTCCTTGTACTGGAGCTGAAATCTGTCTCCTGGTGACTTTTCCCCCAGCACTCCTCATTATAATTATAGTTCCTATTCCTCTAGCAATTCAAGATTTACAAAGCATTCACCTCAGCCGTCATTGAAGTAGGAAGTATGCGCATTGTTATCTTTATTTTTGAAATAGGCTTATTTTAGGAAGACCTTGGAAATGCCTAGTTGGAGATAGAAACTGAGGGGCAAATCATTTAAATGAATTGCTCAGGATCACATATCTAAAAGTTTTGCCTCCTGAAGATATAAAGAAAAAGTTGGTCAGTGAATAAGTATTTATGAAGTACCTACTATGTGTCAGGTCCTATTCCAGAGTGCTCCAAAAAGTATGAACTTAACTGTCTGCCTAGAGAGCTTCAGAGGACTTTAGAGCAGAGGAGAGATATCAGATCTCTGCAGAAGGATGGTTATTTTAGAGGAAGGAGAAGAACAAGATGAAACAGTTTCTGCCCTCAGGGACCTTATGTTCGTTTTGAGGAAAACAACCTGTACATTTATAAGTATCAATGAAATAGGTGATTTAGAGGAGGAGTCACTAACTTCCGGTTTCTGTAAAGTTCTTCTCTAGGCATCTGAGCTGAGCTTTGAAGGAGGCCAGGCATCCTAAGAGGCACCAGTGAGGAAGGGAGGGAGGGGGAGGGAAGAAGGCTTTAGATATCAAACAAAAGAGTTTGGTCCTAGTAGAGATGCATATGTAATTTCATTTGATCCCAGCAGAAATAGGGAGCCATCGGAGTTTATTCAGAAAGACAATAACCTTCTTGAACTATTTCTTGTTGGTTCACAGATTACAGAATTTCAGATGTGATAGAGTTGTCAGGGACCTCAAAGGGCATCTAGTCCAACCTGGGCTTGAGGGGGGATTGATTGTACAAATCCCTGACCAGGGCCCATTTTGGTTTTCTTTGATGGCCTCCTATAAACCAAGGTACCCAGTTGCTAGGGAAGCATAGCTCTGTTTAGTAGGAAGTTTTTTTATTTTTTACCCTGAGCTGAAATTTGTCCCCATGTAACTTCCTTTTTCTGACCTCAGGGACCAAGCAGAATAAACCTAATCTTTCTCCCAGGCCATAGCCTTTCAAATGCTTGAAGACAGGCAGTAAGGAACCTGTCCTCCCCTCTCATCTTCTCTGGGGTCCTTCAGCTGAGCCTTCGATGCTCTGTATCCCTCACCATCATGCTTGACCTCCTTTGCATATGCCCCTATTGGTCAATGTCCTTGCTAAAGCTGGGGCCCCCAAACTGAACGCAGTCCTCTCCATGTCATCTCACCAGGGCAGGTTACAGGGGGACAGTCCTGGCCTTGGTCCGGGACACTGCCTCTCCTAATAATGCAGCCCAAGATCTAATTAGCAAATTGTGAAGGACATTCCTGTCCTCCCCTCAAAACCTTTTCTTCTTCAGGACATATACCCCCAGTTCCCTTTCTCCAGTAGAGGGAGTCTTCAGAGATTCCCCCCACCCCCACTTGTGTTTGGCTTCAAAGGGAAAGCTGATCTTTTGTCTCTGTGCCAGTGACTGGAGATCTTTGACGTCATCCGTTTCCATGGCAAACGCCTGTTGCCTCCCTGGATGTTGTCAGGAAGGCTGGGATGTGGGCAGCCCTGAACCTCCCTGGGCCCACCAAACCAACCCTGGAGGCAAAAATAGCTGTGTTCCTCAACCAGCAGCCCACCCCCGGCCCGGCACCCAGCCCACTTAGCACCCTCTGGGGCCCTAGGGTGTAGGGAGGAGAGGGTGGTGGGAACACCTCCTTCCCCCATCGACCATGTGTCCTGTCCCCGTGGGGGAAATCGTGGAAGAGCAGGGAGTGGGGGCCTGGCAAGATGGGGGAATTCCTACAGAATACAAGCTGTTTTCTCACCTGGAATGACCTTTTCCTTCCTCCCCACCTCCCTCCCATCTCCACCTGTCAAATGCTTCCTCATCCTTCCAGGCCTGGTTCCAAAGCTACCTTCTCCTGGAAGCCTCCCCAGACCCCACCAGCTGGATGTGACTGCTCTCTCAAACAATCGTACATAATTGTAGGCTTTAGAGCTACCGAGGGCAGAATCCTAGAATCTGAGGTCCCTCAAAGGACTTAGATGAAGTTCGATTCAGTCCGTTCAGTGAATATTTCTTGCCCCCAGACTTAGAGACATGCCCCAGGCTGTACAGTCAAGTAGTCAATAAGCACATGCTTATTATGGATGAGAAACAAAGAAAGGCAAAAACATCCTTGTGCCTGCCTCTGCCTTGGGCGACGCTGAAAAAGTCTTGGGCTTTGGGATCAAAGAATTAGAATCTAAGCACTCAATCACTCAATCAACAAGCATTATTAAGCACTTCCAGTGGGCTAAGCATTGTGCTGGAATCTGAGGATAGAAAGAAAAAAGTGAAAGTTCCTACTTTCAAGGAACTTACATCCATTGAGGCAGATCACATGTATACACACACACACACACACACACACACACACACACACACGTGTGCCAGAGTCCCTTGAAACTGGAATTGATGGTTCAGTTTTCATTTTACCTCTAAAATTAGTCAGTTTGTTTCATTGTTTGTTGAATGTCTAGATTTACAAAGAAAGTAATAGAAGAAATGTTAATAACACAAATATGCCCTGCATCCATTTCTTTTCCCAGAGAGCCAGTTGTTAAACATTTATCAACACACTGCTGTATATGGAGGTATATATGAAACACATACAAAGCAAATATTCTCTAAGATAACACTGGAGAAAATGGTCAAGCAGCTTGGTGGAGGGGAGGAGAGGAGGGACAGGAAAGGTTTCAATTCCATAAACAGTTATGAAGGATCTTCTACAGGCAAGGCATTGTGTTAGGTCCTGAACTGGCTGACTCCCTTCCCCATGTCTCAGTTTCTCTCTTAAGGTGGTTATACCAGATGGTCTCTGCGATCCTTTCCAGCTAAGCTTAGAATGAGGAAGAACTGCTTTTTGCCTTTGCAAATCCTGCCTTAGATACTTATTAGTTGTGTGACCCTGGGTGAACTAGCCTCAGTTTTCTACTCTGTAAGATGAGGGGGTAAAGAACAATGGACCCTTCCAACTCTCATGATTATGGTTAAGGTAACAAGGCCAGGATTGGACTGTAGGTTCTTACAATACAAAGTCACCTTCCTTCCCATGGCCACTACACTGACTCTCACGAAATTTCACAGCTGGGAGGGACCTAAAAGGACATAGAATTGGATCCATACTTGCTCAGGAGTCTTCTTTAGAAAATTCTTTCAGTGACTGGGAAGCTCACTGTCTCTGGAGGAAGTCATCACCTCCCTTTGGATGGCTTTTCTAAGCTCTCCTAGTACTTGGGGGACATGGAGGGGAAAAGTATAGTTCCTTGCCCTGTGTCCCCTTCATCCCTCCCCTCCCCAAGACCTTTAATAAAAAGAGTCTATGAATGAAGAATGCCATGTTTTGGGTTCTAGTCCCAGCTCTACCACCCATTCCCAGTTTTTCCTCTTCCTCCTCCTGGGGCCTCAGTTTCCTCCTCTGTATAATGGTCATACTTATCCTCCTAGGCCTTATTGTAAGGAAAGTTACTCCTACAGATAAGGAATCACTGTTATTTTTGTTAAGGTTTGTGGGAAAAGACCTGGACCAGGAGTTGGAATTCCCAAGTTCCATTCTTGACTCAAGGAAACTGGACTGGGGATAGGGAAGGAAAGGGGCCCCTTGGGCCACCTCTGGCCCTGGCATCTGCCTTCGGCTCCCATACTCTAATCTGCTCTTCTTTTTTTATTGCAGAAGGAACTCAGCTTGCCTCGACGGGGAAGGTCGTAAGTACCTGGGATGGTTTCTAGTCCTTATGACTTGGGGTCTGGTTGGTTGGCCAAGGTCTGGAATCCTAGTACCTTGACAGGCTCCTTATCGAGTGAGTGTGCTGGCAGGTTAGGGTTCAGGTAGGGGAGAAAAGACAAAGGAAGAGGGAAAGAAAGGGGAAGAGAGGAAGCCATCTGCATTAGAGATTACCAAGTGCCAAGAACTAGGCCAAGTGTTGGCAATACAGACAAGAGTAAAGCAATGTCTGGCCTCAGAAAGCTTACGTTGTGACAAGGGAGAAACAACACATACATATACAGGTTTATATATAAGATAGATACAAAGTCGGTACAAGGAGATCTTAGACTGAGGGAAAGGCAACAGCAGAGAAGGAGACTTGCCCAAGGTCACATTCTGAATTAGTGGTCTTCTCTGAGGTTCCTTCTATCCCTGATTTACTGTGGGACCTTGGGCAAATCACTTCCTGTCTCTGGACCTCAGTTTAACAATTCTGTAAAATGAGGGATTGAACCCCAAAGTCTTAAAGTTCCTTCTGCCTCCAAAGGTGGATGGAGAGGGAGGAAAAAGAGGAAGCTTAGATTTGGGACCCAGCTCTGTCACTGACCCACTGTGTTTCCTGCTCTAATCCTCTCTGGACTTCAGTTTCTTTCTTTTAGAACAAAGAGGGCAGACTATGTGAGCTCTAAGGTCTCTTCTAGCTCTAGTAATCTGTGCATCTCCAAGCGAAAGGATGATACTGAAAGGAAGAAGGGAGGAGGGTCCAAGAGAGAAGGGAGGAAGGTCATGGGCCAGTGCTGCCCAGTCTAGGGCGTGGGGTTTTGGAAAACAAAAAGACAAATTTGGGGATATCAGTACTTCAATGTCCCCTCACCCCCAAACTTCTGGACTGAAGCCAGAAGTCCCACCCTTGAAGGCAGGCTCTAGGAGACTGCCCCCCTTTGCCTCTAGAAGGCTCCTATGAAGTAGCCTGGGACTTTAACAGGGCGGGGGGACAGGGAATATCGTCACTGGGGGGGGCGGGAACAAAAGGAGCCTTGACAAATGAAGGCATGGTGCACAATGAGGAAGCTGGGAAGGGGGAACCAAAATTTGGAACTTATTAAGCACTTCCTACCTGGCCTAAGGAGAGATGAAGGCTTGAGTGCAAATCATTTCTCTTCAGGTCTCAGTTTCCTAACCTGTAAAATGAGTTCTAGACCAAATAATCTCTAGGTGCCTTTCAACTCTGGCATCTATGAATTGAATTGAATTTTACATGCATTTATAGGGCGTCCAGTGTGTATAAGGCACTGTGCTTGGCACCAGGGATACAAGATAGAAAGAAAAAACCAGAACAAGTTTGAAATCCAAGTTGTCCTATTGTGCTGTGTCACTGAGTGGCCCCTAGCGGTGAATCTAGGAACAGTAGATCAGTGCTGTGTGACTTGTGGAGGGAGTGGGGGAACCTTCCCAGTTGGGTGGATTGTTTCTGTCCTCTGGGCCACATTAGGGCAAGAAGGCTCCAGTGGAAAAGTCTCTCTTCCCTGTATTTGTGTCACCAGTGTTTAGCACATCCCCTGGCACTTAGTAATTGCTTAATTAATGCTTGTTGACTGACCTAAACCCACCTCTGACCACCCATTAGATTCTGCTCTTGGCCACAAGGCATTGTTTACAGAGCCTCCTGGGAGGAGAATCATGCATTCATGGATTCGTTCTTACAACATTTATTAAGAGGAGAAAGGAAATAGATGGATAAAACTCAGTGTCCCTGCCTTCACAGAGCTTGTAGGATAACAGCAAAATAATACCTTACAGCCAGCATCTCATGGAACCTTCACAGCAACCCTGTTACATGTTACATTAAATTAATATGAATATGGACATATATGTTATAGTAAATCCCCTGAGCCTCAGTTTCCCCATCTGTAAAATGATAGGTTGGACCATCTGACCACCGAGAACCCTAAAGCTATGAATGAGCACATGATCCATTTTATAGATGGGGAAATTATAGATGGGGACTTAACCTTCTGGTATATTATATCCTGTGTTCTAAGGCCAAAGTTCTGACATTCTGTATTCTAAGACCAAGCTCTGACATTCTGTGTTCAAGGGCTCTTCCAGCTCTGAAATTCTCAATTCTAAGGACCCTCCCAGTTCGTAAATCCTGTGTTCTAAAGCTCCCCCCCACCCCAGCTCTGGTATCCCGGGTTCAGAGAGCAGGCCCTCAGGAGATGACATAGAGGCTGGGGAGTTAGGACAGGGTAGGAGGAGGGACGGCTTCTGAACGAAGACCTCTTCAGTTCACCCTTGGGTTGCCTTGAGTTGGAATAAGGTGGTGCTACACCCTGGCAAAGTGGCAGATGGCCATTCTCCCTTGAAATGCCAGGGCATGGCAGAGAGACCAAGGCACACCTTGCCTCCTTCCCAGACCCTTGGGCTCAGGCCAAGTTGGGGATGGGCACTTATTCCCTGAGCTTCACCCAGGCCCAGACCCTGAGAGACCAATTCCTCTAAGAAGCAAGGTGGGGCCGTGCATCAGGATCAGGTGATAACCAGTGGGATGGGCAGCCTGGTTCCATCCTGCTATCCCAGCATGTCTGCAGACCTCCAATGTGTCTAGAGGAAGTATAGGGAACCTCAAGGTCACAGATTCCCCTGGTCTAGAGGGTGGCAGTGCTGTGACCCAGACTTCAAGCAGTGACAGCCAGCCTTGGTAGCCTGACTCTTTGGAGACACCTCAGTTCCCTTGGGTAGATTTTGGGGACAGACCATTTCTGTTCCTTTGCTCCCTCCCCCAGGCAGCTCTGGGGTTTGTAAAGTACACTGGACTTTGGAATCATAAGAGATCTGGGTTTGAACCCTGCCCCTGACTCATACTAACAGGGTGGCCACAGGCAGCTAACTCATTTAACCTCCCTAAGACTCGGCTCCCTCCTCTGTGAAATGGGGAAATCATATCACTAGTACCTTTCTCTGAAAGGCAGTTTAGATAGAAAGTCAGCCTCCAGCCAAGAAAAACGAGTTCAGGTGCCACTTCTGACACTGGTGGGGTGACCCTGGGCCATCCCTTTCTTCCCAGCGCCCCAGCCACTAAGATTATAAATTGCTGAACTACATTAGCAGAAGGTATTTTCCTCATCATACAAAAAGCATGTTTTAAACAAACCTTAAACTACTGTATTAATAACAGCTATTATTATTAATGAGAATATCATTCTCCTTGACGAGGTGCTATAGGGAGCACCCCCTTCTAGGGAAACCAACTCTATACCGTGTCCCCTCCCTACGGTTTGCTGATTCTGAGCCCCTCCCTAGGACAGGTCTATTCTGCCTTGCCTTCCAGCTGGCTCCCTTATTCTAAGTCCCTCCTTGAGGCAATTCCCTTTTCTGCTTCTTCCCCACCCCCCCATTCCCCCATCCCCCCATCTCCCCATTCCCCCATCCCCCCATTCCTCCAGTCTAGCCCCCATTCTGAATCCCAGCTTGGGGCAGGTCTCTATTTTGCCCCGCCTCCCAGCTGACTTCCCCCCGCCCCCCAATTGTAAACCCCTGTCTAGGACAGGTCCCTGTTCAGGCCAACCCCCTACCTGGCATCTGGTCCCTCTTCTAAACCACCTCTTTGGGACAAATACCCCCTTCCAACTGGGACTCCCCACTCCAAAGGGCTAGCGTCTCTCCTCCCGGCACGACCCGGGGTTCCGAGGACCCAGTTGTGCACGCGGGGCGGACTCCCCGGAGGAGGTGCTGGGAGTGACGCGCGCGTGGAGGGGGCGGGCGCGGCATAAGCTTGGAGGCCTCCTCCGGGCTCCAGCTGGGGATCCGCGCCTAGGACCGCCCCCCCCAACTCCCACCACCCCCGCCCCACCAGCTCGCTCTTCCTCCTCCTCCCGCTCTCCCTCCCTCCCTCCGCACCGGCGACCGTGAGGACCGGCGACCTGACAGATCCGGAAGGAGAGAGGCCACCGGCCTTCCCTTCCTCCCCCACTCCTAGCCCCCTCCCGTAGTCATGAAATCTCGGCGGGCCAAGCTGAACATCCCGGCCCTGACCTTGGAGTGAGTAGCCTGGGGGGCTGTCCGGAGGCGGCGGCAAGCAGTTTGGAGGGAGGTGGGGCTAGTGAAGCCCCGGGCACTTGGGCGCTGGTCCTTGGGGTGAGGGTTGGGTGGGTCGGGGTATCCCGGAGATCGTAGTCCTTAGCCGCTGTTTGAGGTTGCTAGGAGACTTAACCTGGACCCCTTAGGGCTGGGAGACACGGAGATCTCTGCCCAGAACTACCCTCCATGGATCCACACCTCCCAGTCCGTGTCCTCCCTCATGCCTCCCGGAGCCCCCTGAAGGAATCAAGGGGGCAGTGCTTTCCCTAGGGGAATTTGGGGCAGTTTAAGGGAGAGGTTTCTGTTCTCCAGCCCTCTTCGCCCTTCCCTTCACCGTCGCCTGAGTTGAACCTCTTTCTCTGGACTCCTGAGCGCCCCCTTGCTCAGCTGTTCTTAGTGGATTAGACCAAGTCCTTTAGAGGCCCAGCCTTGATATCTTTCTTCTCCCCTCCTCTCCCATCTGTCATTTGCCATTTCACAATCATGCAGAGGGCGGGGAGCAAGCAGATCGGGGGTCCGTGGCCCTAGGAGAGATTCTTAAGGCTCTGGTCCCTCTTAATTGCAGTCTGTCGCCAAGTAGCCAGAGCCCGACCCTGCTGAGTCCCTGCAGCCCTGCTAGCCCCTGCAGTCCATTGCAGACCCTGCACCCCTGGAGGTAAGACCAGGCCAAAGAGGAAGACCTGGATTGCCTGCTATGGAGGGAGGGGGACTCTTGCACACGAAGGACTTGCCTAGGACTCTGTACCTTCTACTTTTCCCCTAGGGAACCTGTTGCTTTTTACCTCCAAGGTGTGTGTGTGTGTGTGTGTGTGTGTGTGTGTGTGTGTGTGTGTGTGTGTAGGGAGGGGTGCCCACTTCATCTCTGCCAGCTGTTTCATGGTAATGCAGTCTCAGCAAAGGATGGCTATTCCTAAATCTCAGAATCTATAACACTGATATGTCAGAGCCAGAGGGCCCTTGGAACGTGAAATATCTGAGTCCAGATATGAAATGGCAGAGGTGGAAGGAGTGAGGATGAGGAAACACTTAAAAAATGGAACTTCTCATATTAGTCTTCTAGAGTGACTCCTACTTATCTTCTGTATCTGAAGCCAAACTAAACAACTTTTCACCATTCTTATCTTGCTCTCTGGGCCTGTTTCTGGGCCTTTATTCAAACCATGACCCGTGCCTGGAATGGACTCCCCATCTCCAAGGCCATCTTCCTAGACCCCTCCTTCAGAAGGTTTCCCTGCTCCTACCTAGTGAAAGTGATTTCTCTCTCCTTACACTTTGCCTTAGGCCTCTCTTATCTCATTTCCCCCAGTCTATACTCTTGGACCTGGGATTTTGTGATTACTACCAGAATTCTAGCAGAACTGTTTGTACCAGAGTTATTTGTGTGCTTCTATCACTCTTCTAATTAGACTGGAAGCTCCTGGAGGACAGGCTCTACGACTAATCGACCCTTCTATCTCAAGCACTGAGCATGGATATCTTTATTGGAATTGAATTTGATGAAAGGGAACCTAACCACTGATTTTACAGATAAGGAACTTAGTGTCAGAGGGAAAGGACATTTGCCCAGGGTCCCACATCTAAGTTGTGGCTTCTCCAATTGTACAGTATCTCCACCCCTACCCCTTTTGTAAATATGAATAGAGCTATAGACCTGCAGGGGAGGACTTTTCCCTTTAATTACTTATCAGCCAATTGACAAACAGTAATCAAGTATCTACTATGTAGCAAGAACTCTGCAGGGCTCTGGGTATACAAAGAAAGAAACAACTTATCAAGAGAAAACATTTATTAAGTGTCTACTTTGTGCTATGTACTCTACTAAGTGCTTTACAAAGGCAAAAATGAAATAATCCTTGACCTCAAGGATTATATAGATTACAAATTCAAAGAGTTCATAATCTAATGAAGGAGATATGTATATGAGCACATGTGTATTTTATAGAATATGTAAATACAAGATAATCTTGGAGGGGAAACAGCTGAGGGAAAGTTTCCCTAGAAAGGGGGGAATAAGCAATGTTATAGTTCCTATTGTGTGCCAGGTACAGTACTAACCACTTTTACGATTCTATCTCATTTGATCCTCACAACTACCCATGAGATGGATGTCATTCTTGTGCCCCTTTTACAGTTGAGGAAACTGAGGTGAAGTGATTTGCCCAGGGATACATAGCATGTAAGTGTCCAAGGCTGGATTTTAATTTAGAGCTTCCAGGGCCAACCTTCTATTGATTTTACCAGATTGTATTCCAGACCCCAAGTGAATAAGGAGAGCTGAGTTTACTTTCCTGCCAGACAAAAGTTAAGTGACTTGCCCAGGGTCATGTAGCTAGTGTCTAAGACTGGATTTGAACCCAGGCCTTCCAGACTCTATCCACTGCTTCATCTACCTGGCTGAGGTTCAGAAAAGGGAAAAGGCTTACTTGCCCAAGGTCACACTGCAAGCCAGTGGCAGAATTGTAGAATCCTACATTTTAAATTGGAAGGGGTCCAAGATGTCATCTAGTACAAAGTCCTCATTTTATAGGACAAGAAACTGAGACCCAGAGAAGTTTGCTTAAGATCTAAATAACAGAAGCAGGTTTAGAACCCATATCCTCTCAACCCAGATTCTGCATTTGTTCCAAGACCAGAGAAGTCACTTGCCCAAAGTCATGTGGGGAGTTAGTGGAAGAGAAAGGATTTGAAATGAAGTTATCCCATCCCCCCCCCACCCCAAGCCCTACCACACCCTCACCCCCCTCCCACACCAAATACAGCATTCATTGCCCTATCACCCTGTCAGAGTCAGGGCTAAGATAATGGTCCCTTGATTCTCAAAGCCCTAGAGCCTTATCTCTGCTGGTGGACCAGCTGTTGGGTGTCACACGCCTGGCCAGACCTGGGCCCTGCCGGGAATGAGGCAGACCATCTGGACTGAGCCAAGCCAGAACAGTTCCGGCTACAGAAGGGCTTCTTTGGGAGTTGTGGAATCTGGGACTCTGAAAGTGAGCTTCCCAGACCCAGTTAGCAAGAAATGTTCCTTAATCTGCCCATCTGTTAACACTAGCAGCAGCATGTTGCCTCTGGTCTCCCCAGCAGGGCCTGGAAACTGCCAAGGCCTAAGAGGCACAGCAAGCAGATGGAAGAGGAAATCCCAGTTGTCTTTGTCCCTCCAAGTCCCACACACCTGGCAATGAATCAAAGCAATGATATAAATCACCATTGTGTGGTGAGGAAACTGCTTAATTTGGGGTCAGGGGACCCCTACCTGTGTGACCCTGGGTGAGTTAAATCACCTCCCTGTGCCTCAGTGGCCACATGGAGAGAGGGCTGGTCTAGATGGCCTGGGAAGGCCCTTCCCACTCTTAAGCTCTGAGTCTGAGGGTTTGGAACATTAGGGAGGGGGGGCTGGATTTCTGCCTGTGACAGGCTGAGGCAGAGCTATTGACACCTTAGAGTGGTCTCTGAACAGAGTCTAAATTGCAATGGGGAACAGAGGGCAAGGTCTTAGGGAGCAAAATGTATTGGAAGGCTAGAAAACAGGTGACAGGGTCAGCTAGGTGGTACAATGGATAGAGTACCAGCCCTGGAATCTGGAGGACCTAAAGACTAGCTGGGGACCTTAGGCAAGTCACAACCCTGACTGCCTCAAAACCAGAAAACTTTCATTCCTTTCTCTGGGTTTTCTGAGGCCTGGCCCTAACCCTACTGAAGCCCCTTTCTTAAGAAAATAGAAACTAAACAAACAAAAGGAAAGAAAGAGAAAGGGAACACTCAATCTATTAACGTTTAAGGGCATGCTTCGTTCCAGGCTGGTGCTAAAGGCTGGGGGTTAAAAAAAAGAGAGACAAAAGACATTAGATTGTAAACAATCTAATGGGAGAGACAAATATATACAAAGCAGCCTCTATACTGCCTAGATAGGAACGAAGAGAGGGAAGGCACTGAAATGAAGAGGGGTTGTGGAAGGCTTCTTATTACAAGGTAGAATTTCAGTTGGGACCTAAAGGAAGCCAGGGAGGTCAGTGGTCTGAGTGGAAGAGGGAGAACATCCCAGGCATGGGGGACAGCTTGCAGAAAATGTCTGTAGATGTAAGGTCTTGTTTATGGACAAGGAGGCGTAAGATACATATATATATATATATATATATGAAGGCTGGGTCAGGTTATGAAGATCTTTGAATGCCAAAAAGAGCATTTTGCATTTGCTCCTAGAGTTTATTAAGTAGGGAGGAGTGACAGGATAGGATCTGCAATTTAGGAAAATCATTTGAGTGGCAGAAAGATTGATAGTGGAAGATAGATTGAAGTGGGGAGAGACTTGAGACAGCAGGTTGTTAAAATAGTTCAGATGTGAGGTGATGAGGATCTTCACTAGATTGGGTGTCAGAGTGAAGGGGGGGGGTATTCCAGAGATGCTGCAGAGGTGAGATTGACAGGCCTTGGCATCAGCTTGGACGTGGAGGGGTGAGAGAAAGGGAGGAGTCCAGGCTGACTCCGAGGTTAGGAGCCTGAGGATGGGAGGATGGCATTGCCCTCTATGGTAATAGGGAAGGTAGGAAGTGAGGAGGAGTTAGAAGGAAAGATGAGTTCTGTTTTGGACATATTGAGTTTCAGAAATCTACTGGACCTCTAGTTTGAGATGTGTGAAAGGCATCAGGAGATGTGAAATTGGAAGTCAGCAGAGAGATTGGGGCAGGAAAGGTAGATTCAGAATCACCAGCCTCAAGATGATGAGCTGAGTGTGTGGGAGCTGATGAGATCAGAGAAGAGGGCTAAGGACAGAACCCTGAGGGACAGCTATGGTTCAGTGATAGGATCTGGAGCAGAATCCAGCAAAGGAGATGAAAAAAAGCAATCAGACAGGTAGGGGAAGAACCAGGAGAGAGCAGTTCCTTAAAACCTAGAGAGAAGACAGTATCAAGGAGGAGAGAATGATCCACAGTGCCAAAGGCTGTAGAGAAGTCAAGGAGAATGAGAATTGAGAAAAGGCCATTGGGTTTGGCCACTAAGAGATTGTTGGTAATTTGGAGGGAGCAGTTTTGGTGGAATGATGAGGTCACATGCAGGATTGTAAGGGGTAAAGAAGACAGAGAAAGGAGGAAAAGTGGAAATGCCTGTTATAGAGAGCCTTAGCCTTTTCAAAGGGTTTGACCATAAAGGGCAGATATAAGAGAAAAGTTAGTAGGGATCATAGGAGGGTTTTTTTCAGGATGGGGGAGACATATGGGCAGTAGGAAATGAGTAGAAATATACATAGTCAAGCAAAGCAAATTTCCCCCTGACTGTTCAAAAATCATGTCTCATTCTGCATCCTAGGTCCATCATTTCTCCGGCAGGAGCTTCATCATGGGTCCTTTAGAAGTCATTTCATTGATCCAAGTGCCTAAGTCTTGCAGTTATTTTTTTTTCTCAGTTCCAGATTCTCTTCTCTTCCACTTCCCATCCCCATGGTGAAGGTGATACATTGTATACTTTATTCTGCTCATTCTCCTCATGTCACTTGCATCAGTTCATAAAGATCTTCCTAGTTTTCTCTGAAAACTTTCATTTCGTAATTCCTTACAGTGCAGTAAGATTCCATTATATTCATGATTCATGTACTATATCTTAAGTCATTCCTTAGTAGATAAATAACCCCTTGGTTTTTTCCCCCATTTCTTTCTTTCTTTCTTTTTGCTACAACAAAAAGAGGTATTATAAATGTATTTTATACATAGATACTTTTCCTCACTCTTTGATCTCTGTTGAGGTATGTGTCTACTAGCGATATATAAAGGGTATGCCAATTTAGTGACTTTGTAAATTGCTTTACAGAAGGACCAAACCAATTCATAGCTCCACCAACAATACATTAGTGTATAGCTTGAACCCCACCTTTTAAAGAGAAGTATCTGGGCAGAGTTGTTCCCTGGGGGTAAAGAACTGATCTTTCCAGTACTTATTACCATACCCTATCAACTTACGCCCACTTTAACCCTTCTCCTCTCTGAGTTTTCTTCTGAGCATTAACTCCAGAAGGCTGCTGGTGAGAAAGAAATGGGCTATGCTTTTGCTCTTAGTGGCCAGAAGGGGGCAGCATGTCCTAGCACACTCTGGGGAATCTTGGAGCCACCCTGATTGGAGGGGCTCTTTGCCAAAAGGAAACTTCCTGGTTCGGGAAGGGGGAGATCTAGTGAGCTCTAGAGGTCTAAGGAAGCTAGCTGCCTTTGGACAGCGCAGAACCTGAGGAACCATGGTGAGAAAGAAGTTTCCAAGGGCTGTTGTACCCCATGCCAGACAACAATGCAGTGATGAAAATTGACACAGTGGTGCACAGCTGGCAAAGTCCTCTACTTACATTTCCTCATTTCAATCTGAAAGAGCCCTGAGAAGTAGGTAAGAGAGGTAGTGTTGTGCCCATTTTACAGATGAAGCATCTGAGGTTGAGTGGCCCAGAGTAGCACATCAACAGAAGGAAACAAGCATTTATTAAGTGCTTTCTGTTCGCATTGGGGATATAGAAACAAATACCAGCCAAGAGACCATCCCTACCTTCAGGGACATTACATTCTAATGGGAGACAATACACAAGAGGGAGCTGAAGGGAGAAATGAAAATACTCCACAAACTGAGGAACAGGATCATAGAGAAGGTAGTCAGCCTGGCAGGGGCATAGTCTAGGGGACTTTGAAAGACTCAAGAATGATGAGAAGGCTGGTTATGTGTTGGAGGTGGAACTCAAACTCAGGTCAGCATGTTACTTTACATGTATAGATACGAACCATGTAGAAACAAAACGCCTGGGTCTTGGTTTTCTCTGTTCCATAAGAGGATTTATTAGATGATTTAACAAATATTTCTAAACTATTTATTGTGTCATTGACATTGTACTCATTCCTAAGAAGAGATCATTTCTAAGGGCCCCCGTAGCTCTGATATTCTGTGTTCTAAGGAGCCTCCCAGTTCTGCCATTCTCTGTTCTAAGGACTGTCAACTCTGGAAGTTATATCTTCAAAGGTCTTAGAGAGAGCCTTGTGATAGAGGTCTTAGAATATCAGATCTAGATAGGATCTTAAAGACCATCTTATCTAATGCACTCATTTTACAGATATGGAAATTGAGGCAATGCTTTGTCTTTAGTGAATCAGTGGTAGAGCTGAGACCAGAACCCACGTTTCCTGCCACCCCAGTTGTGGGCCTTTCTCCCCTGTTACCTTCCAGCAGGGTCTCCACCAGGCTCTGTTGCCAGATAGACTTTTCAGAACTGTCAGTTCCATAGTCCTCAGGGCTAAACCAAAGTGATTCCCTGAACTCTCTAATGTTAGGACCAGGATCATTACAGACACTTCTCCAGGACTGACCAGTGAGGCAGGAAGACACCAGGCCAATGCCATTCCAAGTATGGTTAACCTCTCTGGGCTTCAGTTTCCTCACCCTGAAAATGTGAAAGTTGGAGTCAATGACTTGGACTCTTGATCATAGGATCATACATGTCAAGATGGAAAGGGACTCAAAAGGCCATTTAGCCATGAGCCTTGCTCATTTTACAGATGGGAAAACTGAGGCCCACAGAGATTGAGTGACTTGTCCAAGGTTACGTAGGTAATATGTGACTATGTGATTTCAGATCCTCTGACTTTGAGTCATGCTCTTCCCTAACCCTTTGGGCGTCGACTTCTTTTCCCACCTCCAACTCTCCCTGTAAGGTGCAGTGGTTTGCTGTGCATGTGCTTCTGGAATGTCTAACCGAGCCTCCAGATCCCAGTGGGATTCCAGAAGAACTAGGTGCCATTCACTGAGTGGCACTTCCCTTGCTGAAACAAGTGTGGAAATCTGTTCCCAACCCCTGGTACTGCCAGTTTCCTTAGCTCTGACCATCTCCCAGGCTAGAGCCAACCCTGGGGGGAGAAAAAAGACAATCCTAGTATACTGTCATTATGTCCTAGTAATAATGCCTATTTCTAAAGTGCTTTATCATCATATAAGACTCTGAGCACCTCTGGGAAGTGGGCACGGAAGGGCCGGTCATTTCTGTTGTGAAGGCTGGGAAAGTAAAATTCTTCTAAAAGTCAGTCAAGCAGCAATCAACCATACAACATTCCAAGTACTGGGGATACAAAGAAAGGCAAAAGACAGTTCCTGCAAAGAGAGAGGTAACATGGGAATGATGGGAATATAGACAGAGTAGATAGGAAATGACGTGAAGGAGGAAGTAACTTGCTCAAGGCTGCCCAGTGGGGGTGGTGGGATGAGAAATGTAGTCTCCTCTAGGTCTGGTGCACCAAAGAGGCCTGAGAGACCATCTAATCCATCCTCCAAGGGATCACTGTTACAACATTCCCAACAAATGGTCATCCCCAGCTTCTTCTTTGAGCTCTCCAGTTTTGGGGAGCTTCTCATTCAATTAATCAATAATTTATTAAGCACCTACTATGTGTGTGTACTAAACATTTATTAGGCACCTTACCATGTGCCAGGCAAGGTACTAGGCTGTGAGAAGATAAAGAAAAAAATGAAATAGCCCATGCCCTCAAGTTTACATTCTCTTGCACAAGTTGATACAAAATACATAAAGAAAATAAAAAGTAATTTGATGGGAGAGACACTAGCCACTGAGGGATCCGGAGAGGTCTCCTACAGGAGACAGCACGAGTTGATCATCAAAACTGAAAATTCTAAAGGGCAAAGATGAGAAGGGAGGGTGTGGGGGCAGCCTGGGCAAATGCTCAGAGGAGTTTGGAGATGGAGTTTCATGTATGAGGAACCACAGGTGGGTCAGCTTGCCTGGATCAAATAATTAGGGAAGGGGATTTCTAATTTATATAAATTATATAACTTATAATAAGCCTGGAAAGGTAGGCTGGAGATGGATTTTTGAAGAGCTACAAACATCAGAAATAAGAGTTTGTAGGTGTTCCTAGAAGTAGTAGGGAGTCACTGAATTTTATTGAGCAGGTAAGTGCATAGTAAAACCTCTGCTTTAGGGCTGTTATATGAACAGCTGTTGGTAAGATACACTGGAGAAGGAAGATACCCATCAGGAGGCTGTTGCAGGAGTCCAGGAAGAAGGTGACAAGGATCTGAGTTAGAGTGGTGGCCCTACAAGTGGAAAGGAAAGTAGAACTGACAAGATGTAGCATGTGACTGGATGAGGGGAGCAAGGAGCTAAAGATGGTTCTGAGGGTTTGAACATGGTTGACTGGAAGGATATGGGCATCTTTGATCGAAATAGGGAAGTTCAGGGGAGGACAGAGCTTGGTTTTGAACCACAAGGGAGTCCATCCCTTAGTGGGGCAGCTCTGATTGATAGTAACTCCTCTCCCATGAGGAAGTGATAGGTGTAAACTGATAGAAAAATTCAGTGTAGAACAAAGGAAGTTAGAGTTAAGGCCCAAGGACCTTAAACTATAGAGTGTTAGAGCCAGAAAGGGAGAGGTCTAATGCTAGAAATGGAACATACCATGGAGCATAGACCATAGACTCTCAAAGCTGGGAAGGATCATGCCCAAAAACCCATTCTCTGCTCTCAAGTCTAATATAGGAGCAACTACATGCAAACTACAGTGTACCAAGAAGGGTATATCCAGGGCAGAGTGGAGATATCCTATAGAAAGAAGGCAGAAAAAAAAGCCTGCTTTTAGATAGGTTTAGCTGAGACTTGAAGGAATCCAGGGAAGTCAGGAGATGGAGATGACAAGGGAGAGAATTCCAGGCATGGGAAACAAGTCATTGAAAATGGTCAAAACATATATATCAATTTGCTTACTGTCTTAGGGAGGAAAGAGGGAGAAAATTTGGGACTCAAATTTTCAAATTTGGAACTTTTATTAAAAAGTGAATTAAAATTGTAATTGGAAAAAATAAAATACCATTTAAAAGAAAAAAAATGCCCAGAATGGAGAAATGGAGTATCTTATTTGAGGAACAGAAAAGAGGCCAGTGCTCCTGGATCTAAGAATTCATGCAGAGGAGGAAGGTGTAAAAAGATTGGAAAGGGAGATTATAGAAGGTTTTAAAAACCAGACAGAAGGGGCAGCAAGGTGGGTGCAGTGGATAGAGCACCAATCCTGGAGTCAGGATGGAGCCTGAGTTCAAATATAGCCTCAGATTACTAGCTGTGTGATTTAACCCCAGGTGCCTCCAAGGGGAGAAAAAACCCCAAATAGAAGATTTTATCTTGGATCTTGGAGATAATAGGGAGCCACTGGAATTGCACCAACAGTCCCTCCACAATGGTCCTGACTTATAACCTTTCCAAATTGAAGAATTTACCATTAGTAAGGATAGCTGACCTTAATGCCGTGTTCATCCTCATTGAAAGCATTTGACAACATGGCTGAAAACATCATGCTAAAAAGCATGGGAGCAAGCACACAGCCCTGTTTCATTCCATTGGTGACTGGGAAGGCACAAGAACATTGTCCACTATCCAGAACCCAGGTAAACACGTCATCATGAAATTGATGTAGAATACTGATGAACTTCTCTGGGCAACCAAATTTTGACATAATTTTCCATAAGCCCTCATGACTAACAGTGTCAAAGGCCTTGGTCAGATCTACAAACATTGTGCACAGACCTCTGTTCTGCTCCTGGCATTTCTCCTGGAGTTGTCAGGCAGCAAACACCATATCAACTGTTCCTCGGCCCTTTCTGAAGCCACACTGGCTCGCAGGTATATGACCATCTTCCAGGTGAAGGATCAGCCTATTAATAAGAATTC